>JAPZDY010000023.1:12179376-12236352 GCA_029783645.1 Ctenochaetus hawaiiensis
TCTATCTATCTTCTTCTTCTTCTTCTTCTTCTTCTTCTTCTTCTTCTTCTTCTTCTTTACAAAAAAAATCTGCACAGTCACAAACACAGCATGTCTTCACTGACTCAGCTTTTACCACATACATGCAGGCTCCCAAATATGCTGAAACACCATATCACACATATTAATTACTGACAGTGTCACTGTGTGTCACTCATGACTTTGACTTAGCATGACATAACAGCATATCAGAGGAAGACAAGATTAATGAAGATGACACCCTGTTCTTGCATTTATCAGTGATGTGCGTAACCTTGGTTAACTTATAAAGGCCACAGCAAATCCTTTCACGAGAAATGAATGAAGGTCACCAAGTTTAATTCACACATGAAAATGAATTCGGTGAATTCCGACATGATTGTTCTTTTATAGATTTAATAATTGTTTTTGCTCCTGGCCACTGTTGACTTTTGCTCATTTTATATGAGAGAGTGTGATTAATTCAGGGAATATATATAGCCGTTCTATCTCAAATAGGCTCTGCCCTCTACTGGACAGTATGGGTATCATGTTTATTCTTTTTTTTAATTTTTTTATCATGTTTATTCGATGGCATAAGTGCATTTGCCTAATGAAAATCTGCATGTGCTTAACCGGCCAGTAAAGTCATAGCAAGAAATTTGTCCCATTTTCTATAAAGGAGCGGCACATTATTTTTCCTTTGTTTGCCCACTGACCTGAATCACACCCCACAGATGGAGCAGCTTTCTACCTACAGTAACTGCCTGGTATGCCTTATGATTCCCCAACAGCAGCAGATCAGCTGGCTGAATGATCTTTTGTTTCCAGGTTGTTGCCAAAAAAAACTCTGTCACCCTTCATCCTTGACCTTTCAGAGGTGATGTCCACGGCATTGGAAAAAGCAGGGCTTCCTGTGCCATCACCACTCTTACCTATGCTGGTAACCATCTCCATCAGGGTTTCAATGGACTGATTCAACTTGCACACTCTGTTTTCATCTATTCATCTCTCCTGGACACTCAGCCGTGTGTAGAGGTGTACCTGGAGGAACTGCTCGAAGGTTGAGCTCTGGTGGCTGTGGTGATAAATCTTTTATGGATGAGGAGCCGCATGGAGGGAATTTCTGTGGGTTGTCCCCCCAGAATGATAGCTTTGCTGCCTATTTGATCCTGTTGGAAAATGGCGCAGGGTGTTGCACTTGCCATGGGGCAGTTGATGTCTTAAACCACCATGGCCAACATCAAAGCTTTTCTGCTGTCCTTATTAAGCTCAAGAGGGCCTCTGTCCTCTGACAACAGTCTGGTATAGCCAACCTGCTTTTTAGGAAAGTATGTGAGAAGCGAAGCAGAGGTGTTTATGGATAGCCTTGAGAGAGAGTTTGTGTTTCACTCTATCCCCGTTGATTGTTTCTGTACAGAACACTACAGCAAAGGAGCACAGCCAATTGCCATGTCAACACAGCAGACATGATGAGTTTGTGGATTACACTGCAACAGTGTCCATCTCCCATGGCTAAATTCTCTTCTCATAGAGCGATTGGTGACAGCTAGGGCTGATCAGAGACTCCACAGCTCTCTGGCTGCTGTTCCACACATGGTGAGGTGCCCACTGATATAGTCTTAAGCACTAAGGCACTGTAACCCAACTGTATTCTGACTGAGGGCATGGAAACAACTTTAAGACTAGGTTATTCTCTCCAGTTTTGCAGACTTCCAATTTGGAAGTGAATCAGTTTGCCAATCATCTTGACACTTACTGTCTGCCATAGTTTTCTCTAACACTGCAAGACGACTGACCCTAGAGTGTGGACATTTTTGCACATACTCAGTAGACAGAGAGGCTGCTTTATGCCTTTCCTCTGCTTTGTCTCATTCCTTATCTTGTGGAAAAGGATGATGCAGGAACTGCTGATAGTCATTTTGGCAGCTCTGAGCTGCCAGTCAGCACTGTGGTACTCAGACACAGATGTTGGCAGCTAAGCCCTGGGCAATCCCTCTGCTTCAGGAGGCAGGATCAATAGGTGCAACGGTCATAGTGGGTCAGCATCTCAAGCTTTGGTTCCTGACAGAAACAGACTGACGTGGGCCATTCATGTAAACAATCCAAGCGGTGAAGGTGGAAACCACTGTCATGTCCAACCAGACAAAATGGTTGGAATTCTAACTGTGGCATGAGAAATGGAGTCTGGATTGGCTGGTATTTCCTTCACACCATACAGGATATAGGGAGGTGATACTGCACCTGCTATGCCCAATTCAGGTGTTGGCATGATATGCAGAATGCACAGCCTTTTTCTAGTGCACTGAACAGGTTTTGGTGTGCTTTTGTGAGGTTTTGGCCGGCAGGGCTCTGTTAAAGAAAGGTATCGTAGGTTGGTTCTGTGAGTTTATCTCCCAAGCCTATAATCAGGCAGGCATCCAGTAGAGGGCTTAGCCAGTGCTAAGAGTAACAATAGAATTTATACTAATATAACCTTATTGATAAAGTCTTTGCTTTAATAGTCACAATGTTAAAATATGACCAATATTAAGATTTGTTTGAAGCATAATCTGCGACTCAAAGGCAATAGCTGGGCATTATGTTTCTAAAGCCATGAAAACATAATTATGTCAAAAACAAAAATTAACTGAGAAGACCAACATGCAACATCAGACATTCACAGACTTACATGTATGAAAATCATTTAGATATCATTCAGATAGTTTTGTAACTTTCACTGTTTACACATTTGGTTTTAATATAGACTTTTTTTTTTTTTTTTTGCTATGTTTTGTTTTTTTTATTAGTTTGATTTTATTATGGTTAATATTTATCAATACATTTTTCCTAAGTTACCTCACCTTCCCTTGACACTTCTGTTCCTCTCATGGTTAGCTGACCGCTTTACTCTCATTGGCCGGTGAGTGTAGCGTGAGCTTCCTGTTGACTTTTGAACATCTTGGTCTGTCTGTTTTTCCTGGTTTGACTGGTTCAGCCTCACATTTGTGTCCCCTTTGTTTTTGGCAGTGGGTGTGGGAGAGGATTGAGCAGGGAAGGGAGCCTGTGTGCCATAAGTGTGTTGGCTTGTGTGTACGTTTGTGTGTTTGACTTGCTAAGGGTTCATTCATATGGCACACACATGCACACAGAGAGACACTGCAGCATCACAAAGTCCTCAGTGGCCAGGGGGCAGTAGCCAGGGAAGCTGAAACTGCATGCTTAAATAGCTCTGACATTTATCTCAGAAAGGGATGACAACAATCCGTCATTTTAAGGACATCACACTAAAGATAATGCACAGACATGAGTGGATATTGTTTAAATCACACTAATATGATACAAGACATGTGAGGGATTGCCATCCCAGTTTGGTTTCTATACTTGGGTTAGAGATCTCCACACTGGGGTTCTGTAGAAACCATATGCTTGGGATTGGCACATGCACAGTTAATGTAGTCTGGGGCTCTTATCTCTTATTTTAAAGCTAATGACATACATATATTTTTTTATTTTTGTTAGAAGTTCTTTAGCTTTTCTACTGTCGACATCTTACACAAAACTTTACTAATAAACTTTATGTCCTATGAGAGATACCCAGCATAAAAGTTAAACTAATGGAAAATGTCAAAAACTGTATTTAAAATACATAGTGCTCTATATGTGCTGGATTTATAATATTTAATTTAGTTTTAAAGACTTCAAAGATTATACAACAAGTTTAGGCTTTGGTCTATCTCAGCTATTTTTCTTTTTTTTAAAATTTGTGTTAGTTTTTATTTAGTGACTTTTTTAGTAAGATTGATCCAACTTGCAGGAGGCAGAAATTAAACTATGATTATTAATCAAATGAATCGCTTTGCCCTCAGAGAAAACAGTATGATAAGAAGAGCATTAGGCAAAGATAAAATATTAAGGAGGTCAACGCACAGCGGTTCAGGTTTTCATTAAACGTTCTCAACAAAGCTCGCATGCACAGGAAAAAAGGAAGCATGTCACAGGAAGTGTATTATGGGAAGGGGTGGGATTTACTTGGTTGCAGGCGGGACTGTTGCACGGCAGCCTCAGCGGCAGCAATGGCTATTCCAGCGTCCTCAAGGTGGGCCTGAGTGACACTGCTCTTGCTTTGGCTTCGGGAGGGGCCATGGGAGCGCAGTTGGCCATCAGAGGAAGACTTTGAGCTGCCTGGGCTGCTGTGTGACTTTTCCAAAGGCATCATCTGCATGTCTGGTGAGAGATGTAATGGAGGGTTAAGATTGCTAATGGAACAGGAAAAAAGAGATGTAACTGAAATAAATTCACACCATTGATAATATTTAATATTTCTGCTCCACAGTGGCCATGGAGCAGACTGTGTCATGTAGCAGGTGACAAGCACATGGGGTGTAATTCCAGCTGTCAACAAATGATTTACATTTTTGTTCCTATGGTAACAGCCTCTATTGCTATGACAACTGAAGGACTATCAAAAAATGACAATTTTGTCACAACGGGAAACCTGTGAGGAATATTAATATCAGTCTTGGTTAAGAAAAAAGAGAGGATGTGTGGATTCCTTTACCTTTGGCTGGATCAGGGAAGATTCCATGGCTTCTGCTCTTGATTACAGAATTTTTAGGTGAATCATGACTTCCATCTCCCTGTCCTGGTGCTTGACCGTGCCCCATACTATGCCCAGGCCCCATCCCTGGAACTGACATATAGCCTTGGCCGTGTCCTTGACCGTGACCCTGGCCTGACCCGGACCCTGGTGGGCCTTGAGCAGCATGGTGGGCTCTGCTGTGCTCAATGCTCTCACTCTGCTCCTTCAGAGGCAGCCAGCGAGGTGTGTTGTCCAGTTGGGCAGTGTTCGATAAGTCAATCAACACCTGAGACACAATTAACATACACACACAGTGAAATTTTGAGTCCAACACTTATGTATCATGTTGAAAAAGTCTCAATGACACAAAGGACTAAGGACAGGATTTTTTTTTAATGAGGGCAGATAAGAAGTTTCAAAAAGTAAAAGTAAGATAAGGACCACATGCCAAAGGATTTTTGTGCATATTAAATTCATTACAAGCACAATAACATTGTTCACCATACAGATTTACACGCATAGAGCAAATCCTGATATTAGAGTTTAAGACAGTAGAGAGAGAATGATAATACTATAAGGTTGTTTGAAGAAAAGCTAGTCAAGGGGAAAAAAGCAGCAGAAATCTTTTGTGCAAGGTAAATACTAAATGCATTTGGCATTTTCAGACATGGGACCCAGATTCCAACAGTACTCACTTCTCCAAGGAAGTCATTGGAGGATGATCTGTCATAGTCCCACACTGTCACCTCCAATGTCTTTTTCTTTAACTGAGAAAAAAAGAGAAAAGGAGAGAGGGAAAAGATTAGACCTGCAGATCTTGTGTGCACATGTACTTGTGTGCAAGAGAAATGCTTATGTTTGAGAGTACCTGTGATTGTGTGCATGTGGGAGCAGGAAGCATGAAAGAAAACAGCTCAGATTTGCATCCATTCATCTGCTGCACACACAGTGCATGAATGAATGCATAAGTGTTTGAATGGTGCATATATCTGTGAATATATGTACAGTGCATCAGCATTTTTAAGGCTGCCCCTGTTTGCAATGAGATTTGATGAACAGAAGGCAGCTCCAGAAGAGTCAATGAGCTCTACTCTCTGTCCACCAATGCTACTGCATCTGCACTCATCCTTCACCATCGTAATTACTGTCTGGTTTGTGTCTCTGTCACAAACAACTAATGCTTGGAGCAAATACAGACACCAAAGATTACACAAACCAATGTACACAGTAACACTTGTTACTGCAAGACAAGCAAATAGGCACACAATCATCAAGTTTCTATCAGTCTTTTTGATGGAATGACTGTGTGAGAGCAGACGTGATGGTTGTTAGCTTGAGTCTTGGGAGTGCTGATAAGAGGTTGCACAGGGATACAGGGAACAGAGAACAGCCCTGGGGACAAGACATGAGTGCAGAATTCTAATAAGAGCATACGGCATCCACTTCACCCAAAGTGGCCCAGAGCGCATACTGTAACTGCATAAGCAAGATAGGGAGAAAGTTTGTGTGTGTGTGTGCATGCAGGCTGATGCATGTGAGTGTGTAAATGTCATTCTGCACAGTACCTGCTCCAAATGAATGTTCTTGTAGATGACAGTCTGGTTCCATTCTGGGTTCATGGTCTTCTGGGCATACCTGGTCCTTCTCTTGTTATCAGCACTGACAAGTCATGATATTCAGAATGATTGGTTGTCAGTCATAAATTAACAAGTCTCTTCCCAGCCTCACCTCATGGAAAAACATTCACCAGACTGTGAGATGCTCAATAAATGTGGAGTGAATAGATGCTTGTAAAATACTCCATATCCTGCTATAAAGGCAAAGGAAAATAAATTCAAATCTAAATGTTTTTAACTGTCTTCTTTTGATCAAGATGCTTTTACGAAATCACTTTAATGTCTGAATTAGAACCTGAGGAGAATTAAAAGTGAAAGGCACAAAGAGAAAAAGCAGTTGATTGTAGTGTTCTTAATCACTATGAGGTAGAGCAGATAATTGGACAAACAACAAAGGCCACAACAAAAGGATGGAAAAGAACTTTGGTGACATAAATTTAAAGAAATGAAAACATAACACCAACTAAAAGCAAAGATCAGCACCACACTACCTTGCATTCTGGACAACCATGACTTGGCTGAGGGAGTCCAGAAGAAGAAGAGGAGGGCAGATTTCACAAACAAGAAAAGCAAAAACACAAAAACCAGTCAGAGAAGCCCAGAGAGCTCAAAGAAAAGGCAGTAAAGGATAGAGAGCTGAGGCAATCAATATTCTTTGCAGGGTGTATCTCTGTTTTTGTGGCTAAGTAATGTCTGTGACGCAAGACCAAAAAATATCTCACAATGACTGCAACTGGCTCATGGGTGAATGACTAAGTCACTATTTTGAGCTATGTAGGCTGTGCACTCTACATCTAATGTCAGACGAATACATTTCAAAAAGTGCTTTAGTATCTAACCTACACAGACCGTAGGTAGAGAGAGTTTATAATCTCATAAACAGGTCTGATGGGGTCATTATCTGGGAGCAGATACTGTTACAGGGCAGATAAAGGTTGTATCGATCCTTTTTGTTGCTATTCCCTGGCTCTTAAGGAGATGGAGCAGACAGGATAAGAAGTGAAAGCTTGGGACATGAGAAGAAACAAGAATGCTTACTTTAGAACGAAGAAGAACGAGCTTGTGAATTCAGCATACTGAGTATTTTTGCACACTTGTAAGCTATCTATGACCAGGTAATTTAAAGCCATCATAACGTGGCAGTATGGCAGATGATATCCTTTCAAAGCGCTATAATGAGTCTAAAACACCCATTGATTCATTGAAACTGAATCAAGTTACACAATAAATGACTGCCTCGTATAATCATAACCAGTCTCAGTCTCTCATACAAAATCAAGCAATTAGTCAGTTCCATACAGCACAGTAAATACAAAGTTAGAAAGAAAAAGGAGGAGAAAAACAAGACAGACACAGAAGCAGAAAGGGAGACAAAGGCCAGACATTTGTGAGGACTCAAAAAACCTCAGAGCTCACCCTCTCCCCGGTAAGAGGTAGACCTTGACAAAAGGGTCAGAGTAGCCATCGTTGTCCCTTGGGGCCAGGTTTCTCGCCTGCAGGACGTGGACGATCAGGTTTCCTAGGTTCCTATCATAGTTGATCTGAAGCTGAGTGGAGAAAGTGGAAAGGAGGCTGTGTCAGAGAGATCAAACTACAGATGTTTAAAAAAGTCAAATATTACTTGTGTCTTTTGTGTTCTTATACCTGAATTTCTCCAGTGATGGGATGAGGTATCTTCATAACCTCTGTTGGCTACATGAAAAATGAAGAAGAGAAAGCTTTGGTTTAAAATTGATTACCCCATGATTACTCAGACACCGACAATCCTGACAGACTTGACCTGACCCACAAATAGAAGTTTGTTGTTAGACTTCTGTCATAACACTGCAATTATATATTGTCAATTTACAGATGAACGTTTGTTATTTTGAGAAAATGCTGAGAATTCAAACTACATTTATGGGCCTCAGGAGTATTTTGACCATCTAAACCAGGTAACTGCATGAAGAAGTTCTCCAGTGAAGTATGAAAAAGTTAATATTTTCAGGTGCTTAGCCATTATAAACATAAGCCATTTCAGTTTTAGTTTAATTTAGCTTTATTTTGTGTTGTATAATGCATCCTCTTTTTTTCTATCCAAACACACATTTTTCTTTTAAGATTTTAACATTTAAAAAAGTATTGTAACGAGGCTCCAATGAGAAAGTTTTCCATAGCATGTGTAACAGTACGGCACCACAGCACGGCACCACCCAGTTTTCTTGTTCCATTATAATTAGCCTGTCACTCTTGGTTGAATAATCACACCATTTGACCTTCACATGCAACTTCCCCTTCCTCTTGCGTGATAGATTACAAAGGATTCCAAAGACTGCAGCAGCTATAGTTGTACACTGTTTCTATTCCTTCTTGTCGTCACATTTTAAATTGAATTCTTCACAACCAAAGAGTGTGTCTGGGATTCCAATATGCAGTACCTTGTGTCGTTGTTTCTTGTTTATGGCAGGGGATGCAGGCTGGCCAGGGCTTGGCACACCACTGGAGGCAGCCGATCCAGTACCTGAGTGGAGGAGGGCAGAGCGCTCCAGTGCGGAGAGTACCCCCAAGCCTCCAGGCCCAACTCCTGTACCAGCCACTCCAGGAGCCTGCTGCTGGGACACCTTCTGCAGTTCTGCAGCCAACTGCTTAGGGTCCACGCCAGGTGAACGCTGCCCACCTACAAAGACAAATGTGTATAATAATATAATGTGTATTAATGTGATAGAAGTACATGGACGCAAGCATGCATGCATACTTATCAATATATAGTACATACCAGCCTTAAGCTGGACATGGTGCTCCAGGGCTTGTGGGTGCTCAGGGTCAGACAGCATATTAAGGTCGCTGTTTGGATCCATACAGGAAATTCATGATGGAATATTAACCAGTGCATCTTAGCAGTAATCAGTCACAGAGTGATATTTGTCAGATGAATGGGTGTGGGATGGAGGGAAGGGAAAGGGAAAGGAGGGAGGAGAGAATGTGTACTTCGGTGCTGAGGTACCATATTGCAACTAAACGTTGGAATTTTAGTGGGATAGAGGTGTAAATGATGACAGATGTAACTCACAGTCTCACACAGAGCTCCGCCTCGGCACATGGCTGGCTCATGATGCACTGCACTTCTTCATAAGTCTTTGCTGTCAGAGGGACTCCGTTCCACTCCAACACCTGCATTCCTGTCATGGGATTGAGGCAAGTAATCAGATTCAGAAACAACAGGGTCTCATAAATTCATGGTATGTAATAACATGTGGCAAATCCTTTTTCTACCAATCTCTGCATATGACACATGATTCAGTCAGGTTATTGCAGCTCCATGCTTAAACATCAGGAGAAACACTAAACCCAATAAAAATATTTTAGATTGAATTTGGCTTTTATGTTTACTTTGACATTGCATCTTTATTACACACACAGCACAACATAAAACCACACACTTTCATATGTGTCTGCTCAAAAAATGCCATGTCAGAATATATAAAAATATAAGTAAGAAAAAGCAGCACACTTCAAAACATAATATTAAAATGTGCATGATGCAAAATTCAGAACACAGCAAACTCAAACATTAAACCCAAGGCCAGAGCTGCCTCACTTACACTACTGAAAAGTGGTCTTCATATTAGACTTCTGCATACGAAGCAACTCAGCAGCTGCTGTGACAATAAAGGCTTGAGTAAACATCTCCATATCCTTTTTGCATAAGCGAGTGCTCATTTAGATTATTCTCTACGCTCTCTCAATGTAATTCACTGTATCCTCCCCCACTTCACACCTGAGGGAATGTTCCACTGCCATTCTTTGTCAGTGAGACATAAACATCACATTTGCATAGTTACAATTCAGCATACGCTAGAAAGTGTATTATCAGCCTGACCATTATTCAGTTTTCTCTTTACTACCTAATGCAGTATAACATTTTCTATCCTATTATTTAAAAAAAGTGAAATGTCTATACCAGACCAGACGCAGAAGAAATATATTACATAATCTGTCCTTAGCTCCCTCCCATTTGCAATAACAAAGTAATAGCAGAAAAACTCCTATTGAAATAGGAGATTAAAATCAATTTAAAAAAAAAGATCAATAACATTTAGATATTTCTCTGCCCAAACAGTAAATATTAGAAAATCAATCATTCAAAAAAATCAAACAATCAGGAGTTCAAATTATATAGGTATTTTTGAACCTTCATTAAGTTGATTGCTGTGTATGTGCAATTGTCTATGTCTGCCTTTGTGTATTTGTGTCTATAACAATGCTAAATATAGCCTAATGACTAACATAGCCCAGTGCTGTGGAGGGTGAGTTGACAGGCTTTTTCTGTGTTTGGATGTGATGTGTCATGGAATGAGACGTGACAGACCACAACACAGAAGGCTACAGCAGTCTCTCCCTTCTCCATCTGTAATTCAGTGATTCAGGCAGGGATTTTAACTGATGGCTTACATGGCTCTAAAATGATTAATAGTTTAAAGATTTGCATTTACAGCATTAATCTCTCCACTCTCAAAAATGATCATTCTTACTATGCACAGTATCTTTCCATACAAACTGAGATAAATGCATCTCTTATATGTACTACATGTTTACTTTTTGATTAAAATGTTTAGCTTTTGTTATACCTGTACAAACAACACTATTTTTTATCTCTTTCATCTCAATTTCAAAGGTGAATTTTGTAATTCATGGCAACCAATCAATTAATCAAGATCAAATAAATACTTTAAGATAATAATGATGATATTAACAGAAAATACAAGAAGCCCACTGGGCCAAATAAAAAGACAAATTTATACAATCTCTTTTTCTCACTCTCCTCTTACCCTCTAGAACTTTTCCTGTTTGTTCTGCTACACCACCAGGGATAACCCTGGCTATGTAAGCTCCAATCTCTCCTCGGCTCCCTGGAATCTCTTTCCCACCAACCACACGGATCCCAAGTCCATTCCCTGAGGGAAAAGTAATACATTAATCCTAATTAGCAAATCTGTGATAGGATATTATTGTGTGCAAAACTAATCTGATGTGGCTGTGTGTTTCTGCCTTTATCTTACCTGACACACTGGTGTCCTTAAAGTCTCTCTTAAGCTTGATGCGTGTGTGAGGGAAGGCATAGGGGACCAATTTCATCTGAGAGAGATATTTAGAATTTTATCGCATTTTGGAAATAGATTTTCTTACTGAAACATTTCAAGTTCACATACTGAAAATAAAAAAAAAGCAAAAGACAGACAAACAAACAAAAAAAACCAACTAAATGTGAGGTTGAATGTTTTTTAGCTTAGTTCTCACCTGTCTCCTGTCTGACATGTTTCCACTCTGTGGATGTCCTTCTCTTGGCTTATCAAACCAATCTGTGTCTTCTCTCCTCAGGTGGTAGGCTAGGCAGGGAGAGGTTGTGGTTAAGAGTGTTGTACATACACAGACGCTCCAAATGTTTCCCTGATAGCTTGATAAATCTCTGCTTTACATATAGCAGTGACAACACTGGCAGAGATCAATCTTGCAATCAAGCTTTAAAAAGAGGTTTCGGTATATGTCAAGAAGTTTTTCACACATCCGTCAACATTTACTAAAATGAGGAAGATCTCTGATCTGTCCTCATTGGATAGGTGAACGCAAAGAAGTATAAACTCTGTTCCACTCTATCCACACTTTCTGTGAGATCAAATGATCACTGCAAACACAGCATGAAGAATAACTAAATTTCAAGAGCATTTTATGCTTGGCATGCTTTTGATACCATGCAATGCTCCCTGTATGAGTTAAGGGCATCACATTTCCATAGCTGCTGTATATGAAATACTGTTGTTGACAGAGTTCCTACGTAATATTATATGTATCACTTCAGTCAAAACACTGTGGGTTGGAGTTGTCCCATTGTATTTAAATAATATTTTCTATGTAAATTCAGTGTGTTTAACCCCCTTCTAAAATATTTTTAAAAATCATCAGACATTTCATAAGTCTTAAGCATTATCTGTAACAAATGAAAGATACTGGATGTCTTGTTTCACATTTTGCTATGATTAGCGCAAAGGTCACACAACTTTAAATATCTTTATGTTAAAAATAATCTAAAACCCTGGTAACAAGGCATGTTGGTTGCCTGTGTTCTAGATTAGAAATGTGAATCATAACTACCACCAAGGATAAATTGTGCACAGGTCTGCCAAATGTTTTGATGTATTATCAGTTATTTAACTCCACTAAGAAGATGCACTAGTAATGATGAAAAGAAAGCATTTATGCTGAAGGTAAATGTTGCCTGATGCTTGCTTTTAACATGTCCTGGGTTGAAGAGCACATATAAGCTTTTTATCAGTATTAGTTTTGTAATCTAGAATCAGTAATGCCACAGCAACATCTACCTTCAGAATGTGCAACACATTTTGAGAAAATGCCATAATATATTTGCATTAAATAGCAATTCAATCATGTATTTCTGCTAGCACTTATTAATGGTCACACAATATACATGTGATTTTTTGTGCATGGACATGAATATTGGGGATGGATCTGATATGCTTACAGAACCACTGTGGTATGCAGTCATTCAAGAATGATGTATAACTGAATTCACTACAGTTTATGACACATAAAAAATATCTAGTGTCATTGAAATGGGGTTCATTCCAGAATGGATCTGACATGTTGACTACTGGAAATCTACTAAATGACATGTTTTGAGTCTGGTATGTTTACAAAAGCAACCGGAGAAGTGGACCATTCAGAACCATGATATGTGACATGGAGGCATACAGTTTCTGCTTTGGCTAGATGGAAATTGGGATGCTGTCTCACCTTCTATATTCCAGCTTGGGCCTCCAGCTGGGGTACAAAGTTATATGTTTTTTTCAGAAATGCGTTCAACATATGTTCATTTATCTAACAAACAAATGAACGAAGGTTACAACATTGTAACCCTGGTTCTATGAGCACAGGCGGAGCCCTTTACTGGACCTCATGGGTAAACTCTCTTCCAATAGCACATGCACAATTTTCCGCAGAAAAATTGTACATGCGTAGCCAGAACAACAGGATATTGTTTCCATAATGTGACTTTATTAAAGGGAGCATCACTGCTTACTGCTATCTGATGATCCCCTTCAGTAAGCATTGTAGAAGTCGCAGGGTCTAGTGCTTAAAGGCCTTGGGATACAGTATCGTAACCTTCATTCTACTTCACAAAGCCGCTGTCTCTTGTCATCAGAGTAGCCTACTGATCCCTGAAGTCTTTTAGTCAGTTGCTCAAGGCCCCCTCCTTCTCTATAGCCAGGGTTGCAGCAGAGAACCAGGGAGATCAATCCCAACCAATCAGACTGACCTAACCTGACTGGCCAAACCTCACATGGTTAAAAAATTAACAAACTGCACACCTTTTACCATATGTCATCACTGAGCCAAGAAACAAGTCCATTTAAATCACCAAAGTATCAAATAGAACTCAGTTGACATTTCTAACACCCTTGTCATCAGTTCTGTGTCATTTTAGCAAGAGCAGACCTGAAAAGGAGCCAGGGGTGTCCAAAAGATAAGAACCTTATGCTGAACAGGGCATTGACCATGACACTGTTAAGCATATTTCCTCAATACAGAGCATAACAGATGCAGAATTCTGTCTCTGTCTCTTTCTGTCTGCATTGATTGGAAGACAAAACACATAGAACTGTATCCTTCTATCTAAAAGAGCTATTTATGGTCTTGCTGAGAGGTAAAGCCCTGCTTGCTACACTGATATGAACATCACATTTGAAAAGTCAATGCTGGGTGAAAGAGGACTTTTTCTAGAACAAAATCTGGACTAAAGACATACTATCAGTGTCTACAATAGCAAGTGGCAGGTCAGTGACCAATAGAGTAAGCAAAAATGGTTGCAAAACCCCTACTGGCAATGCAGGGGAAACGTACGGCAGTCAGTACAGGATGACGAGAGTATAAAGCTGCACTGTGCCAGCACATTCAAAGCAAAGTGTACAAAGAGTATGTGGATCAGCAGCAATGAACCTCATCCTCAGAGAACTGCATGTCAGGTGGACAAGCGGGCAAATCTACCTTCACTGAAGGTGAGTATGGCAGGTAGTTGTGTCACTGTCTCTTTATAGGGATCTTTATAGGGATTATATGGCAACATCCTGATTGTCCAGCTATCCATATGTAAATTTTCAGTGGCCAATTTGTGTGTGCTATTGGAGGAGAGTATAGGGCAGAGCCTGTATGACATAAAACTGTGCTAAGACTAGATTTGTAATTAGAGAATACTTCAGCACATGCACTGAAAGTATTAGTCAAATGTAAGTATTACTGCAAGTTTGACATTACTAGGCTGACAGACAGTATACAAATTTAAGCAGAAGCATGGTGAAAAACATAACAAAACACTTTAGTGAAGAGATTGAGCCACAGTAGAGCCATGAAAGTAAAGGTTTTTAACTAGTACTGTAAGATACTCTACCGTGTCTGATACTTTCATGAAAGATTCTGGCATCATCTCTGTTCAAAGTCAGCATGGATTCACTTAGTGCTGTAATCAAGGCAGATGGACACTTTTACATGGGGTCAGGACAAAGATCACCCACCAACCAAGAATTTAACTATACTAATCCTAATGCTATGCAAAATTATCCAAAGACAAAGCCATAGTTACAAAACACATTTGTTACCCTTATGCAATGTGATATTCAGCACGTGGTTGAAATAAACTAGTGAAATACTTTATCTTAATTGGGCGTTTTTTTCATACTAGTGACCTTATGTATTGTGTTTATTTGTCTAAGTTTACTTGTTTTAACCAAAACGTACTCTATCAAATAAAATCTTATGAATAATCAATCAACTTTTCATGTGACGTATTGGTATGTACTGAAATTGATTTACTTCACCTAATGGAACACTACCAACCCCACACTTAAGAAGACTGAAATAGTTCATGTTAAATTTGCTTTCACTTAATTGGGGATATAGACATCTCACAGCAACAACCAATAAACAGAAAACATTCACTTTATTAAGATGGAGATGGAAAACTCACATATTGCACAACATGCAAGGATGAAAAATCAGACACAGAAAATTAAAGAAATATAAAAGACCTACAACACAACACTAATGAGATAATAATCTAATTTTAAATGTAATATCAACGTTACATGTAACTGCATTTTAGTCCTCAATGTAAAGCCATTTCATTGCAGTAATTATTAAAATTTAAAATTCCTGCAAATCGAGTTATTTTTTTTGTAAATTGATGTGTGTTACTAACTAGAGAAGTTTTTTTGCAAAGTGAATTCTTATATTGCATTTTACAGAACACTTAAGCATATCTAGACACTATGAGTCAGCAGTATTCATTTAAACTTACTACTGCTAGTTGTTTTCCAAAAAAGCTGAAGGGTGTCTTGGAAAAGTACATATACTTATATTTGAGGTGATGGCCTACTTTTGACAAAGATGCTGTTTTGCTCTGCAGATTGCTGGGGCAGGGCTGGAGAAAAGAAAGAGAATCCCTAGACACTCCTGTCAAACCTTCATGAAAAAGTCCTTTGGTACAGGTTTCTACTGCCAAGACAGCCTCATGATGGTCTATACAGAATCTCAAAATGCCATTAATTCTGAAAACATGAACAGCACATTCTATATATGTACACGTTGATTTATAGTTAGTAGGCACTTTATGCATGAGAACATGATAACATATTACAGTGTTCCATTTAAACATAACTTTTGTTATTTAAAAATAACTTGAACATTACACATTTTAGAATTTGTTTAAATTAATTAAATTAAGCTTTTTTTGTATGTCACTTGTATTGGAAGTTTTTTGTTAGGAGCTCACTTGTAAAATATACTCTGGTATTCTGGCCCTGTATGTAAGGTGCTGAATAATTAAACGTGCCATTATGTGCAACAACCCAACTAAACATAAATATTTGTTTGGAAGGGAATTCTCAATAACTGTGCTATATCCAGCATGCACTCACTTAATGGGCCAAGAACAAATACTTTGTTTAGGTTGACTGTTAAATATGTATTACTTGGAATTGAAAAAGGGCTTTTACTAAAAATAAGGCAGCCACAACGTACCAACACAAAATAATGAAGCTCAAGCTCATACATTTCATTTATAACATACGTGCTTCTAGTGAGTTTTGAAAACAAGACTGATTATTACACTATGAAGAACTAAAACTTTTGTAAAATAAAAAGACAAAGCATGCTAATAAAATCAGGGAACAAACATAAGTACAACAGATTAGTAACATACATAAACTCAGGCAATTAGAGTATTATGTATCAGTGAGCAAGAAATTCAAAACAAAAAACTAGGCATGCAGCATCTAATATGACTTTGACAGTGACAGAGGAAAATGTAGTAATGAACAACCAGCAATTATCTTGGGAACTGAATGTTAAGAAACAACTGATTAATGCATAATGTCAGTAAGACCACTCAGCATTAGCATGCATGACAAGTAGGTCCAAACAGTCAAGTTGCTGAAACAGTCTTAGGCTCCATTTACCTTCGCTGTCAGACATGGCGCCTTGCAAGTCATCCATGATGAATGCGATGTCTCGATCATAGCCACGGGTTCGAGATTCCTCCCTCATATGTTGCTGTACCTCTGGCAGGGAATGACTAGACCCAAACTGATCCCTGGTGTCAGCAGAGATGGGAGGGAGAGGTCCAGCTGATGCTCTAGCCATACCCATAGGCTGCCCCACTGGGCTCAGAGGGCTCTCCTCCTCAGAGTTCTGAGCCACAATGGGGATACGGCCCCGGCTTTGGCTGATAGGTAAACTAGTGGGCTTTGCTCTTGCCACCCCAGGGGCAAATGCTGCATCAAGAACTTCTCCTTCTGTTTTAAGTCTAAGGGAGGAGCTGGAAAGGTCCCGTTTGATAGATAGATCCAAACCATAGACAGAAGACGGGCGGGAGGAGGGGCGTGATGAGGGTCTGGACCGGGTGCCACTTGGGTAGGTGCCATCATCCTGGGCAGTGGCCCTGATACTGGATCCTAATCCAAGGGACTGCCCAAGATTAAGAGAACCAGCTAGGTTGGCCCCAAGGGAGGAGCCTAGATATTTTTGCTGCTCTGACAAATTCTTTCTTAGCCCAAATGTAATCTCATCCTGAAGCAACCTAGCTGTGGCAGCCAGATTGGTTACCGAGGAGGCCCCAGATCCCATGTAGCTTGCAAAGTCAGGCTCCAGGTCCCTACTCTCCTGAATTGGGGAAAATTTAGTGATGGCCTTAGGGTCTATTAGGGCTTTTTTATTCTTCATCTGTTTCTGGTAAAGCACAGCTGCTGGAAGTTGCTTTGCAGCCTGTTTTTCAAGGGTAAGCCTGCCAATGCTATATTTTTCTCCTTTAGGAAAGTGACGAAAACTGCTATCACTGTGAAGATACTGCGGCAGGCCCAGGCCTGTTAAGTGTTCCAGTCCTTCAGTTCCTCGCCTGAACTCCTGCTTGATCTGCTGCTTCAGCAGCTTCAGCTCATAAGGTTCTTCCATAGTGTCATCTTCTCCTTTACTATAACCCTGAAGCCGAGAGGAGCCTAAAAAATCTGCCACCTATATAGAAAGATTAAATGCCACAAATGAAATGTTTTTTAACAGCAATGTGAATTTTCATCCAACAATGACAAATACACATTATGTGCCTTTTACATATATCACTAATTAGTGATTAGTGGCATATGTACAGCAGTGGACTGATCAATTGTGTATACATTTGTTGGCAACTGTTTTTTTGTTTTGTTTTGTTTTTTTCTTTAAAGTGAGAAAAGTTTGAACAGGTCTAGCTACTAATATTTTTCCAAATTCATGTTTGTATGATTTATTATAAGTGTGTGAAGGCTGAACCTGTAGGAACATATAGAAAATTATCAGAATATTGATATCAGTGTGACCAGTACACTGCACCATTAGCCCAATAGCTAAAGTTTTGTTTTGCTGTCATTAGCTCTCTCAAATTTTGTTGTTTTTTTTTCTGTGACAGATTAGTGGAACTTAACCCACATAAGCAAATGAGAATCTAAGAGCACAAGAAGATCAGTGAGGTAAAATAATATAATGGTACAAAATTTACCTCTGCTGTTCGTCTGACTTCTGCTGCCCTGAGTAGTCTGTCAGCCTTAGACATCTCCTTGTCAGGCAGGTTGAATCCAGAACCCAGGCTGGTGTTGCTGAGCCCTGTTGAGGCCTTTGTGAGCTCCCCTATGTCCTCTATCAGCACATAGTTCCTGGCATTGTGGTGATCAATATCAGCATAAAAGGAATCCGCTGAAATGCTAGACATAGGACTTGAGGCCATGCTCCTCTCCTCTAGTCCTAACCTCAGTTCCAAGTTGCCATACTTGCTCCCCAGGTGAGCCATTCCAAAGCCACTTTCTGTGGAGGTTGGCACAATGAGCAGAGGCTGGTTGCGCATCACTTCATAGTTGGTGGTGATTTTAGGCTCTAAATCGGACAAGGTTGTTTGACGTTGCTTTCCCTGCTGCAGGAGCAGAGCGTGTTGGTAGCTGCTGGGCTGTGCCTGGTTAAGAGACAGGGTTGGGTAAGGAGAAACCTGTTGATGGTACAGGGACTGCTGCTGATATAGGTTCTGTTGGGTGTAGTGGCTTGTGGTTTGGGTCTGTGGAACATACTGGGCATAATGAGAGTAGGGGCTAGTTAGTGTATTGTACTGGGAATCAGCTTCTGTCTGTGGGGGGATGAATTGGTCAAACTCTGACTGTGGAGCTGTCCGTGGTCTCTCCAGGCCATCACCCCTGGCCTCTCTGATGTTGCTCACCTCACTGTCTGACATATAGTCTCTTTCCTCCGCCACCCCTTGGAGATATGCTCTCTCTCTCTTCTCTCTCTCCTTCAGCAAGGCTTCCTTACGGCGATTGATACCCATCTCAAGGTACCTACAGTAATAATAAAAATTGTTACATAATCTGTTACAATTTTAACACCAACAATTCAACAACCTACAACATTACAACCAAAGATGTTCTGTGTTCTCACACATTAGTACCTTTTACTATGTGTGAGTGTGGAGAGGTCTCATTGAGCCATGTCAAGGCAGCCTTTTAGCCCATAAGCTATCAAGGTAAGAGGGAATCATGCAGATGAATAATGAATAATGATAAATAATAATCAATAATTAATGTATTAGATACATAGTTGTCACTTATAATTTTTGTTTCAGCTAAAGTCATAATTTGAAAAAATACAAATACCTGTATGCTGAATTGTATTGACAGTAAATCTGTCGCATCTCACCGTAGCTTGGCGTCAATCTCCTTTTCCTCTTCATCCAGCTCAGCCTGTTTTTTGCGAAGTTTAGAAGATTCTCTCTCAACCAGGTCAAGCTCCTTGTCAATGTCCTGCAGTATCTTTGCCCGGGCCATTGTTGTGCTGCGAGCAAGACGTCGACGAGCAGAGTTGGTGCTGTAGCCTGACCGTCCCGTCAGAGATTCATCCTCGGGAGGGGGGTCTGGTAGTGTTCGCTTTACTTTCTTTCCTGTACCAGAGGGAGAGCCTCGACCCTAGAACACAAAAACAAATCAAAAATCTATCAGTCATTTAAGGAGAGAAAAAACACTAAGCTTTCATTTTAAATAATGATAAGACAGTTCTATTTTTTTCTACTTGTATTTTGTTATGACTTACAGAATAGCTGTCTGCATAGTAGCCACCCATCCTGTCTTCTGTGGTAGGACTTAGAGATTTAGGATCAGATAAAGACTTCTGACCAGCTTTTAATGTCCGAGGACCAGAAGAAAATCTGGTTGGATCAGCAGTCAACATCCTCTGCCCCCCAAGAGCCTTTTCTGGGGACAGGGGGGAGACTTGATTGTAGAAGACTTTGGACTTTGAGGGAACATCTGCTGATAGATGTGTGCTGTAGCCCACCTCAATAGGTGTGTGCCTTCTGTCCGAGTCTGTCTGACAGCTCAGACTACCACCTCTTTGAGAGTTCTCTGGAGCTGAAATATGTTTGATGATTTCCACCTTTGTGTCCATCTGGACATTGGGTCGTTTTATAGTTCCAGAGTGGTCAGTCTGCACAGATATCTCGGCAACTGTCTGGATAGCAATGCTAGAGACTTTGGAGCCATGTTTACCATCACTGCTATGTTTTCGGGAGCGTCGGCGAGCTTTTGTGGGAGCATCCCATTCATCTTGGTCCTCATCATCAGTCTGAGCTGAGCTATCAATATTTCTCTTACTTTTCTTTCTCTTTCCTACATGCTGCTTCTCTGCCGAGTCTTCATCATCTGTCTGCACTCCACTATCAATTATTTTTTTCCCTGCATCTTGTTCATCCTGAAGCTTCTTCACTTGATTAAGTTGGTCGGGACTTTCCTCGAACTGTGGCCCAGTATATTGATTTATAGATTCGTCTTTTACAGGCCAGTACTGACCACTGTCCCCTACCCCTGCATATTTAGCATCTAGGAGGTTTCCTGTGGTACCAGTGCTACCATAATGCTCATCTAACTGGCGCTGGAGTTGCAGTTGGAGTTGTTGGATTTGCTGCAACTGTTCCTTCTGCTGGGCGTAGGTCTCCTGCTGAGCCACCATGTGGGCATGGTGCTCTTCCTCTTGTTGTAGGAGAAGCTGCTGTTTTAGAGCCTGGAGCTCCTCAAGTTCCCTTTGAACCATAAGCTGCTCCTGTTCACGGTAGCGTTGAATCTCTTGTCTCTCCCACTCCAGCTCCTCAGCAAGACATAGCTGCTTAAGCTTTTCAAGCTCAAGAAACTCCCTCTCCATCTGATACTGGGCCATCTTGGTGTTGTCTAAACCAGGAAATATTGGGGAAGAGGCTAAGGCATCTAGAGAGGCAGCAATTGCCTCTAACGTGGTGTCCGAGTACATATCTGGATAGCCTGTTATGATATCAGCCAAAGCAGTGGGTATAAGCTCCTTGGGTAACCCTGTATCAAAAGGGATTAGCTGTCCTGGGTCTGTGCTGGGAATGAAACCATACGGATGCGGCAAAGACTGGCTCTGGACTGTTGATGTAGGCGCTAAGGCAGTGCTAAAGATGGAGCCTGGTTGAGTTGTAATTGCATACGTGGATGGAACTGGGGCAGCAACAGATGAGTAAACTATTCCATCTGAGGTTCTTAGAACACTATTTACACCAAACCCAGCTGCAGAGTATGGAGCAGTAGTCATCCCAGGGTAGCTTCCAGTAGCTTTGCTAGTGTAGTCTAAAGCTTTACCTGCCACGATCAAAGATATAGATTTTTACTTAATCAAATACATCACAATTTTAAAAAATTTAATTTCTAGGAGTTGAGGGTCATGCGATTTGAATTTAAAAGACTGCCAGTGCACATGCATAACTGTAATCATTTTGGCTAGCAAGATGCAAAACCAAAATAATGAGGGAGCACACGCAGGCACACACATGCATCTGTATGAAGACAAAAGAAAAAAAAATAAGCAGATGTTAATTTTTTAATGAAAACATGCATATTGAAAGCAGACAAGAAAGTAAATTTAAAAAAGCCATAAAATAATAAACTTAAAAGGAAAATAAGTATATATGTCTTCTGTAAGAAAACTACAGACATTTAACTATGTAATTTAGAGTAAGGACACTTTGTATATAAAAATTTCACATCATCAAAGCATGAAAAAACAATAAAATGCAAGCCCATAATCCAAGCATATGATAATAAAGCACCTGCAAATGTGCAGAAATACATTCATACTCACCAGCAGAAAGTTTGGCAGCAGTGAGGTCGATAGCACCATCTGAAGATCCAGTCAGATAGTCATGATCATTCCTGGGATCATAGGAGAACAGTCCTGCCTCCGTTAAGTTGGTCTCAGAGATTGAGACTTTTATACCATTCATGCCTTTAATACCATACAGTCCAGCATTATGATACTGGTCATCACTATAGCCAAAACGGTTTTCAGGCTGGGTTGTGACTGGTGGCTGTGTTCTGCAGCTTCCTGTGAAAGGTAGCTTATAAATTACATCACAGCATACGCTCCTCCTTCCAGCTGTAAGGTCGATTGGAGTCCCATCATCCTCTACAACAGTGGTAACCACTCCTGGGCTTGTGCTTGACAAAGCTACCATTGCTCTTACTGGCTTGTAGTTTGACAGATCCATGGCCCCTGTGGCCTCTAAAGAAAGGATTGGATCTCCATTGCTGGTAGCTGCTGAGGCTGAAGTAAATGGCTGTTTGTCTTCTGAGGAGACTCCAAAGGAAAGATTAATGGGTATGTCTTGGGCTGTGAGTGCTTCAGCACTGACTACAACCTGGGAGTTCACAGGTCTATATACAATCTGTGCTAGTGGTTCACATGGTTTGTATTTGGTGAGAGGTAGAGGCATTGACATGACAGGGCCCTGCAAATCAAGCGGTTTCTCTGCAGGAGTGTTATTATATGAGGCAATGGTGGCTGTGCATGTGACAATTGTGATGCTGTCAGTGACAACAGCCAGTGTGGTTGCAGGGGTGATCTCTGCACTAAGATTTACGATCTCAGGCTGCACTGCTGTTATCTGACGCCAACTAGAGTCACTTGAAACAGACTGTCGACATGACTCAGGTGGTGTCAGGTCCATGCCTTGTTCAGTCATTTTTACACCAACCTTGATAGTGCGTAAATCAATAACATCACCAGGGTAGATTATCTTCCCATTCTGTTTTGGCAGAGGTTGGACTTTAGCTACATCTGGTTGTATAGTGATTGCTACACTAGGTTGAGGGACTTGTGGAAGTCTTTCGTGGACAACAGACACAGTGGTCCTCTGGACCTCAGTGGTGACCACCTGAGTGACCAGGCTAGGCAGGCTTTCAGGAGGCTGGCCTGAGGTGGAAATTGAAGAAGAATACATATGACTCATACTGGAGACCACTTTTTCTGGCCCTCGTATCTCTTGGCTCTCAATAGACTCTTGCTGAATTTTAGTGATGGTGACTGGAGCCACAGATACACCCTGCTGGATGTCCTGTACAGTGGGCATTGAGGTTCTACTGGTGTATGCATCAGGATTTATTATCTCCAGAGGGTGATCATATTCTGCAGAATAAGTTAATACCTGTGGTGTGTGGTCTGTTGAAGTAATAGATCCTCTTCTATAGGGGACCTGAACAGCATGAATGTCAGTGGGTACATCTCTTTCGGCTGGCATGTTTACTACCTGTGCAAATGGTGATGGTTGCTGCATGGTTATGGATTCTCTCCTGGTGGTTGCAAAGGCCTCAGTTGTAACTACTTGTGTGGGTACTTCATATTCTGCAGGAAAGCTAAATATTTCACTTGGTGGCTGCACTATGGATGATATAGATGTCCTCCTACTAGTGGTTTCTTCAGTTGTAATAACTCCAACTGGCATTCCAGTCACTACCTGAGGCTGCATCATGGATGATGGTATTGAAGCTCTTCTTAAATCATAATCCTTTGTCATCATCTCTGTTGGTGTTTCACGTTCAGGCTGCAATGAAATAACTTCCAGTGGTGGTGTTGACTGTGACATGACTGGGGATGTAGTTGCTCCATAGACTTGGGGAATAAGAGTAATTTGAGGTTTTTCTGGTTGTACTGCCATTTGTTGTACTTCCATTACAAGAGGTGATGGTGTTACTTCGCCAGCTGTAGGAGTCGTAGTCTTAGCAATTGCAGTAAGTGGCATTAACTTAGCTACTTCAGGCATTGAGCTGACTTCAGATACTACAGGTAGAGGATGAGGTACTGGAGATACTTTTGCTACTTCTGGCATTCCGGCAGTGAATTCAGTTGTTAAAACCTCTGAAGGTATTTCAAACTTTGTATGAAGGGTCACCACATCATCTACAGAAGGTGGTTGTTGCATGGATATCTGCTCTGTCATGAGGGGCAGAACCCTTAAAGGCTTATCAGTTTGTGGACCTGATGGGGGTTCAGCAATGGTGTGAGTTTGGTTAAACTCTTCTACCACTGGAAGTTGCTGTTGAACAGAAATTTGATGACTCACTCCTGGTATTGGTGATCTTATCATAGCTGTCTCAGTAACAGTGACATCAGTTGGCATATCCTGTTCCTTTTGTAGCATTTCTATTGGGGATGCAACTTGTGGATAAACAACAGTTGACAGAACAGAAGCGTGTCTCTCTTGAGAACCTATTTTATCCAAAAGAATCTCAGATTGCATTGGTATAGCGACAGTGTCTGCTAGAGGCTGTGGCTGCATGGGTAGATTTGGTATTTGGGCCTGAGGAACTAGTGCTTCAGTTGGAACTTCTGGTGAAACTGTTGTGACCTCTGTGACAATGACTGGATATTGACCAACTGATGGAATAGACTGTGCTCTTGCTGTGGCTTGGACTGTTATTGGATGAATAAGAGTCTTTGTCTCTGTGGGCACTGTGATATCTTCAAACATGGTCTTAGGTGGTGGCAATGACCGAGTAGCTGATTGTTGTTCTTGTTGCACATATGGTTTCTTAAGTGGGAGAGGCACAGTGTGTGCCTGAATAGTTGTCTCCTGACCCAATGATCCTTCTATGACATCAGTCACAGATGGTGGCAGTTGCACTACAGAAGGCACAGATTCTCTTCTTGCGTGTGCCTTCACAGATGTTTCCTCAGAAGTTGTCACTTGCTCTGCTGCCACTGTTGGAGCTGTTGGTATTGGAGGTGGATGCCTTACAGTGGGGACAGAGGCCCTCCTAACTGTAGCTTGTGCTGAGAATGCCTCAGTGGGTGTCTTCTGCTCTGAGGGTGTGATTCGTACCCCTGAAACTTTTGTGGATGGGATGGAGCCTCGTCTCACAGGTGCCTGGACTGTTATGCCCTCTGTTGGTGAGCCAGGCTCAGATGGTAAGGTTATCACAACATAGGTTTGTAAACATTTGGCATGTCTAGGAGACAAAGGTGACTTAGGAGATGTTGCACCTATCTTTGACTCCACAGGTCTTGTCAGGCTAAGGGAAAGAGCATTTGGAGGTTCTTTGGTCCTGGGCAGCGTCGCAGCTTTAGGGGCCACAAGGGGAGGTGGCTTGACACTCTCTCCTGGCTTGTGGCTGAAAACCAAGCCTGCTGGGATTGATACAGGCTTAGGTGGTATAGGTGGAGGAGGTTTAGAGGTTTGACCAAGGCCAGTTGTTGTAGCAAAAACTTGTGCTACTGTTGCTGTCACTGCAGTGGCAACTGGTGGCTTTGGATAAGTTTGCTTGGGTGTAGTGATAGGAAGTGGTGGGGGAGTATCTGCTACAGGTATTTCTACTGAGTCTATAACTCTTGTCCCTGCTGTAGGTTTATGTGGGAGGGGTGGAGCTGAAGCCACTGGTGCTGCTGTCATCTTCATGGATAGTGAATCTGTATCTGTGCTGGATTTATTTGAAGGTGGCTGTATGGCTATTTGACTACTTGAAGAAGAGGGAGTAGAAGCGCTCGGTCCTGTGCTGGCTACATCTTTTGGGATTTTCCCAAGCAGAGATAAGTTTTCCCCACTGGGAACTATAATGACTACGTGCCCTGGTCTAGTTGGGGTCACTACTTGAGGTACAGCCCCACTGTCTGGTTGTATTTCTTCCATTCTTGGCTGTATATCCACAACTACAGACTGCATCACCTGGCCAGTCACTGTAGGTCCAATTGCTACAGTCGGGGTCAAAGTAGGGGTAACTTGCTGAACAGTCCTTACAAGTGGTAGCTCTATATTAGGCTCAGGAAGGGACACTGAAGTAGACCGAGGTGGAGGAGGAGGTGGGACCTTCTTTTTGACCACAGTAGTTGATGCTGGAGTTGGTGCAGGCGCCTGAGCTGTTTGGGCTGTTGTTGTGACTACTACTGGGCTAATAGATGGGACTACTGGTTGTACTAGGACAGAGTGTACAACATTGGCTTGGGCTTGAGATGTGGAAGTTACAATTGCTGAGACTGGTAGTGGGGTTTGTGCACAAATTGGAGATGTAGTTGTAACCAAGTCAGGCATCTGGACTATGACTGGCCCAGGGCATGAGGCCAGAGTGTCAGAAGTAGAAATAACATGGGCCGAAACTTGAGTGGAAACTTCAACAGGCGTAGCTCCAATTATGGGTGGAGGTTGAGCAGAAACAACAACAGGTCCTGTACTCGGGGCTGAAACTTGTATGACAGCTGGAGCCTCAATAGGCAACTGAGATGGAGATGAAACCAAGTCTGGCATTTGAACCACAACAGGTACAGAAGACGACGTCTCCACTACAGCTGCAGTTTGGGCTTCAGCTGTAGTGGACTTGGCTTGAAATGTGGAAGTTGTTGGAACTTTACATGGATCTGACACCACATCTGGTATTGCAACTATAACTGTTGTTGGAGAGGAATGAGACACTGCTGCAGTTGTGGCAGGTGATGTTGGTGTGATCTCTGGAGGTGACTGGGTTACAAATGAAGCTGGAGGTGTTGGTGTAGACAATGGAGTTGAATCTGGTGATAGAGGTGTTTGAGCCTGGAATGAAGAAGATGATGTAGCATTGGAAGCCAAACTGGAATCTGGAGTGGCTGGTGAAGTTGGAGGAGAAACTGGTGATACAGGGGAAGGTGTAGTGGTCAGTTCTGGGGCTGATATTGGAGTTGGAATAGGTTTTGGCTCTGGAATTTCACAGACCACACAGATAGGTTCCATCATAATTACTTCAGGTGGGCAAATGGATGGATCTTCTCTAGTTTCAGAGTCATCGCTCGGTGTTATGTCAGAGGAAATACCAACACCATACTCCTCTGCAAGACTGTCATCCTCTTCCTCCCCAGATGAACACTGGGTAATCTTGAGGTCCGGTATTGGGAACAGTGCCTTTCTGAGTGCAGGGTCTTGTGGAACCATGGGCCTGACAAAACCTATAGATCCACTGGGAGTATTGGGAATAACAGTGACCTCAGAGCGCTTGGGGGGTTCAGAGGGACGTGGTGGAGCTGGCCTTTTCTTTTTCTTCACAGGAATTTCACCGGAAATTTCAGTGCCTGTAAGAGGCTCTTCTGTGGGTATGGTCACCACACAGGTCTCAGCAACCAAGGGAGGCCCTGTGACTGAAGCCCCTGATGTGGAATATTCCATTGCTGATTGGGCCTGTTGAAACTCTTGCTCTATCATCATGAGTTCTCTCTTTTTTTGCATCATTTCCTCGTAAACCTCCTCTGGAGACCTTAGTTTTTTGAGATATTCAGAGCTAGTGTCCTGTATGAGTTCTTCTTCCTGAACATCAGTCATCTTAATTTCAGGCTGCTCAACCAAGGATTCATAAAGATAGTCCTCAATTGCCATGCCTCCATAGAGAGGTTCAATATCAGGAGGACTCTCTCCTGGAATAGCTTTTGTCTTTTGAATAATTTCCTCATATGCTTCTTCAGCACTTTTCAATGATTTTGTTATTGTATCCTTCTCTTTAAATTGATCAGAAGAAGTGTATGGTATCACTGTTGGTGAAGGCTCATGTCCTCTCTGTACAGTTTGCCTAGTCTCTGGTTCAGACTCTAAGTACTCAGAGCCAGATGTTCTACTGGTTTCATCTATTATGGTGACCTGCCTTAGATCCTCTGTGGAGGATGCATCTTTAGTTGGGGATAGTGAATGACTATGGACTCTAAGCTCATCTTTGTCTTTCCAAGACTTTTCCTCCTCCCTCATCTTTTCATCTTCAGAGGAGTCTTCAATGGTGGGTAGAGGCTGGGTTGGCGGCCTGTGCTTACCTTTGCGTTGCTGTTTGTCCCCACCGATTTTCCTGTGACTGGGGCTGCTATCACTGTCCTCCTCTAGAGATGAGGCTGAGGTAGGTGAGGATCCAGGAGTAAAGCTAGATGCCTGAACACTAGATGATCCCTTTGATAATGATTCTGTGATGCTCTCTACTTCTTCATCAGTGCTCTGCCTTTGTCTCATGACTGGAATAGCTTTTTTAAAGGTAGGACTGGGCATTGTTTCAGCAAAATCTTGAGGAGTTGCTGTGTCAGTTTTCAGGAGGACTTCTTTTGTGGCTGAGCTTTCTTCTTTATCTTTGCTACTTTGGGTGTACAGTGATTTGGGTATCACTGAAGCATTATCAAGCCCAGCCTCCTCAATAGCTTCTTTATTTGCCAAATTCTTTTCTTTTTCATCCTCTGAAAGAGACATGTCTTCATCATCACCCATACCCATTATCTGCTTGCGAATAAACTCTTCATCCTCCATACAAGAGTCAGGAGTTTTCATGTCCTCACTGCTGGATGAAATATTGCTCACCTTCAGCCTTCGTCTTTGGACTTTAGGTGATGGTGAAGGTGTAAGTTCACTTTCACTGCTCTCATCCATTGCTTGGAAACTTAAACGCCTTCTCTCGGTTTTAACCTCCTCCTTTACTGGCATGGATGGATAGGTATTCATATCCTTTTTGATTGCTTCCCTAGCCTCATGCCCTTCCTCCTGTTCCTGTAAAACTGGAAAAATCTCGGGTTGATCTTTGTTATGCTCCTGTATTGTGGACTTAGATTTAGTACCCTCAGAGGGGACAACGTTTTCCATTTCAACTTGTCCAGTGGGTATAGAAATCCTTCTTTGTTCAACTGTCTTTTCCTTGGTTTCATCTTGCTCCTAAAATATGAAGAAAAAAAAACATTTAAATAGACTATCTATATTAAATTACCAGCCTTACCAGAAAATTACTAGAAATTTTGCTTTGGCTTCACATTTGACTGCAGGATGTTAAGAGTAATTCTAAAATGGTCCAATTTATCAGGAAGATGCAACATTCACCTGAGGTTTTTCAAAATGAAAAAAGGAAATTTCAAAACAAATAACAAAATGTAGTTCTCTCCTAAGTGAAACTATTTAATTACAATCTCAAAGAATAGTTGTAGGCTACATCTTCCCACTAAATGTGCAATCACCTTTTTGTGATGTCACTCTAATCTTAATTGTATGCATACTATATACCATCATATGGTTGAAATGACAGATAAGTTAACTCACAAATAATGTTCAAACAAATAATGAAAGTGATAATAACAAAAATCTGCATTGAAAAGTGGTAAGATAATTAGTGATTAAATACAACATGCATTTTGAAAGAAAAAACAAAACTTATTTTTCTCTCAATACCAGTGTTTCCTTCACTTTTAGAAACATTATATAAGCTTCACAGAAATTGTCAGTTTTGTAGCCAAAGTTAATTTAACTCATCTAGAAATTACATGTATTTGTGTTGTAAAGACATTATAGCATTGGTATTTTGACTTTATGATAAATTCAATCACTAAAGGAAATGTCATGGATGACAACAATAACAGAATGTTACTCCACAGTATCTTAATGTTTTGGGGGTTTTTTTGTTTTTCTTTTACAAATTTGAATTTATAATATTAAAGTGTCAATACAATAATTATTTAATCCAAAGAACACATTCTTACTTTTATGATGACATTCTCTGTAGATACTGCCTGTGTCTCTGAGGTTGCAGTGATGTCAATAACTTTTTCAACCAGCTTATCAGCCACCACCTCCCAAGTCTTATTGACTGGCTCTAATTCCAATGCCAGCTGCGGTTCTTGTGACTTTGGATGTACCTCAACTTGCTGTAAGGATTTTGTTGGCTCTGTCAGTTTGACATGATCATCTAGCTGTTCTTTCTTAATAATCACCTCTGGAGCAGCCAATTCTGTCTGTGTTTTAGTCACTGGAGAAACGGCAACCTTGGCAGTAAAAGGGGAGGTGGGAATAGCCTCAGTCACTGGGGATGCGGAAGCTGCGTCTACACCTGCCTCAGCTTTGACTGTTGAAAGGTCCACTTGAGACTCTTCAGTTTTGAGAAAGTCTGTCACACTAAGCTCCTTCTTCACTGCCTCTTCTTTATCTCCAACTGTTACAGTCTTCGTAACATCTGTGTTTGGCACTTCTACCTTCGGTGTTACTACTGCCTGTTGCATAGGAGTCATAGTGGGTATAATGGGTTCTGATGCAGATGTTTTTGAAGGCTGTGTTTCTGCAGTAACAGGTGAAACCTTCTCTGCTGTAGGTATGACGGCTGTCTCAAGCTCAATCTGTGCAGAGGCTGCTGTGGCATTTGTAGGCTCCATCTTTTCTTTTGTTGTTGGAACTGTTTCTGCTGCCTTGATGGGAGCAGGTGTGGGCTGTGATTTCATGGCCGCAGGTGTGGGCTCTGCCTTTTTGGTTGCAGGTGCGGCCTGGGTCTCCAGCTTGGCAGATGCAGGTGAAGGCTGGGCCATTTTTTCTGTGTCTCCCAACTGTCCCAACAAAGCTCTCTGGGTCTGGCAGTTCAGACAGACCCATTCCTTCTGTGATCAAACAAACACAACATATGATTAGGAAACACACTATTATATTAAGATATACAAAACACTTTACAGAGCAAATTAGTTGGTTTTTTTTACATCTGTTTTAAATCACACATTGCACTTTCAGTTATATCTACTAAGTTGATGCTCGATCAGTGTTTTGCTAATTCCTCATCACAATTACAGCGTAAAAGCCTAGATTGGTAATTTATAAATGCAACCTTCTTCTCATTTACTAGAGTTGAATTATTGTTGACTTAAATGTTATGCCCTGGTATGTATTTACTAAGAGAAATTATTTCAGGATTGCCTCATTTTTTAAACTTAGACTCCTCGATTTCCTTGTGACTGTTCTGTTCTTTAAGCAGCGCCTTTTTGCCATGTGTTAGTGCAGAGTCAACACTCTACAACATAAAATAGTACAAACAAAAGTAACAAAAGATATCTAAAATTTTAATTCCTATATTTGCTGTGATTTCTTATTTAGACTAAAGGACATAATACCATCAATGGACTGAGGCTCAACTTTGAAACACAATTTCAATCTAAATGATATTAATTTGACCAAAGCTGTAAATGCTTTGTGAGGGAGAATTTGATAAAAGCAAGCCTTATTTTTTGTAGTAAGACTTTGACTCTTTGCTTTGTGCGATACCTCAAAATTTTAGTTTCATCCAAGTACAGACCCAGACAAACATGCAGCAAAAAAATCATTTCATCAAACTTAGAGTTGTCTAGTGTCTAGCCTTAGCCCTAAAAACATCTTTTATTGATATTCTATGTAATGACAGGTTCCGAATTTGTGTTACAGGGGCACATTTAGATGTTAGACTGCTACTTTAAAGTTTAAATGATATGGATGTGAAATGTTAATAATTGCATAATATTGTATGTGCCATGGCAATAAGGCTTTGTGTGTTGCAGTGGATAACAACTATTGCATTTTTTACTACTAAAGACAGTTTTGACTTTATTGATATACAAATAATAATAAAGAATATGATATCATACAATACAATACAACACGGTCTCATATGCTGAGTAATACTACAGCACCCATAGTGATATCAATAAAATCTTTTCCTTGCACTAAGTTGCTGACTAATCCAAACAACTAAAACATTTACACAAAATAATAACCATGAATAACAATTTTATTTGGAGCTTGCGGTTCCTTACATTGACATGCTTGCTGCTATTACACCAGAACTTACGACACTTGTAAGACAGCAATAAAAAATGCTTACCTTGCAACAGAGCTAATCACATTTTATCAGCAATGCAGTAACTTTAAAAAATAATCCTTAGAAGACACATTTTTATCACATCTAAGTTCCATTAATGGACAGTTAAGGAGGAGAGGAAGGCATAAGCTGTATATAGACTATACAGTGTGTCTGTAGCAACCTAGTAGACCAAATCACAGCAATGCGCCTGCCTCTGCAGAGCCAGGGAGAGCAGTTCTGATACACAGGACAGAGCAGAGATTACAACACACTCATATCCTCCTTTTTTTAATCATTTACTTTTGGGGAATAAATGAAATTAAATAATTTCATCCATGAGATAAAGCATGTACACCTGAATTATAGAACCACAATAGTTACATGTATGTCCATGCACTTTTTGACTAGAAGTACCTGTGAGTCTCTGAGCATATAAGTTGTCCTGGAGATTGGCACTGACTCAGGATGTAGTGATGTAAATAAATAACACAGTTCATTTGCTCATGTGCTGAGTTGAGCTTTGGTAAGTGATGTAATCTACCCTCTGTCACACTCTGTCTTAGACCTGCTTTTGCAATCCAGCCATGCTGGACACATCATTTTTGTTCCTATAAACAAGCCCAATATATCACACTGCAAAACCTGTTAGGGTCATACTCCTAAACAGAAATACAAGGCTAGTAGAAATAAATAAAAGGAAGGAGCTTGTTTGCTTGTTTGTTTTTTGCTCTCCCTCTTGCTTAGACTTCCTACTGTCCATCTTTATTGACGGAGTTTGGATATTTAGGAATAAAAGCACAAGTGCATATTTATCTTCGGCAAATACAGCATAACTGAGAATGTTAATATTCTACCGAGACCATGGAAAGAAGAATCATTGCAAGAAAAACATGGATAGCTGCATTGCTGTGAAATGCTTCCACTGACTGAGAAATATTTGTGGAAACTAAAATTACAGCTAACGGGAACTAATACCGACATATTTAATTTGGCAATACTGAGCTGCTGTTGTTCACTCAGTAGTGATTCACTTAGGAGTATGATAATCCTATTGGTTCCCAGCAGTGACAAACAAAGCCTCATCAGCACAGTGCATGATACTGATATGTAAACCAGTATAACATTTCACCTCCTCTTAAAGTGAACGGAATCAAACTCAGCCTCAGTGATATTTGCATTTGAAGCTGAACAAACAGTAAGTCACATGGGTCCACTTCAAAGCTATAGCTGACTTGGGGTCATTTATTTTTCTTCATTCGAACTTAAAACACTGTTGTGCAATGTACTCACACTACAGAATACCAGAGTAACTCAAAATCAGTGTCTCTTCAGTAAATACAGTTGTATCTTGTTAAATGGCAAAACGGTATGTCTTGAACATCTGTGATATTATTTCCACACACTCCTCTAGTTCTCCTTCTCCTCCGTCATACTTGTAGGATGTAATCACACCTAACTGGAAACATGCTCCTGTCGCAAACATATGCTAATCATCAAAATGATGTCAGTGACTTTGTCATTGAAAAGATAAATTAGTAATCACAAACCCTGGCTCTTTCTATTTTACTGATTATCCTTAAGACCCTGTCAAAGGCAGCTTTTATGCACTCATGTTATTTCTGTGGCTTTGAAAATAAATTGATGAGTGATAATGAGCCGGCCATTTTCATAATTTCTCAAGAGAGACTGCTATAAAATAACAATATAGCATAACAACAGTGGGTTTTCACATTCTTAGCATATCATTGCCCTTCCACCTGTCAGTTGCATCATTGTAGGTTAAACTAAATTCATTTTTTTGCCGTCAAAGATCATTGCACTCTCAAAATATCACATCAGAACAATACAAATGTTGTAAGGAAGACTCGTATAGATCTAATGCAGGGGCCTATTCCCCAGTTAGCTTCTGTTTCCCTGTAACATGATATTTTGACAGGAGCTAAGACCAATAGAGAAGGATCACACAGCAGTGCTCACTGATGGCTTAGCCACATCCTTGTATTTCTGGGTCTTTCTGCTGGTCTACTATATTCTCCCTCTCTCCAGCTAATCTAAATATGGCCCTGCCCCTCACACCTCGCAACATGCTGCTATCACACAGGTCACAGCACTCTCAGCATGATATTTGACTTTTTTTTAACCTCAGTGAAGAACAGATGGATAGAGCAATTACAAAAGTATGCAAATAAAGGGTTGCGCCTATGCATCATGTACTTTATGCCAAATTATTGCCAAACAAATCAGCAAAGATAAATTTCTACATGCTGCACCCACCTTTCATCTCAGAACTCATTTAACCTTCTTTTTAAATCAAACCAAAAAAACCCCCTTCTCAGTCAACAAAGAGACCTAATCCCATCACATTTCCCTCCAGTGCCAGTCACTGCCTCACAGCCACGCAGTCTCAGAGCCATGCATCAGAGCCACAGGGTTTGGAAAGTCGCCATCATCTCTTTGTCTAATTAAATCTGTTTTATGAGTAAAAGAGCAGACGCCCCAAGCAGAGAGCTGTGGGAGAGGCTGCTCCCCACGATTAGCCTTTGAGCTGGATTACCAGACCTTCACAATGACAGCAGTCAGAAAATTATGCTCTTGACACACAGGCGTGCTGCATCAGGCTGGATCTGCTGAGCTTTATAAAGAATCTGCCAGATCACTTCACTTACAGCAAACTACATTTTGCATTTATGTACACTTTAGGAAAAATACCCATTCACACTGGGCACACATTACCTTTTGACATTTACTTTTCAAAATCTTACATATTTTATATATTTATTCAATTTAGACAAATATGTTTTTTGGTATTCATATCTTTCATATACATTTGGCACATTTTACCATTCATTGAAAAAACCGACAAGGCGAATAAATCTTCTCTCTCTACTGGTACTGGGGCAAGACAGGTGTGTGATTGAACCAACACAGTGTACCGTAAATCAAATGTAAAATTCTACTGCACCAACATCTGTCAAACAGAAAAGTCCTGTCACTCTTGCATTTTCACCCTTTTATTACATCCAGTAATGTTGTGCAAAGCCAAATCCTCTGATACGATCCTAGTCACTGGCTATCCCAGTGGTTTTGAAATTTGCATTTCATGATATCTATACTGAAGGGATAGCCTTTGGGCTATGGACTACAGCACTATTCCCCAGCTCCCCATCAGTGCTTTCCTGCTGTTGATGCTGGAGCTGGTAAGTTTCTTATTGATTTTCTGGCAGATGCCTTTGGCACAAGCTGTAGCTGGCTAATATACTTGGCTTTCAGCAGCCCCCAAAGAGCAAATTTCATCATAAATCAAGTCCTCTGATAATAGAAAACCTTGACCCACTAATCTGTAATAAGGAGAGTGCTTCATTCTTAAGACAAGAAAACACTCCCTATGCTTTTTGCAGTCTGTCAATTGCACATCAGCAAACTTTCCTTTGATTGCAAAGTGCAACACGATGAAGATTGGGGTAAAGGAGACAGTGAGAGGGTGTGGCGTAAATGGTAAGCTAAGACACTAAAGGCACATTAACAATGCAAAAAAAATCTTAAACAAGGTCTTTTTTTCTCACTTTTGGAAAGAAAACCACAGCATGTATAAATAGCAGTAATGATCTTTGCAGGGATATCACCACAGCTTGATGGATAAGTGTTGCAGCCTTCAAACTGCTGTGAAACATTAAATAGAGTAATACAGTAATCTGTACTGAAACCAACTAGTAACTGTGGCCAAAAAAAAGAAATACTACAAAAATTCTTTTAGTCACATTGATGTGAGACTATTCCAAACATGCAGCATTAAGTCCAAAGCATTTATAGCACAGCTAGCTTCACTGAGCCTGGGAAAAAAATAGACAGCAGGTAGGCTGTGCTTGGTCTCTCCTCAGAGTGACTATTTTTAACACTGTCACTAGGTGCTCCTCCTTTTCATGGGGCCAACACTGGTTTTCTGGATTGCAGCAGAAAATACCAAGAACAAAAAGCAAACAAAAAACAAACCAAGTGTGTGTAAAGAATATAATGTAAAGCATATATTAAAATTTGAAGCTGATAGAAAGATTTATAAAGAGTATGATTTATCTAAAGGTATTCTCTGTTGACCTGAGTGTCAGAGTCAATGCATTTTGCTATTAATTAGTATCCCATTGAAGCTTTGAAAAATGCTTCTGAGATGCTTTTACCTTTTACTGGAAGGTAAAATTACTACAGTGGATGTTGTAAATAACACAATATGAGTTGAAGATTGCAAACTGCATAAAACATAAACAAAAATATCTATCTGAAGCAAAAGATATAGCCTTGTGGGAACATTTATGAAAAAAAATACTTAAAAACTATCATTCATACTGTCTCGTCTGTTAAACAAAAAGCTTTAGCTGGTAAAGCAGGAAACACGTGTGTCCCACTTATCAGACAACAGTAAGTCCTGGGCTTTTGATGGCATCAGCTGAGGCAGAACAGACAAAAGGAAAAATGAAAAGATTTGCTGCTAGCAATCACTTCGACTAAAGTGGGTTCCTCTTCTTTTGAACCTCACAGGTCCTTGTCATATTTTAAAAGGAGGTATTCTACTCAAGAGCCGCACATATTCATAACAGAGAGGGGACAGTAAAAGGCCCTTTGGATAAAGCAGGTCAGAGGACAGCAATAAGTATGGCAGCTCAGCTATTTATGTTTTTTCTCTGCTATTGAGAGGAATAAACCTATGTTGTACACACAGTAGTAATCATCCATGCCAGTCCCTTCCCCCATTCAACCTCTACCCTGAGGCCCTTCCCCCTCTCTGGTGACCACAAAAAAACGCAAGAAGTGTCAATTACATAAGAGACACATCCATTTCCGTGTTATTTCACCATTAAAATGAGCCATTTGAGCTGGGTGTGTGGCAATCTGTCACTGAGAAACCAAACTGAAGAAAAGAGAACAAAATAAAGCTCACAGTCACTCAGTCACTTAGAGATGGCTTTTAGTGTTTACAGAGAGTCAACAGAATGCATGAACACTGCAGCATTTTAATGCAAATAACTGTCAGACAGAAATACTTTGCCTTTCATATACTCTATTTTTGCCAAATACTGAATAAATGTTCATGTCATTTCAATAAATGCGTAAGTCACATATTCCTCTGGTATAAAGTAAAAACTGTTCTTATGTTTAGGACCTTACAGTGAAAAAATATTAATATTAAAGATGACCTTTATTCCAATGGCTCAAGTAAAATGACTGACATAAGTGGCACATTATATTATTTCACAACTGGCACATTACTGAATTCTAATTGGCACAATTCATTGAATTGTAACCATATTTTAAATATTCAGTGCAGTTTTGTATTGTTTAAACTCCTTCTGACCACTAATGTAAATGTGAGAGAAGAAGAGTAAGCTCACCAAATCACTCTGGATGGGTCTGACAAAACCAATTTGCTAATTATTTATTTGCATTGACTAAAAATTCTCTTTTCCAGAAAAACAGACCAACCCTTACAGGAAAAAAATGAGCTGTTTAGAAAAGAAAAAAAAAAGTATTACTATCATAATGCTATGAAAAGGAAAGGGTACACAGCCTTCTCTCAAACGACAGTGACCTGCATGTGTGGGTACATCACAAGGCCGGTGCACACGTGCAGGGCTGCCTCCCACATCAAGGGGAAATTGTAAAATTACATGGAGCCACTGGCGAGAGAGCAGATGGCCCGGAAGGAAATGTCGGCTGCTTTAATGTACTGCACCATGTTGTGTTAGACTTAATCTGTTTCACCTCTGCTTATTGGCATATCACAGGGCTTTGCCATCCCAGATCCCTCACGGGGACTGGAGATTCCCTGGTCCCTGATCTGCTATGCCAGCAGATCCCTCCCCACTAATGCTGTTGCACAACACTCAATCACTTTAATACATTACAGTGTGCTGGTCTGCTAAAAACCTTTTCTCATGAGTTGTTATGTAATGAGTTGAGCCACTCTAGTGCAGGGATAGCAGCCACCAGGTAGCCTGAATTTTAACATGTTTCAAAGTTTGTTTAAGAACATTTAAAGATCAAGGTCAAATATTCACATAGGTTATAATAACTGCAAGCACAGAGACATCTGTTCAAAGCCACAGTCTGAAAACCCATTCAAGCCAGCTCTAAATATATTTTCACCGCCTTGGTTATTTCATCTGTTTTTCACGACACAGGTCTTTGCCAAGTAATCAGATCAACAATGGAGTAAAATTAACTCAAATTATTTCAATTAATTGAAATAAAAGGTTGCATGACAGCCATTCTAACAGCATTTCACCCATTAAATCACATAAAAATATTCCACAAAGCAAAAAGACTAAAAAGCAATAAAAACAAATTGTATTACTTTCACACTCCAACCCAAGTCAGTCTGAGAAAATAGACAATATCAGACATCGTGCAGTCAACCACTGCCATGGTCTCAGGGTTCACCCAAGGGGGTCCAATAGGACATTTAGACAACACAAGGGGAAGCTGACCCTTCTAACAGCATGGCAAAGAAGTGGGATGCTGAATTCAAATGTGGTAGCCAGAGATGACTGTTAGAAGGCTGAGTTTGATTTTCTTGACAGTGCTGACTTGCAGTTTCATTTGCACAAAACAAAACTACCACAGAAGTAATCAACTTTGTGCTTTCTGCATAATCACTTTAAGAGTCACAATTTGCGTGCATGTATCAACAGCTGTGTAGTTTAGGCCAGGACTTTATCAATCACCCCTAGTATCATATCATCATTTATAAACTGAAATATCATTAAGTCTTTTACATGCTCAGAGGTTAATGCAGCATTGCTTATAGAGGGGTAAACAAAGAGAGCTCTGATAAATATGTGTAATGTTTCACAGTGCATAAGGCTCCTTCCAGGAAAAATAATAATTCTGTGCCTTTGATATGGCAGCTGCAATTGACCAGCTGCGGAATATTTCTCCAAGTTGAAGGAACATTATAGTTGAACTGATGCAGCAATGAATTTACTGGTCTTTAGTCTCTTTTCATTCTGTCCCTTCTTTCATATTTCCTGATTATCTTCATATTTTTGTTTCCAAAGTCTGTGTTGTTGACAGTTTCTAGTCAATGTGTTGGTAACATATGACTCATGTATAATGTAGTGCAAATGTGGCTGTTTTTAAGTTCTAATTGGTGCTGAAACAAGTTTCACAGAGAAGCATTATACTTTAATCCATAATTAAAGTATGCTGCCTCTCTGTCATTCCATAATGCACAGTATAAAACATGAATACTTAAATCTGGTGATCTCATTACACCAGTTAAACCAATAATGCATAATGTCATAATTATCACTCTTGTGAATGCAGGGCATGATGCTGATCCTGGGGGCCAAGTTTTCAAAGTCAAACGTAAAACAATTAAAATTGATGTGAAAATTAAATGCGAAATTAAATTAATGTCACTCACCGCTGCTGTATGAGGCATGGGGTTAAATCCACAAAGACTGCAGACAGTGTTCTTGCATTCGGTGCAAGTGTTATAATTGGGAGGATCCTTGGAGCCGATGTTGAGCTCCACCTTACAGAGTGGACAGGTGGACAGAGCTGCTTTGGGAGCAACCTTGGTTTCCTGTGTGGGTTTTGTAACCTCTGATGGAGCTTTGGCTGCCTTGGCCTGTGCTGGTGAAGCAGGCTTGGTCTGTTGAAGTGATTCTGGTTTCTGTACAGAAGGTGGTTTGGTGTCCTTAGCAGGTGATAATTTAGGAGATGCTGGCGGTGTAGTTTTAGGTGAGACATGAGCTGCAGTGGACATCTTCCGTGGAGTTGGTGGAGTGGTCTTGGGCTGATCTTGAACAGCTGAAGTAATCAAAGTGGATGCAGAACTGAAGATAGAAGAACCAAAACCAAACATCTTCCCAGTCACCGATTCACCAGACTTTGCAGTAGCCGGTTGGGTTTTAGGACCACTAAAGCCAAAGAAGCCTCCTGACTCCTGTTTAGCAGGCTGAGCTGGTGGTGGTGCAGATTTTGCAGCAGGGGTTGCAGCTTTTGTGGGCTGTTGTGGTGGTTTTCCAGCTTCTTGTTTTGCAAGTCCTGCCTTAACTTCTGGCTTTGTAGTTTGAGGAAGCTGTTCTGGAGTTGCTTTTTCAACAGACTTCTGCTGGCCAGAGACACCTTGGCTTTTTCCTTGTTCAGTACCAGTAAGAACCGGGGATTTTTGTACAGAACCTTGTCTTGTTGTGTCTGTCTTCTGGACTGCAGGTGACAATGGAGCCTCTGATCTGAGGGGCTCTTTTTCATGTTCAGGTGCTTGAGTGACCTCTTTTTTAATTACTGAAGGTTCTGTAGACTTCTCACTCTGGACCAATGCCGGTTTTTCTTTCTGTGCAGAGGCAGGGGGTGTGAAAACCTTGCTTGGGGAGGGTTGTGGTTTCCCTACAGGATGACCAGAAGGCTCAGATGCTCCTAAGGCTCTCTGCATCTGGCAGTTCAGGCAAAGCCATTCCTTTACCTGAGAAAAAGTAAAATGGGATATACACACCATTATAGAAAATCATGCAAAGACACAGTGTTTGATAGACAAACGCTGTAAAACAAATTAAATTAAAATGTTTGTTAGTGCAGTGGAAAAATTATTTTAGGCATCATTGTGTCCTATGTCACATAAACATAAACTAAAATACAATCAGGCCTATTTCAAAAGATAAAAATTGTGGATTTTGAATTCACACAGGTTCAGCATTTAAAGTGGCAGAAAAAAATGTGAAGTCAGTAAACCAATGTATGAAAAGTGGTTATGTTTCAGTTACAAAATGTTGTGTGGCATTAAATAAAAGTATACTTTGGAAGGGATTTTAATGGAGTTAGGGCAAAGTGCATTAAGATACATTAATGGTACACTCTACCTTTACATGTTTTTACAATAAACTCAAACTTGAACTTAAATTCCTTCTTTTAGTAGTAAAAACGCTGAAACTTGAAATTATTCACATCAAAGCTTATTACAGCTGTCTAAATCTTGCAACTTAGAAATTTATTTACAATATTAAAATTCCTGAGCAAAACATAAATATACAAAGCCAAACAATATTAAAGAAATAGTATGAAATATGTGTTAAATTTAAATCAAAATCAATCAATCAATAAATAATTTCTATAAGTTATTGAAAGAAGAGCAAGAAGTGTCGGTCAAGTTAAAGCACAAGCAGCACTTGTGGGGACAGTGATTTACCTCTCCCATGTTTGGCATTGGATTAAATCCACATTGCGTGCAGACAGTAGTCTTGCATTCCGTGCAGGTGTTGTAGTTGGGAGGATCCTTGGATTTGATGTTGAGCTCCACCTTACAGAGTGGACAGATAGACACATCTGTCTTTGGAGCGCCTTGGGTGTCTGTTGCTGCCTTGGGGGGCATTGATGGAGGTTTATCCACTTTGGCTTGTTTTGGTGAAGGAGTCATGTCCTGCTTTGTTTTCTCTGGTTGCTCTGGTTGTTCTGGTCTCTCTGCTGCAGTTTTCTGGATGGCAGGTGGCTTGGTGTCTTTTGGGGGTAGTTTTTTGGGTGAGGCTGGCGGTGTAGTTTTAGGAGAGACATGGGCTGTACTGGACATCTTGCGAGGAGTTGGTGGTGTAGTTTTAGGTTCATCCTGGACAGCCGAAGTTATCAGAGTGGATGCAGAGCTTAAGAAGGATGACCCAAAGCCAAACATCTTCCCAGTCACCGACCCAGCCGTCTGTGCTGCAGTAGGCTGTGTTTTAGGACCACCAAAACCAAAGAAGCCTCCTGACTCCTGTTTTGCAGGCTGAGCTGGTGGTGGTACAGATTTTGCTGGGGAGGTACCAGCTTTTGGAGGTTGTTGTGGGGGTTTCTTTCCCACTTCTTTATCTGGAGGAGGAGCAGACTTAGGAACTTGAGTCCCAGCTTTTGGAGGCTGTTGTGGGGACTGCTTTCCTACTTGATCTGGTGGAGGAGCAGCTTTTGGAGGCTGTTGTTGTGGTGGCTTTCCTGTCTCTGGATCTGATGGAGAAGGAGACTTAGCAGTTACAGTCTCAGCCTTTGTAGGCTGTTGCTGGGCTGTACCAGGTTGTCCCTCAAGTGTTGCTTCAGAAGGATCTTGGGGAGTCTTGAGGACAGTGGATTGATCAGTTTTAACAGGCAATGAAGCAGCCGTAGGACTAACTTTCTTTGTTGGTGCGGCAACAACTGGGTGTTCATTTTCTTCAGTTGTAGCAACCTTAGCAACCTCATTTTTAAGTGAGACTGGTTTAAGGATGTCTTCCTGAGAAGTTGACACTGGGGTCTTTTGCTTTTGTGTGGTGGCAGGAACCTCTTTGCTGGGTGAAGGTTGGGGTTTAATCATGGGGAGGCCTGGAGGTTCAGAAGCTCCAAGTGCTCTCTGCATCTGGCAGTTAAGACAAAGCCATTCCTTTACCTTTAAAAACATACAAACACACAAAACATGAGTAACATTCTTTGTATATACTAATAACAAAGTCTCAAAACAGTACTTTACTTCACTGCGAGTGAGAACACAAATCTGAAAAAACAAATTTCCGTCAAATCAAACTGACATGGGAAAAACTGATTTATGATTAATCAATTTTATAGTCAATCTCAATTTCTCAGTTGATGAGAAAAATAATTTTATATGAAGTGAAGTATTTAGTCATTTAATTACCTCTGATAGATTTGGCACAGGACTAAATCCACATTTGTTGCAGACATTGGTTTTGCATTCAGTGCAGGTGTTGTAGTTGAGAGGATCATTAGAGCTTATGTTAAGCTCCGCCTTACAGAGTGGACAGGTGGACTGGCCCACAGCTTTGGAGGCTTGTGGAGTTGCAGCATCTGATGGACCCATATCAACTTTGGCCAGTTCTGATGGAAGAGCCTTTGCCTCCTGGGGTTGTACCTTTTCAAGATGTAGTTTGTCAGCAGCAGGCAGCTTTGCCTCCTTTTCTGAAATCATCTTTGGAGATATCGGAGGGGTGGACTTGGGAGAAATCTGTGATGCTGACATCTTTTCAGAGACTTGTGCAGGGGCAGACATTTTTCGTGAACTTGGTGGTGTTGTGCGGGACTCTTGAACTGCAGATGTTAATAAGTTGGACGCTGAGCTGAATATGGATGAACCAAATCCCAACATCTTCCCAGTCACTGCTTCAGTTGTTTTTGAGGCTGCACGCTGAGATTTCGGACTGCGAAAGCTGGGAATAACTCCTGATTCTTGATTTGTTGGTTGTGCTGCTGGAGGAGCAGATTTGGGAAGTGCTGTTTCTGCAGGCTTTGATTCTTTGCTTAAGGCTGGCAGGGGTTGTACTTTATCAATTGATGTGTCTGGTTGATCAGCGGGTTTCTGAACTATTCCAGTTTTCTCCTCCTTCTTTTCTGATACTTCTCTAGTTGCAGGGAAACTTGGTTGATTGAGATCATTTTTCTCCTGGAGTGAAGTTTCAGTATCTGTGCTGACAGTAGGAGCTTGAGCAGGCAGTGATTTATTGATGTCTGTAATTATGTCTGTTGTCTCTTTGGTGGGAGATGCAATAGAGGTTGGAACCTCCTTGGTGGATATTAATCCAGTTTTCTCCTCTGTTGTTGGGGCCGAAATAATGCCTGGGGTCTCTTTTGCTGGCACTGAGGTAGTGGTTGATGTCTGGGTAATGTCAATTTGAAGCGGGGGTTTAGTTTCTTCCTTCTTTTGTGATGTATCTGTTGTTGGAGTTTTCTTGTTTTTGTCTGGTTCTTCTGCTTTTTGTGTGGAAAGAATGTCTTTCTTTTGATTGGCAGCAGCAGGCGTTGTGGACACTTTGGTGGGTGATGCCTGGGGTTTCATCAGTGGAGGCTCCATTGATTCCGATGCTGTAAGAGCTTTTTGCATCTGACAAGTGAGACACAACCACTCCTTCATCTGTGGGGAAAACCAAATTATTTTTAGCAATTTCTAAATAAAACATAAAAGGCTTTGTACAATGACATTATAGTTTTACCATATTTTATTTCTAGGTGCATCCATTTTTAGACTGGAAATACACATTTTGAATGTAAACCAAACATATAGAAATGTAGATATTATTTGAAATTTACGCACATTATGAATCTCTTTCTCACTTACTTCTGAAATATTTGGCACTGGGTTAAATCCACACTGGTTACAGACAGTGTTCTTGCACTCGGTGCAGGTATTATAGTTAGGTGGATCCTGAGATCCCATGTTGAGTTCAGCCTTACAGAGTGGGCAGGTAGACTGGCCTGTTTTGACAATGGCTGGGGAGGCTGCTGTAGTCTTTGGAGGCTGTGATGGAGCTTTGTCCTGTTTGGCCTGTACCAGTGATGGTGTCTTGGTCTGCTGGGGCTCTTCTGGCTTATTCTGTTGCTCTTTCTTTTGAGGAGCAGGTGATTTGGTCTCTTTTGCTGGAGACATCTTAGGAGAAACTGGTGGAGTGGTCTTGGGCTGATCTTGAACAGCTGAAGTAATCAAAGTGGATGCAGAACTGAAGATAGAAGAACCAAAGCCAAACATCTTCCCAGTCACTGACTCTGCTGGCTTTGCAGCATCAGGTTGAGTTTTAACACCACCAAAGCCAAAGAAGCCTCCGGACTCTTGCTGTACGGCTGCAGTGGCACTACTCTGCTTACGTTCGGGTTGCTTTGTCTGGTCTGGTGTTTTGTTAGGACCTGATGTTTTCTGTGGCTCTGGTGGCTTTTTCTGTAAAGGACCTGGGCTGGGCTGCCTCTGGCCATCAGGCTTGTCGGCAGCCTTAGTTGTAGCTTGCTGTGCTGTTACAGATTGTTTCCTCTGAGGAGACTGTGGTGCCGATGACTTATTATTTTCAGGTTCAGCTGGGCTGATAATGTCATTCTTCTGGGATTTTGCAGGTACCTGAGATTTGACAGGGGGAGCTCCTGAGGGCTTTGCGGCTCTAAGAGCCCGCTCCATCTGACAAGTGAGACACAACCATTCCTTCAGCTGAAAAAGAAAATGAAGGATCAATCACAGAGTGTCATGTAATAATTACTCAGTTTTTTATATTTACACAAGCAGTGAGAAATCTTCTGTTATATTTTGGGAGCTATTGCAAACAGTAGTACAGCATTATTCGGGACTTCAGTGTTTAATATTTCCAGAAAATAATGAACAAAGGCATGCATAATTTGAACACAATTAAGGTGCAGGAAGAGATTTTTCAGTAACATGAATATTTGTGAATCCTCACAATTTGCAAATAAAAAGCTAAATATAGTATGGAAATTTAAATGAAAGCATTTCTTTTTCTTTTTTCTTGTTTTGTCTTACCGCTGTCTCATTTGGCAAGGGGTTAAATCCACACTGGTTACACACAGTGTTCTTGCATTCGGTGCAGGTATTGTAGTTGGGTAAATCCTTTGAACCCATGTTCAGTTCCACTTTGCAGAGTGGACAAGTTGACTGGCCTGATTTGACGTGTGCTTGGGAAGCTGATACAGCCTTTGGGGGCTCTGATTGGGTTTTGTCCAATTTTGCCTGATTTGATGTAGGTGCCTTGGTCTGTGAGGCTGGCTCTATCTTTTTCTGCTGCTCCAGCTTCTGGGCATCAGGGGGCTTGATCTCCTTTGCAGGAGACATCTTGGGAGAAACTGGTGGAGTAGTTTTGGGCTGGTCCTGAACAGCTGAAGTCATCAAAGTACTTGCAGAACTTAAGAGGGAAGAACCAAAGCCGAACATTTTCCCAGCCATTGCAGACTTTGAGGCATCAGGTTGAGATTTAGAACCACCAAAGCCAAAGAAACCTCCCGACTCTTGTGTAGATGCAGTGGCATCACTCTGCTTACGCACAGGTTGGCCTGCCTTCTCTTGAACAGGCTTCTGGCTTCCCTGTGGTGTTTTATTTTCAGGTCCTGGGCTAGCCTGTTTCAATGGTGCAGCTTCAGGTTTGCCTGGTTGTACTGATGGTGTAGACTGTTTTCTCTGTGTTGAGACTGACTCTGAGGTCTCCATCTTTTGTACAGCAGGACCTGAACCCTCCTTCTTTTGAGGTGTAGTTGGTTTGGAAGAATCCTTCAACTGGACAGCTGAAGGTAAAGGAACTTTACTGGGTGAAGTTTGGGACTTTATAGTGGGAGGTCCTTGGGGCTCAGTTGCTTCAACTGCTCTTTTCATCTGACAATTCAGACATAGCCACTCTTTTACCTAGAAAACAAGAGACAACTGGTTATGGTCAGTTTGAATTTGAGAGTATCATTAATTCACATCAACCAAAGGAATGTAGCAAAGCAGACTTAAAACTGGACGACAGGACAATGAGGTCTTTGTTAGGGAGACAGAGATCACAAATTAATAACCAAATATCATTTCATATGGCTGACTGCAAAAATACCACAAACACATGCAGTATAAACAATTATTCTTTGGATGTTTTTGTAGTTCGTCCCTTACCTCTCCTATAGGCATTGGGTTAAAACCACACTGGGTGCAGACAGTAGTCTTGCACTCAGTGCATGTGTTGTAGTTTGGAGGGACCTTGGAGCCGATGTTAAGCTCAACCTTACAGAGAGGACAGGTGGCCTTGCCTGCTTTACTGGATACAGTTTCTGCCTTTGATGGCTGTGATGGAGCTTTGTCCTCTTTACCTAGATGGAATTCTTCTGCTGTCTTCTTTTGCTCTGGATTCTGAGTAAGAGTTTTGGGCTCTCTTGCTGGCGACATTTTGGGAGAAACTGTAGGTGAACTTTTTGGAGAAATCTTGGGCACAGCAGACAACTTAGGAGAAACTTGTGCTGGTGCAGACATCTTACGAGAATTTGGTGGTGTAGTGCGTGATTCTTCCTGAACAGCAGATGATATCAAGGTAGATGCAGAGCTGAAAATGGAGGATCCAAAGCCAAACATCTTCCCAGTCATGGACTCAGTTGTTTTTGAAGCCTCAGGCCTTGTTTTAAGTTGACTTGTCTGGTCAGCTGGTTTCTGAGAACCTGATGTCCCCATGGTTTCAGGAGGAATTTTCTGACCAGGAGTTGGGCCAGCCTGGGTGTCACTTTGTGGTCCTTTAGCCACCTTGTCCTGAGTAGGCTGTTTCTTCTGAGGAGAGCCTGGTATAGAACTCTCCTTCTTTTGAACCGCAGCAGCCACTGGAGTGTCCGTCTTCAGAGGAGCATCAGATTTTGATAAATCCTTCTTGAGAGTTTCCTCTTGACTAGGAGCTGTTATTTTTTTATGTACAGCAGATGGAGACATTTTGTTAGCTGCAGTCTGAGGTCTCATAGGAGGTGCCGTGAGTTCTGATGCACTAAGAGCTCTTTGCATCTGACAGTTCAGGCATAACCACTCTTTAACCTGGAAGAAGAAAATATCAAGTAATATTATGAAACATGGACATCATGTTAATTATTTTGTTTTGTCAAATTATGTAATGTACAGTGTTCTTAGCATGTTCTTGTTCAATTGTTGTCCAACATTGATATTTTTATGCTTCACAATATTGTACTTGATTGTAATTTCAAAGCAAAGTAATTTTTTTTTTTAAATCTTTGCTTTATTTACCTCTGACACATTTGGCATTGGATTAAATCCACACTGGTTACACACAGTGTTCTTGCATTCAGTGCAGTCGTTGTAGTTGGGAGGTTCCTTTGAGCCGATGTTCAGTTCCACCTTACAGAGTGGACAAGTAGATTGACCTGCCTTGTTGACAGCTGGGGAGGCAGCTGCATCCTTTGGAGGCTCTGATATAGCTTTTTCTACTTTAGTTTGTGGCAAGGGAGATGTCTTAGGCTGTTGGACTTGCTCTTGCTTCTTCTCCTGCTCTTCTTTCTGAACAAGAGATGATTTGGTTGCCTTTGCAGCAGGCATTTTGGGAGAAACTGGTGGTGTTGTTTTGGAATCATCTTGGACAGCTGAGTTTATTAAAGTGGATGCAGAACTGAAAATGGAAGAACCAAAGCCAAACATTTTTCCACCCAGTGATTCAGCAGGCTTTGTGGAATCAGGTTGGGGTTTAGGACCACCAAAACCAAAGAACCCTCCAGATGCCTCTTGTGTAGTTGAGGTAGTGTTACTCTGCTTCTGTCCAGTTTGACTTGTCTTGTCCGGTGGTTTCTGAGGACCTGTTTTCTGGCCATCCTGGGGAGGTTTTTGACCAGGAGCTGGACTTGCCTGTTTTTGACTTTCTAGTCCTTTCACAATTTGACCTTTTGGTGCTTGCTCTGCTGTTGCTGATGGTTTCCTCTGAGGGGAACCAGGAGCAGAGGTCTCCTTTATTTTAGATCCGTCAGTTGTTGGAATGTCTTTCTTTTGCAGTTTATCTGGTGGGGGAGTGCTCTTATTAAGGGCATTGGCAGGTGGTGGAGTGACTTTATTTGGTGATGCCTGTAGTTTCATCATGGGAGTTCCTGGAGGTTCAGATGCTCCTAGTGCTCTTTGCATCTGGCAGTTGAGACATAACCACTCCTTCACCTGTATTAGAGTAAACAGTCAATAAGTAAAATTTAGATGTAAAATTTACTTCTTGTTATACATTAGTTATATTAATAACATTACATATTAAAAAAGACTAAATGTAACAACAACAACAGCCTGTATAACTTTTCTTTAATCTACATTATTTTTTTAATCTTACCTCTTTAACATTTGGCGTGGGATTAAAACCACATTGGTTGCAGACAGTGTTTTTGCACACTGTACAAGTGTTGTAATTGGGAGGATCTGTAGAACCCACATTTAGTTCCAGTTTACAGAGAGGACAGGTAGAGTGTCCTGCTTTGGAAATGACTGGGAAAGCTGTCGCTTTCTTTGGTGACTCTGATGGAGGTTTGTCTACGGTTGGGTGTGTGGATGGAGGACCCTTGGTCTGCTGGGGCTGTTCTGGTTTCTTCTCCTGTTCTGGTTTCTTGGCAGTGGGGGATTTTGAGTCTTTTGCAGCAGCCATTTTGGGAGAAACTGGTTGTGCAGTTTTGAGCTCATCTTGAACAGATGAAGAAATCAAAGTTGATGCAGAACTGAAGATGGAGGAACCAAAACCAAACATCTTCCCTGTCACTGACTCTGCAGGCTTTGCGGCATCAGTCTGACTTTTAGGACCACCAAAACCAAAGAAGCCTCCTGATTCCTGCTGTGAAGCTGCAGTGGCATCTCCCTGCTTTTGTGCAGTTTGACTTGTCTGGTTTGGTTGTTTCTGGGGACCAGTGATCTGGCTCTCCTGAGATGTTTTCTGAACATGAGCCGGGCTGGTCTGTTTAGAACTGTCTGGTCTTTTAGCAGCTTCCACCTTGGCTGGTTGTGCTACCTGTGCAGATACTTTCCTCTGAGGAGAACCTGGTGCAGAAGTCTTTTGTAGTTCAGGCTGTGCTGGAGTATTTTTTTTAGATGATGAGTTTATCAAAGATGTGTCTTTCTGAGGTTCAATACCACTAGCAGCACGTTTTACTTGGCAGTTTAGACAAAGCCACTCCTTCCCCTTAAGAAAAAAAACAGCAAAAACACAAATTATAAATTTTATGTAAATTTTGATAATAAAAAAAAAATCAACAATTCTATGATCATAAAAGCTTAAAAACATGAGTCAAGTATTGCAAAGTAGAAGGATTTCTTCATCCCGAGTTTGTTTTTCTACTGTTTTAGCCCTTAGTTTCAGCAATATTACAAGATTAAGTAGCCTTGGACTGTCCTTGGCAGGGTAGCTTACAAACTGTGCATTGAATTACAGAGTCAAGTGTCAAGTCCTTTGTGCTTTAGATTGCCTGGAAGATGTCATGCCCATTAAGCCTGTATAAGGTATTCCCTACAATACAATCCACGTAAGGTGTGTGTATATGGTGTGTTTGTGCATGTGTTTGGCATACAAATATTAAATTTTTTTTGACTTTGGTTCAGCATCGCTGTTTAACAAAATGTGAATGGTCAACAAAAAGCTATTAAAATGATTTGTAAGGAATCGTGGCATAATTCTCTTTTAAATGCATATGTAACCATGCAAGAATTATTATATTACCATAAAAAATATCCTTAGCACCTCTGTTTTCCTTCAAAGGGTTGTAATATTAGGTGAAGTGAGGTCTGCTTTGTGTGTGAAGGTTTGACACAAAGTCTTCTTGAGAAACTAAAGGCACTGCCAGTAGAATATGGAATAAAAATGAAAAACTTAGCAACTTTAATCTAAAGACTGGACATTGTAGTAGGTCAGAAAACATAAAATAAAAAATGCCATTTCCACTTGAATGCTGTTTACATCTGTTTGATGTTTTCTGTCTATTCAGACAATTAAAAAAAAAGTCTATTACATATGCCTTTGGCATAAATTATACTTTATTACTGTCTCAGTAAACTTGAAAAAAAAGTGCTGCAATGTCATCTGTACTTGTAAATGAGTTTAGTATTTGGAAGCAACACTCCAATTGATTAAATAAAAGCAACCACTCTGAACATAAAAAGGGAACTTAACAGCTTCAAAGAGCTTATTTCACAAGTACATGAGCATGCTACCATAACTGCATCTGAACATTTTAGAGAGGCATTAATGTTACAGCCTAAACTGATCCAGCAGACAGCTTCTTTAAGAACAATCAGATCACTCAGGACACAAGAGAAATTTGCCTCAGGAAACAAAAATCATAAACAGTGATGAATGCACACTTTTTAAGATTAAAGTTTTCCTCCTTTTTTCTTTCCTCCTCATTTTATTCTTTGTTAGTTCCCCTAACATCATGTGTATCTTACCTCTTTAACATTTGGCATGGGGTTAAATCCACACTGGTTGCACACAGTGCTTTTACATTCAGTGCAGGTGCTGTAGTTGGGTTGATCCTTTGAGCCCATGTTAAGTGCCATCTTACAGATTGGACAAGCTGATTGACCAGCTTTAGGTACATTGTGGGCGGCTGCCTTTGGAGTCTCTGATGGAGCTTTGTCCACTTTATCTTGCCCTGCTGGATGAACCTTTGCCTGCCGGGGTTGATCTTGTCTTTTGTCTTGCACTGACTTTTGGACTGCAGGTGGTTTGTTCTCCTTTGTAGGCTGCATTTTGGGGGAAACTGGTGGTGTGGTTTTGGGCTCATCCTGAACGGCTGAGGCTATCAAAGTAGATGCAGAGCTGAAAATGGAGGAACCAAAACCAAACATTCTCCCAGTCACTGACTCTTCAGGCTTTGCAGCTTCAGCCTTAGTGCCACCTAAGCCAAACAGACCTCCTGACTCCTGCTGGGGGGCTGGGGTGGCACTTTGCTTGCGTGCAGTTTGACTAGTTTGATCTGGTTTTGGAGAACCTGATGTTTTCTGTGGCCCAGGTGTAATTTTCTGAACAGAGGCTGGGCTGACTGGTTTTTGACTTTCTGGTCCTTTATCAGCTCCACCCTTGGCTGGCACTTTACCCGATGTAGACTGTGTTTTCTGAGGTGAGCCTGGTGCTGATATCTCTTTTTTGCCAGATGCAGCAGGAGATGGTGTCTGGTTCTGGGTAGCCGAAACTTTGCTGGGCAAGGGCTTTTTCATGGAAGGACCTGGTGACGTCCCTTCTGCCCTCTTAATCTGACAGGTTAGACAAAGCCACTCACGCCCCTATAAATAAATAAATAAATAAATAAATAAATAAATAAATAAATAAATAAATAAATAAATAAGAGATCCATACATTTTAAAAATTATTTAAAAAAATAAAAGCACATTTTAGCACACAAGTTTAAAAATCCCACAACACTGACATCATGTTATAATGTGAAATCAATTTCATAAACAAGTTATGTGACATCACAAAAACAGCTTAACCTTACAGGGAGGACAGGATATCTTGACTTAAGACAAGTTTAGCAATACTAATTAAGATTGTTAATTTTATCTTAATTCAAGACAACCTGAGAATCATGTGGAATGTTTGGTGTATTAATTAGTGTTATTGCAAGAATACATTTCATCAGAAATATATGATCATAAACTGCATGGAGCAAAGCTTCATGTTAAATGATCTTTCTCTAATTAAGATCACTCTACCATGATTGCACTAAATAGCCAATAATTTTTAATGGTCCAAAGAAAAGAAACATAAAATTTCTACCAGAAGGAATCAACTGTAATATATCCTTTAAGGCATAACATAATATGGAAGCAATAACACATCAGCAAAATATTAAGCCACTACTTACGTCAGAGTCTGGAGGGCTGAAGCCACACAGGCTGCACACTTCAGTCTTACACTGTGTACAGGTTTTATGGTTAGGTGGTTCCTTGGTGTGCATATTAAGCTCTGTTGTCTTACACACTGGGCAAAGGGACTTAGCTGCTGCTTTTGATTGAGTTCCAGCTTTGGCGGCTCCCGGTAATGAAGACTCTATTTGGGCTGGGCTAGATGTACCAAGTCCCTTAGGACCTTGTTGTTGAATTCCAGGCTTATCAGAGGACTTTTGCTGGGGTGGAGTCCTGAAGCCTTGCTGTTGTCCCCCCTTAGATGAGCCCTGTTGTTGCTTTGAAAGATTAGGTGAGCCTTGCTGTTGGTGTCCTACTCTAGGTGACCCTTGCTGTGAACTAGGTTTCTGGGACCCGACCTTTGGGGACTCTTGCACCTCAGTTTTTGCAGGTTCTTGTTGCTGTGCACCACTCTTGACAGGCCCTTGTTTTTGAATTCCTGTCTTAGGTGGAACCTGTTGTTGTGATTGGGCCTTTGGAGAATCTGGTTGTGTTCCAGTTTTAGTCAGATTTTGTTGTTGAGCTCCAGGTTTAGGTGAACCATGAGGTCCTTGAGGCTGGCCTTCAGATGGTCTCCCGTCTTTTGGAGCAGGTTGTTGCCCACCAGGCTTGTTTGGGGGTCCAGCCTCTCCATTTCCATGCAGCTGTGGTGATCCATTTTTAGAGAGAGGCTGGGTTTTTTGCATAGGAGGGCCCTGGCTGGATTTTTGGGGCCCCTGCTGCTGTTGAGGGCCTTTACCAGGACCTGCCCCTGGCTGCTGATTTCCAGGTGGCTTCACTCCCTGTTGGGAAGGTACTTTTTGATTTTTATCTCCCTCCCCATCATCTCCAAATAAGCCAAACTTATTTACAGCAGAGGACACTGCATTTAGGGGGTTGGCCCCACTAAGGAATTTAGAGGAGAACATTGTGGGGTCTTCCTCCTCCTCCTCCTCCCCCTCGTCCTCCTCTTCTTCCTCGTCCTCCTCCTCCTCACAGGAGCTGGAATCTACAGGGCTGTCAGAGTCAGAGCAGGAGCTGTCTCCTCTCTGTCCTGGCTCTCCCGCACAGGCCTGAGGAGGGATTGGGGCTGGAGTTGTGGAGAGGGCATCTACAGCCCCACTGTTGCTGCTACTGCTACTGCTGCTGCTGCTGCTGCTGCTGCTCCCTGGGCTCTCCTCTGGCTCAGCATCTACATCAGACTTCCTAAATGCATGAGAAACAGACAGAGAGAAAGAGTGAGATGACACAATACAAGACATGACAGAGGGGATAATGAATGAAAGCCTGAGAATTTATGATTTATATTTGCAGTATTTTCAAAAAGCTGTCTAGTAAACAAAACCTGCTGCAACAACATACAGCATAAGTATAACACAGCTGCAGAGGGAAACTAATATAATTCATCCACAGATTCACTGTCCAATGTGGGCTTTGGATCCTCTTTTTACACACTGAGAGAGATGCAATCAAGTTATTTCTAAGTACTTCACTAATACGAGTCATTTAATAGCATGTGGTCACTTTTCAGTTTAAAGTGGTGAATCTTTATCTAAATCCGCAAATGGCACATTTTATAACAGAGGAATTTCAATTTGAATACACTGTAAATGTGAAGAAATTGCGTCTGCGACACACCACAGCCCATGGAAAAAAGTACTTTCATCGCGGCTGTAATGATTATTGTTTGCATAGCAGTCGTCGCCTCAATACAGAGAAAGCCATTAATGATTCAGCCTCACTTTGATTAACTCCGTGGCAACTGTTCGTTTCAGGACCACGGACAGAGTGAGAGCCGCTCTGTTGATCCCAGCTTACAAACCTCAGACGTACCCTGCAGCCAGAATTGCAATACAGAAAATTGTGCAACACTCTCAATAAACCTCGCTATCACGAACCCAATTCAAATGTGAATTCAGTGGACTCAGATTACTCCAGATTACTATCATATTTTTTTTCTGCCACAGTGAAAGAAAATTTACTTTCTCTGCCAATCACATTCTCGGATTTTCTTCATTCATCACCAGCATAGAACCGTGATTTGGGGAGAGAGAAATCACATGCAGGACATGTTACAGCAGCAAAGCGAGTAGACTCTCTCTGGAGAAACTGCAGGCACATCCGGGTCCATCAAATAATGCTTTGGAAGTGAATACTGATAGTTTCCTTTACTAAACCCTCATCAAGGGCAGTGCTAGTGTCTCCTTTGTGCATTTATGGTATTAACAGCTTGATTTAGCGTTTACTAAGCTCAGTCCACCGACAGCAATGGTTCACCCAGAGGCGGTTCAGTGGATCTGATGTATCACACCGTATGTATGGCCAAGAAAAAGCAGCATGCATTACGCCACACCACTACAAGCCCTATAACATGTTTGTCCGCAGAGGGTAAGAGGTGATGACAGCTTTGTGTACACGGGGAAATCGAAAGAAAAAAAACAGATTATTATCTATTGGTATGCCCTTGATCGAGAGCCGGTTCAGGTTTTGAAAAAAAATCCTATATGTTGTAAAATCCTTAATTATAACAAGCAGCCTGAATAAACGAGAAAAGCCAGCATAAGCCATGTCATCTCCCGAAATACCATCTGTTATCCGCTCCGTGTCCCCCAACTCATCTCCTCCCATCCTGCAGCCGAGCATCCTTCACCCTCCACGGTCACAATGTCAAACACTAAAGAGAGTATTCCGCTGAAACCGAAGGGGATTGTACCTTCATCAACAGCAGATCTGCCTGCCAATCCTCGAGCAAACCACCTTAGATATCCGCTGTCCGTGTCTGTCTGATCGCCGAGGGATGGAGGGCACAGGGCAGCAGATAGAGAGCGATCAGCATCCACTCCGCCTCCCGCTCTAGTGCGCAGGCGCCGCATCTAACAGGTGATCACAATATATATCACGCACGGAAATTGAAATTAAAAGGAGCACGGCGATTTATTTTCCCGGAGTCACGTGTGATCAGAGCCGAGGACCTCAAGATTTACCTTGCTGCGTGATATGGCGCACATTTTCTCAGTGACTGCTGACATATCCGAAATGTCACTGTGGTGATTATGACAAGTATGGAGGGATAATGTGATTTGCGCTGCAAGTGGGCTCCTGAGCCATGAGACCAGTATCAGATATATGTAGTTCACTTGAAATTGAATTTCACATGATTAGTAGTGTCTATACACACTAGCCTAGCACTGGAAGGCGGTGCATATTTCATCGGTGGACTGATGAAATACGGCACTTCTGTCCTGTGTTTTATTTAGTATTCCATAATTAGCCAATTCCATGTGGTCACGTGTGTTCAGTCACCACTTAAAGGAGCCGCCCATGCCTCTTTTGTTTTAATGAAGATTTTTGTTAATACCAAAAATTGTCATCCGTGCATGGATAGGTAATGACATGATAGATAACAGTATGTCTATATCATCAACTATCCTCAAATCAATAATTCTCAGAATTAACATTAAAATTTCAGTTCCACAAAACTAATTGCTGTATAGACTTGCCTCCAGATCTGCTGCCCCATGCACAATATGCTGGATACAATCCACACAGCTCCCAGTTTTGGACATCAGTCAATAAGTTTGTAAAACAAAATGTCTGGGCATGCTCTTCACATTTTGTTTTAATTAGCATAAAGAGTGCGTTTTAGACTAGACACCTTTATTCAGTGTGCACCACTTCTCCCAAAGTGCATACACTGTCTAGACGTTTCCCCTAAGGCCTGAAGGTAAGGTTGTTGTGTTGTTTGCATCTGAGTTTATAGAATGCTCAGTGGAGATGTATGTAATTTTCTAAGTGAACACCCACAGGCACAAAGCACCTCCACAGTCTCTGTAACCTATCACTTCTTCTTGTACTGGCCTTCACATTCTCCCACAAGAGTTTTTCAACAGCAGCTGTGATGCTAAGAGACAATCTTGGCAATCTTATCCTATGCTGCCATCAGAGTGATAAAAAAAACAACTTGTGGCTTTCTTCCTTTCTCCTTCCATCTCAAGCCAAATGAATAGACATGCTGAGACTTCTGTCCAACTATGAACTGACCCTGATCTTTGACAAGGAAATCCTCCAACTTTCTGTAAAAAACACAGGCAATTTAAATACACAGCATAAATCTCCTGGAATGTTAAAATAAAACACTTGCTGTCTACTTTTTATAAATTTCTACTTTGAGAATTGACTCGTAAAATCACAGAGGTTTAGAAAAGTTGAATCAAAAGCAAGACAAGAATACACCACAAAAGAGGATAAAAAGAAGTTCTCACCTCTACAGATCACCCATCTGCCTTGAAAAAACACACACTGGCAGCCTAAAATGTTTGAACACTCACATTCCCACAGGCTCACATTCAAATTTACACACACGACATACAGTAGATAAGTTCCTATTCAGTATGTGATAAGCGTGAGTGAGATGTGTGGGAAGAACGGAGAGCAAGTGGTGTGTGGGCGTGTGGAAGAGTTACGTCATGTGTGATGTGTGAGCGGCAGAATCACTATGGTCTCTCTTTGGAAAGCAGCAGATTTGGCTTCATTGCAAAATCACACACACACACACACACACACACACATTCATGCATGCACGCACACACACAGGAAACATTCATCAGCACAATCTCCACATGGGGATATAGTCTGTAGCTTTGCCGTGGGCTCGTACATGTGCCGGAAATCCTTTAAGTAATCTCAGACTGCTTATATCTACCTCATCCTCACAATCTGGTACTTGAAAATCTTTTATGATGGACATAATAAGTGAAAATCTTTTTTCTATTATGTTGTGTTGTAGAATAAAATTTATGTCAGTCCAAGTAACCTACTTATTACCTGGTGAGAGATTTATCTGAATGTTTTCTTTTTTGCGTGTGTGTGTTAACACATGGACCAATATCCTGAGAAGACTGCACAACTGATGTTCACTTGACTGTCACTTTAAAGAACATGACAGGAAACAAACAACTGTCAAAAACTCTGAGTTATTCATTAATGTTTCTGATGGTGTTGAACTGTTTTCATCCCACTCCACGAGCGAATCTTGTTTGTCAGTCAACAATATTATGTAACACTGTAAGACAGCAGGCAATCACCAGATGCGGTCCCATCACGGTCTTTTCTTTTGATCTCTCCTCGCTTGTCAGTTTAAATGCAATAAACTACAATCTCCACTGTCACTATCCTTCATTCTCCCACACACTCTCTCATCTCAGACATGACTTAAATCCTGCGCTCACACAGCTAAAGCATGGTAGACTTTAACAGCAGCATCCATTTGTTAAG
>JAPZDY010000023.1:12236403-12246951 GCA_029783645.1 Ctenochaetus hawaiiensis
CTTAAAATGGGTTGGATGCTCCTGTGTGTTGTGAGGAGTAAAAAAAGGTTCAAAGTGCTCACAGAAACAGTTTGAAAAGCTTTAATATACAGGGAGCTTATATACAGTATATCATCTGCAGGTCCCTCTGTCAGGCTTTACCACATGAATAGCCAGTAAATGTACACAAAAGACTGAGAGGAAATATCCTTTTCTACAGTTCTCTTTCATTCAGTAGATTCCTAATGAAAACAGGAAGAATATCAAACTGTGCCCTTTTGTGTGGTGTTCCTTTAGCAGTCTTAATTGATAAACAAGGCCTAAACTAATTTTACTAAGATGCTTGGAGTTATATGTTTCTTTTAACATTCACCCCTTTGAATCTCATGATTTCCTCATTCAAGGTCAGCATCTTCATCCAGAGAAGGTAGGGCTTAATGGCTTTAAAGAATATTAAAGATGAGGAGTGTTACGAAAGAGTGCTACCCATTCACTGAAAGGTTTCAAGACTTCTCTGAAATCTTGTGCACCTCCGGTTTACATTTAATTAAGTGCAAATGAACTCCATTACATGTAGCACAGTTGAAATTGAGAGCCAATCTCCATGAGAAGAAACCTATCTTGTTTACTGTTCGGGTGTCTTAAGCCTATAAGGAGAGGGGAGGGTATATCTTGGACAGGATACCAATCCATCACAGGACACATACACACGAACACATTTACACCCACGGGCCTTTTCATAGTTGAGATTGCAGTGCACCTAGCTTGTAAGTGTTTTTGATTGTGGGCGGAAACCCACACAGGTTTGAACCCGGGACCTGCTTGCTGAAAAGACATGCTATCAAGCCACCTAGCTGTCAGGGGAAAAACTCGGAGTTCACAAATGTTTGCTATTAATGGACTTATCCCTGTCTTCCATTTTTCAAACATTTATATTGACAGGAGGGCATGTCCCTTCCGACTGTTGACCAGGTGCCTCGTTCTGGGAGCGTTGCCTTTCTGCTCACTCAGGCATGCACCATTAGGAAGACATCACATTTATCCGACATTTGCATTCCTCTCTGAGCGTTGGAGCCCGAACCCAGCACCCACACACTCATCTTTTCTCTCTTTCTCTCTCTCCCTCATTCTCTTTCTCTGTCTGGCTCTCCTATGCACAAACACACTCAAACAAACAGAGCTCAGAAGCTGTACTTATCTTGCTCTCATTTTAATTAAGCCGACACACTGGAGCATAGTGCTGCCTAGCAGTTTCTAACTCCCTCGGCTGTAATTCTCATGGATGAGACTGCAACTGTCACAACAACAACAGCCAAACAGTTACTTACAAAAGCATTTTTTTAAAGTATTTTGCTGCTAGTTCACAAAAAGACACACCTCTGACGTTGAGCTTTGAGGAAGGCAAAGCAGTTTTTCCCCGGCATGGTTTTCTCTGGAGCAGGGCCGGAGCAGTGTGGAGTGGTAACCTGCATAGAGGTGTATTGCTGTCCTCTCTAGGTCTCTAGGTCTCTGTGCCTGTGTGTTTGGTGGGGTCACCATGTAATCTATACAGTAACCTGATCACACGCACTTTGCCAGCGTCATTAAATTTACATATCTGCCCCGAGGAGGGGAAAAATATGGACTCACAACACTACTCTCTAAATGGAAGCAAAAGACCTGTGGAGCACACCGAAACGACAAATAGAATATTGAAGTTCACATCTGATAGACTTGTGTTCAATTCTCATTTAATACAATGTATAACTTATGTCATGTGATCTGCTTTGAATATTTTTATCATACTTTTGAGTAATTATGTAAAAAGTAATATATTGGCTTCTATTTTATTAGTTACTAGTTATTAAATAAAATGAAATAACAATGATTTTGGTTCATAATAAGGCCTCCTTTCCTCTCAAACACCTTGTTATTCACAGGTAGAGTCAAGTCAATGCTTCGCCACACATTATGAATGTTCTGACAATGTAATTGACTGACTGATAACTTGACTGTGTTAGAATGCGCATGATACTTGGGTAGAGTTACCAAGCCTTGGCAGTCTGTTGTGTGTCACTAGGGAGCGTGGTTTGCGCTTTGCCTTGTTCCTTCCTCACACAGCATCATGCTACAGCACTGCAACACTACAAGGCTCCAAAGCCACCCAGCCATTTTTTCCTGACGAGTGACCACTGATATCTGCCATACTAAAAATACTCTTAAAGAAACAGTACCCACAAGACATCAGCACGCCTTTATCGCCACTTCCCTCATTCTTATCTCCCTTTTTTCCCCACCAGCCCCTCCCTCTGCTGCCGTGTCATGGGAGAATTCTGAGGATAACAGTTCACGTCCCCAAACCCTGCAAATCAGTGAGCAGGAAATCACTGCTGATCTCCATCAGATTGGCAAAGGAGAGAAGGACGGGAGAGAGTGAAAATGGCAAACAGTGGGTAGGATAAAAACACATCTAATATAATAATGGAAATGAGGATTCTAAATTGATAAATACCATGAAGATGAGAAGCCACCAGAAGAAGTGAGATCAGGAATGAAGTGGAAAAATCCTTACCGTCTGTCTTGAAGCGGACATCTTATCATTGTAGCCATAATTAGACTCTAATTTTTAAAGTCAGCTGAAAGTGCACACATCTACATTATAGTCATTTCGTCCTTATTGTAGAAGAGCTGGGAAGCCTGTGAAATACAAATTTAACACTGTGACAGAAAATCACTGACACAGGCCAAATGTATTTACCCCTGTCACTAAATAGACAATGATTGCCGGTATGCAGTGCAAGGTTTGGGGAACAGAGTTGTTTGCCGTTCAGCAGGGACACGAACATCTGAATGTTTGCAGAGGTGCCGTGATAAGGTCTAGACAGCAGGCTGTATATAATTGAAGAGGTGTAAAAGAAGATGGGGTTTTGGACTACCTTAGGACTCCAGCCTCAGTCGTGTACAGTGTCAGAAGCAAACTTTGTTCAGTAATATACAGACATTGTCTATATTTTTTCTTATTAAAGACATTCAGATGGATTACCTGGCAAAGTTAGTAGGGGTTTACAGAAGAGCTTCTCTCTAATATTCAAATTCTTGTTTTTATTCTAGCGGGAGAAATGATTTATGAACCAGTACATTTAGGTTCTCCATCATATCTGAAAGTGTTCACAACCCTCAAGATAATTTATATTACAAACACATATACTCTACATCACAGCCAGCTTTTTTTTCCACAAGTAAAAATTTGTGTTTACCACCAGCTGCTTTCCATATAATTTAACCACTATGAGAAAAAAGCCTTGAAACTTGCTTTAATCTACCAGAATAAACAGCATGTCACATTGTTCTGTTGTCAAAAATATGCTACTTCCCTAATGCTAAATTATGCTAACACAATTAGTGTATTAAGTAGTATACATATATGTCAAAGGTCAGCACTGCAGTATCACACACACACACACACATAATATACAAGACCTTAAAGGGTTTATTAAAGATTTGCTAAAATGTTGATACTGGTATTGCCCCCTAGGTGTAGATTTCCACAAAATTGGAAAAGCTGAATATGAATGAATGGACAGAGCACTTGTAATTGCTCAATTTCTACACATCTCTTTCTTTGACTCACTCTTAGTATTCCTCTCTTGCCACTTGAAAGCTACTGGTGAAAAAGAGAAGATGACCTTGCATGTGTGTGTGTATGTGTGTGTGTGTGGATGTGTGTCCCAATACTTTCAGTGATGGAGAGCATGGAGAATACGAGGCATCACTTTCTGGTGTGCTTTTCATCTTGAGTTATGCAGTAAACTCTCATATCACCTTCACTGGCACCTGCTTGGCATAAGACTGAAGAACAGCAGAGAAACTGTACCACCTGGTGTGTGCGTGTGTGTGTGTAAGAGTGTGTGTAAGAGTGTGTGTACATGTGTATGCCTGCATTCGTGTCTGTGCGTGCTCCTGTGTGCTATCGAGTATGCTCACTGTACTCAACCTGCCTGGGGAGAGGATCCATTCTCTCATCAAATATTCACCAGCAACCACAGGCTCCCAGCTGCCTGCAGCTATAGTGCACACACATCGCCGTGTTATTGGTGCCTCAGGTATTCACTGGAAACAGTGGCCCATAAAATGTTTGAACAGTCCATTTTGAGGATAATTTTTCAAGTTTATGCAGCTCACTTTCAAGTTTGACTGCCATGCACCAGCACCTGGATACACAAATCTCCCACTTGAGTGCAAGAAGGCTGGGTTGCTAAATTGTGAGTAAAAACTGGGCGTAGATCAGCTCACAAAACATCTGGCCTGCTCATGCCCTCTCTAAGTATCTTCCAGATGTCTGTATAATATCTTGGACTAAAGTGCATGTCATGTTTGCGTATTGAAATAGTTTGTAACATCATCTAATGAGCAGATGTAGGATGTATAAAGATTAATTTACAGATCTTTAACTAGAGGAGAAAGAAGTAATCCACTCATTTGAGGCTCTTATTTCGTCTTTTAACTGATTATAATGTAATTAGTAAGATGCTACTGCAGTGAAAAGAGAAATGTAAATAAAACTTAGTAACGACAGTATGCAAAGCTGCAATGTGGTTTATTGCGTGTAGCCTCATCTTGCACAATAGCAACACAGACAGCAGTCATGCACTAGTGTGACAAAAATATTAGAGATTGCAGCATGCCAGCACTGTAGTTGGCACTCTCACCTCACATCTCCGTCCCTTCCGAACTGAGTTCTAATGTCCCCCTTTGCTTCATTTTCCTACTCCATCCAAAAAATGTTTTGGTAAATTTTCCCATCAGTTCCCTTGATCATGTCACCGGTTTGGGTTGGAATGGGTCTTCATTCCCCATAATGGTGACTGCACTACTCCTCAGGAATAAGTTTAATGCAGAGAATTTCCCCACATTGTAAGTGACAGAGTCATGATTAAGAATAAATCAGTTCTTGTATTAGTCTTAAAAGTATAGAGGCTTCATATTAGATTTGTCCATTATGTTCTGTGTCCTTAAAATGAATGAGTATATCTCATTGTCAGAACTCAGAGAACATTCCACCCTGTACATTCAGCTGTAATTCAAAATTCACCTCAAATATGGAAAAAACAAGCAGCCTGGTGGAAAGTCTATTGTTTGAGGTCAAAGAATTTTGTAATGTCCACAGACAAAAATGCACAAGGTACAGCATCTAGTTCCTTTGTAAAAGTTATATTTCTGTGGAGGAATTAATTTCATACCTGACTGGTTTATGTTGTCAAACAGGGCTGTCAGCTCAGACTGCTGCAAATACAACTGCTTTGGTTGAGACATTAATGCATACCCGTGTAACCATTTTTTTTTTTAGGATATTAATTTCAGAGATGAATTTTTTATTACGTCTTTTATGTGCTGTTAAACTGAGCAGGCAGGCTGAACAAAAATTAAAAGCAAGCTTCTATAATGCAAAACTGATGGCAATGAACCAAAGTGAATGAGCAAATTGACACACACATAAAACACTTAAAAAATATCAAAATTGAACTAAAACAAACCAGAATGACACAAGGAAACAAATGCAGGAGCAAACGCAGGGCTGGGGACAGACACAGAGAACTGACAAAGAGGGAGGGAAAAACACAGACTCAAATAAATTAAGGAGAGAGGGCTGATGAGCAACAGGTGTAGCTAATCAGGACAAGCACAGAGGCAGAAAACACACACTTAGAATTAAAAAAAGGAAGCCTTTTATTTTACAAAATAAATTAGGAAAAGACTAGATAAAACCCCAAACCATGACACTTAGGTTGGTCTGACTGTCTCTTCTTCTGTACTCATGCAGTTGAGCTTGTTCGCAATACTAAAGCTGAGAGACAAATCTGCCTAAATCACTTACAAATTGTAAGTGTTCTATAAAATGCTTTGAAGAATGTGTCTGAGTGAGCAATCTGCTTAATACTTCTAATGACATCACTCATAATAATCCGTACTCTGTCTGTGAAAGAAATTCTGTCTTGCAGTTGTAACATCTAATTGTCGCTCGCAGCCTTCAGCAGTGTCTCTCATTGCAGCTTTAAGTCAGCTGACTTTGTTTTCTGCTTTGTTTATTTCTTATTTCTTAAATTGTCTTCACAGTTGAGGAGAGCTACACATTCATCTTGATCAAATAATCAGTTAACATTCTTTTTTTTTCTAGGACTGAGTTTTTTGTTAATTAAAAGAAGGATTTGGATTATGTGAGTGGAAATCAGATAAATGAATTCTTGTAAAGTAGACTCATTTCATGCAATTCTTAATTTGTAATTGCTTTGGTTTTTTCTTGGTTTTACTTTTTACAGAATGACCTTTTCCAGCACAGATTGTTTGAACATCTTAATATCCTTTTCCATTTTTTGTAGAAACATTGTGTCCACACATACATATAAACAAACACAATAAGTGAGAGAGAAAATATCAAGCAAGGGATGTTAATTACACAAATAGAGCAGTTCGTTAAAACCCGACTCACACCAGTGGAACAGGCACACATACTGGTTGCCTACAAAGTGTGCTTGCTAATTCAAATACAAGACCTTTAATATTTAATACCTGCCTTCCTTTAGCTATAAAAATGCCTTGGGATTCAAAGGAATATAAAATAATTCCTGCTACTACGCTGCATGAGTGTAGGGCTTATTCATATATCATATCATATACAACTTTATTTATAATCAAGCTTTGGTTAGTTACCCTCGAGTGAAACCAAAGAATATGTATTATGATGTTGCTTTTTGTATTCTGCTTTTTTTATTCTTGCTTTTTTGTATTATACTTTGTGATTTTCTACTCTTTCTCCTCTCACCACACGTGGAGTCGGTGTATGCTTTTCGTTGTCTAACAGCCTTGGCCAGCTGTTGGGCCTGCCACAGTGCAAATGTCAGAGTTATGTAATGAGAAAGATGCAGGGATGAAGAGACGGATTAGCGGGGAAAACAACCCCCACAGGGACACAAATGTAGTGATTACACCCAGATTAATGACAAAGTACTCACTGCGTTACACACATGAACACACATTCATGGAATCTGCATCACTTCCAGTGAACATATACAAGCAGACGCAGAGACATCCACCCAAACAAAGTAGCACAGATGGATTTATATTTAAACATCCAGCTGGAAACTGCATTCCAAAAATAAAAAGTCCTGACAGTAAACTGTTGTTATTTTTTGGCTGAGCTAAACAGCATTACTAATTTAAACCTGTCTGACATGTTTGCTTTCGCTGTATTTTGGTGCATCTGTGTTTTTTGCACTTGTATCAGGTACCTGTCCCACTTCTCTTGGCAAACTGAGAGTTCAGGTTGCTGGATATGGTGGTGATATTATTCAAAGGCCTGTCGGTCCCATGAGAGGCAGAGCCCCAAGGTGAGAAGAGCACAGAGCTTAACATCACACACTTCTCTGCGTACAGGTTCCTCTGTTCTCTCCTCTTCCTCTCCATTCCTTTTTACTGCTTCATGCACTTCACACTCTCTCTCTCTCTCACTGACTCACTGACTCACTCTGTCTTCTCTGCTTTCCCCTGGCTATCAGCAGTGGGAAAAAGCCAGATGATCTACGCCCCCCATCTTTCTCATTCGCTCGTCTGTCCTCTCTAAGCCTTGTGTGCGTTATGAGGTATGTGAGCTGTGGGAAACATCACAGGATGATGGGTGGTAGGCATCTCTTGTACATGCTAACTCTTCCCAGGCATCACAGAGAAGCACGTGCACACTTGCAGTCCAGTTAGTCATGCTGAATGAATGGATTGGACTTTATTAGGTTGTGTGGGGGTTTTTTGTATTCTTTCAGAAAGAAAACGTGGGCACCAAAAAGACAAGTGCCCAAAATTACATGAAGCAGGGGTCAGTCCAACTTCTCTTTGTGTTGGTTTTTGAATATACTGACTGCTGAGGGGATATACTGTACCCCAGTGACAGCTGTGTCAGTGAGATAACACTCAGTGCATGTTGACACACTGCATGTGTGTACACTGTGCTGATGTCTCTATTATTTCAGATTCCCTCTATGTTTTTTATCCTTTTTTTGTGCACCTATCTGAGTGTATGTATGTTGTCATCATGTTTATTGGTGACAAATATACAGCTGAAGTCAAAACTGGAGCCTCTTTTTATCCTCACCTGATACAGAGGGCAAGCTACTGCCTGTACTGACTGGATCACTTAACTGATGTGGAAACTACTTGATGTATGACCTCAACTCCAACACCAATATGCCAAAAAGACCTAGAGATTAAAAGAAAGTATTATTGTGTCAGAGCACATACTTAAATACTAAAAAGAAGGCAAATGTCTGAGATGTCTGAGATTTAAGTGGATCCTGTGAATTTTATAGAAATGATGAAAGTACTGCAGTGAAAAAGAATTTCTACATTGAAGCAGAGAAGCTAAACCTAGAATATGAACAATATTTTGTTTCTTTATTTAATCTGTAGTTTGCAGGTGATAACGAAGAGGAAAAAAGAGTTAAATTTTCATGAAGTGAATGTAGAGTGGGTGTCATGAAAGCTGGAGACATTTTGCCATGGGGGTGTGCTTCAGATGTCTGTACGAGGTTAGCTTGCATATCACTGATAACCCGAAATCAAAGAGAGCGAGAGACATTTATCTGTTCATATCTGCAGGGCTTTCATCCTTGTTTACACAGACATGCCCATAAAAGTCTTGTATTCAAAAGCAGCGGCAGGAAAAAGAGTAAACATGCATTATACTGTACACACTGACACCATGTGAATTGTTACGAGGCTTGTTTACTGCTTTTCCTATGGTGTTAATTTTCCACTGCCTCATAACCTCTGCCTCACTATCTGACATTTCCTCTTGTTATAGAGTGTTCTGGTGCATTGGCTCCTAAAAGAAACATCACTGTGTGAGGACAACAAATTCTGGCAGAATAAAGGGAGCGAGATGCCCATAGAGGAAAAGGATAAACACTGTCATCTTCACACAGTGACAGAAACATGCACAGAAGCCTGTTTATCATAGTGGCTTTTGAACTTTTGACCCCTTTGTAGATCAATGAATGGATCTCATCACATTAAAATTCACCCCTCAAACCTTAAAGTTAATGATTTTGGGACAAAAAAAAAAAGTAGGTTTATGTCCAGATTAAAGTGTGTGTCTTTTCCCAAAGACGCTCAGATGGCATCTATCAGTGGGGTCAGGAACTCCATCCAGCAAAACAAATGCCAGCTTCAGTCCCAGAAGAGAAGCAGGCAATTCTGAGCTTAACTAAGAAGACCAGTGTCACACATTAGAGGGTGATATATGAGTGGCTACAGGGACCATTGGATAGAGGGGCCCAGGGGCCAGAGTAACAGTGTTAAAACTTGACAGAGAGCGGAGAGGGAGCTTTGATGAGGAGGGGAGCTGGACTGGTTCAGAGCCTGTTGCTATGGCAGCCATGTGGAATAAATCAGCAGCATGAATTCCATTCTTAAATGCCTTCAGCACCCCACCGGCTCAGGTAGACCCAGCTAGAATTTGAATGAGTATGGTGTCCCAGTGCTCAGCTCACTGTGAGAATAAAAAATGCCAAAGAAAGAAAAACTCCAACAAAATCATAAAACTTTACTGGTTTCACATGATTTTGTTTTTCACCAGCATGTGGCACAATCTTTAATACAAGCAAACAAAGCTTTTCTAATATAATATTTATTTGCCCGATGAATTAAGACATTGTATAACATAATTACATTACAGAAAGTACCTTGGTTAAATGGACAACGAAAAACTTTTAACTTATTATGAAACTGTCAGTTTAGTACTGATACCTCAATATGATCAGGGAATGAGGCCACCAGCAGGAAGATTGGCTTATTCCGTGTGGCCTGTTAGTACCTGTCATGCCTGTCACTGGTCGGACACTGAAAATCACAGCATTATTTACGGTTGAATGCTGAGGATGAACTGAGATGTCTCACAGCCTGAGGACAGAAACGACTCTGTAGTCTGGTGGAACAGCAGCAGATACTGCTGTACAGTCGGACAGCAGAACTGGCTTACAGCAAGACATTTTATGTTGGCTTTGCAAGTGAACTGTGTTGTTTTTTTGTAATGAAGACATAATATTAGTAGGTAATGGCAATAAAATGTACTTAAGGGCAAGAATACTACAACCTATTAACCAAATCAGAGTTTACCTTGTTTCACCACTGTCATGAATCTTACATAGGACACATGGATGCATTACATTACCTTGCTATGCATTCTGCAAACAGTTGTGTTAAAAAAAAGTGTTCAAAATATGTTGTATGTTTCTTTCTGTTGCATCTTAAACAAATGCTTGCAGTACTGTAGCTAGATCAAGATCTTTATGACAGGAGGTAATGTTTTTTATGCCACTTTTGTCCACAAGGAATGCCATAATCAACAAAGAGTGTTAGTTTAGTGATAGTTTCTCAGGGCTGCTTGAATTTAGTTTTATTTCCATTGTAATCTGACCACTGCACTTACTCTCTATGCCATTGGCTCAGTCTATCGTATGTGAGTGTCTGTGTGCATGTGTGTGTGTGTGTGTGTGTGTGTGTGTGTGTGTGTGTGTGTGTGTGTGTGTGTGTGTGTGTGTGTGT
>JAPZDY010000023.1:12247051-12260898 GCA_029783645.1 Ctenochaetus hawaiiensis
CCATCTTTTTAATGGCAGGCATTTATAAAGGTTTATAAGCAGACATGGTATTTTCATTTCAGTCTGAGTTAAAGAATTTTCAAGGAGAATGATAAGTGACAATATGAGGCCTTGACAGAGACCAAGCAATTGTTTTGTTTTGTTTTTTTACCATATTATAATAAGGAACAGACAACAAGGTCAAAACTCTAAAGCGACAAAATGAAAAGCTCAATAAGGCACAGCATGGAAAAAAGAAGTGCTCCCCAAGACTCTATAATTAGCACAAACACTACATTTTATTTCACTGAAACATCAGACTGTTTGATGTTTTGATGTTCAGATTTAATTGAATATTCATGAGGCTGACTCATCAGTTTTTACTAATGGCATACTTGGATGGTCACCCTCACATTAACTGTCATTTTGTCCTCTGAGCAAAATGTGGTGTTCTACATTGCTATTTGCAGTGGTTATTGTGAATCCCTTCAGCAACATCATAGCACACAAACAAAAGTGGGAGGAGGGGTGATCAAGGGAGGGGAGAACAAGTAAGACAAGAGAAAGGGAAAGAGGAGTGACTGACTCTTTAAATATACAGTGAGAGTCACCAGATGTGCAGGCAAAGACCACCCTAAATTTCAGATAAATAAAACATACATTACACACAATACTGTTGGTACATTTGATCACAATTGTGGGTGTAAATGTAGATAATAATAATAATATCCACTAATAGGACCACTTTTTATCTACTTTGTCAGTTTTCACAAGTGCTTAAATAGTTGAGGGCATAATTAAGACCAAAACATGCCTCAGATATTAATAATAGTGGCATTGCAACAGCTTACCATGGCCACTGTAACCACACACCCAACAGCCGTGACCACTTTATAATCACATTAGCAGTGTCGTAAAGCTCAAAGCATTTTTCACTGTACAAGAACAATATCACTATATTTTTCCAGTTTATGACATCTAAACAACTACAGGACTCAAAGAAAAGACCAAGAAAATAAGTTATCATAGTACCAAATAAAGATTAAAAGGCCATTACCATTAACATAGTTGGTTTCTGTCATAATGTATACAGTGAGAGTTTGTCATATTGAGTCAGTGAAAGAGACACAATGCAGAGGTTTTGTGTGGCAGTCTCTGTGTGCGTTTGGATTGACAGCTGGGTTGGGCTGGGTCAGTCCACAGTAGCTGATATATATTAGATTCTGTCTCTCCCGATCAGAGGCAACGTCACTTAATCAGTCATCCATCTCCTCCTAGGGCCTCCGCTCTGTGCTGACACTGACATTCATACAATTTAGCCAGGATCTGCATCAGATAATCAGTTTATGCCACACCAAAATGCAAAATTTTGCTTCGTAAAAAGAGTGGTATCATCACAGTCAAACTACAGGGGGATAAATGTAGCTACAAAAGCTAGGCAACCTGCTACTGTTGTTTTCCTGTTACTGAGCTTGTTATTAGTCAGGTGAAAACCTTTTACATGGTGCAAACAATGAGTGAGTCTGACCTTTAGACTGTGTGTGTGTGTGTGTGCATGTGTGTGTGTATTTGTAGTCGGTCTCTGTTCTCCTCAGGTATCCAAAGTGTGCCTGGGCGCTCGGTGGGAGTTCTCCTCCGCTCTCCCTTTCCCTCTCTGCTCGCCACCCGGAGACACGTACTTTCTTTTGTTTTTTTTACGTTTCTTATCCGAGCACCAGACTCTCTCACAGTACTCCTCTACTCTCTGGGCATCCCCGTAGCCGATCAGCTGGAGAAACTCCTTGTACCACAGCCTGGAGTGGGGGCCGGGGACTGAAGATGGCACCAGAACCCTGGGGCTGATGCTGGGAATCGCCGGGGGGCCTATTGGTGTGTAACATGAAACTGTAGCTCTCTCTCCTTCTCCATCATTAGCCTTGTGGATGGCTGACTCCACCCTCTCCCCTCTGAGCACGTGTAGAGAGACACGCAATAATGTGTGCACATATCCATGCTCCACAGTCTGGCACACATACACACCAGCGTCAGAGCGTCTCACTTGCAGGAACAGCAGCCCATGGGAGGTCATGATAACCCGCTCATCGGCTCGAACCTGAGCAAAGAAAGAAGAGCAAAAGCTTTTTTTTCTCTTTATTGCAAATAATGGAGCCATTATATAAGTATAGCAACTTAGACGTTAAGTGCATTGCTGCTGCATTTCTTTTTCTCTCAAGAGGGATTTTGATTGGAAAAAAATCTACAGAACTAAACTGAGTAAAGAATAAATGAAGACTGGTGTTATTTCAATAGTGCATCCAGTACAGTGAGACTATGCTTAATGTTCCTTAAGGTATGTAACTACATAGCATGCTGCAGTAACAGCTGTTGTGTACACTGCATGTTTCAACATAATGTTTAAAGGTGCTATATGACAAAGACGTCAAATACAATAGAACAACCATAAAGCTTTTATATAGTGGAGGTGCACTGAAATCAGTGCTTAAATGTTACATATAGTATCTTTAAATCTATATCTCTGAGGTAATAACATGCAAATCAATTCTACTACATTCAAAGCATTTTGCAAGCCTTTTAGATTAATGGCACTGAAAGTTTAAGTTATCACCCCAGTAAAATCAAGAGCTGAGTTTCCACTGCAGGAACTCTCCTCAGGGACTAGGAACCTTTGGAGAAACTCAGTGTGTTTCCTCTGCAGGGGCCGGTGTATAAATTAGGTTCCAAAAACATTGTTTAAATCCTCCAAAAGTCCTTGGTTGAGAAAAAGTATTTTTTTTAAAAAATGCAACTTTCAAGGTGGGCATGTGCTGAGGAACATTTCTGAAGGAGTCTAGTACTTATTGTATCTCAGCAACCGTTTTTACAAATATGCCCATAAAATGGTTAACATTTACTGACACTTAAACTCTGAGTACTTTACTTCCTGCTCCTTGTCTTTTTCATGTATAATGTATATTTGCATATTTATGATCTCTTTTAATATTTGTGTAGTATGCTTATATTTGTATTTTCTCATGTGGGTCTATTAAACTCACCTCATGTTTCTCTCCACCTTTCTGTAAGAACCAGAGAACCTTTGCTTGCAGGGATCGAGGTACACACTCAAGTAAAGTGCTATTGCTCTCCACACCGTACACCATCTTCTCCTCAGCTCTGTGCCATTGTTCATCTACACACACACAGAAACCCACATCATAAGAGCCGAGAGACACGGCAAGGAACTGCAATGACCCGTCATTAACTATAAAGTGGATTTTTCTACCCCTGTCTGCACACTAGCACACTTACCTCTGTGCATGGCACCTAAAGCATTTCTATTTTGTTTTATTTTCAGTCTAGTGCCTCTGAAGAAGTGCAATTTTTTTTTTCTGGCTTGTACACAGTATTTGTCTGACAAAATTCCACACAACCAGTAAATGCACACAAGCATGCCCCTGCCAAACACGCACGAAAGCACACAGTCATTTTATTTACTAACCATTAATTTGCAGTCCATTGCACAGCTGGACGGCGTTGCCATGGCGAACATCCTGCCGCCTAAATCGTCTGCTGAGATGGAGTGATTTTAATCATGTGATCGGTGTGCAAGAGATGGGTGAGAGGAAAGGGAGAAGGAAAGAAAAGAGAGGGAAGAGGAGGGAAAAAGAGAGAAAGAAGAGAAATAAGAGGAGATCAAGTGCATACTGATAAGCATTACATAACACCTGGCTGTCATGTTTCTCACAGCCTGTGATTCTGATGTGATAAAGCAGCCTCAGAGCATTGTGACATTCAGGGCAAGATGCTGAGATGGAACAGAGGTGTGTTGGTAAAGGTATGAGGGGCTGATACCACACAAACACATCCAGGACCTGTCTCAGAGTATATATGTGTGTGTGTGTGTTTTTGCACTGTTACCTCTTGGTGTAGACTCCAGCAGGGTAGTATCTGGAGCAGGTGAGTCCATCCCAGGCACAGTAGGGGTCTCTAGCCAGACAACAATCAGCACATTCTGAACCATATAGGTCACACTGATGAAGTCTGACCTGGGCGACACCCACTTCAGATCCCACATACAGCTGTTGCTGTGGAGCCAACGTCATGAACCATTAATATCATGATACAATCTGACTGAAATCGAAACTATCAAAATTTACATACATACATATATAAGAATCATAAGGCTCGTTTACATAGCCACAAGTAGGCTATGTTCAAATTATATCAATACAATGAAATGAAAAGTATTGCAATGTTAGCATCTTGTGGCTAAACAACAGAATTGCATGAACAAACAACTGTCAAGGGATTTATATGGTCATCTTACCCTTTTTGGTGATATTTTCATCTCCCTTATTGGTGCTGGCACCTGCAAAATGGAATATCTTACTGTTATGCAGAGATGAAATCATATCAGTGGTCCATTATGTGCTATAGGAATAAAATTACCAAGAGCTATCACAAAGTTCTTTGTCACTTGAAGCCTCCTGTTATGCTTCTATTCATCTCAAATCAGGTCTTAATTTAAAATCCAGCAGCTGCTGCTTGCAGACTTCTTTTTTTAATGTAACTGATCTAATTAGAATTGATATATTCCAATCTTTTCTGAGATCACTCAGCAGGCAGGCTGCACAATCATACTCGGGACCCTCTCATGATGGAAAGAATGTAAATTAGCAATCAGTGGCTTTAAACAATCTCTCTTATGGTGAAACTGCAGCAATAACGGACTATGATGAGTTTGCAGTAAAATGCAGAATTTGCTCGCTACAAAGTCTGCTTTGCTTTCACATGTTCTAACTAAAAATAGAGTACCTTGAATACTTGCAGCTCTTCCAGCAGCACCTCCTCCATAGTGTCTGTGTCTTTGTTGTAGATGGTGATAACTTTCAACACCACTGAATCATCTAAAGGAAGAAGACATTAATTTTAACAACACAAAAGTCTGAAAGGTAAAGGCTTGCAATCATTGTCATTTTTCAAAACCAGTCTGAAATTTCCAAACTGTCTCTGTATTTGCAACGTCTGATACATCACATGTTTCAATGTTTTGCAACGGTAAATATTTAATTTAATTTTTAAATATAACTATATGACTTTTTATAACAAACTTGATGTCAGTTGTGTTTTTATACCTAAATGGTAACAAATCTATTTTGCAAAGAGTCATGCATAGCACTCCAGATTAAGAATACTAGGTATTCATTTTTCCCAGTGCATGTACCAGTGCCAATGTAAAGAACATGGTAGTGTCCATCCTGTGCTTGGACTCTGTCCACAGCGATCTGGGTCAGTTTTCTCCTGCCTGGCTCTGTCTGCAGAAGGACAGGTCTGTGGTGCTGGGGAAGGACTGGATGATACATCACCGGATGAGAACGGACAAACCGCAAAACCTCATCAGGAAACTCCTTAGAGCTGGAGAAGCCACCTCCGTTCACTTTGCTGGCACACTTGAAGAAATTGTGCGACAGAAATAGAGACAGAGGGGAAGGAGCAGGGACAGAGACAGAAGAGGGTCATTAATTGCATTGGCCTGTTATACAGGGTGGAAAAAAGCTGACATGTTGTAGTCTGACTCAGACTGTCCCTGTATGACCTGCTGAAGTGGCTACAACAATGCTGACATTCACAGAGCTGCCCTACATCGTCTCAACAGTGTCCCTGTGACGGACGTGTGTCATGGACACAGACTAATGGCGAGTGCTGTGAGTGCATAATGTTACAGCATGTCAGAGAGTGTCTGCCTGACATTTCTTCCTTTAGACATTAACACTCACAGATCCGGGTCGGGGGTAGGGGACTCTGTCCTCATAAGGGCTCCAGTGATGCTCAGGTCTCTCTCGGTAGGCAAATGGACCGTTAAAGGCTGCTCTGATGTCCTCCATGCGATAGACGCATACTGCATAGCCTTTAAACACCGCACTGCAAAAGAAGGTCTTATTAGTGACTTGAATGATGATAAAATTTGACTGTATAATGAGATGCTGATGCCAGCCTCCACATACCTCGTGGTGCTAAAGAGGCCAAAGATTTCTGGGTTTTTTCCATCCTTGTTCTTGAGCACAAACACATCCTCTGAAACAGCAAATGTAAAATGTATTTGTGTTGGTCACCACTCTACAGTAACATTTTTGTTTTTTTGTTTTTAATGAAAACTCTGACACGGTTAAGATAACATGCCTTCCATACATCAGCATGTTATGTTAGCCTTGGCAAAGCATGTTGGCATGCTGACATTACCATCAGGCTCAAACCAGTGCTGTAAAACAAGATCCAACATTTTCTTCTGGCAGGCTGGGAAAAGCTTTGTTTGTCTTAACCTGCTGCAGACTGAATCCATTTTCTAACCGAGTAGATTTAAGAGTCTTTGTGAATTTTGTATCTCTAGAACTGCAGTAAACAACAGTCTATGTTTTTTTTCAAAGGTCACTGTTTGTTTACTTTTCGGTAAATTGGATGCTAAGCTCTGTGATGTAACAATAAAACATTGGAAACACACTGGGGTTTAAGTCACTGACTGTATCTAACGTAGTGTTGAAATCCTCAATACCACTGTGACTCTTTACATGGTGAATGTAGAGATGGATGTGTGTGTATCACTGCCAACCAATAAAAAACTCAAAGCTTAACAGTAAATACATTTGGTGGTATGCAAACAGTCTCCTCGTAACCCTACCGAGCTCATCAAAGTGTGTATCAATGCCGTTTGGTCCGGCCACAGAGCAGATCAGACGGGTCTTCAGAAAGGAGCTCCATCTATTCACCAGCATTCTCTGTCCTCCTTGATCATTCTGAGAGATGGAGGCACATATAGAATGTGAGTGCAGCACTTTGGCTCCAGCTGGATCATTCCCAGATATCTGTCTGCAGCATTAACATTCTCACCGCACAGACTCGCCCAACGCGAGTATACACAGCCTTGCTTCCTCCGTCAGCATCTGTCTCTCGTTCAGTGAAGAAGAAGTAAACCTTATCATCATCTCTGTCATCATTGTCAGGAATCACTGCTGACCCCACAAATTTAGGCTCTGTAGGAAAGAAGTGGTTGTACAGTCAGGCTTGGAATGAACATGGTGTGGTGGAAATTTAAATGGTTATAAGGCACTAGGGTGAGCTATGTACCTCTTTATATGGTTGTTCATTTCTAATTAATACTTTTGTTTTATTGTAGCAATCTCTTCAAAACAACATTTTATGAACCCAAGTCTGAGAAAAATAACTTTCTATGTATATTAAATGATTTAAAAATGAAACTTAATAACACAGGAACATGAATCCTTTGAGAGAACAGTAGATCACAATCATGTGAACAGTATACTTTGCCTACCATAGGCTACATTTTGGTAGACCTCACATTTTATAATTTAATTTGCCTATGAATCAGTCACTAGATTGAGATGGTATATACATGTAAAATCTTAGAACGCTGAATCATTTCATCTCAAGTGAATAGCATCTTATTTTCTGAACTGTCACACTTTAATTATAAATTTTTGAAAACATGCTTAGGATTTTTTATCCAATATAATATATCTGCCATCCTTTAAATTTGAAGGAAATTGTCAAAATATTTTCTGGCAAATGTTCACCAACCACTGAGCTGCTGCCTGTCGTCTCTCTCGGTGCGTGTGTAGGTCCGGTTGTTAAGTCGACACAGAGCTCCATCGTTCTCCCAGTAGTCTGTGTACAGGCCAATATACAGCTCTCCTCCTAATGTTCACACAAACACACACACACACACACACACACATACACACACGCATACACACAAATACCAGAAACCCTTGTTTGATAAAAATGGACATTATCAGTCCCCTTTTGCTACAAGAGACCACAAGATGGCAGTATTGACTTGTTGGAGGTCAGCAAAATAATGAGCCCTCTTTAATGTGGATTTGCATGGTGCTGATTGATCCAGCTGTAATAAAAAACATACGTTGCAGTCTCACAACTGTTACTTTAGCTCAGCTGATGGTGAGATGATGAATGACTGTGCAAATTCTTACTGAAAAGTGTGGATGTGCAGGGACTGTTGGGGTCGTATGGACAGCGTCCTCTGCCACTCATTACACTGTCTTCTTCAAGAACAAACTGCCTGTCCTGAGGACAACACACACACAAACAGAATATATACAGGCATCATAATTCATGAACAAATATGTATGAATGTAAATAGCTCAAACACACTTGCACACAAAGCTGTACACTTGTTAAACATACAGCAACATCCGAACAAAACCTATTAGGTGATTGTGGTGAATTGGAGAGAGGAGGGATCAGAAAGTGATGGATGAGAAGAAGGGCGGAAGATAGATGAGACAAGGAGTGATGGATGAACAAATGATGAACTCTTGTCTTAATGTGTCTAACGCTTTTTTTCTCTGTGCTCTTATATGAGCTCACTGCTTCTACTCTTCAGATCTTATTGCCCTGCACAGCAGTCGGCAGAAGCACACACACACACATTCATACCCAGAAGTCCCTGCAGAACTACAGCTCATGTGTATTGGGCCACCACAGTGTTTATGACTGTCACAGACGGATCAGAGGGGGTGCCATGTATTGATTTATGAGTGGCGAATGTACCCTGCTGTGCTGTGACTGCCGCCCTGCATTTGACTTTAACAGAAGTCAGTTTCTGGGTTAAACTCATCCATCATGTATTGTGGTTTGTCAAAAGGGAAAAACGGTAATGTGAGTAAAATAGGCTGAATCAATATGGCTCTGCATGCAGTAATGCAGGCTGTTTTTTATAATCTAGGCGAGTAGTGCATTAAAACTTAATATGTTTGTTGGTTGGTGGTCAGCTTGATAGATAGTAATATTATTCTCTATCGGAGTTTATCGTTATCCAAATATTATTCAGCTCAAGCGTAATCTTAATTGTGCGCCAGTTGTAATCTCACACACAAAGTATGAATTTATGTGAGGCTATCTCTTTCCCAGATAAGATTGCTTATACTGATCCAGTCCTGCTCACACTGTGAGCATTCCAGTGGTATGAGAGATGGTTGACTTTGGTGCTTGGACTGGTCAGCCTACTGGACCAGGGCTGGAATGCAGGATGGAAACCTTCTCCCTCCTCCGCACACACACACACACGCAGACACACACACTTACACACACAGACAAACTAAAACACACACACCTAGGGCTGTTCCATGTTTGACATCTGGGAGATATGTGTTATACTGTAGACAAACATGCTCACCCAGATGTATAGTCTCCCATGTGTTCAAATCCCACTCAGTCAGCTGTCACACACACACACACACACACACACACACGCATTTGAATTGGCCCCTGAATGAGACAGAACATCAGTCTTTCCTGACCTCAAACTTGCCTCTATGATCACCTGTTTTTCCTCTTTACCTGCACAGTTTTGGTGTCAGATTTTATGTATGAATGAGACATTTGAGACTAACAGTCCTCTTTGTTTAAGGAAAACAAGACCACCCCTCCTTATCACTGTATTTTTCACCTTCACCTCTCATCACACGTTTACTTTTTGCAAGGGGGATAAGCTCAACAGTAGCATGTGCTGGAGTTTAGCAGCTCAGTGGTCCAACTACGCAACAATCCCTGGAGCTCCTTGCTGTAAAACTATGAAAACAATGTGAAGAGGTTTTTGGCTACCAGCACAGAGTTTGGAGTAGGGAGGCATAATGCGAAATTTGGCTGACTATTTAATGAAGAAATCTGCAATATTTTCATTAAAACAATCATCTATTTGGCTGCCACTTCCTTGCAGGGAAAATCTGATGCTCACTGAAAGAAATCACAGATTTTAAAGCTGCACAGAAATAAACAGTGTTAAAGGAAATATTCACCATTAGGTAAAAGTCAAGTAATGTCAAAGTGCTGTGTGACTTCAAAAGATCTCTGGCAGAAGAAACCCTCTAAATACCTCTAAATATTTGGTTAACAAAACAAACAACAGTATAATTCTGCATCCTGGACTCACCTGCCCCGTGTATCCGACTCTGACCAGGGCACAGACGGGGTTAAAGGCTCCTGTTCCACAGACCAGCAGATGGGTCTGGTTGTAATGTTGCAAGACCTTGATGTAGTTTGCGCACTCCGACTGTTGGAAGAGATACAGGAAATAAAGCATTTGGTGGGTGAGGTGGGGCGGGGATGGGCAGGGGTGTTGGTGGGTGAGGATTCAGGAGGGCAGATTGAGGCCAAAGCAGAGAAAATGGTGTGATGGGAAAATGCCAGACTTTTACTGCGTCATCAATAACATCAATACTTCAGGTTAAACAAAGGTTAATGAGCACAGTTAGATATATAAATCAATCCATACATGCTGACAGTATCTATCTGTATAATGGATCTGTCTGCCTGTATAATAAATTAATTATGTGGTGGTGCATACTATTATCTGGGCTTTTGTGCTGTGCCCTTGATAAACAGCCTCAGCCATACTACCAATACCTCACTGAGAACATATATTAGTATACAGCCACGTAAGCACAGAGGTTTTCAAAGTTGCAGAAGGAGGAGCTTTTCAGAGGTCCCCAGTGAAAAGAAAAATAGATTGTTTTCACTGCATATAAATCAATAAGTGTCACAATGACAGAATGTATGGATATCTTTTTATGATTTTATACACTCTCTTTAATAAAACACATAAAAAGGAAGATTCTTGTCAGATCCTCTTGTCTGTGGTCTAATTTGTGTCAGGTTATAGGTCTCTGATGTGCAGACTCTGAAAACCACTGATGTTAAAGACTGTTCCTTACCTTTTCCCTCCCTTTCATCAAACACTCCTCTATCTGGGATTCTGTACTCGCCCACTGGATCTGTAAGAAAACACAGTTGTGCTTATTTTTAAAATTATGTTGTTTCACCACAAAAGGAATAAAGAAAATATATATTTTGAAATATATAGAAATCGTACAACTATATCAAATCTGACCAAACAAGTGTTATCCACTTTGTAATCATCTTACAGGGTGACTATGTCAACTTTCTTCACTCCCAATTAAAACACTAACATTGAAAAAGTACACTTATATACTTAGCACAGACCCATGAAAACACACACATGCACACCCAGTATAACTAACCTCTTGCCCAGTTGGTTTCTGAGTTCAGCACGTCTCACTTCTCTACAGACAGAGAAGGATGAAAACAGGCCTACCTCTCTCTGATGTGTGTTAACGCGGTCCAGACTGAGGGAGAACAGGGCATTCTTGGCCCCAACATAAAGCCTTTCGTGGCCCTCGTCCAGTAGCATGGTCTGGGGTTGAAGCGACGCTCCATGTCCTTGGAACACCCAGGTCCTGTTCAGCTGCCAAAGCTCTGCAGACAACAACATGCACCAAGAGAGAAAAGACAAAAATAATTATAGCAACAAAACAGAAGTCTACAATTTAGCTAGGGCGAGCTTGCTAGATACACAATTTTCATTTTAAACATGGATTCTTGACTTGTCTCCTGCCTGTACTAACCAGTAAGATCAAATTTGACGGAACTTCTTGCTTGAGGGATTTGTGGCTGCTCCACTAACCTGCATTCTCGACCAAACTGCTCCCATGGCCAAGGGCACATTGGAGCATGTGTTTCTGATTCCCAGCTTCCCCAAGAGAGCAGAGAGCAACAGCAGGGTTATCTTTCCATCTCATCTCTCCCTCGCATGTGGCACCTTTACCTCCTCTCACTCAATTCAGCTGTGCTTCAAAGTGTCAATGGCTTGGCATAAAAGAGCAGCAGCTTAAGGCCGACCTCTCAAGCACCAAAAATTACTGCTGCGAACTCTTGACAAAGCTTTAACCGAGAGGACACTTTGGCAACCATGAGGGCAAATGAAAGACATAGAAGCAATGTGATTATTGGGAGGGACATTCAGTCAACAAAGTATGGCCTATGTTTTACCAGTAGGAAGCAGTTTTATCAGATAGGAAACGGAGCCAGTCTCTATATCTGCCATTAGTTTAAGATCAGCAGCCTCGCCCTGTCAGTCTTGCTTTATTGGAAACCCTTCTCCATAAAGGCACCAGTGGACCGTGTGACATTTAATTACATGTAAACACACAGTCATTGGAATAACCACAAAGCAAGTAGACAGCTTGCACACACACACATGCAACACACCCAGTTCTATCTACCTGATTGAACCTGACAGGCTGCTCCCCTGTACCTGCACTCCATTAGCTCCTGGAGAGGTGGAGGGTAAAGAATTAAGCTAAATGAAGACCCCTGAGCTGTGCATTTCCTCCCAGTCACGCTGGCCTGAAAAATCCTTCATTAACACACAAGGGACAGGGTTGGGGGTGATGTCCTTGTAAAGGAAGAAAGGTGGATCTGGTGTGCATTAGCTGAAGTTTTGAAACTTTAGATGGATTCAAGCAGACAAGGCAAGGTTTGTGATCAAATATATAGCACTATAGCAAAGCGGTATTCTCTATACTTAATCCACATTTATGTGCATTTCATGCATAACTCTTAAGAATCTCCCTTTAAATGAAAAGAGAACAAGCCATCTGCTACACATGCATGACCTTAATACTACACCAACAAATTACCTCAAATAATGCTGATGTCACTGCATCTTGGAGTTGCAGAGGGTAATTGTATGATTTGTTTTCCTAAAACTTTGTATATTTTTAGTGATACTTAATCTCCAAGGTAGAAGGGCAGAGTATTTATCCCAGTTTTGTAGATTAGCAACAGCATACACTCTGCAGAGGGTTATATTTGTTTAACATCGGGTTAGGTATCCACAGTGGAGTAGGTGACTGTGTACATTTTGTTGCTATTAAGGTTTCTATGTTGGAGACGGGCGACTGTTTGTTTTAGTAGCATTAGATGTCGGCTGGTTAGGTGGCAGAGAGCGAGGGGATGTGGCAGCGGTGTTCTGCCAGAGTTCAGACACGCTTCCTGTAATTATCTAATCCTCACACACACACTTGAAGCTCTTTTTCTTTCTCTCTCTGTCTCTGCCCCCCTCCTCCCTCTCTGTCTATCTATCTATCTCTCTCTCACACACACATGCGCCCACAGTGTCTCTACCCTCTATCGCTTCACAGTCCTCCCTGAGTTAAAGTGAACTTGGATCATGGACAGTGCTCCAACATTCCACTCCTACTCTTTTACAAGTGTTAGGCTAGCTCTCAAACAATCAGCTCCTTCTCCATGAGAAGTCAAATCTGCTAGAACTTATTCCAATGACAGACACAGACGTCTATTTAAAGCGATGGCATAAACAGTGCATATGCCAAACCCTTTTTTTCCAACTACTTTTCACTTGTCTTTGTCAATAATGATATGCGGCAGCTGATACACTGTACATGGATACACAGACATGCACAGGCTCTCTCTCTCACGCTCCCTCTCTCTCTCTCTCACAAATGCACACACACAACTACAGAGACTGTAATTCTATAACTTACATGGCTGTGAGAGTTGTAAAATTTGATATTTTAGATGTTTAGTGTTCAACTCTAAACTGGAATGTTACGTGCCATGCTCATGTAATTAGACAAGAGGAGAAAACTAAAGGTAACTAGCTTGAAACTTGAACATAAGAAGACAGAAAGAAAGACAAAACATTAATTCATAACCAACATACAAACACAAGAAAGGAGAAGAAGAACAAAACTACAGTCACATTTATAATAAAAGAAGCATTTGAATAATTGTCTTAATTTACACATGATTACAGTTCACCTAAAAAACAATTGGTGGCTGTGATTGCACTGACAGTGAGAGAGGCTTCAGAGTGCACAGTGTTATTTAAAAGGCTTCTCCTCTGTCATTATGACCATCAGTCTCAGACGGTTGCGCTCACTTCCCAGACTGACGAAAGGAAAAGGGGGATTTCTGCATTTCCTCTCCCTCCTCTCCAAGTTTTTTTTTTCTCTTTTTTTTTTTTTTTTTTACCA
>JAPZDY010000023.1:12272358-12306505 GCA_029783645.1 Ctenochaetus hawaiiensis
TGTGATACCACACTGTTTAATGCAGATGAACAAACTGGGACAGAGGCAGCTACTCTGACTAAGAAGCCAGGTGTGTTATGGTTGGCTTAGCTGTGTCAGCTGAGTGTGAACATACCGGTATAAAACCCTCTGTACTCACCTTCATGCATATGAAATCATACTTGTAACCACTTTTAACATATGCTCATAGATAAGTGGAAAGAAGTCTGTGTATGTTCTGTTACACTCCATTATTTTCCAACATTTCTCACTTGACCTGAGTGCTGCAAAAACCCTCAGGTGAGGCCTGAAGCACAGGCACGTTTTGCATGAGTGTTCATGGCACCAAAGCGTGGTAAAGACATTCGCTCTCTGCCAAAATGCAATGTCAGAAACCACGATGTATCATCCATGCCTACGCAGTTATAAAACCATCAAAGAAGCTACATAGCGCCATTTCGGCTTTCTTTGCTTCCTGTGATTCAGCCCTGAGGACATATTTCGAAGTTATAGGGTTAGTAATGGCAAACACAGCCCGGCCAGAGCTCTGCAGTTATAGATGATGAAGACAAGGAAAGGGTTATGCCTCTGTGGCGATGTCCAAGTGACCATCTGGCCTCATCCATCATCATGGTAACCGTCACTTAATCTACAGGTGTGTGTGTGTGTGTGTCACACACACACACCAATACACAAATGCATGTGTATTGTGTGCCTGTATATGTACTTTTAAAATGAATTTGGTCATGTTTTTGCTCCAGGCTAAAAAATTTAAGGACAAGTGGAAATGGCCATTTATTCTCCTGTGTATTGTCATCAGTCATGCTCGACACATTGACACAAGGGTATTTATGAAGAAAAGTTTAGAATTGAAAAACCAGGCAACTTAAAAAAATCATTTTAATTTACTCTTAGTCAAAGCAATTTGTCTCACACAGTTCAGCTGTAATCACTGTTAGCTGACAAAATAGAGATAAATGGAATAATAATGGTGACAAGTATAGACTAAACATCTGCCCTCAACATGCTGTTTTTCATGCTTACTGGTTTGTAATTTGTTCCCCCTCAGATATGTCGGACACATTTCATTCAGCATCAAAGCTAAAACACAAGGGTGGATGCATGGAAAAGCAGCTGGGTTTGAATCCATGTGGGAAGACTGAGTGTTGAACACTGCATCTATTTAAACTACATTTTGGGTTTTGCTGCAGGAAAACCTCTCTGCTTAAAATTAAGAAAACTGGAAAAACAATTTATCTCAGTGAGACTGTGGATGTAAATGTAAACAAATGCCCGTCTGTATGTGTGTGAGACGCCATGCACATGTTTATGCATGCGCCTCTCTGTTTATGAAATATGAATACTGACATGTGAATTAAATCAGAATGTATCCTGCTCCGGGGCAGGACCACCATGCACTGCTGCAACAAGTGAAATGTTGTGGCTTTCTCTGTCTTTTTTTTTTATAATCTGCATTAGAGGCACTAAGAAGCAGTAAGAGTTCCTTAAAATCCTAAATAATTGTCTTTGACCAGTTCAGGCTAGCTGCCATGTGTTAACCCCGTCATTCATTATTGAACTAATCTGTTAAATGAACATTCAAGTATATGAAAAAGCAAGACATGGTTTCACAGACAGAAACAAAGTAAAACCAAAATGAGTTTAATTGAGACCAAATGCTTGAAAGAAGTACATACACTGTCCACATCCGTAAAATAAGAGTATGAGTCATACTTTGGGTGTATCTTTAGGCTGGCATGTCTGTCTAAATTACAGGATAGTGTGTGTTGTTTCCTGCATTTCTTCCCCCCAACAAACTCCAAAAAACACTACATCAACACCTTGTCCTTCTCTAAACTCTGGCCTTGCTTATCTAGAAGACAGAGGTGTGAGGCAATACTTCAGTACCAGCTAAGTTTATCTGCTCTTCAGTTGTATGCATTGCTCATACACTGACATGTAATATGTGTTACCCATGGGTGAGAATGTGAGTAGGAAGATGAGGGTTGGGCAAAGGTATCAGGGATAATGTTTGTTACAGATGTGTCATTTGCTCTGGGAAATCTATCAGTTAACCTGTTAACCTCCACTATATCACACTGACTGCTCTAAATGGCACTATCAGTGACCTGTGTCAAAGCCTCCAGTTAATCCATCTTCACATGTCACTGAGTTTACATTTCTCCCTAACTCAGATTAATGACCTTTAGGGTCCTTGTACAACGAGACGTTTAGCAGAGTGACACAAGCAAACTGATATACTGTATATGTCAGCATGCATGTGCAACACACATCCATGCAAGAGAATGGTAGGCAGTATGTTAACCTCTGAAAAACAAAGATAGCCTTTACATTTTTTACCCAGGTGGCCCAAATACATTAAATTGTTAAGGAAAAATTAACAATTGAAGAAAAATGCTTAAAAGAACTATAAAAACATTTTAGTACCAATTACAGTACATTTAATAGATGTCAAATTAGTACTGTGTACGTAGGGTTAATGTCGACTTTTGTAAAAGAGTGCTTTGGCAGTATAAAGGCTGCTGAGTGAAAGACATAAAACTGTTTCCATAACAGCAGCTGAACCCAGGCTGCCTGGGTGAAAACCAGGCATCTTCATCACAGGATGTTATGAGACACGTCCACACTGCACTTTATACTGTGAAACATTGGTTGAAATTGGGTCAAATGATTTTAAGAGGATTTGAACTCTTTTCTTGGCCATGATAGAATAAAGTTTTGAAGAATTTTACTGTAATTACATATAGCACCATTATTTATATTCACACAAATTTAGGAAACAGGCAAACAGTTATCTAGAGTGGCTCCCTCTAAAGCTAAAAGAATCCACTCTAATGCTCTCAAATTCAACCTGTCTATGTCTTCTTTATTTCATATTTACAAAAATTAAGGTGTAAAAATGTGTAAAATGTGTAAAAATATGTTGAAGGTCTCCAGGAGGGAATGTCTCCATCTTTTCAGTCCTTGATGTAAGCTAAGCTGAAGGTATTCATTATGTTCACTGTGCAGTCATTAGAAAGGTCCCAACCCTTTCTCCTAACCTTTTTCAAGAAAGCAAGAATATTTCTCTTAATAATCCATATACAATAATATATATATATAACATATTTAATGTAATAAAAAATATTTATATAAATACCACTTAAGAAACTAAACATTGAATCCCTTTATCAGTTACTTGTAACTGATTGTAACCTGCACATCAGTGTGGCTCTTACCAGTCAGTATGATTGCTGTCTACAATGTTTCATCTCTCTCTTTTGTTTGTCACGTTGTGTGTCCATAATTACTGGACTAGCAACTCCACAAAAACCATGGTGAGATCCGCTCTGACTTTGAGTGGAACTGAAGGAAAACACTGGGTTTTTATAATGCCAATAAACAGTCAACCGTCAGCGTTTCATGTCAACTGTTAAACACTTTTCCAGGAACAAAACACACTTGTTTTGGGTCACATATTTTGAGCCACGAGTGTGTACTCGTCAACATAATATCACAAAAGCAGCATGACCTGTAAAAAATAGGTTATGCGGTGACTGAGAAAATTTCTTCTCTCCACCACAAATTGCATAATGTGGCAACAGTACAAAACAGATGTGCTATTTTCATGTGTTCACCACATGAAAGGCTGAGCTAATGGTTAAATTTAGACCTGAAAAAATACCTTGAATCTAACACCTGCAATTAAAGTTCCTGTAAAAAGCACTTTTGCTGCAAAATCATCCAACACCCTGACAGCTAACAATAAATCAAAACACTTTGAGAAAACAGCTCACCTTCTGACTGTCCCAGCTCAAAGCCACGTGTTTCAGTCAACTATTTGAAAACTCCACAGCACCTGCATTTTAACAACCAGACAGAAGTGTGTGAAGTTGCGTGTTTACTTACGGCTTTTACTATTCTTCATTCCACATGTATCCACTATTTTTGTTTTCTGATCAGTATGACTTGGCTGCATAACAAGACAATTTGTTACTGAGTCTAATGTAATGTTCTGTCCACAAATTTACATCAATAAAATATGTTTCAGTCCTTCTGGTTCTATGATTGAAACTACTAAGAGAAAACAATCATGTCCAAAGAGAAGAACAATTACCTTTTAATACACAATCACTTTTTTCTGTAAAAAATAGATAGAAAGCTGAAGCACTGTAACTTTGGACAAAAGCAGAACATCACTGGTGGCTGGACTGTATCAGTTACAACTAGACTGAGCAAGCACATGTGTGTTGTGCAAAAAATGTATGGAATTTGTTTTGTCGGTGCTGAAGGAGTGAAACTTGATCATTTACAGTTTTGTGTGTTGTGCTGAATAAAACTTCATCTTTTCTCACTTAAAAAACTGATGACGGAGCAAACCATAAAAAAAAATATGTAAGTGCGCATAACTTGTTCTTGAAACATTAGGGCTGCTGTGTTTAAAGCATATTAGATTAAATAGATTAGAAAATGCTAATGTATGCTGCTGTTTTAATTATATCTAGATAGCATTTGTAAGCAAAAAAAGAACTCAAAAGAAAAAAAAGTGAACTTTGTTTAAATAAAAAGCTGATGCAGAAATAAAAACCTTGGGAGTGCAGATGGAAATACAAAGCTAAGAAAATACAAAAACCGAATAGAACAACAAATGGGGAAGCATGTGGAGATCAGGCAGGATGGAGACAAGGACGCAGAAGCAGAAACAGGATCAGGGAAGAAAGACAGACAAACTGACAAGGACAAAGACAAAACACAGAGACTACACACACACACACCAGGAATAATTAGACACAGGTGGGTTCATCAACACAGGTGAAACCCATTAGGGCGGAGCAAGTGATCACAAAAGGATGGAAACTTGACAGGACATTGGGAAATGAAAGAGACAAGTGTAAACAGATAAAACAGGAAGTAAAAAAACAACTAACACTCGGAGAAACAAAAAAACTACCAGTATGGGGTGTGACAGCATAACAGTGTGTTGCATGGTATATAATTTGTTTTAGTGAACATTCCATTTGGGCGGATTATCTCTGCTGACAGCGATGAATTTTGGTGGTGAATGTTTAAATTTTGTCAAGTCTTTGATTTATCATAATTACATCAACAAGTTTTTCCCATGGAGGAAGGGATTCCACATGGGCGAGCAACGGAGATGGGGATTTATTTGTGTATACTTTCAAAGTCTTTCAAGTTTGGGCAATTTTTAAAATTGGATTAGGAAAGTATTTGCTCTCGATTATATTAACATAGAGAACTCACAATCAGACCTTTCTATTACTTTAGACCAGACTTTGAACTTTGTTGCTTTCAAATGAGGAGTCACTCATTCTTAATCTTTCTCTAATATTCAGTAAGCAGAGCTGAGCCAGAATAACACAGAGGCTAAGCCTTCCAGCAGAGTGATGTGTTCCAGGAGTTTCAGCCAACCCTCACCAGAGCCGACCTCAATCAGTTACAGATTAGAAGTGTGGAAGGGAGCAGCCGAGCAACAAGTCAGACACACGGCAGGCTATCCAGACACATTTCTCTGGATAGATCGACCTCTGCTGTTTGGTGCACAGACCTTTGACCCATCTAAGGGGTCTGCATAGGTCAAGCCTGAGGCCTCATTCATCCATTGTCTGATCCTATCTCATAAGCTCCTTTCAGCAGCTTTCATGTTGTTGTTTTTGTTGCCCCTGTCTCACGCCTTGGGTTTGTAAATGTGCCACAGACGGACTTTACCTTGAAGGACAATGTAAGCCATCTTTATTCATTTTATTATCCCTGTATTTGACATTCTTTGTAGTTCGATAGCAAATTTTACTTAATTTATAGTATAATAAAAAAAAAACACATTGCACTGTAAGATCTTTTCTGCAGTGTAATCACTGTAAACTCATACCCTGATTGTACTCCGTCCTTCCTGCCATGATGTGGTAGCTTAACACTCTTAATCATATTCTCATTTAGATTTACCCAAACTCACATTGCTGCCAAGACTAATTTGGGACTGTCTAGACAATTGCATTACACAGTACTGTACACATATGCTGATTTACTGGACTTATGCATCATTGCCACTGGATAAACAATTCAAGGAGCTCACAAACAGACTTAGAGTGATTGACCATTCAAGGTGAAGTTTATTCCAAAGTAATTGTGTGTTTACAAGTGAGTCACGTGTGAGGTAGTATCTGTGAACACAGGAAAAAGACTTCACTTTTCCTTTGTTTACTTGATCTGAGTCGTGTCCAGGAACTTATTCAAGTGTCTGGGAAAAAAAAAAAATGTTTAAATTGCAGCAGTTACTCTTTGGATGACAGCATGCAGATTGCAGTGTAATTGTAATTGCTACAGGGAAACCGATAAAATTCATGCAGCGTGGATTCCCATAAAGTCACAATACTACCACCTTTTACCTGTGAGATGTTTCTAACAGGTGTTTTTTTAAGCCCTTTCCCCAACTTGTTTAAAATGTTTTGCTGGCATCAAATTCAGAATAAACATGTATGAACAAAAACTGATAAGGTTGATTGGGTAAAACTTTTCTACTGTTTTTAACTAGGTCGGTCATAAAGGATTCAGAAAATGATCGCCGTCTGTTTTATTTAGATTTTAAAAAGCACCCCAAAGTTATGGAATTGAGATTTTAACTACTTTCAAGTCTTATTCATAGTTATTTTTTACCTGACACACGAATTTTACATTTAATCTCATCATGTCTGGCTTAACCACTGACATTTTTGTTTCAGATGGGATTTTGTTAACATGCATGCATGCATAGCTTGTGTGTCCTTTTCGAGTACTGTAAATAAGAATGCCCATGTCTGTTCCTTGAATCTGACATAACTAAATAAATGAAGGCAGGTTTTGTAAAAAGTTATGATACAGTTTATCAGCATGTATTGTGAAATACTTGTGAAGTCCATAATATCAATAAGATTTCACTATGAGTATATGACAAAAAATAACACAAGCAGTTCTTTTCCGTGTAGGAAATGAGCTAAGGGTGTTTTCATACCACTAGCCTAAACCCTTTTGTGCCATGCTGTCACTCATAGCAGAGAGCCACTTGAGGTTCCTGCCAACTGCACAGAAAACCACCAGCTCTTCTGCTGCCAAGACGCCACATCTAAATACATTGTCCTCTGTTTTACCCCAGGCAAAGGATGTGCCCCTGCACGCTAAAACGACGCTAAAATGACGCTAACTTGCTACCAAAAGCTGATGGAGAGCAGCACACATTGGCACGCACAAACCTGACCATACTTTTACAGTATGATGTGATATTAATTTTTCCAGCAAGAATTTTAAACACCCCTCCCCCATCGCACTCTCATTGTATTGTCCGTTATGCTAATCAGTTCTCCCAGAACTGACTCTATGACTCAGACAGAGACACTGGCAGAAACCTACACGCTTTTGATAAGTAACAGCTGGAGAAAAGAAGAATTAATCATTACCTCATTATGAGAGTGCTGTGATATACCAAACTCTGCTCTAAGGTGGCAGAACCGAGTTATGACATATGAATATTATTTCTGGCCTGGCTTAGGGGCTGAATGCTGTCAGGGGTCATTCGTTAGTTGAGTAAATGTCTGACATGTTGTGGCTATGTTGGTCACACTTTACTGCAACGGGTCTCTCTGAGGGTGATGCAGCTCTTTCCAAGTGTCTCAGCTTTGAAGCAAGTCCTCTTTTGGGACAATAGTTAAACTGTTGAGAGTATTCATGTCTGTGTTTTGCATTAAGCATCATCAAATATGTGGATGCATATGTTAAAACTTTGTGCTGAATCTTCTGTTTTTTGGAATTTCCCATCAGTCATCGAGATAAGCCCACGTCTTGACTCAAACTGACGCAGAGGCGACCAGCTGGAACACACCGGTGATCCATGCATGCATGTGCAAGTCTCTAACAGAACCCTACTGGGCCTTGTCAAACATCAACCCGACATAATGTCACAAGTGTAAAATAAATTGCTCTATCTCTGCTCTATTTCACTTTTTCCAAGCCTCCTGATAGAGGGGGAAAGTACTGATCTGCCTCCTCCCCATCGCTGCCGTAAGGGGTGCAGCTGCAGTAAAAATGATGATGAGTGTCTGAGGGAAAGAGGCGAAACACTATGTGTATCTTACATATTCATTCAGCTGCCTGCCATATGACTCACAATCCACACCTTTCTCGCAAAGAGCCCGTACTGAGGCAAGATGAGTTTCATATGATGAAACAATCAAGGTGAGCAATAAGCTGCAAGTTTCTGGGAGGGTCTTTCTACTTATTACATTTTTTTCATCATATGCCACTTGATGGATTTTCTTTTATCTAAAATTTTAGTAGGTAGTGTAACCCATATCCATTGTATGTAAGATGTTTTAAACTTGTGTGTTTTTAGCTCCAAAAGATAAAGTTTGTTTATTTGAATTGCATTTAACTTAACTGCGGCGAATTTCTGTAACTGAAAGAGTGTTTAGTATTTTAATGACTGTAGCTCTTAAAAAGTTCTGATACAAAACAGAAACAGCTTTTGTGACTAATAATCTGAACTAACAAGCTGTCCTAAATTACCAGAGCAGTTTCAGTGTCATAAAAAAACAACAGTAAGAAGGTTATTAACTTCTCCCTATAAACATCAACAAGAAGGCTGTTAACTTCTCTGTTTTCATGCTCTTCTAGTCTGTCGCTCCTGTCTCAGTTTTTCCACTGGGTGTATTGGTCCTTTGTGTAAGTATCAGGGAGGCCCCTCTCACTCATCCATGGCCTTGGCTGGGAGTCAAACGGAGCTGCTATTTTCCATCAGACAGACTGGGGATGTTGGAGCTGGAATGTATCAAGAGAGGTTATTTCAGCCACCGGAGGGCAGTCACGCTCTGTGTCGCAGATATGACACAGAGAGACATACAGCAGTCCTACACAAGCTTTATCTGCATTTGTGGTTTATCATGCTCAAGTTTTTCGGTCACAGTTGAATATGAGTTGTAGTAATCCTGAAATAAAGGTGTAGCATATAAGCATATGGATGTATTGATTTTAATAAAGTCAGATCATAACCAAGAGCCTCTTATGTCTGAGCCACACACATACCTACACACAGTCAGTCAGCTCACATATAGCAACATGTCCTATTAACAACAGCGATTTATTTCAAATGTTGCAACTAGAGGCAGTAAAAAAATATTGTCCATGTTTATTTATGCTCATATATCTTGCACACTGCTACTGATTGTATGTCTGTGTTTTCCGAGTTGACGCCATTTAAAACCTCCCAGTAGCTTTCCCTTTGAAGAATCAGAGGCACTTTGGACTGACGCTCATGATCTCCCACAGCAGCAGTTAAAATGCACACAGAGGTGAAGGTCAAAGCCCAGGTGAGAAATGTGCTGACTGACCTTTGACCTCAGATCAAAGGTGATCAAAGGTGTTAACAGAAGCTCTACCGGGATCAAAAAAGCGTTTTCAGGACCGCCACATCCATGCCAAGCACCTATAGCAATCTCTATATGCTACATAAGCAGATGGAAAAATTTGAAATCACTTGTTTCATGAACTGTTGGTAATTCGGCCTATGTGCCTTCCTATATTAGCCATTAGGGGGCAGTAGTGAAACACAGTTCTTACTTGGTTGCAGGATCTGTGGCAATTAAGTTCTGCTAAGCCCTTGAAAACTTCTTTTCTCTTTATTTTATATTAATATTTATTTATTTAAATAAATGTTTGCAGTCAATGAAAGTCAAAGCTGTGATGTATCCTCAACAACTAACTCCTGTACATATGCAAATGAAGCAGCTGGGTTTCAGTTCGAGACTGCAGGGGACCTCATGTATTATTCACCTAAGACGCCACACATCAGTATCTTGATAAAAGCTTACAGTAATTCCTGTACTTGAGGTACATCATAGAACACAGGTTCACTTTTCAGTTCAAACTGAAATAAAAAAAAAGGTTCACTTATATTCGTAACTGTTTTAATTTTTAATGCATTACCTATTATGTTAATCATTTCAGCTAAATCACCATTAATTAGCTTATTTGTCAATGCCGGTATGAGACCTATGATATATGTACAGCATTAAATAAAGTCAAATATAAAGAATAAGTTATACAAGTTTATTAAAGTTTTTCTCATTAATATAGAGACGCGTGCACTAGGGTACTCCAAGATCTAATCTGATTATCTACACCACAGGAAACCGCTTTTCACTAACCACATACCATGATAGCAGCAGGACATGGCACATTAGAAACAGATTTAATGAACCAGCACTTTATGAAGAGACATTTATTAGATCAATAGAATATGTTTCCACCTTTATCATCATCATCATCATCAAGCCAAAAAGCAGCAGCAGCAGAAGCAGCACTTCATTTTCTCACTTTTATTGTTTGTCCAAGACAGATGCAGCCAGACAGCCTGTCTTTATCATGAGGATCTTATCTTATGCCCCATCAATACTGAAAGTTTGAAAACTTCTGTGTTCAACTTGTCTTGTTAGCCTAAAATCGATTTCTCCAGCTGGCCAGCTCCAGCTGCTTCCCATCTTCCCCCGTCATGGCTTCCAAGAGCAGATGAGGTTTGCAAACACTCACCAGACAAGGTCATCTGACATGTGTGTTGGAATGCTCCACTGGCATTGTTCAGTGTTGTTGTTCATCTCTGTTCACAGGTCTGTGGACATTTATAATCCGCTGTGAGATCCTGTTTAGATCTTTTTTCTTTTAATGAATACCTACTTTAGGAATTATCAATTATACAGCTTAGAGTCCTAACGGAAAGAGTTTGTACATCTCAGAAATAGTTAATTTCGTGTACTGCATAAGCAAACAACAAAATAACAATGACAACACCAGACTAGTATTTCATTTCTATAGCAAAACGGGAACACTACAATAGTATTCACATGCACTAATGCACAGTGTCATACTTGTTGAACATAGACCATAATATTTATATTTACAAGGTGTTCACAGCTACATTCCAGGTTTGTGTGTGTGTGCGTTGTATTGTAAATGACTGTTATAACCAGAACAGTTGGGACAGTTGTTTTTATATTACATGCAGTGAAATTAGGTTTTTACACTGCACAGCTTGTGAAGAATATTGATACGAGGCAATAAATGTGGAAGAAAATATACAATATGGATACTGGCTTATTGCTCAGTGTGTTTGATAACTAATGTATGTAATATTGACCAATGTTGTTAAGTAGCTTCCAGTCTCTCTACAGCACTTGTGATTATACGGTTATAAGATTGGTGATGTAAATCAAATTAATTGAATCAAATGAGAAATTGCAGGAAAAAAAAAGTCTGCATATTGAGAGATATCTTTACAATGTACATAATTGTATATCAATAAATACAGTACAGTTGTATTGGAAACAATGTGTTTACAAATGACATGAACATGGAAGTCTGATGTTTTTGTGCGCTGAGATGATGCAGCAGGCAGACATCTCTATAAAGTGACAGTCAGTTAAAAAACCGCTGACACTGGAAGGAATCCAATGATTAAAGACAAAAACAGAGCTTAAACAGAATAATAAAACCTGACTTTGTTTGGGAAGCTTATCTAGAGCGCAGACACACGGACTTGTACAAAATCCTCTTGTTAACAACTAGAAAGACTTTTTCCTTAAATAAATTTCTACCTGGGAAAACAACATAAAGCAACAAGACAAATGCAAACCATTCCCTTTAGTTTTAGGAGATGTCATAGATACAGTCTTTACACATCTTAGCGACGTTATTATATTTGTCAGCAAATGGTGAATGTTGCTCCCAGGATCTTGCAGTGCTTGGGCGTTTTCCGGTCACCTTGACTGATTTATCCAAACATAATACCAAAAATGATCAAATATACTATCTTGTGCTTTTCATCAGCCTCACTTATTTTCTCCCTGTGCTTCCACTGCAAGTCCTTTTACGCTCTGCAATGTCTTAAACATAATCCCGCCTCCTCTTCTGTAGTATGTGTGAAGAACTGAACAGGTATTTTAAGGTATCTACTTTAGTTTCACACTGATAAAGACACCTAACTAGCATGCCATGAGACGATGTCACATCATCATGGAGTCAGTCATATCTATATGGTGGATATGTGTATCCAGTTCTTGTGCTGGTTTGTCACTGTCCCTCTTCAGTGTTTTGGCCACAGAGCCCAGCTGAGATAATATGCTCCAATGGTCTGGCATGATACAACATCCTGTTTCCTGCAGTCTTCTGTACTGGTGTACTGTAAACAGCTGCCCACACGCTGAACACACCAGACGGCCCAACAGGGTATTATGGCCTTTTTCCAGTTCAACTTTTTTTTATCCAGTCTTGGTGGAAGAAGTCTGTATCTCAGTATGGAGGAGAAATGTGGTTGAGTTAATCAGGGTTACAGAATGAGAACTGGATGTGGTTTCAGATTCGAGTGTTAAAAGTCAAACTTTATTGGTCAGACGCTGCGGGGGGCCCTCTCCAGTTCATGGGTCCTGCGGTTGCGTCCCTTCTGCCTTTCTTGCAGGTGTTTCCACTTGGCTGCCAGCCCTTGAGCATGCATGTGTGTGTGAGGGTTCGCCACAGTCTTCTGCTGCTGTTGCTGCTGCTGGTGTATTTGTACTTGTTGCACCAGGTGAGCTTTCTGCTTCCTGTGCTTCCTCTCCCTTTTCCAAACCTGCTCGCAGAACTCGTCCACACTGTTCAGAGTCGGGTGATTGACCAAAGACAGGAAGTCTCTGTACCACAGCTTTTGATTGGGAGTTTCTTGAGGCATGGAGCGTTCCTGGGCTGGGGCGCTGGCTGCAGCCTCTTCATTGCGGTGAAGCAGGTCCTCCAGGCGCTCGGTGTCAATGACCTCCAAAGTCACCTTCAGGAGCGTCTGCATGAAGCCATGCTCCACCGCCTGGCACAGATAGATCCCAGAATCCTTCTTGTCAAGTGAGCGAATCAGGAGGCCTTGGTCTGTGCGGATGAACCGGTCCTCTGATTTGATCTAAAATATGAGAAAAATTAAAGCGATAAAGACAAAGGACACAAAAAAAGAAAAAGAAAAAAATTATGAGCCTTAGCATCTCCAAAAAGTTTTATCAGCCATGACTTTTAACTATTTATACTATACTTAATTCAGCTCACATGAACCAGCTACAGTGTGAAGTATTCATTAAATATGATGTTGTATTTTCTAAAATAATCTTTATTATAAAAATCACAAATTGTATCTGAATTTGTTTCAACAAAACAGGTGAGGTGTGCTGAGGTATTGCTAACCTCTTGCTTGCGGTCTTCAGTGGAGTGCTGGTACTGCCAGTATGTCATGGCTCTCTGGGACTTGGGGCTGCACTCCAGGAAAGAACTGCTGTTCTCCACACCGTACACAGTTTTATCCAGCAGAGTCGTCTGCCCGCTTAGCTCATCTGAAAAGAAAACAGAATGTATCCAAGTAAGTGATTTTTCTACTTTGTGGCAGATATTATCTGCTGGAGTTCTGGCTGAGTTTGATGCTTGATTTATTTTACAGGCAAAATTCAAAGACACAGCTCTCCAGTCAGCTTTTGGTTTTTTTAGGATTTTGTATAAAACTCTCTGTTTTTCTCCAACTGAATGAGACAAACGTTGTTATCCCAGTACTGCCTAAGTTCAGGGTCTAGATTGAGTCCTTTTTTTTTTAATGACTGTATTGCCCATTATATTGTCACATTACTCTGTCTCCTTTTTCATCACACACAATCACATGCAGAGTAGCTCCAACTCTTACCACAGAGGCAGTCACTGCAGGAAAAGAGCTGCAACTAAAATCTGCATTTTTTTTTCATCAGGGTCAGAGTTCTTTTGAAGGATCTTCTACATCTTGTTGTTAATTCAATAATTAAAGACTCCAGTAATGAAGTTTGCAATAGTATGTTGATTTTCCCTCCTAATTTTCCAAAATGTCTTTTTTGGTTTTATTCCTTTCTTTATAGAGTGCTGCATTTGGCATCAGGGATTTTTGGCTAAAATTTACTATTTATGCCTACTGAGTGAGCAACAACAGGTAACTAATTTTCCTCACATCTGCAGCATTTGATTACTTTTTTTCTACTTAAGTTCTTTTCAGTTAAATGAAATAAAAGCATAATCAAGAGAATGAAAGCAGTTTCAGTTCTCCTTTTGGACTTGGACTCTAACAGAGCAGCAAAGTGAAGGGCATGGCGACAGAGAGGAGACTCAGAGGAATCCTGACCATGTTAATTATAAGCTTTACATGGAGCGACTCTAATCTTCACACCGCCACAAACACATTAAGCACAGAGACACAATGCCACACACACATTCAGATGGCTTCTCTACAGCTTTAATCACTCAAGGAAAGGCCAGCAGCACTTTTGGGACCTTTTTACATTTAAATCTGAAGTTAATTTTCTAAAATAAAAGCTCTTTTTTATTTTACAGTTAAAAATTGGCAGACTGTAATTATTATCTTCAACTTATCATCTGCAAAATATAAATGATTAGTTATAATGCGATAATGTCTAACCAAAATGAACTAAAAAATGTTTTTTAACACATTGTCTTGAAAATACACAGTTTGTAAAATACATTTGTCCTCTTTATTCACCGTTATGCTGCAGGTCTGAACACTGTGTGAGTGGGTCTCCATTCCTGATGTCTTGTCTCCTTGTTCTCCTGCAGAAACAACAAACACAAACACCTTCATGAGTCAGCAGACACACTGGTTTCTTTGTATGTGTGTGTGAAAGAACGTGTGTGCAGAGGGAGTTCGTATGTGTGTGGGTGTGTGTTTGAATGTGGTTGGGATGTGCGGCATTAGTGGAGGCCAACGCAAATAGATAAACTAACAGCAGGCAGCCAACAGCTTCGTAGTAAAGCTTTAATTATAGGGTGTCTATGGCAGAGGAATTCAAACCTAATTAATCATTTCAGCCTGTCATCTCTCTGAGCTGCAGATGCAAAAGATATGGAGTTTCAAATACAATATCAAACAGGAACCTAGAGGATATTTTCAATAAACAATAACTGAAAGAAGATGGAAACACCAAAGCAAACTGGTGGGTTGGAAATTGGTTTGTGAGAGTTTGCTTTCACTCTTGTATTTTTGAATGTAGGACCCTGGAGTCCAGCTAACAGCAAGAGCAGGGCACTCTGCAGCGAACATCCAAATCAATAAACCTCATGGATGTATGAGTGGGAGGCTGCACATGGAGCACATGTACATGAACACATACAGATCAGTTCACAAGAACAACCAACACTACCGCTGAACCTGCAACACCCACCTCACCCCTGCTTCACCCAGACAGCCTTCAGACATCACTGACATTGGTTCTCATTTACAGTAAATACATCAAGTGGATTATATTTCTAGCTTTTTGGTAGAAACAGGACACGTATACCTTTAGGGGTTTTTGGCTGATATACAAAACTCACATTATAAGCGAGCCCTTGCTGCAGCCCCTGAATCGCAGTCTGACTGAAAATGTCCTCAATTTGTACATGTAAAACACTTTTCAGAAATTTGGTTTTAGCTCTTTAAAAATACAACCATCGTGTTAAACACAAGTCATTCTCAAGCAAGTGTGATTTAAACATATTCAGATCCAAAGCAGATTGCTTTATATGCAAAACACTAACACACCTCAAAATCTTTATAGTCTTCACTTCATGGGAAACAAAAATTTCAGTTGTGCTACTTGCATTGAGTTCTGTTGATTTATCTTTTAATGTGCGTTTAATTCAGTCGCTGCCAAATGTGTCGAAATGTCTGCTGCTCTGCCAGGTTGAAAGTATCAATTTGTAGTGCAAGCAAACTTTAAAAACACCTGCTAGGTATTTTGATGGGTGATTAGTCACTGGGTGCAAGGTGTTGAGCAGCTTGTAACACACAATAAAAGATGGTGATGTGACATGTATAAATGTGGATTGCGTATTCAGTACCTCTTAGCCATGGGAAAGTATCTGGAGCACTCGGTGCCATCCCATGCACAGTAAGGGTCCCTTGCCAGGCAGCACTCAGCACAGGCCTTCCCATAAACCTCACACCGGTGCAAAGGCATCTGGGACACACCGATGTCTGAGCCTAGGTACAGTTGTTGCTGTGAAGGGAAAAGAAAGAGAGAAAGACTCAATTTTATTAATTTGTTTTTAACATATTATATTACATGTCTTAGAACTTAGGTTTCTAAGATGGAATGGGTTCCTTGCTTTGAGAACTGCACCTTTATTTGGCTCAGCTTGTTTGTTAGTGAAGCAACAATAAAAGTCAGGAATGTGGACGGATCATTTTACTTCAGGTGCTCAGCACCCTCCTACCTGTCAATTAGCAAACTTGTTTTTCCTCTACCTGCCATTTAAGTTGACAACTAAACTGTCACCAAAAAGCCAACAATTGAGATCATTGTCGAAGAAGCGTCTCATCTCAAGTGTTAAAATGTGCAGATAAGCACTCCTGTTTCAGCGGAGCACAAAGGAGTGTCACCCCTAAGAAAGTGTTGGCTCTCTAGGAGACGGCTTAGAAAAACAATAGTTACTTCTAACAGTTCTCATTATGATTTAAATCTCCAAATGTTTCTCTAAAATGCAATGCAGGAGGCTAATATGCCTTCACTCAGCTCATTTAGTGGATAAATATTCTTTTCCAGAATTTTCTTGCTAAAAGTTTGATATTTCTGTGAGGGATAAAAACACAGTTTTATTTATTCATAAGTACCTTTACTGTCCTTTAACTTCTTTACATTACTTCTTTGTTAGTGTGGCCTCTAAAAGAACACAAACAGTAATTGGGTTATGTCGCAGGTGTTGGCTGCATTTACTAAACTTGAATCCAGTTTTCCTTATTGTGCACCTGCCACCTAAAATAGCATGTAGAAAATATTAAAGCTCATCTCTTTTTTATCCTTGGGGCAATTCAAATTTCAAGTCTCATCTTATGTTACTTCCAGGTGTTCTGTTTTAGCTGATTCATCTGCTTTTAATGCATAGATGTTTAATTTATTCCTGAGGCATTATAATCTCACAATTTGACTTTTTACTTTTTTTTTTTTTTACTGTTTATTTTCATTTTTAACTAGGCTTCCTATTTCCGTTCATTGTTGCACAGAATCTTTTGTCTGTGTTGTTTTACTCCTATATATTGTAAATGAGGCCTCTAACACAATTTATTCTTGAATTAAAAAAAGGTTGAATGGATGAACGAATGAATCTCCTCTTTGGCTACAGTATTTCGTTCTGCTTGACCTGTTGATGTAGTTACATTTAACATGCAATAGGAAGCACAATCAATACCTGTTTAGTTGAAAGCTCCATTGCTGTAATTGCTGTTGGTTCCTGTAAGAAATGACAAAAATAACAAGGAAACCGATCGATTAGAAAACTTAAGCTGTATCTGCAGCCATGGAGAGATAATACTGATGATAAGAGAATAACCTACTCTGAAGACAGTCATTTCTTCCAGTAGGACCTCCTCCAGGTCGTGCCAGGAGCCTCTGGGGATTGATACCACTTTCAAAATTGTCCCCATGTCTAAAACACAATAGAAGCATTTATGTCTTCAGTTAATCTACATTAAACTGTCTATGCTCCACACTGTTTTCTTATTTGTCAGACATTTACTGTGTCAGTGTCCCAGTTGACAGCATGCAGTATGTATGTATGCAGCTGTATATAAATGTATACCTGTGCCTATGAACATGACATCATACAGGCCATCTTCTGCTTCTACTTTATCCACCACTATCTGGGTGAACTGATAGTCCACATCTGTTTTGACTATGATTGGTCGATGGTTAATGGGGTAGACGGGATTGAACATGGCTGGGTGGCTTCTGGCAAAGGTGACAACCTCATCGGGAAGGTCCTTGGTTGTATCAAATCCTCCAAATGTCTTGCTTGGACACTGTGGAGAAAAAAAACTTTGTTTTGTTTGTTATGTTTGTTGCATTGTTATAACAATGACATTGTTAGATGTAAATGAGCATTTACTTAAGCACAGTTCATAACACAGTGACATTCAGGTGTAGAGTGAGCTGTACTCACTGTGCCAGGACGTGGGTAGGGAACACGTCCCTGAAAGGGCACCCACTGGTAGTTGGGTCCGTCTCTGTGAGCATAAGGACCCAAGAAAACCCTCCTGATGTCTGTCATGCTGTACATGCACACAGCTGAACCTTTGAAGATGTTGCTAATGAGCAGAAAGAATGAGTCAGATGAGGAAAAGGCAGATTCTTGATAAAAACCAGGGTCACGCTCTCTGTAATTATGACAAAAAGTATTTCACTGTCGTCCACAGTACCTGGAAGTAGTGAATACTGCATAGATGATGGGGCTCTTAGGATCCTTTGTGCTCATGAGAAAGACATCCTCTAAAAGCCAAAAGGGGACACCACACTTTTTAGACATATTCTGTCCTGAAAAGAAGCAGTAGCATTTAATCTTCAGCATACTGTAATCACTTACGTAGTTCATCAAAGTGTGTGTCTATTCCATTGCTGCCGGGCACAGAGCAAATAAGTCGAGCCTTCAAGAAGGTGGTCCACTTATTTACCAGACTCCTGTGACCTCCCAGGTCATTCTGTTGGACAGACAATATGCAGACTTTCAGCAGGGAGATTTATTTATTAAGGAATATTGAAGAAATCTAATAAACTGTGAAATCTCTTTTTTCAACCAGAAGTAAAAGAAGCCCTTCAAATTCTGCCCAATATCCCGTAAGTCATTTTGAAGGACTGATAAGATACATAAAAATTGAGCTTGTTGTGTATATAGATACAAAGCTTGTCAAAGAACCTTTGATGACCTCCAGATTAGAATTAACATGAGCAAACAAATTTATTATTGAGCTACAACAGACAGCTTTTGAGACTGTTTACCCAGTCAGATGATTTCTATAATAAATAACTGCATTTGTTGGTCATATGATGATGTATTTACAGAGGAAACTTGTGAACTGTCATGTTCTTTCCCCTAAATTGATTTGAAAATTACCCACCCACACACAGACAGTTCAGTGTATCAGACAAAGTTTTTAAACACAATAAGTGAATGAACCAAACTTTTAATTGATGTTGATATCACAATTTCAACATGTGATTGTTTTCTGTTAATTAATAAGCGAAAATGTCATCAACCAAACATTCATAATTGCATCTGCTGTGGAGAATAATTGATTTCTAAAGGTAATGAAGAAGACTGTCTCTAAAGTGCTGGACGTTGCAGTTCACATCCGGATTAAAATCTGTGCCTCACAGTATAGAGTTTTGTTGTCCAGAACCTGGCGCACAAACAGAGGCATGAAGTGTTGGCTCTTAGAAATCGTATACCATTTGGTGTTGATTTATAAATTAGAATGTATCCAAATATGCATGGGTCCAAATAACATACATCTTGCATAATGGGTGGCTTGTCTTGTGTTGAACACATAAGATTCCTGACATTCTGAGTAATCAGACTGTTATGAAAGAGGCGTGATACGCAGTTAAATTGGAGATTGAGCCTGGACATTGCTTACTGATCCGCAGCCCAGTGGGTGGATTCCTGCTTAATGAACAAGAATAGTATTTGTAATGTGAAAGCTGATGCAAAGCCAGTGACTTAACATAACCATCCTCAGCAGCTGGAGGGTGTAGCAGACCCAATCAGTGCCAAAGCCTGGCATTAGGATAACAGTGCTTCCATTGACAGCATCTTTGCCTCTCAGGTTCTGGTGACATTTAACATTTCTCTCAGGTTTCTGTCTTCGGGGGTGATTATAACACACACAACAAAGCCCACTCTTCTCTAGGCTAAAAATAATCACAGATAACAGCCCCTGAAACCTCCCATTATGAGAGCCACTCAAACACCCGTCAAGTGTTTTTCCAGATACAGAAGCTATTTCACATAATGTCTCTGTTAAAGTGCGCATGTCTTTGTATCTCTCTTTCATGTGTGTCTAAATTTTCCTTTGTGAGAGCCAGATTGTGTGAGTGTGCATTTGCATGGGGGTGTGTCAATAGTTCTACGCGTACCTTGCAAAGCTGTCCAATGCGAGCATGTGTGGCCTTCCCAGCATGCTCTCCATCTATAGCATTCTCTTTGAAGAAAAGGTAGATTTTGTCATCTTCTGGGTTGTCACTCTCTGGAATCAGATGAACACCCACAAACCTGGGATCTACAACACAAGAGAAACACATATGAAATGAAGGAGGTCCATTTTATGTTCTACCCCTTTATTCTTTAACACTTTAAAAAATAGTTATAACGTGGAAAAAGCATTCAGTACAAGATATAACAGGCAGGATAGCCATTCATTTATTTCAAACCAGGTGTTGAGAATCCAGTACATACTAGTAAGCAAATAGACCTAAATTGAGGATAAAGTGACAGTTCATAAGTGTAATACTACATGGAACTGGTAGATAATAACAATATTTGTGTACTGAATTCATAACTTCACTGGCAGCCAAGACATAAGTTATTTTCCTTTGCACTTTTTCTTTCTTAGAAGACAGGGTGTAATATTTCAAGACATCTGCAGGCAAGCTAAAACCTCTAAGCTATTGTAGAAGTACAAGGTATTACAATAACATAGTGGCGAAGACACAAAAGTAAAGATTGACTATGTCAGATCATCACTGTTGGTATTCAAGTACAGCTGAGTGTCATCTGCCTAAAAGTAGAAAGTTATGTTTCAGAGGATTTCACTACTGAGAAGAGAGTCTTCTTATAAAAATGTCTGTCTATAGAGTAGAAAGTAACATTTTTTGAAACTAGTGCTACATAACCAGAGGAAACAGAGAGAGAGAGAGTCTTAGTATTTCCTTTTGCTTGAAAGGTAGACCCCTACAACAACCAGAATGCACTGCAATGCACTGGACCAATAACTGCTCATGCTGATAGGTAAGTACCACGAGCTAGGCTCTATTTAGTTTTTTTGATTGTCCATTTTGAGAGGCATAGGTCATTTATATATTTTGTCTAAGAATTGGACAGTCATTTTTCTTTTTCACTCTCACCATTTAGCCAGCGAGAGTCATGTTGCTCCGTTCTGATTGGGTGATGCTTTCCAAGAGTTCGAAAAATGGCAAAGTCCCGCCCCATGAAATCAGCTGATGTCCCAGCATACAGTTCTCCATCTGCAAGTAAAAAGAAGGAAGTGTGTTAGTGTTGTTAGACTGGATGAGAGAAACCAGCCTGTGGTCATTTCTTCCCAGTGATTCGGGCGTTAAGCCTGAGAAAGACTGAGGGATAGTTTCAGAGGCGTAACAGTACAGGCAGACTCAGCATCGCGAGAGAACGACAGTGATGGACATTTTGAACATCAGGGGTGTGAAATTGACATTAACACAGGAGGCAGGGCTCAGATAGGAGGCTGGAGACTGATGGGTGGATGGAGAGACAGATGAGGAGGGATGGAGCAGAAGTTTGAGACAGGGGGAGTACATAATAATGCTGGTGACAGGGGAGAAAGAAAAGGAAGAGGAGATAAGGGGTGATGGGCTGGAAAATGGCCATCTGCTAGGTTAAACGGTGTGATGTAACACAATGTGACCGCCAATTACTGGGGCTTGAGATGAGAGACATGTGCTTTATTTGCCAAAAAATGAGGATTCAGTGCAAAGAAAACTCAATTAAGTTTCATCTGCCATGCACGCCCAACAATAATAGGGGGTAAATTCAGATTGAAATAGAGTTTACAGTCCTGCCAATGAGGGGTTCCTCGTGTGTAAATACAAACTACAAAGTACATCCACTTGTAATGAATGACAGGAAGGAATGCCCTGTTCTGTTATTCACATTTACTTTCCACTCTATATATCTACCAAAATGAGAGGTCAGGGCAGAGGGTTTTTTAGGACTCCCATGTTTTATGTGACTTAGATCTAGCACACAGAGAGAACAGCACAGTTTATCTGGTATCAAACTCACCAATTAGCATGGAGGCAGTGAGCAACTTGGGATCATAGGGACTCTTCCCTCGACCATTTTCAATGTGAGGCTCCAGTCTGAAGACGCTGTCCTGGACAATAAAAGACAGACAGTCACAGAAGCTCTAATAAATCACTGCAGGGGCTCAAAGTTTTTCTACCAGTCAAGATGAAAATTGTACAGAGAAAACTGTAGTAATTAGTATAGATGAAAACCCATTACAACCCACAAAACTGGTGCAAAACATGTGAAACTGGTGCAAAAACCCTACTTCCACTGTATAATACTCAGCAAAGGAGAATGAAAACTATACATCTCATCACCCTGTTTGACTTTATGACCTTGATACATCTTTCTGATGGATTACCTTTCTACGTTAAGATCTATATGTAATGGCTGGCTTTTCTCAGAGAAATTTCCTGCCTCTAATTGCCTGTAAAAAGCTGTCTAATGAATATGAAACACACATTTATATGTCTGACTCAGTGACATTTGGAGGAGAAGAGAGCAATTTCCTTCACTTATACTCCAGTGAACACACACTCGTACAGCAGTTCTGCATTAGAGTGATGAATTGGAAATCCCAGAGGCAATGAATCCCTGCATTTAATTTTCCGACTCATTTTTATGTACTTACTGTAGCAAATCATTTATTAGAAAGAGAATGCACTCACACCACACTAGACAGGGTCTTTTACAACTTCAAATACTTAACTATAGTCAGATCCTTAGAATAGCTTTTATATGCTTATGCAGATATGCATTATTGTGTTTGGCAGCAAGTGCAGACAGTAAAGAAAAACACAACATGTGTCTGTACCTCTGGTTTCTTGCCCACTTCCAGATAGGAACACACAGGGTGGAAGGCTCCTGTCCCACACACATACAGATGGGTTTGGTTGAAGGGCTGCAACACCTTGACGAAATTTGAACACTCCCTCTGAGGAACCAAAGACAGAGAACAGATTAAGCAAGCTTAACAGCTGCCCTAAAACTATTTGAAAGCCACAGTCTCCAGTGACGTGGTTGTCTGAAAACCCACTGGGATAAAAGCTGGGATAAAAGCAAAGGCATTTTGGGTGAGTAAAAAAGTGATGGAACTGTTGACAAATAAAAAGAACAGATTTCACTAACAGCATCAGTCACTGATGAAAATCGAATACCTAAACAGAGAAATCTATGATTAATGATTAAAAAAAAAAGAGCAAAGCAAACTGTAATCTACTGTAATTCCGAAGAGAGTGGCTTACAAACCCAAGCACTCTGCTGACTAATACCTCGGAAAATAATATTATGCTGCAACTGATGACATTATCATCCATTACTCTGTACTGCTTCTCTTTACACAATATTCTACAGCCTGTTTCCATCCTAACAGGACTGAGTCTTTTCTCTGAACTCAGTGACATCCTTAACTGCCCGCTTCAGTGACTTTATGAACATGAGCTGTGTCATTTCCCATGGAATAACTGCGAAGTTCATTCAGGAGGGAAACAGACTGCACAATAACAAAGAGCCAGTCAATTAAACTCAACCATGATAACTCTGTACTAACTGTGAACCATCTCTAACCCAGGCCAACACTGGCTCCCTGTCATTCTGTCTAAGCGAATAAATATGTACTATACTCCTGAATTTACAATCCCCTAACCCAATCTAAGTGGCACTCGTCTTTGTATTGCTATTATCATAGAAATATTTAAGTATTTTTCTGGACTAAGTGACTTTAACTTAATTGACTTATTACTTGTAATGTTTACATAGTTTATTTAAACCATTTGCCTCTGTGTATGTGTGTGTGTGTGTGTGTGTGTGTGTGTGTGTGTGTAATGATAAGGGTCTTATGTATGCATTGTGTTTGTAAGGCCAAGAGAAGTGAGTCCTATTGATGTTACACAAGGGGGAGATGTGCTATGGCTCTAACTGCTTTAAGCTGCTAGCTTCTCCTGAAGAAGAATAAGAGAGAGGGTAAAAAGAAAGGAGAGAAAGGAAGACTTCCAGAATTGAGTTGGAGCAAAAACATGTGAAAATGCAGGACGCCAAAATGCAAAAGACACCTCGAGTCACCCACCATCACTTGCTGAAAATACAGAGAAGATATGGATGCACATTCACCTCTAACGCAACACGGATAGGAAGGGGCACTAAACTATGAGCTTGCTAGCCTAAAGTTAGGATTAATCATGAGCCCAGGCTAGTGTAGCAATTTAACAGTGTGGAACAACAGGCATCTTTATGTGTTTTCTGCATTGCTCTGCTGCTTTATGGCACATTTCCTCGTGCGCTGGAAGCACGTGCCTGAGCAGACCTGACCTCAAATAAAACTGAATGTGTCATCACATATTTAAAGAAAAAAAAATGGAAAAAAGAGAATAGCACTACAAATTATGCATGACTAAGTACATCTGGCTTTACTGGGTCATAGCAGACAGCAGCACATGTTCGTGTAAGCCTTTGTTGTCATTTAAGCAGCTGTCTTTCTGTGGATTTATGTGACCTGTGTGGGTGGATTGATCTCAGCAAAGTGAACATGAAGCAATCGGAATGATAATAAATAACATAATACAGCATCATTAATAGTATGCAGATATCTTTGAAATAACAATTATGCTTACAAAAATGTCTAATATTTGACTTCATGTTACATTTTGTCTCATATGAAAACAAATGACGGTGTACAGAAGTAATCCTGCAGCTGGAAGTACAAAGAAAGATTACTGCATCGGAACAGCTTCTCTTTATTTCTGTTGTACAGCTTGGTCAGTATTTACACATTAAGAACTGACTTTGTGTTATGCTATGAAATAGCTGCATCTTTTATCTTTCTCTTTTTTCTATTGCTTTCACACCTTTCACATCCATCTATCCCCTTTTTGTCTCTGCTTCATCTTTAAAATGTTTGCCTACAGTACATCAGGGATTCACTCTCCATCTCTCTCCACCTCTTTTTAATTCTCACTCTCCTCCGACAGAGAGACCACCCCTCAGGGCACCTTATTCATCCCTGCCACAATGTTAAAACACACAAAAGATTTCATGGTGCTTCAAATCAGCCATGTAGAAGCGTAGAAGGGCATGAGAGTTTGCCCTGTTCTGGCCAAAGATCAGGGAGTGAGCTGAGACACTAAGAGTGTTGCCATGATTTTGCCTCTGGCCATATTGGAGAATTCATAGCACAGCTCTCAGGAAGTAGAGCCAACCTCTAAGGGTGTTTACACAGAGTTTCACCACACAACACAAGTTGCTTTAAAACTGCACTCTGCCAGAAACAAGGGTGTTATGTGATGCTTGGCTTGTCATGCAAAGGTTGAGTGAGGTAAAGAGTCTGAAATCTTAATGCCACAACAGCAAACCTTTTGTTTTAAAATCCAATGAACAATTGAGTTGTTCAACATTTAGTAAATAAGTCTGTATAGCATTAGGAAACCCAGATAATATGTGTCTGTGTGTTTTTTTTATTTTTAAATAAGATACTGTAAAAAAAATGACATGATTTAGGTAAAACTTTCCCTGAAGATTTAAGTCCTAATGAGCACGGCAGCCACAATAATTGACTCTGATTTGGTGATATCTGTTCATCTAATTTAAATACATGTAAATTAGTTTTTTCCATTCCATTCCATTTCAAATCCAGCTAACTTTTGTCTAAGAAGATCAGTTTTATGGCAAATCAGTCAAGCTCATGTCCAGTTTTGATGTGCTTTCTGAGAATATATGAAAATTCCATAAAAAATGGGACATATAAAGACACAGAAATGTAAGCAGACAATGGGAAATGGTGCATAATTACAATTTAATGTAATGGCATTGCTAATGCTCCTGATCCCTGTATATATGACAGCAGTCATTATTTATGCAGAACTGTGATATCAGTTGATCTGACGAGAGCACAGTGATTTCCCGGGCTTCACTCTATTAAGTGAAGTGCCCCGAGGGTTCATAAGTGATTAAGGTCAACTGATGGTTTCAATCTTGACTCTGAGATTATGATGAGATCTATAGTGAGCTAGGCGGTGTATTGTCCATCTGACAGATTGTATATGTCAACATACTGGTATAAACAAGCTGAAAGATTAAAGAGAGAAAAAAATCTCATATTGTCCATGATTAAAATGCCATAGATAGCACACATTCTACTTAATCCCAATGCAACTACGAGTGAGGTTTACTTTAAGACCTGCAGAGTTGCACATCGTTCTTAGAGCAAGAGAACAAAGACATTTTCTAAACATCTGTGGGGGTGGAGGGGCAAAATGCTGACACCAACTTGCAAGATTTATGATTTTAGCTCTTACCGAGAGATCTTTTCCTGCCCACTTGCATTCGTCTCTTCTGGTGGGAGAAGCTGGCCAAGGGATCTGCAACACAAACACAGTTCCTGTCCATGTAAGAAAAGAATCACCCCCCTCCTCAGTCCCCCCCCCACTCCTTGAATCACTTTTACAGAGTGAGTCGATACAGCTACAGCTTGTGTGCATGCATGTGTGTACGTGAGAGTCGAAGGGGTCACAATGCGATTTGTTATCCACTTTGTTTCAGTTTACTCCATTATTCATCCAGGTGTGCAGAGAGCAGCTAACATGCCTGGCACAGCGTGTGATCGTGTGCGACAGCCCTGATCTGAAATATTCATGAGGCACTTTTCTGTCGAAACAGAAAAGATAGTCCCGCGATACCTGAGCTCCTGAATGGTTCCATGGATTGGAGATGCACACTCCAGGCAGATATTAAGTCGGTCAGTTACGCAAACAGATTTATGGTTGTGATAAACGGATAATTGGTTGAAACCACCAGACAGACTGAAAAATCAAACCTGTGTATAGTCTTTGCTGACATTGAGGAGGTTAAAAGAGAAGATGTGGTCCTTGGCTCCCACCACCAGCCTTCCTTTCTCCTCGTCCAACAGGAAGGTGTGGTAAGCCGAACTGTTGGCCAGGCCTTCAAACGTCACAAGGTTGTTAGACTCCAGCATGTCTGCAGAGAAAAAAGGAAAAGAAAATGATGATCAGCATAATGTTTTAAAAGTCACTTTGTGAAAATCACAGTAACTATGGGCAGCATGAAAAATTTAAAGAAAACAAATTCCATCTGGTCAATATTTCTTTTAATTACTTCATTATACTTTCTACTTATACTTTTTATGTGTTTTTATTTCCATGTAAATGTTATTTTATTGTCGTAAAAGCTTCCATTCCCTTTACAAAATGATCCCAGGACTAGAAATTGTGCATGTTTGCCAAGCAAGGGTACTGACAGATAGTAGCTCAAGACCAGCTGCCAAGCCAAATTGGACTGGGCAGGTAAAACCAGCCTGCGAGCCAATGATCAAACTGTCTGCATGAGGAAGTGACCTTGACCAGAGCAGCCAAGCAGAACTTGGTACGCTCACAGTGGAAAACTGGGAGGAATATGACTCTGCTAATATTTTATAGTCCAAACTGCAGGATTACTCTAAACCACATCAGCCATTAGGGCAAGTTACTGTGGGCTACAGCTCACGTTTTGCAGTGTAATGCAAAGGTCTGCCAAGTCTGGCAAAGAAGCGACATTTGCTTTCACAGCAGAAAGCCAAACTTGTCAGAAACAGACATTGAGGATCTAATTACTGTAACGACCTCTAAAGGTGGCACTATGGCTAAGGCTTTATAACACCTTTTGTGTAACATGTGCACACACCCTCACACTCACAAACACACACACACACTCCTCACATTTTATTCTCACCTGGAAATTCTGACCACACTATGACCCCCTCCCATTGACCGCCTACACAAAAGGGTGGAGAGTTATGGAACAAGACGACTGGTTCCTTTTGTGCTCTCTCTCTCTCTCTCTCTCTTTCTGTTTCCTTTTCTCTCCTTTTCTCTCTCTCTCACTCACTGTTTCTTGGGGAGTAAATAACAAAAACGTTCATGAATGTTTTAGCAGGGAGAATGCCCCCTCTCTGAAGTGTGTCAGAACCCGAGAGAATGAGAGGTTACAAGATGGAGCTTCACTGGTAACTCAAATTTTATAAGATTTCCCAGTTTTAAAACAAAATGGGTCATGGATGTTGTCCAACAAAACTTTGACAGGTGTAATTTGAGAAATGATTTAATTTTTTTTTTTTAATTAATTTGAAATGCAATAACCTGCTTAAAGCTACTTCAGTCTCTTGCACAAAAATGACATGAAAGAGAAACTTGAAAAGCTTGAATTGACAAGAGCAATAGGTTGTGGCATCTAAGAAAGATAACCATGAGAAGATTACCATCCATCTATTATAAAAGCATCATGATAAAAAACAACCCATCATTATATAAAAGAAAACATACTATGGAAATATTTAATACATATATAAATATTGAATTATTATTTTAAGAACTGAAAATCAGATCAATCATTTGTATTATTATTGTATTTGTTTCAAATAAAGGGATGTTGAAGAGTTTAGGTTAAGGGTAATGTATTTAGCTCTAGCTCTTTAACTCTTTAGCTCCGGCATTTAGCCAAACATGAACATTTTTTCACACATAAACGCACACACGTGTTGACACCATGTGCATGTTATTGTCTTGGTGATTTTATTAGGTTCCTGTGCCTCAGTGTGGATGGGGAAAGACACAGACAGTCTCCTAAATGTGAGTTCATGATGCTGTGTGACCCAGCCACAGGCTCTCCAACTGCACAAAGCCTTGTGAGAAATTGAAAACTAAACCCGACTCAATAAGTATTTTAAAGGATTTCAAAGCATTATTAAAGTCCTAAAAACAGATCAAGTATGCACCCACTTAGATACATATATGGACTGCTTTCAAATCCATAGGCTGGTTATGACTTAATGCAGCACAATTTCAATTCAAAAATGTTCCAAGATATTTAAAGAATAAACTTGTAATGTCTTTATGTGACTGTAGCTCTTATTAATGTTTTGCTTGTTTTGCAAGAAGCTACTGCAGTTTACAATACTTGTATCTTACAGGGTAATTTGAAATAATAGCAAGTTAATTTTACAAAGTAATTGTTTTGTTGCCCATAACACAGCCACTGTCTTAAGAGTGGAAAGAAGGTCAGGGTCATGAAAAGTTGCAGTAAAAGTATTGCTTAGCAGAGTCCAAAGCTGTGTCCCAGATTTATGTTCCTCCGTAGCCTTGGTAATCAATCATTAGTGGATCCACTGTAAGCCCTTCACTGACAGCACAATAACACCCACCTGCTACCCTACCCTTCCTCACCTGCACCAAGGCTGCGTTTGTTAGTGGGAGGGAAAGATACAGATGTGATGCCAAACAATGTTTAATTTTTTGTATTACTTTTTATATTTTTTCTCCCTTATATTAGGAAATACTTGTGTTTTTGCAAATGTTTTTGCATGTAGTAGCAAATTCTTTCCCATGGACACACCTAGAAAGGAAAAGGAAAGAACTCCTCTGGTCCTAAAACCACCAACAAGGCAAACAGCATGTCTTTGAATTTATTTATCACCAGTTTATCTAAAAGATATAAGTAATTCATGCATTTGTTTCATCAACGTTAAGATGTGAAGGAGCTGTGAGGAAACTGCACAGACACGATGACAGCGCTTCACTTCTTTTCAAACCACATCCCTGTGTGACAGAATGAAGAAAAGCATCACCACATCCACCCACTATACACATACACACATCTCTGGTTTGTAAAAAATTGTCTATGGGCGTAGTGTCCATGGCAACAGACCATTCAACAGAGACTACCGCTAAGTTATTAAAAGCTATTCATCCAGAGGCTGATACTCAATGGGTATTGTGTGTGGATCTGTGTGTGTGTATGTGTGTTTATGGAGCATGTTGTGTTATTGGAAAGAAACAGGATTTTTCCAAGCTATGCCAGAGGTGTAGCAAATACATGTCTGAACTGGTGTCCCCTCTGGTTAAATATACGATGAGTTAACACCTTGTTGCACATGGAGAAAGCAGGACTTGTTCTCCTGTTTAACATGCAACTTTACACCAATATCTGATGTTTCTTTACTGTTCATTGTTATGCTGCATAGATCACACTTGACTGTATTAAGACACACTTTCAAGCAGTAAAGCAAACATGCAGACAGAAAGCAAAGGACATAAAGACAGGTGGATGCAAATGTGTGGCCCATAACAGGTGTCAGCTGCTGCCCTGCCATATTTTGGAAATTGCACGGCAAATGTCACTTTTTACCAACTGTTTTTGCACACTTTCTCTGATGTCCCCTCCTGCTTTTAAATATCCCATGGTCTTTCCTGTTTTTATTTCTCAACCCTGCTTTTTCTCTCACTACTACTACATTCTGTAACAATGAATTTGTGAGTGAAGGAAAGAGAAAGCCGGGGAGTGAGAGGAAAAAATGGAAAGTGAGAGAGAAAGCAATAGAGAGTGAGAGAAAGAGAGATACGAGGGCAGATGGAATGAATGCAAAGAATCAACAGTCCCATGTGAGACTGATAAAAATAAACTCTTTTAGCCTACATTCCCTCTGTCTTTCTCTCTTTCTGTTTTTCAACTGGAGGGCACAGGGAGTGTTATCTAAGTGCTTGCTAAGAAAAAGCAGAAACACATCTTAACAATAAGCCACATGTGGCCGCACTTTACATGGTAACACTGATGTTTGCCCATGGTTCAGTAGCTTCATTGATGTTCTCTGTTCTCATGACTGAGTGTAAAATTGCACACTGACAAAGCACAATGAATCACTGCGTCACTTAAAATGTATCCAGTCACTGATTCCTCCAATGCCTGAGGGAAAACACCGCAAAGTTTTCACAGTTAAGTAATTTGTCCAGTGTCAAGAAGAATGAGTTACACATCAAGGGCTGGGCAATAATTCACTATTGCCATGTACTGTATCATCACCTCTGCTGTTTTGCAAAATCCTGTAGTAAATTAATAATCAAGTGCTAATGCAGTTAAAACCTACCAACAGTAGTTTGAAGCAATTGTTTAACACAGCTTGGTTGTGACTTAATGTTATATGGAGTAGAGTTAATTGCATTTTTGTTTCATCATTTTAAAATGTGATCTTATACACAGTTTGCCATGTAATGATTGGCACTGATATTAGAAAATGTTTTTATTGACATTGTGATACTGACAAGCCTGACACAATGCCTGTTTGTCAGCCAACAGCCATGGGCACTGGAGATTATATAAGCAGACATATTCAGTGAATAAGTGGCTTCGTTCTTCAGAGTACCTTACTTGGCAGCCCATACAGATGATGACTAAGTCAAATGACTATAAAGATTCCTCTTAGAGTTCCTGGAGAAACAAGTCAAAGAAAAACTAAACACTGCTAAAGAAATCCTGAACATGCCTGCAGTTACAGAGTTTCAGACTATTCAGAACCTGAAAAAGGCCTCCAAACATCCAGAGTATTTGAGATATATCTTCCCATGGCCATTCAAGGCCACCGAGACTTTATACTGAACACACCACAAGAAACCCAACTCCACTCCAAAGATTCTTAACATTCATATGGATTAAAAGTCTTTAAGGAAACATCTTCATTCTCCAGCACTGACTTAAAGTTCATTCACATCACAATGAGAAAAAAGAATGACACAAAAACACAAACAGCAGAGTGTATGACTACTAGAAGTAGAATTCACTGAACACTGAAACCAGAGAATTCATATTGTTGTTTCAATTTTCTTGTTTTTTTTCCTACTTGACATTCAAGAGTAAGAATTTAGTTGGGCTGGTGTAAATGTATTTGCCTGTATTTGTGTGGGGATGTGTGTATGCACTTGTGTGTGAGCCCTTGGCTTTGTTTAGGAAAGGGGTGGACAAGTTAAAGAGAAGGAGCACTTTTGGCAGTACACCCACATCTTATAAAACTAAAGCACCCTATCCCCCCTTCCCTGGACACTACACAACGCGTACTCTACTTCTTGTGGCCTATAAACCTGCAAACCATATGGATATCTGTTTACCCCCTACAGGTTCCATTTACCTTGTGGGCATGAATTGATTTCATATCCCTTGATGTCAAATAATAACATATGTACTGTGACTGCATTTATGGTTCGGTGGTGCACTTTAAACTCCAGGCCTCCTGCTACCTCATCATCACCCAGTCACTTAGTTGTTGATACAGTTGGACCTTAGCACATGTTTAGGTAGCCATGGGGTACCATTGTTATCTTTCCCCCTACTCCACTGCCCTTCTGCCCCTCAACCCTTACTTTCAAAGATCTGTTGGAATCTCCTGGGGTTAGAGGGGGTTTGGGATGTTTGTGTGTGTGTGGGTGGGTGGCTGGTGTTTGGTCATGAAAGTTTGTTTGTATTTTCAGAGCCTAACGAAGGTCACAATATTGTAACCCTAAGTTTTTTAAATACGGGTGGAACCCTTCACGGGAGAATATCAGTAACACTCTGCCGTATATGCATTGGCTCACTGAAAATTTACATGTGCGTTGCATGGCAACCAGGTAGTTGTTGTTAATTTCATTAAAAGGTGTATCAAAGCTTCCTGCTATCCATTATCTTCATTGACAGCAATGTAGAAGCAACAGGGTCCATAAGTAGAAAGCTATGAATGTGCGTATGGAACTAGGGTTACATTATCATAACCTTTGTTCTGTATCACTCAAGCTTTGTCCTCTATAGACATTATTGGTATAAAAAGCAAGCCCAGTAAATGTCTGCCATGTCGCAACAAGTCATTAGCTAGCCCACTGATCCTGACTGGCTACAGGAGGGGCGGGGGCCAAGTATTTATTGGCTATCACTGAAAACTCTCCCCCTGCTTCCTAAAGCAGCAGTTCTATCAGTGGAGGTGTAATGCAGGTCAGTGGGCAAAATTTGCTGTTGGGGAAAGGAAGAGGAAGGAATGAATTGAAAACTAAAAGTGATGCTTTTTATATAGGGAGTGCAATGCATTAGATAGTGATGTCCGAGAAGAGTATTGCGAGTAGAAGGTGGAGCCTGCATGAGATGGACCTCTCTACTGGAGAGCTCATACCGTGGGGGTCAGACTCTTGTTTAGGTTCACACTTTAAAGATAAACACTTCCCCGCTGTGGTCATAGGACTCGAGTCCTCGGTACAGTCAGAAACAAGGTGAAGTGTGGGATGCGTTTGCCAAGACAGACACATGAATTTGGATCCACACTGATTTTTCCCAGTACTCTTAGTGACCTGTAGGGGTCAGAGTTCCTTTCCTTCGAAGCCCTATGCCCCACTGATCAGATGTTCCTGCTCAGGACAGGGCACAGGCTGTCTAAGCAGATACTGTTCTGTAACTCACGAGTGAATCATCTGATTTCCTCCTCTTCATGAGTAAATCTGAGTCTACTTTACCTATCACAGGGGGAATAAATAATTTATACGATGATATAAATGATTCATAATGCAATAATCCCGTGTCGCTTGCCTAATGGGAGCTACAGTAGAATATGTTTGAAGAAATCTTCAGTATAACATGAATAATATTTTCAACACAATGCAGGCATGAAAATGATACCTGCACACTATCATCTGGAGTGATCTACTAAGCCAGGGATGGTTTCAAATATCATCTCTAGCAGCCTAAATGTGAATGAGGTCTAATGGAAATATTTAATGTGGAGATTGTAGCCAAATAACCAAGCTGGCCAGGCTGCTACCTGAATGCCTGACATCTAATAGAGATATCATTGCATGGGCGTGTTCCACCAAACTGACAGCATGTTGTTTTAAATGACTGATATGCTCACAGGTATCATTAGCTATCTACAGATGGCCGTGTACTTATATGTGTGTGTGTGTGTGTGTGTTTGTGCATGTGCATGTGCGTGTGCGTACATGTGTCTGTATGCGCATGCTTGTGTGTATAATTATGGATCTCTGAGCACTGAGCGAGAAGCATGTCTCTTTGGGAAAGCCATCTGCTGAAACAGACCTGCACCATTCATCCTGAGTATAATTACCATGCAAGAAAAAAACGGAGCGGAAAAATGACATCCAGGGGAAAAAAAAGAAAAGGAGAGAGGGATAAATGAGGCTCAACTGCCAGGGAGTCCGTGTCTGGCACCACTTTTCATTGCAAAACTGACAACAGCAGTTGATCAAAACAGGGACAGAGAGACAGGGAGAGAGAGAGAGCATCAGAACCGACTTCTGCATCAGACAGACAGGCAGGAGCACTTTTTCTGATTTGGCAAGTAAAGTTACTTTTCTTCATACCACTAAAATGCTCTCCTCTTGGTATGATAGTTAGTAACAGTAAATTATTAATTAATAATAATTCCTACCTGTAAGTCCCAGCTGATTGTTCTACTGAACCAATTAACTACTATCTATTATATTTACACTGCCACAAGGTTTTC
>JAPZDY010000023.1:12308008-12326096 GCA_029783645.1 Ctenochaetus hawaiiensis
TCCCCACAGCACAAGGCGCACAGTGCAACTGAGAACAGCTGAGGTAGACAGCATAGTCAGAGAGAGAGAGAGAGAGAGAGAGAAAGAGAGAGAGAGAGGAGGGGGATGTTAAGAAAAGAAGAGATTGCAGTGTAGGTGGGAGAGAGGGCGAGAGAGAGCACAGAAAGCATGGGAGAAAAGAAAACAGTGAAAGCACAAGTAGTAGGAGTAGGGAAGGTTAGGGCAAGGCAAGAGGTTGGAAAGAGTATGAAAACAGGAAAACAGAACAGAATATGAAAACAGGAGATTCTATGAAAATCCATTTTTAGTGTGAAAAAAATCTGGATAGAAGAGAGGAAAAAATGGTGCACTGTTCTTATATATTGCTAATTTGACAGATAACAAAACTGAAACACAAAAGCCACAAGAGTCCTATTTTAATAGTATCATGAAATCATGACATCTTGTGAGTCAAATTTACCTTAAAGAAAAGCTTCTATGTCATGCTTTTATGTTTCACTGTGCTCAAGGCGTTCATAGTTATAGTGCATTGTAACAGTTTTTATATATTTCATAGATATTTCAATTTGATTTTTATGTCAGCTTAATCACTGATCTTTTCTTCCTGTACCACCCATTAATCTGTTTCTTCTTTTTTCCAAAAGCTAAATTAATGCTTAAAGCAATTTACTGTACATTGATGTATTTTTTAGAGGACAAACAACATCATAAATTATACAATCATAAAAAGTTATACATGGTTTACAATCTCACTAGAGCTCAAAAGTTTTATGCTCTTGAGTTTATTTAAGGAAGTCTGTGTATCATGCAGTTAAAAGTCCAGTAACCACAGATTATTGGAATTTAACATATCAGGAAAATACACCAAAACAAGAATATCAAAATTTTATAACAAAAAAGGTCTTATTTTCCCCTACTGGGTGAAAAAGCCAGGCAGTGAGACTGCACAGAGACTATAACAACTGCATGCTATTTAACTGACTCTTTGCACAACAGAAACATCAGCAATTTAGTTTACCTGAGATTGATGGATTAGCAGTGGAGTTGACACTAAAGTGTTTTAGCATGAGGTGTATGAACTATCCGGACAATAGACAGTTACATCTGGTCAGGACCATTTGTCATGTGGCGGCACAACTTGTATTTCAACAGTCACATGGGGGAACACAGAAATGAATAGAATTCAGTTATTTTCAAGCATAATTTAATTTCAAGCTACCCCACATCAGTTAGAGTGTGAGAAATTCCATTCTGCAAAAAAAACAAAAATAAAACAAGACCAGCTCTTGTATTGAGTAAATATCATCATACCACAAATAAAATACAGAAAGGTAAAATAACCAAATTTGGAGAAACTTTTATACAATGAACACATTTCTATTTAACATTCTTGAAGCAACATCTGCAGATGCACCTGAACACCTTATCATATGCAATCTGGTGTTAGATGCACTGGGTTTTTAAACATCTGTAATTCTTGTCCTGGTGACCAAGCCCCAGTTGATCAAACCAAGGCTAATGTTCAAGTGACCTTCGCTTACCCCCATGGACTTCCTCTCCAGATAAAGAGGTCTGCATGTCTTGGCAAAATGTCATACACCCTCCAGATCAGGAAGGTAATGAGGTGTGGCTCAATCTACTAGAGAGCCATTCATGTGACTTTTCAGTAAACTGGCTTGCTTCCACCTTGTCCAGACCCCTGCTGACTCATACCAGCTGCTCTACATGACCTCCCTTCCACCAATTTAGCCCTCACCTCCTTCTAAACCCCTGCCTTCCTTGAACTGAGTCATTTGAACATTACCAAGTCCGCTCTCTTAAGAGCAACCACTCCCACCTGACCTTAGTTGACCCTAAGCTTTTTTCTCCAAGATCTCCAAGGTGGAGATGGGATTGTCACAGAAAAATAGAGGCTAGAGTATTCTTGGCAATATATCATGCTAGTATATCCACATCTCAAACTTTTTTCTTAAACAACTGGTCGACTGATCTGTGCCAGCTTTCCAGGTCCAGCAGGTTGCCGCAACAGAGGCTGGGGTTGAAGACCTTACCCAGGCTTTTCACAGGCCTCTCTAAGATTGTTTGGATTGGCCACCCATCAGTGCTGAAGCAGAGCCTGTCCATAAGTCAATGAGTCCATGAGTCAGCCTTTCTTTAGCACAAGCGATCTTGACTTGGCTGACTTAAAACCCTTCCAAGCCAACTGGAGGAGTTTCTCCAGACTTTGCAGGATCCACCTGCATCCTTGCACCGACTCGGTTGTGATTGTAAAGTTATCCATAAAAGTTCTAATGAGAGGCTTAAGAGTCCCTGATACGGATTAATAGCCCCTGCACTCTGACTCTGTAGACTTAATAATCAAGTTCACTGTTAGGGCAAATGTGTAATTTGCAGCTTGTGATTATTGCAGCCTCCAACTTGTGCCACTCTGATGTCACTGTCCTCACTGAGACTTTAATCCTGAGGTGGTTGTTTAAGTTCAGGATCAGGTCTGCAACATGGTGTGGCACATGGTGCGGTGTGGCACTTGGTCATGGTTATCTAGTCCAATCAGAGATTGAGCCATGTGAATTGGCTAATATCTAGCAAAAGCACCTCGAGGTCTCCCTTGTTCTCCCAGGCCTCTGGAAAAGCTGGGTCAGATTCCAATATGCTCTAGGCAGCCCAGAGATCCAAACATGTAACATATTTCCAATGTGAAGTGTCTAAAAATGACAATGTCTTTGTTATGAATGTTGTTGAGCAGTGTACTTACATTATTCCAAATGCTTTCAGCACATGCCAACAGCGTTCAAACTCACAGAAATCAATGATTAATTCAAGGTGACAGCGCGTATAATTGTGTTGCCTATTGCTAACCTAAATTGTAACACCAGTTAAAGAGTGAAGAAGAAAATCAGCAAACATGACCAGATGTAACATGAACAAATCTACAAGAAAGTATATTATCTGTGAATATATCTGCCTGAGTCAGTCATAAAATTTTCAGAGGGTATTAATGGCTGTTTTTAATGAAATAAATCTTGTGATCCCACACGACTGCACTGTGTCACCAAACTATGTCTGTTCTTTTTACTGTTTGGATAAAAGGACCTTTAGCAGCAGAAGTTACATATTGCACATTCCACAACAATAAATCTCTCGACCAGCACTTTTAGCAGGTCATGTTGAATAACACTCAAGTGTTTGACAAAAATCATCAAGAGTTTATACAGTGTTCCTAAGAGCATTAGAAAGACCAGATTAACATTTTAAATAGTTATTTAAGCATAAAGGCAGATTGATTGGGCAATAATTTGCTACTCCATCACAGTCTGAAGGGGAGTTCCCTCTCTTTTCTCTCAAACCGTCCCAAATGAGATGTCAATCTCCCTCTAAACAGCAGACTCTCAGTGAGCTGATTCCTTCTCGTGGTGAATGATAATGACTTTAGTGGCAATGGTGTGGTTAAGACCTCTAACAGGCTGCATCCATCTGTATACAGAGCCATCAGACAGTGGGAGGAGAGCTGAACTAATCCTGTAGTGAGTGGATGGGCCTCACGGTTATGCTAATGTAAGCTGGCGCTTGGAGGTTCCAGGGAGAACACTGGAGACTATGGGGAACAAGTGTCACGCCACAGTCTGTGCTTCCTAAACAGACTGGATTAGGGGCTGGAACAGACAGATCCCTTTCTCTGCGATGTGGGATTGGCAGTGTTTACGTACCAGTTCATTATTCCAAGGATCATGTAACACAATCTACCATAACTAAGGCCAGACGGAGTGATCGTTTGAGGTGAATTAGGAGTGAATGGCCCACTTGAGAATGTTACCCCACACTTCTGCTGGCCATACTCCCTGCATTTTGATAACTGCAAAGTGTTTTCATTCATTTAACATTCATGTGCGGCTAACAGCAGCTATAACTTCTTGTACCAAATGTCACACCAATAAAACCATCTAAGCTCTTAGTTGAAGTGGTGTCACTTATGATTCTGTTTGATTCCTATCAAACCTGAATACACAGACTTGACAATTGGCTGTTAAATCCTCCTGGCGCCTCCTCAAAGAGAAAAAAAAGACAGTGGTGAGAATGTCCCAGTTCCTGACATAGGCGAAGTATTCAGAGCTTCCAACTCAAGAGTCCTCCACTGAACCCCACTGAACCCCTTCAATTCACATTTTATTCTAATTCATGCATTCAATGCACTCCTCCTAAACTTTCCTCTTGATCTTTTTCATTTGTCTCTTTTAATCTTGTTCTTGATTCCCTCTCCAAACCGTTTCTGTTTCTGAATGTTTTGGACACAAGTTTTCCATGTGTTACACTGCAGATTCAAAACTTTCTTAAGATTAATGACAAAGTTGACAAGTATCCTTGGATGCCCCTCGACTCAGCCACAGTTCAAAAATATATCAAATTACTTTGGTCCAATAAAAACAGGGACACGTACTTGACTATACGTGGGTTTTTAGAAAACTCAAAGATTGTTCTGTGCCTCAAGGAGATGCCCCTTTCTGAAGCACCAATTCAGCCTTGTGATCTTGTTTCTTCTATTCACTAATACAGAGGGCTCATCTCTGAGCATCTCAGAGTTTATCGTCTCATTTGTGTAGGAGGGACGTCTTTGACTGGTGAAGAGGCATGGTATGTTTGGAAGTGGGGCTGATTAGGGCTGCAGAGTAGGAACAGCAGTGGAGGGGAACTGTCGATGCCCATTGAAAGCTGGAGCCCCCCATCAGAGTTAACTCAGCCCTCCTTAAACAATACACTCCCAACATCACCACACCCCCTGCCCACACAAGTACGCCCCCAATCCTCAGATCTCTCAACACACAAGCTGCTTTCCTCTTCTGTCTCTCTCTGAGCATCAACTACCCCCACTCCACACAACTACATACATTAACCCCCATCTGCTGCCATGTGTCTCCGTCCCTCTGCACTTATACCCCACAATGCAGAACTCTTTCCACCACTTTCTCCTTTCATCTGTCTTTTTCTCCTTTTCTATATTTCATCCTCTCTGACCTCCACCTACTCTCCAAACCCCTGGGAACAGAATCCCCTAAATGAGAGTATTTGTCTCAGCAAAATGAACCACAAGACTAAGACAAGTAAATTCACCACATTTGCCACCCACCAACCATTTACAATACCAGGCTGCATAGAGAGCCTCTACATCCACTCACCCAGCCATGGATGGGAATTGTTTCACAAGCAGTATTTAATAGTTGGAGAAGACAGCTTATGAAAAAAGATCACAAATAGAAGAGTAAATGAACTATCAGGACTATTATTACAGGTTAAAATACAGAATGGCATGTTTTAGAAAAAAAATAGTCCAATAATTCATGTCCTATCTGCCTTTAGTTCCTGTGAGTTGAATAAATTACCATCAGAGCATTTAAAATGCATTTTATGACATTTTATTCCCACTATTCTGGAAAGATGAGCAATTTGATGCAGTTAAGCAGTTTGCCCCTCTGCCATGGATATTGGATTGCTGATGATGACGGGGCTGATGTATTAGTATTGTGGTTATTACAAGTATAAACGACACACACATGCATGCACATACAGATAGTGATGGAAGCAATCTGTTCTAGCCCGCAGGTCGTTGTATGAAGGCAAATGGGAAGGCCCTTTTCACCTTGGGAGCTACTGGAATCAGCTCAAGTCCTAAAATAACTGATCACTGGTGCATTTGGGAGACAATATGCAAGAAAAACAAATCAATCTGAGCACTTCTGAACACAAGAAGTATTATGTGGAACACTAGTTCAGACAGAGAATAATCATATTTAAGTGCCTCTGTCATCACTATCACCAAATAGAGTGTAGAAATATTCTTTTTCGCTCCAACTCTTCTTTGTATGCAGACTCATGAGAGTATGGCATAAATAGACAGCATGAGTATGCTGTGCACTATTTATGACTGAATAAACCTCATGCTGGCAGTGATTTACTCTTTGTTAATGAAAAATGTATGAAAAATACAGCAAAAACCTCCAAGTTATGAATTCATTACTGAGAACAGTGCATCGTATTTAACACCAAAGCAACCACACCCTTATTGTTGCAAAAAGAGGGTCCACTGAGCAACTGAGAGTGTGGTTTTGTCAGCCTAAATGATGATGCAGGGAAAAAAAAAACATGCAACCTGTTAACACATCCATATTCAAAGATTGTTTCATACATCTTCCTCTAATTTTACCACATATTAACAAGATAGCCCATTTCATTTCACACATAACATGGTTCCTCCAGAGCACAATATTTGTTTGCCACAGATGGGCATTACTACTGAATATCAGAAGACACAACGTCTGCTTGGTTGTGCTTCACTTTTTCACCAGCCACATGAATATATCATCATCCATCAATATTTCAGCCTTCAGGCTACCTGCCTTTCACCTCCACAGGGAACAACAAAAACACAGAGCCTCTCTCTGAATCACATGTAGCCACCCACAGATTAGACGAAAAAGGACAGGAGCTATGACAGGACCTTTGTCGGTCATATATTTCTGGAAATGAGGTGATGCAGTATGGAAAATACCAGCTAAACTTTCATGTTTTATTGGTGTATAAAACAGGACTTCTTTTCATTATAGGATTGTTTTAGATAAGACACCACGTGGAAAACATTTCAGGCTAAAAGAGAGTAAAGTAGAGTGAACACAATATGGCATTTGTAAGCAGAACCTTTGATGACTTTGTGAAAAGCTTAAGGCGCACAGTGTTTATGCTATGTGACACTTTTTGTTTGCCTTCCTTTGTTGGCTGCAGTACACTGGCAGCTGGAGCTGGCAGCATTCTAGAGTTTTGCTCATATTTCTGCAGTGTGGACTCATCGCAGGATATCCTCTCCAAGCACCATAAGTTCCAAGTTGTCTCAGTTATATTAATGATATTTGAAGACACTGAGAGTTGTTTGCAGAGCCATGTGGCAGACACATTCAGTTTCCTTGACATGCTTAGATTTCTGGGAGTTCTCTCTATTGCAATCTGCTATCACTGAGAATCAGCTTCTGTTCTTCACAATATTTGTCCCAACTGAGCGTTTATGGTTGAGAGACACAAAGCAGACGTACAGTGAAGCTTAAGTTATGCACCATATTTGTCATAGCTATCTATTATCTGAAGAATAACATTAGTACTGTTGTTTCCTTAGAAAGAAACCATCCCGCTTGCTTTATGATCATGTAAGACTTTTCCAAATATCTTTTCATAAACTTGGTTTACACACTGTAAACTATTCCTCTTACTGAATGGCCAGCTGATGATTATCTGCACTGATCCTTATAGCATACTAAAACACTTCCTTTCTGGGGAAAATGTAGATATATTATAGACATAAGCATGACTTTTTGGCTCTTTCTCAATATATACAAAAATTCAATGCTATCGAACCAAAAATGGTAAAGACAGGAAGTTATAGCATGTATATTATGGCCAGGAAGAAATGCAACACCAATACAACCAAACCTGACTAACAGTCTGCACTTACTCTAAACTCTATTTTCAGAATCTACAGACTATTAGAGGCATCATTTAAGCTTGTGTCTGTCACATAAATTTAATATTTTGCATGCTCTGTAGATTAACCAAGTTTTGCATTTTTAATCTACAAAAGTAATAAGTCATTTAAGAATAAAACACCTACACAAAGCCGATGTGTGAATTCAGTGTCTTGCTTTGCAGGGAGGGGGAGGAGAGGAAGAAAGAAAGATGAGGGGAATAAGTTATAGTAGTGTGTGTTTCTGTTAACATTATGTGTGTGTCTGTCCATTTATGTGAGTGGTAGAGATAGACAAGCTGCAACTCATCCCTGACGCTGTTTATTGACTCAGCTCAAAGTGACAGCAGTCTAGACATCACACAGCTCACTTCCTTCACACTATAACAAACCGACTTATTATACTTCACTTTCCGTTTCTCTGCCACACTCCTGGTTCTTAACACTGTAGGCCCTGTAGCTCAGGGTGTCAAGAGGAAATGTTTGGAAAGTGATAGAGAAAAAGCCATAAAGCACCAAACCATAGCCCAGCCTGCAATAGTATATCTAATGGAAGTAGACATAACAATAACTTCTTCTAGACAAACATGTGACTGACACAGTCCTCTTTTTTCCCCTCATTGTGGGCAGTGCCACTGGCAAAGTAGTTAGCAAGAACACTGGAGCTACTGTTTCTCCACTTTCAGAGGGTTTAGAGGCTGCTGATACATGATTTTTAGGGCAAAGGCATCTTTTCCTGCACACCCAGCTCTGCCAACTCATACAGAGTCCAGAAATAATAATAACATTCAATATTTTTTAATGGTTTTGCTCCACAAGGGGAAAAAAAACTGTAAAAGGGAAATGCTTTCTTCAACTGTAAATACTAGCCAAACTCACTTTAACAAATTGTATAGTATGTGGTGGCTTCTGGTGGTAAATAGGTCTAAGGGAATTTTCTCAATTTTTAAATTAATTCCTTTTTGATTTCACCTTCTGGCACTTGCATACAACTTCATACTCAAATGTTATTTATCATAATTCACAGAGGATTTTCAGATCTTCAGATCTTATAAGGCCATCATTTGTTCAAGAGTGATGTGTAAATAAATCACTATGTACATGGGCCAAAAAAAATATCTAACTTTAGAAGTTCTTTAATTTTCTGTGAAGTCTGCTTTTTCTTTCCTTAAAACTATTGCTGAGGATTTGAGATTAAACCTCTGTTGAGTATTTGATCAGAAATAAGGAAATTAGTAAAAAACCAAAACATTTTGAGCAGCAGACTCATTAAGAGAACTGAAGTTGTTAAAACCACAAACAAAATTTGCCAACTGACATCATGCCTGATACGACAATTCCCTCCAATCAGCATGATGACATTGTTTTTCTGTTCCCATCACAGATCCACATGACCTTTAGAAATACGATTCATATGACTGTCTCTGGCATGCCACCTTTACAGTTAAGATTTGGTCACCAGCAGCCATAAACTGCTGGGTCATGACAAACCAAAACCAATGCCAGCTGGGAAGTTATGGTATTTTTTAAAAAATACATTTATCTTAATAAATAAATAAAAGATAAAGTTTGACTATTTCAACCAGCATTTGTGCTTTAATAATGGTTTCTTTGCTTGCTGTTCTTTCTAAAGACTGTACATGTTGAATGTCCTTGTACGGCTCCTTTGTGCATTTTAATCAAAGTACTTGCAATGTCTGACCCCTGAATGTGCACATCAGCAGTGTCAGCTGAGCCCATAAACATTGTGTCTTCTGACATTTAACGATGGATTAACTGACCTTGTCAATAGCAGGGGAGTCTGGGGGAAGGACGGACTTGGACAATCAATCGTTCCACTTTTGATCGAGCTTCTAGTGTTAAGCTGAGGTCAAACAGAAGGGACTCATGAGCCTCCATCCTACTGCCCAGATTTATACATTCAGTCAGAACCTTGACTGTCACATGAACCAAACAAGTCCCATTTAGCCTTGGCCTGTTCTGTCCTTACTGAATACAGTCTGCCTAAGGCCACAGAAGGATAAAAGGAGGACAAAACCTGGATGCAACAAAAGTGAGGAAAAGGTAGAAGCAAACATGACAAGGTAAAGGAAAAGGTGATGCAAAACCATTCAGTTTTGTTTTTAGGAAAGGATCAGAGGGCAGGCTCATTCAGCTCTTGATGTTTTTGAGGAAAAAGAATGATCTGTGTCTACAGGTGAACATCAATCAATTCTGACTTTACAGAGCAAATGTATCTTTAGCAGTGTCAGTGCTGACCTGCAGGATAGCTGAGAAGCCCCAATTTTCTCACCTCAACCTGAGTGAGTAGCATCATTCTTAGGCTGTAATGAGCTACGGCTTTGAAAGTGAAGAGACTAAAGAAAATGCCTCTGTTTCAGCCCACATTACCTGCACAGAACCCTTGCACAACAACCTATAGCTGATGTCCATCCATTTCCCTTCCCTTCCCTCCTTCCTTCCTCTCTGTCCTTGTCTTGTCTCTGTCTGTCTAGACTCATCCAGACAAGTTCCAGCATTCTGTAGCTCCAGCTAGAAACGTCCACCAAGACCCTGGGGAGGCTGATAAAACAGCACCAATTCCACACTAATTAGGCAACAGGAAATTGCACCTCATTTCAGCTTATTGCTGGACACGTAGTGTAAATGTGACACAACATGTCTTTCCTCACACCCAGTCAGCCCAGTGTTGACCTGAAATTTACCATGTTAAATCCCCATCTTTATTTCATCCAAGATTAATAACAAAATGTGCACTTTTCAGTAGCTGTTTTATTTTATTTTCCTCCATCCTTCACTCCACCGCTTTCCTCCAACAGTATGTCTTCTGACACATATGCTCTGCCTTCCGCTGCAGTCTACCAGGTGCACCTATATAATTTTAACAAGATTTTGAACATCCGGCTCATAAATAATCTTGCAGCAGGTAGTGTTTAGGATTAATGTTCCGTTTGTACAGTTCTCATCACCCTCAGAGCCTTGCAGTGACCCTAATATTTCATTGATGTAAACCCTCCACTGCTGTTCAACAAGAGATCAAATGTCATGTCACACAGAACACATTCATCAAAATGTGTACCCTGCAGACAAACACAAGCCATTGTGGAAGGACAGTGTGTTTAGTTTCACTTCTAAGTAGGAAGCCTGCATTCCTGTAAGTTAATATATGGCACTCAGTTACTATGAAGAGTTTTTGCTCCAAATTAGGTTGGAAGAGCCCCTACAACCTGCAGAAAGAAAAGGGGGTATTATTGTATGGCCCCCTTAGCTAAAGTATCAATAACTGCAAGACCTGTCATGGTCGAGTTAGAAAGACTGTTACCTGGAAGGAAGAGAGGAACAGCATATATCCATCTCTCGATCTCTGATTACAGCTCTGATAGCAAGCACTCTACGCAATGTCAATATTGGGCAAGCAAACTTAGGGAAGAACAAAGGGGAGCGCAGAAACCATTAGAGAAGAGAGGAGAACCTTTCAGCATCCTCTTTTGTGAAAATCTACGGTGGAAAGTGGTCCAGCTATCCAATTAAGCAGAAGCTCCGACCCAGAAACTCATGCCCAGGAAGGAACCCTTGGCCTTGCTTTTAGTACCCAGTGAATCACGCCACATTAGTCAGGCACCAATCTCAGCCAAGGCTACCAAGGCATCGAACACAGCACAGTCACTGCTAGCCAAGTCAAAAAATCCCATTTATCCAGCCTTTTTTTCCCTAAACCCTAAATTTCATCCTCATCCAAGCCTCATGTTCTTCTGCTTGGGTGACTCATCATTGTGTCCATAGATATATACTGTATAGTTTTAACTGACCCATGGCTGAACGAAGATGAAAGCTGCCATTGTTGCAGTGAGTGGACACATTCTGGAAATGCTGCTGACTGAAAACAAACACAAACAAAGGAACTCAACAAACCATCCCAACATGCACAGTCATTCTATTTCTGTCCATGCTCCCTTGACCTTTTATGTTTTAATGGCTCTGTCCCGCTGCCTGTGATCACACAGTGTTAGGGTGCCCAACCTGCCATCTTCAATCATACGTTCCGCAACTTTCATGTCCATCCAATTGGAAAACATTGTATAAATGCATCATTTTGTTTTCCACATAATGGTGTATCCATTGAACATGAGCACTGTGAGTGTTGTAAACATGGATTTAAATGATTGTTAATGAGGGCGTTCACTGTTTCACGTTTCCTCTACATACTGTAGCTTAAAAGCCATTTGTGTTTGAATAAGCACTCTGCATGAAACATGGCAGACTCTCCAGTGCTAATGATGTGCTTTCTTTTGGAGATGCATTACAAACGAGCCCAGTGCCAAACCTTATACCACTGGTGAATATTTTGCCTCGTTCGTTCATAACAATCACATTGCATGGAAAAAAGACACAGTGAACTTTGAAATTCTGAATAAGTAACAAAGTATAATTGACAAAACAATGTTAACTACATTGTTAAAGTTAGTAATTAAGCAAACCAAAGCTGTGTATTACCATGCATGGCTCCCTCTCTGTCTGGTATGTGGTCAGCCATAACATATTTTGTTATGTTGGAGTCAGCAGTGAAAGTGAACAAGCAGCTTAAGCCCAACTTAATATTATCTCGAAAGTAAAGCTCTTGGGATACAAGAGATCATATTACTTCCCAGAACAATAATAATGTTATGAACAAACACAAACACCCTTATTTATGATATATATTTATGACTTGTAATACTTCTTAATGCTGCAGCCTGCCTGGCTTTTTTTGCTGACTCTGAATGAGTTGTTTTTAACTGTGAAATGAGGTTTAATGGAGCTTTTGGAGAGATATGTGACACGTTGACTGCTGTTATTCACATCTTCACAGACAAGATTATCACTATCTTGCCCCATCCACAGGGATGCAAAGAGAGCTATAATATTTTACTCAATTCAAAGCAAAAGAACTTATGTGTAAATGTAGTCAATAACAGTAAAATTTAAGTTAGTTAAAAACATAGTAGTAACTGAAATTTAAGGTTACTGCATTTTATTTTTTATTGCTGGTGATGGAAGGGCTTCAGTAATATATATTGTGACTGTTACATGAAAGGCTGCGAGAGTATTAAATGTTGTTTGAACAATAGAAGTGGAAAAACATCAAGCCACGTTGTTAAAACGAAGGGTGGAAATTACATATTACATTTACTAAAATTGTTTGTTTGACTGTTTTAACATATTTTATAGGACCAGGATTGTGCTTCACTACTTTTTAAGGGTTAGGGTTAGGGTCACATTTGTTACAAAGTAAAAAGAAAAAGTCACGTAATAAACTGCGTGAGAATGGAACAAAAGAAGGGAGTCAAATAGATGGCTGCAACAGAGAGGAAGCTTCTGGAGTGTTTGTTCACCTGTCTGAAGCTGCTAGTTTGTCCAGGACTGTTGCATTCACCACTTAGCACCACGCTCAATGACAAAAATCAAACACACCTAAGATGTTGTGTGACCAACTGGTACATGCTGGGTATGCACCGTGTAAACACAGAACTCTACAGCGACTTAAGTAACAAAAGCACACATTAAATCAGAGCTGCACAGTTTAGCCTCCATGCACAACATCACAATACTATGCAACACAGTGGTTGTTTATGTACACCTCTGTAGCTGCTGTAGCCCACTCACCTGTCTGGCCATCATTCTCTGAGTCTTGTGCAATGCAAAGACCTCAACAATCCACTCTTGTGAGCAGTCCACTTAGCCTCTCTATCCAGCTGCACTCCTGAAAGTTTTCCTTCACCTGGCACTTGGTGAGGAGGAAGGTCAGTAATTTAAGGGGGAGGAGCGGAAATTAATGGCACACTTAGACAGTCTCTCCAAAACAAAGTGAAACTCACCGCAGGACATCAAGGTTATTATAACTTTTTGCTCTACTCTGCTCCTGTAATTGGGACTGCTTGCAGGTTGTGAGGCTCATTATGCAAAATCATCAAGATTTTGCTCAAAAAATGAATAACATCATAGCGGCAAGTAAAAATACAGCATGAGAGAATCTAGGACATAAAATGTACAATGCAAAAACACTACTACTTAACAGCTACAGTGAAGATAGCAACTCAGGATACATACTGACAGATTCAATCCTTCACAGCAGCAAAAGAAGTCTATTTTAATTTTCAGTATACACAGGAAAATGTTAACTGATCGTAAGTCACTCTGTCTGGATGTCTTTATTATGCCTTTTTTATGTAGGCCCATAACAGCATTTTCCCCAGTTACAAAAAAAAGTTGAATGTTGTGTCTACACTTTCTCTCACTATACAAAAGTCAAGCCAAAATACATCTGGTACAGGAGCTTTTTGCTTGTGTTGGTAACATCACTCAGATCGGTAGTGATTAACAGATGGAGCCAAGGTAACAAAGACCTGCCCATACAGCAGCCAGACTTAGTCTGAGTTTAGAGTTTACAGAGTCAGTAATAATGTTTTACTCCCTCTTTTGTGCATCTAATTACAAATTAAAACCTAATTTATCAGAAAATGACAGAAACTATCTCTGGGGAAAATCTATTTGTCAAGTCTTGTAATAACATGGAGCAGTAGGATTTATGATTAAACTGCTGCTAGACAACAGAAGGGATTAACAGTGTTTTGGCTTCAGGTTTGAGGAGCTGTCATGCCATCCATCATTTTTTTAATAGTTTTACAATATAACTCTAGTGAGAAAGTTGATCCCCCATAACCCCAGGTTAGTTGCTCCACACTGACAGTTGTCAAACCAGTACATCAATCATCTCATCACCACTGCTCGTTCAGGTGCATCCTTCTTGGGTGGGACTTTTGACAGGTTTGAACCTATGTTCTGGCAACAGCAATTTCAGGCATTCACTTCACATCTTTTTCACCTATGTTTTTAAAGCTAAGGCAGCAAGCTGCACAATACTTTATCTTTCAGCCACAGAATAGAAATAATAATTATGATCTGTAAGTCCAGACGTAGGCTAAAGAAAATAACCTTCCTTAGAGTCTCTGATAATGTCAATCTCAAAGATAAACTAGCTGAATGAAGCTATTGTCTTATTTCCTGAGTATTCTGCAGTTGAAGCAGATAAGTGTGATAACAGTAAAGCAGCAGATAACATGCTAATGGGTGTAACAGACGTGGATATTCATCATGTCTTAATTAGTCTTACCTTCATTAACTTTATCTTAATAACACTCCACTAAAATTAATGACTCATTTAGCTAATTAGGATATGTGTGTATGTGTGTCTGTGTATCTATATGTGTGTGAGGGTACGTGTGTGTATAACTTGGTGCCCTGGAGCAACTTTAGCAAATGCCAAATAATCACTTAAGAGAATTTAATAAGGCTTTGTCCTTCAATGACAAAGGCTGACATTTATTCAGAACAGCAGTTAAACCACAGACACTCACTCGCTTTTCCTGGAATGTTTGGTGAGTGTGTGCATGAGAGCATGCGCAGGCATGTCTGCATATGTCAGGGAGTGTGTGCACCGTGAGGTGTGATGGGGGTGTGATTATTCAGAGGAACATGCCCATATCCCCTGTCCCTCCACGCTGCCTGCACCTACAGAAAAGGCTAAATCTGATACTTTGTCACAGTTTGCAAACAGAAGCGTCCGGTGGGGCAGAGGGGTTCAACTAATGGGTCAGCTAGCATGAACTAACAGGGCACCCATCTGTGTTAGAACTAAGATTGCTTTGGGTGGGTAGGACTGTTTGTGGATAAGATGAAAAAAAACGAGCCGTTAAAAAAAGAAAAAGCAAAAAACATCCTAAAAACAAGGGATATGGTGGATAAATGGGGGTAGTGAAGCATGAGCAGATGGAGACAAAGCTCTGAACAAACTCCAGTTTAAACAAATACAACCAAATGTCTTCATGCAAATTTTTTAAAAGCATGTGCACAAAATCAAACCTCTGCTATTTTACAAATCAAACAGGGTTGTAAAAAAGAACTTGTAGTCACATTTTGAAGGAGATATTTCTAAGATAACCTTCGAGACAGCAACTGACACTGGGTCAGAGATTTAGACAGAGTTTAGATGCACAGTCACATTAATGTGTGCTGAAATAAGATTTGTGTTTCACCTAAACTTTGTAAATCTATCAAATCGGTTATTATATTACAGAGAAAAACATCGTTGCGTCAAATTTACAAAACCAATCACACATGATATAAGGACACTCGTAACTGATATCTGCACTTCTGGTTGGGCAGATTAATACAAAAAGCATCTATACTTGACATCAGATACCTGTAGAGGAAGCAGTGGTGTCACACCATGTGACCTCCTCACAAATGCAGACGTGGGTTCCAAGCTTTGACAAATTTAAAGTAAGCTGTGTGAACCAATCTGAACCAGGGTTTAAGTTTAAGAAAGCCAACAAAGTAAATGGAATTAAGGCAAAACTGAAATGGAATATATGAAAACATTTGCAATATAAGCTCAATAAAAGTATTTTAACATCTACAAGTTTCAATCATAACAAAAAGAACTTTAAAAATATGTAACCTCTAAAATGTGCATTGTCATATTTTTATTAATAAATTTAGAGAAAATTATTATTTAAATTTTAAGGTTAAAGCTACATGCCAGAATCCACAGTAATCAAAGTTCAGGCATATTTCAATAACATTATTATCCAGACTCAGTGAATTATTACAGGCAGTATTTGTCAAACTTGAGATATGGTGTAGAACAGTATGAGAAAAATCCGAAGCCTTTTTTTCCTTTTTGGATTTCCTCTGTCTGTCTTTTTTAGAAACTTCCCAGAAGACTACTGACAGAGAACTCAGTCGCTCTGGATCTTTAACAAAGTATCACTGGTGAGAGAATTATTTAAGTGCCAACAAATATTCAAAAGGATTGCCTCTTTCATAATGAAACCATAAAAACCACTCACATTTTGTTATCCATGCCAGTGACAGAATGTGGTGAGTCTAAACTCACAACACATTTCTTTGCACTATCTTAAGCCTTAATTAGCACTTTGCATGCTGACCGTAGAACTGTTTGAAGAGTAACGAGAGGAAATAGCTCGACTGACTCCACGCTTTCTGACACCCTATGTGATGACAATAGATAGGGGGGGGGCTGCTTTTCAGTTGTATTCAACAGATGTTTTTGCTCTTTTCTTTATGGTGCAGCATCAGCATGATATTATTGTTCTGAATTTCTAATTTAGAAATTTCAGGCACACAGTAACTTCCCTGATTGAACTTATTTCTCTCTGTACCTTGTAAAAGCAGAAGTTGTTGTTTTTTGTTTTTTTTTTGCAACAGCTCTTTTTTTGTATATTTTATTTTCAAACATTCAACTCCTTTTTCCTGGAATCCATTTGAATTTTCCAAGATCTGGTTGAGCAGTAGCAGAAGAGTGATGCTAACCCCTTTTAACCTCACTTCCATGTGGCAACGCTTTTTTATATTGTGCACAGAAAAGCAAGTACCATGTGTATACCTCTGGCTTTGTAAAAGCTGACCATATGAGGGAGAAATCTGGAATAAATGTGATAAGATAAAATTATTTTCAGTTCAAGATGGCACAAATTTAATGCCTGAACAGAGATTTAACACTTTGAGTAGCCCAGAGGCAGGCTGGGGCTTTGCAGGAGCTGGGACACTGAGAATGACGTGCTCTATTTTTTAAATTTGGTATCCTGTATGTCACTTTGATTTAATACTTGAACAGCAAATATGGAAAATTGTATTTTTTTCTCTTTCTTTCTTTCTTTCTTTCTTTCTTTCTTTCTTTCTTTCTTTCTTTCTTTCTTTCTTTCTATAGTGTGTAAGGAAGGAAATGGTCTTGTTGAGGGGAGTAGTTTTCTCTCTCTCTCCTGGGACAGGGCAGCTGACTGTTCTATCTATTTCTCCCTAATGGTGTTCGCATGTGTGTGTTTATGTGTGTGTTTGTGTGTGTGTACTTGTTACAGTATTTGGACAGGCTCAAGCCACTGTCAGCACCTTTAACTAGTCCCCACAGTGCAACATGGCAGTGAATAAGCTTCCATGCCTTTCAGCCTCTCACTTAAGAGAACACATCCCTTTACATAGCTCTTAATTAAAGACTTCAGTACTCAGTGTAAACACATACAAACACAAGGAATGACATTTTTGGTGTTCTGCACTATTTACACAAGTTATTTCCAACATTAAATGGGGTATTTCAATCCACTGACTGACTTTTGACAGTATACATTATCACAGTGCATCCAAAGGAATCATTCAATTCTGCAGTTAATCATGTGATATCTGATAGAATAATGGTTTCTTTAGGTGCTAAAATAAATATTGCAAAATTGAATTATCACTCCCCAGAAACCAGCAAAACTAATGATACATGAAATGTAAAAGGGGCTTCATATTAAAGAGTTTTTCTCAAGCGTCACAACCAAAAGAAATAAAGAGCTGTGTTTCACTTCACTTAAAATCTCTGTCTTACTTCAGACCAATATGCTAATTATGAGACTCCACAGACTCCATAAAAGTCTTGGGTTTATAGCCCAACATAGAACACTTGATTATTCCATAAACTGGGCTCCCATCATAAATCACACAAACATGCACACCCATACATACACGCACACACACACACACACACAC
>JAPZDY010000023.1:12326225-12357290 GCA_029783645.1 Ctenochaetus hawaiiensis
AATCACACAAACATGCACACCCATACATACACGCACACACACACACACACACACACACACACACACACACACACCAAGACACAAACAGGAAAACACCAGATTGTGTTGTGAGAACACTTGGCATACGACTTCATATCTGTTACTCAGCTCAGCAACACCAACAAACTCTAATGGAGACTCATTTTATTGCCATGACAAAGGATGCGATCACTGAGCTCTCTTTTTTGACATCAGGATACAAGCGATGACAAGACAATGGATGTCTCTATGAAACTTTATGACTAACAACAACTGTCCTTTATCTTATCCTGAATAGTCGTATCAAATCGCCTTTAATAAAACTGAAAGAATGCTGTATTACAAACAAAAGGTTGTAGACTTACAATTATCAATCCAGATGGATGTTTGTATAGAGTCCTCTGTATCTGAACGACAGTATATAAGAGTAAGCACCTTTCGGGGTATAAAAGAGAGACTTTGGATGAGTGTGCATTGAGTCCAGCCTTTTTTGAGGTCAGAGTAACAGCAGATGAGTTGAAGTGGGCAGTAATATTAGTCCTCACTACATCGCTCTGCCATCTGCTAACCGATCATTAGCATCTCTATTTCCCTACCTCTGTCTCTCTCCGTCTGTCTTTCAAACATAAACACAGGTGTGCTTGTGCGTGCACGCTTACACACACAGTTCCTTCCTTAGTTACTGGTCTCGGTGTGTGAAAGTGTTGATGTGTCAAACAGAATCACCTGGGAGAAGAGCTGTGATGTCAGCCTCTCTCAGAGGAGGATAGGGGCTGGCATTGGGCATGCCCGTCTGCTGCCTGCCTCTGTTGGGACCCTGGGAGTATGCAGTATTTGGCAAAGAGTGTGAGCGAGAGGGGGAGACAGGTAGGCAGGTATAGGAAGTGAATGGAGAGTGTGGGTGAAGAATCACAGATGTAAACATCTCCCTATGGAGAGGGGATATGTTGGGATACAAACATCAAGATTCAGTCAACGAAGAAAATCTCATCTGTGACTCATTCATGGAGACAGTGTGACTGACTGTGTGTTCCAGATGCCACAGACACATAAAAAGTCTTCAGTATATACAGCGTATGGTTCCCAAATGAGTAAGATTTACAACTCTCCAAAGTGCTGTACACAGTAGAACAGACTGCCTGGTAACCATTCAGAATATTCCAGCAGGGCTGCAAATCTTTCCTTTAAAACAGTCCAGCATATGACTTCATATGACCCGTTTTCTGTATGTCCTTATTCATAAAACACACACACACACACAACCATACAAACAGATTAATGTGCATTAATTTGGAGACACATCTCATCAGATCAAATAATGCAGATTACTGTCAGAGCCTACTTATAAGATGACCACTGAGCCCAGACCACAATCCACTTAACATGAGCTTCCATAGAAATATATAAACAGGAATGGAGCCACATACAGTCTTGGCATTGCATGTGGTTTTCATTATCATACACTGTCACCACCATGCAGCAATGAAACCCAGCACCTACAGAGCAAGCATTTTTAAAACTGAACACATGTCCTCACAATTGCACATCTATATGCAGAATAAGAACACAGAACATGTGGACAACAGCAAGCATGGTCATATTTTTCCTTGTGAATTCCTTTATGTGTGTACATATGCGTGTCCCTGTGAGTTTGTCCATGCCTATGCATGATCTCATATCACTTGGTAGCTGTACAGTTTGAGTAAAAGCAAAATTTAACACAGAGAGCCCTCCTTATTCTTTGACATTAGAGCCTTCAATGCAATAATTGAATATTCAATATGAGTTCAGCCAAATTGTTGATTAATCAGTCCACAGTGCCCAAGGGAGAGACTGGTCAGAAGTGGAATGAAAACGGCACATTCTTTGTTTTTCCACAGTCACTTTATTTTTTCCATAGCCTTCCGGTTTCCCTTTTCTTAACAACAAAGAGTTTAGAGAGTTTACCTCTCACGCAGGCGCAAAAGGTACGTGCCAGTTGGTAGTTGGCCTTTGTCACCTCGGTGTGTGCATGGGGCTGCTTTTTTGCCCCAACTGGTTCAAACACAAGCTGACATTAGGCAACGTAGCAATCGGCCTGGGTTCTCTGATGTCTGGCGACATCGGCTTGGTGTGTCCCAGCCCTTGGCCTGCTCGGAGGAAGTCACAGCAGACCAGAGACCGTGAGAGTGGCATGCAAACACCAGACAATGGGTGAGTATAGGTCCTAGCTGGCATTGCCTATGGTACACTGGCTTCACAGAAATGAATATTTGCGGAAAAGGGCGTTTGGACATCAGACACATTGGTAAGATTTTGAGACTCATCTTAAATTATTTAGACTGCTTCATGATTTTTGTGTGTTATGCTGTTAATGATGTTCATCATATTTATATTGTTAATACTACTCATTTTGCTCCTGCCGCTCAAAATGGTTCGATTAAACCCAAATGCATTTGTGTCAAGAGCAAATTTTCTCTCTCTCCCACTGGATCAGACAAGATTCACTTTCCAGTTTGAGTTGTTGTCACATTTAGTGTTTCCAAAACTCCCATGTCTTGGATGCTCTTCCCAAAGTGGATGTTGAGAGCCTCTGTGGTCGACAAAGTCGTAAGCACTATCCTCATTTATGAGCCTTATGCTCAAAGTAATACTCTCTGACTTTTCCTCACATACACACATCATCTGTGAAAATCAGACCAACTTCTCTTTAACCAGATATTAAAAAACTTTTTTCCCCATCTGAATTAACATTATTTAGCAATTTTGTTTTTCTTTATTCAGAGGTGGTGATCTGTGTCTGTCCCTTTCCCTGCAAATTGTTTCTACACAGAACATGAGGGGAAATGAGCAGAGTAACACCTCACCAGCTACTGTGCCAGAACAGCAGGCAGTGATGCTTTCATGGACCATACTGTTAACTTGGCTCTTTCGCTTTCAGCCTCCATGGACTAATCTTCCATTTATGGAGGGTTTAGAGGTGGTGAGGGCCAAACGGGAGCTTCACAGCTTTCTGGCCACTGCTCCACAGCAGGTGGTACACCCTCTAAATTTTATGAGGCCTGGCGACACAGCTGTGCTCTAATGCAGCGGATGGACAGTACATTAAAAAAGGTTCATTTCACTTCTTCTACCCTTTCAAGGCATAAAACGAGCAAATCAGTCCCTCCAGGAGGTGATTAAGTTTCTCTCAGCAGAAATCCAAGACCTGTAACAGAAACAGGCATTGTCTGTAGTTCCAACTCACAACAGACAGAGGGAGTTTTACTCTGCATGCTTCCCGCTTCCAAAGAAGACGGGAAAATTCAGATCCATTTTGGATCTTTGTGTTAAAAGCATGCTAACTATAAAAAAACACTAAAACTTGTGCAACCATGTGATTGCTTGACTTAAGGAACGCTTACTCTCCATCCCACATAAGAAAAAAATAACAAAACTGCATTTGCTATTCCAAGTGTTCATGTGTTGGATTGTTATTTGAAACACAAAGCCCAAATCCAATGCATCAAAAAACTATTTGTGTGTTTTTGTGATGGCAAAGCCTTGTTGAACAAAATTGGCCCTCTGGTGGGCTTTTTTAATGTACCTCCCATGTTGTTGGCTGGTACAAAGAGAATCCAGGTACACTCCCTACACACTGTGTAGCCATGTTGATGAACCTGTTCAGGAGGATGATGCTCATGACATATGTAGGGCAGTGTCATGTTCTACACTCTGCCTGTTCATAAGGTGAAAAGGATGGCAGGGGTGTGTTTCATGTTACAACTGACCTCTACCTCTAGCAATATACACCAGTTGCTGACTTTTCTTTGTAATAACCCAGGGTCTAAGATGTCTCAATACTGGCCCCTATATGGTTAAGCCAAGAGTCCACCCTTATTGGTTCGGCCCCCTTTCTCACTGTTTTCTGCAACCCTTGCTGTAAAGAAATAGCTAAACTGCAGCAACTAATATGTGAGCAATGAGGATCAGTGGACAAGTCCAATGACTTGCACAGGAGGGCATACATTCATCAAGGTATAAATAAGGATAACCCACTGATTCCAGTGAAGGGTCCCACCTTTGCTTATAGAACTAGGGTTACAATTTTGTAACCTTCATTTTACTCCTTGCATTACATCGATGTTTACTTCATTCTACCAAGGTCATACTAAGCAAGCCAACTACCAGACACTTGACAGCATGTCAATATTGTCAACTCATTACAGAGTTTTGCCAATCAATAGTAATGACACCAAGCCACAAGCTTTCTCGAGCAAAGACACATAGTTATATCTGTTTTCATCACCCAACAACTAGTAATGGAACTATGGTAATCTGATACAAGAGATGCTCTCGTAACCATAAATAAATATATGTCTGCCTTTTAATCAGATGATTTAAAGCCATAAAATCCCTTTTAAAATATCATGCAATCAGCACTACTTAATTGGCAGTTAGCACAATTGAGAAGTCCTAACAAATACATTCTAGCAAAACATACAATGCATTTGTATGTGGCTATTGATGTCCAGGAAAAAAAGTATTTTTTCCTAAGTAGGGCAATTACAGGGACCACAGAAACCAATGCAGACTTACATACTGTGTGTGAATAACTGTTAGAATTTTTATTTTTGACAATCTTATTATTATTTAACCACAGAAATGTTTTCACTACATGATCAATAGCTCCATTATGTCTCTATAAAAAGTATTTTGAATAATTGATAAAATTGTCAACATTTGCAGTGGTAATTCAATTTTTGGGGGGAAAAGTGTTTGTGTGTGTGTGTTTGTGTGTGCAGTGGGGGTTGGATCTGGAGTGGGTGTCTGTCCTGGTCCCTGTCCCAGGCTGTGCTCACCAGGGTCATAAAGTTATCCAGTGTCACCACACGATTATTGGACGGCTGTCAGCATACTAAATTAAAAACCACAAGCTCGCAGTGTTTAATTTCTGTGTTTTTACCTCTAAAGGAGTGGGACTGCCTGTCGCCGTGCTGCTGGGAAGTGTGTGTGTGTTTGCACATGGATGCACTCTGTGTGTGTGTTCCACGTTACACATACAAAGACCCTCTGTTTCAAGAGTTCTGCTGTCTCTCTTGCCTGTATTCCTGGGGAGAAAGCCAGATAGCCTGGCCAACCTAATAGCATTACATAAAACAACATGGATGAATAATTTGTCTATTATGAAACAGATTAATATAATAGAATGAAGTTTATGATAAATGGTTTAACTGAGGCAAGACCTGTTCCACCAGCAAAATCTCATTTAAATCAAATTAGTCCAAATGACAGGACAATTTACCCTGACCAAAAAGTTGTGAGTCTAATGAAATTCAAGGAATAGAACAAACAAGAGACAGCAAGACATCCAAAGAGATATTTATGTGTCCTATATAGATAAGCATATTGCCATGAACTTGGTAAACAGCAGCTCTTTACAGTTCCAAAGTTACTGGTGGCTCAGCAACACAGGAGCAGCAGACCAGGTTATACTGTTTACAAGTCTAAAATATACCCTGATAGCCTAAATTAGACAGTGTTGTGCAATCAAAGTTGAAGTACAGTTATTTATTCAAAGTCAGTGAAGCTTGACGGAAAAGCTAAAACTTCTGTAAATTTAGCAAATCTGACTGAATGAGTGGAGCTTTTGTTTGATAAAAAAAGAGGATGTGAATCTGAACCTCTATGTACTTTGTGATATCCACATTTCTGGTGATAACAGACCTTTTCACCAGTAATACGTGACACTTCTTTGACCTCACAACAGTAAAGAGCACTGTACAATAGAGGCATTGCAAATGCCCTTTAACAACCTGTGCTGTTGTAATGGAAAAGTGAGGAGAGAAACATGTTTGACCAGATAGTTATTAGACAAGAAGTAATATAACTCTGATGACAAAACTGCTAATACAGTTCCAGAAGAATGTATATAATTTAAGGTAGGAAACCATCTCCAAAACATTTCAGCAATACTAAAATTGAATTTTAAATATGTAATCTTAAAAGTCTTAGGGTTGTAAAGTCCCACCATTAGATATTTTTACAACGTTATGACTCGGTGCTGTGGGCTGTTTTAGTGTTACAGTATCCACCCATGAAAACATAACTGTGGTTTCAGGGATAGGCTCTTTTTTACATATCTGTCATAGGCAGTTGCCAGAAACAGCATGGAGAAATTATTACAGCAAGCAAAACCTGTTTCAATGTATATATGGACACCTGGACTATGGACTATGGACACCAATTTTTGAAAAGGATTGAGGCCAAGGTTAAAAGAGGTCAACGTTTAGAACGGGCAAAAAGTACAAGATACTTATGTTAAAGTTAAGAATTCTACAAGTATATACAACCTTAATGACAAAACTGACTTTTTAGTAAATGTGATTACCACACTTCATCTTGTGTTTCATTTAAAACAGCACTGCCCAACTTGTGGCGTAGGACTCTTTCTATGGGACACAATAAAATTTAGGGGTCACAAGATGATTTATGAAATTAAATGCATTTTTTGATCGTTTTCTTTTCTCTGATCTTGGATTTTTTTTCTACAAATTGGTATGAAAAAAACTTCCAACTCTGAAAAGCATAGTCACTAATGCAAAAGTCCTGCATAAAATAAGTCAATCTGCTTTTCACTTAATTTTGGTCCTCTCAACATAACAGAAATCTAACGGAAAGAAGTTCTGAAAAAAAATGTAAAAAATGGTCCTAAAATAAATTTGTTTTGCTCCTCAAATCTTTCTTTCTTTCAACATTCCCTCCACAAATGAGATAGTGAATTCATTATAACCTTCATTTATATCTACCTTTCAAAGTTGTGATATATCTTAAAGTTATCAGCTACAGGAATGATTTAATATAGTGAATTCCTGTTCCCAATTTTGTGTAATAATAGCATCCTATAGTATGCTATATTAGAGTAGTTGTGGCAGGAATGTCAGAAATACTTTGGACTTTTCATCCCCAGCATAAAAAAATATACTAAAAGTCAAATGTTTTGAACCACCAGCAGCATTCCAAAGACCTGGTCCACTTTCAAAGTACTGAAAGCAGCTTTGCTTGCTAACATAATGTGGATGTCTTCACTGTAACTTCTATGTTAAATCTTTAACTTGTATGTTTTACTTTCATGACACATCATTTAGTCCCTCACATGACAGAATTTTAGGTGTAGAGAATGGAAACACAATGTAACCTATTTTTACAAACATGTTTTAGGGTGGATTTTTCCTTTAAATTGACCTAAAGTAGCAAGGTGTGTGGTGCTTAAATCAAACGTAGTAATGGTTTCTTCTTTTCCCAGCAGCTTGAGCAGTGAGAGTTCTTGTGTGCACTCATCGTGTGTGGACTGTGACAGGCAGATAATTATCTGACACAGTTAATCCATGACGAATTACTGTATAAAGTATGTCCTCCAAGAATGTCTGCACCGACATTATCAGAGGCCTGCTCAGGGTCCAGCATATCAGAGAAAATACTGAAGTGGATGCATAATCTCAGGTCATCCTGTTTAAATAGAAAGCAAAAGCTAATAAAGGCCGGGCTTCAAACAATTTTCCAATACATTCTGCATTAGTCATTTTAGGAATTATAGGATTTTTACTGTACATATCTATATTTGCATCTTCCACACATTGTGTTTAACACTACTGATTTTTAACATTTTCAGAAATATTTTGGACACAAAAACAAAAGCAAAACCTGCCCAGTCTTGTTGCAACTGTCAGTTTTACAAAAGCAGGGGAGTGCAAGTCATAATCATGGAAGGAGAGGACGTTTACCCTGGATGGATTTCTGTCTCTGTGATTTTTAGGCTACATGTCATAGCAGTCAGTCTGGAATGAAAACCGTTTTCTTGTGAAAATGACTTGCAATAAAGATTATTTTCTCCTGGAGACTGTGGTTGACCAAAAACATCTTAAACTCAGTTCTTTTTATGTTAACAATATTTGCTTTACTCTGGACTTTTTCCTTGAATGTGACCCAGCCAGGGTCAATGGTAAATAATTTCAGTAACATTTCCTTAACAACCTGAATCAGTGAAAAATGTGGATTGCACGCTGTAGACTATGACATGCAGATTATTATCTGACATGGTAAATCCCTGACAAATTCCTGTAGAGAGTCTTTCCTCCTGCAGAGTTTATGCAGACATATCAGAGGTCTGGTCAAGCTGCAGCATATCAAATAGCCAGCGTGGCGAGAGGGTACGTCCTGTAGTTGCCTAAAGTGAGTGGAACCATCTGTAGGGCATTAGAGCTTTAGTATGCAGCCCCTGTCTTCAGCTGTATGAAAATACACACCGCTCTCTCTAATCTGACCTGCCCAGCCTTGCTATTTATTATTCCTACCTGAGACGGAAATGTTTGGTAAATGGACCTGCACCGGATTGACGACTGCATGGACTGTAGGTGACTACAGAAGATGAGGAGCTTTGTGTCCAGGAGCACTGTTAGCAATTACTGACCCCCTCGGAAACACTGCATTTTGAGCCATGAACAGACACTGCATTAAAACAGCCCTGAATTAAAAGAAAATGCTAGGTTGGTTGCTCCCATTACCTGTGAGTCATTATATATGATCCAGGAAATCCTGTCTAGGGAACAGATCCATGAGTTTGAAGGCTTATTGGATGCTTAAAAACTGCATGGTGATTTATAAAACTTGGACACAGGGTTTTACAGTCCTGGAAAGTTATCACAGCAGAAATTATTTCATCCTTTGTCAAAGCTATTGCAAGGAGTAGAATGATGGCATCTGTGAAATCAAAGTCATCCAACAGGAAAGTGTGCTTTTTGATTTCAAAGTTTAACTTTAAAACCAGACCATACTGTATCTTTCACTGGGTCTCCCTGCATTAGCACCCACGCTGCATTTAATAGTGTTCTCACTGAAATAATGAGGAGGCTGCAAGTTTTTCACACAAGCCTGAATCAGTCTGAACTCACCGGATCCTGAGGAAATTTGTCCCCAGTTAGTAGCTGATGTGTGACATTAGTGACCCAAAATGAGTAAACGTGATTGATCAGGTGGGCGTTTGCGGCTGGTACTTAATGGAAAAAGCAGCTGGACCACAGAGAGTGAGTGCGAGAGAGTGTGTCTTTAATTTGTCACGGTGCTACTGCTTTATATCCACACTAAACACGTCAAATTTGACGATAAAAATTAAAAATCCTATCTGTTGTCCACCCATGCCCACATCAGTTCGTACTTAAACCAAATGCACTCTCTGAAAACACTGGTCTCCTGTCATTCCCACCCTTGAGCTCCTCTCAACCTTCTTCTACTTCTTTGTTTTAAGGGTTATGAGGCAGCAGCTGTCAGTGACACTGCAGACTGGTGCCCAAACGTATGTGTTTGTCAGTACATCTCAGGGATGGAAAGTGTGTGAACGGGAAGTGTCTCCTGGCACTGTTGTTGTTGTTGTTGAGTCACTGAAGAGTCACCTGATGCACAGCAAAAACAGACCTAATAACAGGTGAAGAACAAGTCTCTCTCTTTCTCTCCCTCTCTCACTTTGGATTTAGTTCACTGCGTTTTGTCACAGGAGGCTATAAGCTGTTGCTGATTTACACTCACAGCAGGAGCTCCACATGGTGACCAGGACCCACCAAGAAAGAGCAATAAAAACAGCACCATGTGACTTAAGTCTGAAGAGAAAGTGAGAGGAGGTGAAGGAGGGGAGGGGCATGAACTAATAAGTTCTGAATTGGACATTTCAAGAACAGGACTAGGGGGGTTGACTGGCACTTAATACACACAAAGACACATGCTCAACCAAATGACCCTTTTATACAGTGGAATATTACTAGCATTACTCAAAATGTTGCAAAAGGGTTTTGCACTTCAAGTATTACCACCATTATAGCTAAAGTACTCAAATGTCTGAAACTAAGCGCAACACAAGCAATATTATTGTACCATAATGCCATTACATACAATAATACTATTACATCTTGAGAAGTGACAGTATATTATTTCTTTTGTTACCAACACCTGAGCCATAAACAGTAAAATGTCTAAAGCAGCATGTGTGACATTTGCTTGCACACACCTACACACATATACAGACTCCTTGCAGGTCATCTGTCTGGCCTCAGCACCTGGTCATTGAGAGGAAAATGAGTGCTCAGCCACATCAGGACAATGGCCACAGTGTCCGTCCTCTGAACTCTCACACACTCACAGCCAGCATGCCAAAAAACACTCAGAGCACCATGGGAGGCCTCCACCGATCGCACTGCACTGCGCTGGCCTCTTTGACACTGTCCATGCATCCTGTTGCTGTCAGCACCCAAGCACCCCCCCCCCCACACACACACACACACACACACACACACATCTCCACGCCCCCGACCTCTCTCTATCATCCCTGTTTTTCTCTCATTCTTTCTGTTTCTGTTGCTTTCTCTCATTCTCACAAATTTTCTTTCAAAAATCCGCTAAATGGAAAACCTCCTAAGAAAAACAACACATTTTTCTGTCAGGTGGAATCACCTCCAGCTACACAGAACTACCACAGTCTTATGAAGATCAACACATGATACCCAAAATCGTGAAACACAAACTTGTGAGCACTTCACTTGATCAATGTTTTTTAAAGGCAGTTTTGTGTCTCGCACTAACTACGCAAAGAGCTAAATGAAATGAGCTAAAACATGTGCCGCTGGCATAAAGAGAAAACAAAAAAATTTTTCATCAAATTGGTTGCAGTACATGTGGTTTGTTGTCAATATGTGTTAGACTGGCCGAGGATGACATTAGATTCCAATCCAAAATCATTATCCCAGTCTGACTCTGAGCACAGGAGAATGACATTTGCACCTTTTTGCCAAAGCAGTAAACTGAAGGTCTAGAACGTAAACTGTTTATTTATGGATATACAAATTAAGAGAACAATCATGACAGGGAGTGAACTGTGAACAGTCTAGTGGGATATTTAATAGCTATCCCACTAGACTGCTTTGTGCTTTTCATTTTCTCTTGAACCACATAGTGTGCTGCTCTGCCAAACCACCAACTAAAAACAAGGGATGGAGGAGATGTGAAAAAAAAATAGCAGAACTAAGGAGGCGAGTGTGAAAACAGGTCATGTAAGCCGTAGAATGTGTTCGCATACGGCCCAATCACCTCCAGTGCAGGGCGGGGGGCACCAGCTCTATATATAACTGCAGGGAGGGTGCTTTGGTGTGGCCACTCATCTCTCTGCCCCATAACTGACTCCAACTCTATTGACTACATAGGTACTAAAGTACAATTACAGTTTCCTGTTGGTTTTTATTAAAGAACAAGCTAAACAAGGGCAAAGAGCTTTGCTCTCTTTCATGAGCATTGCATTCAAGAATTACTTGTATCCCCAATATCGTTTTAGTCCCTTTAAGCAAGTTTAATTATCCCATAAAACAAATGTTCAATCTTATTAAAAGGATAAAGTTTCCTTTACTCTGCTCTACTTGTTTCAGCATTTGAAAAAAGCACATCATAATAGGCAAAATATTCAGCACACTAAATTTTATAGTTGCACTAGTACATGAAACAGAAAATTCTTTGAATCACTGCCCTTTTTCACACTATGGGATCATGGTGATGCATCCAGAAAACAGTCTGCAGGGCATAAAAGGTAAACAGATGCATAAATGAGATTACGGCTGGCCGAGCTGATTAGCATTCAGAGCGGGCAGTTAGAAGTAGATTTTGAACCTTGAAGGGCAAAGCACAACCTCAGCTCATCCGAATGGCAGAGAATGACAGAAAAGCTGAGGCAGTGCTTCAATCTGATGCCTAGTCTGTGATTAATGGATGGGAATTTGACCCTGAACTCAATGGTGGACCTTTGTACGCTAGAGACCACAAACAGAAACCAGTAAAATGCTAACATACACACACACAAACACTGCACACATACAGAAACTGTGTAAAAATAAAAGCTCATGCTGTTAGGATAGTGAGTGAGTTGCCTTTCTAATTGGATTTGGGTTTATTAACTTAAGGCAATATTGCTCAAAAATTACTTATTACATACTGTGTTCAGATTTGATATTTCAGGCCATAGCTCATGTAGAGCTTGGTGAAAAATGCTCATTATACTGCATAGGGATGTTGTGTAGATAAATGTCAAGATTTCGGCTCCAGAACTCCGTCGTCTCATGTTAAACAGCCCATTCATCAGCAGGAGTCAGACTGGCTGCAGGGTTCCCAGTCACCTTATACCATGTCTCACACCATAATCCCTGCACTGCTCTACCTTTTCACCTCTGTCGACTTCTTTCTTCCCCATTTTGTATCAATGCATATTCCTCCTTTCATCTTGCTAATTCTTCCCCTATCCTTACTCCTGTTTTCTCTCTCTCTGTCTCTCTCTCTGGGCTTCTGTAGTTCTTTTTTCCCCCAGGCGTCATCACTCTTTTCCTTCCTCCCTCCCACAGGCTGGGCAGTAAAACAGGAGCAGGCTCATGGGAGACCATTAACCACTAGAAAAGCAGCATTAGAGCTCTGCTGCAGAGCAAAACGACTGCAGACTCTTTTATACAACCTTCTGAACCAAGTATGGTCGACCAGCGCCATGCAACAATTGGCCCTGCAGCTCTACCCAGTGAACAGCGATCAGCAATAGATAACAGACCTATTTTGAATCAACAGTGTAGACTTCTACAATTATTTAGTTATGTTTGTCTAAGCTCTGGCTGCCTTTTTTGTCTAGAATATGCATTACAGAGAATAAGTGAATATGTACAGTTTTGTACCTAGAAACATTATAAAATAGTGCACATTTAACTTTTAACATTACATTTATGATTAATTTCATTATTATCTCATGATCTCAAGATGACGCAGATGGAAAATACCACATTAAAAAAATAGAATCAGTGAAGAAAAAAAAGACAAACAACGCACCAAAGCGACGGTAACATAAAAATGATAAGTGTTTTCATCCTGTTGCAGAGTCTTGCAGCCACCATTTTGACACTATTGAGCACAGAGTCTGTGAGCCTTTAAATCTGCAGCTGCAGGTTCTGTTCCTGGGGTTTGGGTTTGATTATGGAGTTGTTCGCTGGCAGACTGACAATAACAGCTCCCTATGTGATGCAGGGCATCCCTGCATCTGCTGGGAAAATTAATTAAGCAAGGCCTTCCTCTGATGCAATGACATTTTTTGCTTTCCTTCTTTTATAACAATATACTTTTAAATAAAGTATTAAGCCACAGATTTAATAATATGCTCAATTAGCACACCCCTTCTACATTCCACCAATGATTGAAACATGATTTGTCTAAGTAAAATGATTTAAAATAACCCTTTACTTGAACCTGTTACACAGAGAGGGCAGTCCTCATGTGTGTCATGTGTGTGAAGTTGACTGGACAAGTGCAGAACTGCTTGGCCCTCACCCGGGTCAGAACAGCTGCACTGAGGACTAAACCAGAGCTTCCTCTCCATGTCCCTTCCTCCACCACACACAGAGACACATCGACAGGATTTTCTACCCTTTGCAAGGCTTTAGGCGGGTGCCGATTTTGCGTGTGGTCTGTAAGGCAATGCCCTTGTTATGAAGTGCTACGTGCTCGAGTCGCTTACCTCAGGATTTGCATGAGAGGGTCTCAACTGTACTCCTTATCCAGACATGTTGAACCCCCCATCCCCACATACACACTCTCAACCACAACTGCCACCAAAAACCAGGTGGTACCATCTTACTAACAAACACAAGCAGGCTCATTGTCATGTAGTTTGTGAAGGGAGTAATACATTTGTCATATAAAGCAGATAAATGCCAGCTATTAAGATATCAAGGAGAGGCTAGAGTTACCAGGGTTGAAAAAAGGGGCAATAGCATCAGTTTTTATGTTGATGTGTCACATTCAGAGGCATGCAGGGGCAGCTTTCTGCTGAGCTTTACACTTGCTTTAGCTTTTATCAGCAACCACATTGAGCTTTGTGCCTGAGAAGTGATGTTGTACAATCTAATAGATGCACACAAGTAATTTCATCATATAATATTACCTACATGTCACTCTCTCAACCCCAGCCTCTACCATCAGCATTATCTCCCCAATCTCACAATATGATCCTGTAAGAACATGAGAATGAGATGCAGATGAGTTTTTTTAAAGCAAAAAAAACAGAAATATCCACACGCAATTGCTATTTTTAAGAAAATCATCTAATATCATCACATAATCTGATCTTTCATTTTTCCAATGCTAATCAGAGGATGCATTTCCACCAAAAATGGAAAAACATATTACATTTATAGAAAAAAATAAATAACCCACTTTTAATTTTTTTATGTCTTATGCAAAACAAAATGCTACAGCTAATTAATGCAAATGCTTTTAATAATTTCAATAAAATTTGTAACAGGTTTCTGCAACAATCCAACTTGCAGGGCTTAAAGTTACAGTAGATAAATACTGTCTGCTCTTTGCATAAAGTCATGTTAGGCTGTCACCAGTAACATGTCAACTGCTGGCATCCCACTGAAGAAATCCAATCTGGATACCACTTAATTAATTGAGTTTTCAGATGTGGTGGAACACGATCTCATACTTAGAGGGCTGTTTTTTTAAATTGGTTTTGGAGATACAGTGCTTAATAAAGATTAGATAGAGATGTCTCAAGACACCTGTGTGCGTGTGCGTGTGTATGTGTGTGTGTGCGTCATGTAACAGAGACCCCTTGACTGCTCCCTAGAGACTGGCTTGACACAGTAGCTAAGAATAGCACTGGTTGTATTACCATCAGTAAGGGGGAGAGAGGGGGCAAGATGAGGGGACAAGTGACACTGACACATGGGAGATGACCAGTGGACACAGGAGCTTTCGTCCTTCATTTGGACATCTTTTTTACCTGGAATAGATGCATATACATGACCAACCCAATGACCCCTTCAACCTCTCAAAGAGAAGCATGCACACACAAACACACACACACACATGCATACACACAAATGCAAGCTGCTGCTGCTGCACCTTACATGTCAGGCACGCACGAGTTATGCCGTTCAGAGCCTAACCTCTTATTTTTAGACTGAGTAAACAGTGGTCTGTGCTTGAGATGTCCATCATCACTGGGTGTGATGCCGTGAATTCGTAGGAGGTGGGTGGAGAACATAAAGAGGAGAAGGAGGGAACAGGAGGAGGAGATGGATAATCATCAGGAAGTAGGACTGGCAGGGAGCTTAGGCACATTCTTGACTTTAGATTCATGAAGACCTAAGGCTATTATCACTGATTAAAGGACAGAAACACAATCTATGTCACTGTTTGGTTACTGCTGTCATTTCCAAAGATTTTTTTTTCTATGATGGCTTTACAAAGCGCCATTTATTGGGTGTTTTTCAAGGGCCTGGGTTTGCGGACAGATGGATGGGCAGGGAGAGGCAGAGGACCTACAAAAACAACATATCACTGGATGTTAAACAGTGTGAGCTCGCCTCACATGTGCCACACACACACATACACCCACACACACACACACACACACACACAAACAGTCTTCTCACATGTCAGGTAAGAGGTTATGACCCTGCACTAACAGCTCTGTTTCCTTTTGCCATCAAATATGAGAGCTTCATCTAGGATCCCTGAATAGTTCAGAAAAGGAAACACTGCACTGAATGACCTGTCAAAAGAGGCATATGACAACTGACCAAGGACCAAAAGCAGCAGTGTGTGTGTGTGTGTGTGTGTGTGTGTGTGTGCGTGTGTGTGTTGTCACTAAGAAAATGGAGACATGAAAATCTATATTCAGGCCAGCAAAGCAGCTACTCTAGAGGTGGTGCTACAGCAGGATTGGTGTTGATGTCTGATAATCACCCTTCATTTGAGATAATTGGGTAATTGGGGTAATGGGTTTCACCGTGGTCCTCTGAGCTCATCATGACAAACAGGTATGGACTGTTATATTTGCAGCATCCACACTAGCTTTCCAGTGAAATAATATGATGAGCCATAAATAATTGGCTGTTGGCTGCTATTTTTATTATTTCTGGGTTTAAATAAAAGACATTGAGAGGGAGAGAGAGAGAGAAAGAGGGAGTGTTCAGTGAGGCGAACAAAGACAAAACCAAAGAGATTGAGAAAATGAGCTAAACACAGCGAGTAGAATGAGAGATATAAAAAATAACTGGGCGACAGAGAGGCTCTGCCAGGTGGTTAATGGTGATTCAGGGTTGTTCAACGCACAACAGGGGGAAAGATGGAGTGCATTAAACGAAAGCCTAACATTAAGGTCCCAGCGCCATTATACATTTAATGACATGCTGGGTGGTGTCCAACCACATTTAACACGCTCATCTGCATAATAGCGCTGCCCTTACAACACTCGCAGGGGAGGAATACCTCTCTGTGATCAATCTCCCTCTCTTTATCTCTCTCTTGCACTCTTTCATACACACACTCACACAGTCACATACAAGAATGAATGGGCATTAGCATACACTTTGCATAAACAAACCAGTGAGAAAGGGTTACAAAGGACATTTGGTGTAAAATATGATCACAACAAATTGCCAAAAATGAACCCTGTACCATTAAATAGTTTGTCTTTCATTTTACATATTAAATAAATATTCCTCTGATGTTTTTCCTTTGAAAAGTACAAAACTGTTGAAGCTAGAATTTACAAGCTACAGTGATGTGATTACGGCACAAACAGTAGCAAATGCCAACGTATGAATGAGGGTAAAATGCACAGCTAAATGAAGTTCAAGTCTACAGTCTTCTTAACAATCCAGCAGTCTCAAGCTAGATATCAGACACCGTTGACGGATGGAGTGGAGCCTTGAATCCAGTGCACAGACATAAGCAGCTAGGAGGGACTGAGACCCATGAATCTTATTAAATGACACTTTCCACTGAGAATTTTAAACCATTCATCAAGTTGATTGTGACTTTTATTTCATCTCTCTCCCTTTCTCTCTCTATCAAGGTAACACACATACACATACACAAGCACTACGGGTATATGGATGGAGTAGAAATCTGAACCACCATAAAATTCATAGCAGGTTGGATGTGACCTCCATGTCTGGCGTGAAATATATTCTCTGCTTATTCTTTCACATATTTCAACTTTAAGCATGGCTGAAGGTGCCATAAAATGGCAGTGAGTGCAGTCATCTGTCACTTGCAGAAGGCTACCGAACATCCTCTGTCCTGATGATAGCGTTGCCCTTCATGCTTGCCAAAACCAGTGCCTTGGTACTGCTCACTGTGCAAAGCACTCCCAATGCAGTCTTGTTTTTCATTAAATATAGCTGTGAAAAGGAGTTTGAGTTGGAATAAGGGTTAAGGTTGGAATCTGGTGGTCATGAAAATGAAAAACAAATATCTGTGGCTGGACTAAAAAAGTTGTAACTTAAATGCTTTGGGATTTCATATTTTCTTAAATTATAGTAGTATTGCACAAGCAGTTACATGAAACAAATGAGACAGAATATTTCCTTTTTGATTTGACTGAGACACTGATTGTGTGTGTGTGTGTGTTTGTGTTAGGAGACCCTCATGTTGGAGGACAGGAATGTGCCTGCCATGAAGCAACATGACAGCCGACATGCACATGGATTTTGGAAAGACATCAAAGACTGAGCCATATGGGTAAGATTACCAAAACCACGGGATGGAAGAAGGAAGGAAGAGAGGAAAAGAGTAAAGAAGGGAAGGAAAGGGGAAAGAAATTACATAAAATATTGAAAAACACGGTCCATTTTACAGTTTACCATTAGTAGTAATCATAATAGACTGCCATGTGTGTGGTGACGATTAAGGAAAGTAATTAGCTAGCAATGAATGTGGAATGGGCTCATTAAGACGAATGCTGGAAGACGGTGGCTTATCAAAGTCACAGAAGCGCAGGCAGCTTCTCCTTTATGAACTGAATCATCTGTCATAAAAATCAGTTTAAAATACAAGGAAGCTGTGTGAAGACCTGCTGTAATCAACAGGCCATGGCGCCATTTTTATGAATGATGAAGCAATGTAGGGGATGTAGAGCCATGGATGTCATAATTCATTTCCAGCTGTACACAATAGGCCTGGCTAACTAGATGATGATGCTGATGACTGGCATCCATTACTGGGGCATCTGAAAGGCCCTGAATCTGAAGAAATTTCACTCAATAGGATCACACCCTTTGTATTTATCTTTTAAGCTGAAACTGATTAATTCTAAGAGTGCCAATACTTTCTGCCTTTGCTGTACTGTGGTTTCTAGCCAGGGTGCTAGCACCAAATCTTGTTAGCAATTATAAATAGCGACAGGACACGTTGAATGCCTGTCTATAAATATCTTAGCCTAGTGATGATATTGCACTTTGCATGCAGTGGGGTTAGTAGCTGTTAAGGTCTTTACAGATCTTTTTTTCTGCTGGGTTAGCAGTCTAGTTTCTGTAATAATTCAGCCTGATGCTGAGTATAGTTTCCCTTAATACTGCTTTTATGGAGGTAAACTTTGTCCAGATTTTGTCTTATGTAATGCTGTTGTGAATTTGGCTCGACACCTTAGGATTTAGTTCAAATACCCCTTTGTCTTAATAAAATAGTTCTGTTTGGACGTAATCCACAGCAAAAACAGAGAGGAACATTGTGTGTGTTATTGGAAAAGAACAACAGATTGTTTGCAAAAACAGCAAGTGTGGACCTTGTAAAATGGAGGTGACGGACTGAGGTAAACATGCAGAAATGCCCTGTTAAGTTCTGCAAATGTTTTCAGTTAAAAGAAAAAACAAACTCTCCAAATTCCTGTTCATTCAATGGAAACATCAGAGTCGGGGTGCCTGCCGTCTCAACTGTGCTTGAATTTGTCGAGCTAAAAATTCAGAGTGCTTCAGCTGTTACAGCGACAAACATTTCATCTAAGCTTTTGATCTCCCAACGATGGCTGCTCATCACCATTTACACCTCTGGAAAATACTTAGAACATACCAAGCATGCACACACACGGGAACACACATACGGTCTTTAAAGCACCCTTAAGTCTCTACGCCACCTTGTTTGTTAATGTGTTTAACAAGGCTATGATGTCTTTCCTGGGTTACACAGCTACAGTCTCTGTTTCCTGAGCCAGCCAAAAGCATTTCTAATGTATCACACCTTCTAATATAACCTGTTATATTTTTTTAGGAATGTGAAGATCTGTGTATCTCATTACCACGGCCATTACTGCAGTTAATAAGTGTAGCAGGTTCAACAAAACAGATGTAACTGAAGCTGTTAAAAAGGACAATATTTGCATCAAGCCCATCCAGCCTGAAAGTGAATGTTAACAAGACCCATCATGTAAGAAGTTTGCAAGCATTTTTAGCCTTAAATGAAATGCAAATAGGTCAAAAACATTTAATTGTCAAGCATCAGACACTAGCGTATGAAAGCATGACACTGCACTGTTGAACTGATCAAAGCTTGTCAAACATCTGTGATACTGTTCCTTGCACATCATCTTGTTCTAAAAATACTGAGCCCGCTCACATAATGCTGCTTCATGCTATAGTGTGGTGGGAGACATTAAGGGATCACAATGAACCAACATTAATAAAAATACAAAAATGCTCTTAATCATCAGCCAAAATCAGTTAAAACAAAGGAGAAGCTGCTTTAATAGAAAAAAACATTAAGCAGCTATGAGACAGGCTGCTCTGTGTTTTGCTCACACACCTCCTCTCAGCTGTCACTGATTGAGCAAGTGAATAAGTGACTCCAACAGGCAACAGTGTGACCATAGCAGCGGAAATGCCATTTTTTAAAACCTATTGTTATTGGTTATAATGCATAACAAATGGGCTTTCAAAAGGAGAAGGAATTTTTCTCACCCCAGAGTCAAGCGGAGGGAGTCGGGTGTAAGGGCAGCGTTGCAGGGGTGTTTGGCCTCAGCTGCCAAATCCTCAGTGGTGTGATGTGATGTGATGTACGCTTGAAGAAGGAGGAGATGCCATCGCATGCCATCAGGCTGTGGAGGGATACTGATCCCATTCAAGTATCCACTTTCCTCCCTCACCTCTCCCTCCCCTCCTCTCGCTCTCCTCACCCTAACATTTGATAGCCCTGACCACTTTCTAACTATCTTACTCAGAGACTCAGATCAATATGATGAAAACCCCCCATTCTTTAACTGCAGCCTTTATTTTCTCTCATCTCAATGTTGTTTGTGCTACATCAGTCAATATTTAAGACATCTCATTCTTAGACATCATTATAAATTTTGTTGGGGTGTCAGATGGACCCTTTGATGGTTCAGTGTATATTCAGTCACTGAATTACTTTAAATATTAATGTTGTCAAAGGCAAGAGAATAATTGAATTATAAACCAAAAAATGAGGTATGGTATCAGTGATATCACGGCATTCATTTGGAACATGAATATGTATAAATAGGTTGACATGGTGTGGTATTTCTTGTCTCACAGATGACATCTGCTACATGAATCAGGGAAATATTTTCCAAATGAGATTAGTGTATTCCACGTGGCTGCAGAGCAAAGCGAGGCTAAAGTAAAGAAATGTGACCAATTGGAAAAACCGATTGAAAGGCTAAAGGTCAATGAGGTGTGGCATCAAACTGTACTGAAAGCCGTATCCATTTCATGGATATGCACACTGTGTTTTGCCTCTGGGATCTGTGGATGCCAGCAGCAATACGAGACACACACATACACACAGACACACACACACACACACAGACACACGCGCAGATATGCAAACACACATATGCACTCATACCAAAACACATACATTTAGGAATGTGGTCTGTTCTGTTTTGGAATACACACACATGCACCCTGTTATCTTACTCTAATCCCTAATGCAATAAGGCTCATGCTGACGCAATGACTCAGCTTAATATGCCAATTCATTAAGTACATTAAATTAACTGTATAATCTGATAGCATTGTATGCAGCTCTATGAGTCACTCCGGCACTCTGCCTAAAGTCCTGCACCATTTTTTATGCCCTCTGATATTTAAAACAGAATTTGTACACATTGTGTAAGATTATAATATTCCAACTGTATGATTGTTAACTTAATAATAATGGGAAAGTCAGCTCTGTCAACCGTCATCATGTAAATCATAATTGTGTGTAAGAGCCATTATTACTGCTGTTTGTGCTGCCCTATTACTGTAATTGAAGTGTTGACGTGTGTGATTGCAGTGGGAGTAAACTGTATGATGCAAGTTAGGAGACATGAGCAAAATGATGTTAAGGATTACATAAATATAACCTTGACTTTGTGCGTAACTCACTGGATGAACAATTTTGAAATGTGTAATTAGGTAAAATGATTTAATCAACCAAGTGAACTTAGTGATTAGTCTATAAAAATACATTTAATCAGCATCATTTTTACTTTGCAGATGTTTAATTGCAAATGAGCATGTTTTGCCTTATTTATCATCACTGATTTATTGTTTCTTATTGTCTATTTGTTGTTATTTGTTATGGTTTATATTTAGAAGTTGCTTATGATAAAATTTTTGTGTGGTTTTATCATCAGTTTCCTTTGAGGGTTTTGATGTTTTTCATGTTGCTGAGAACTGCTTTTATTTAAGGCTTGAAAAAGTCCCTGTTTTATATATACTAAATAAATTCCAGTGTTAAAAAAAACAGAATTTTAAATGTAGACTCTAGTCTTTATATTTTGAGAAAGAGGAGACCATCCTTCTCTTCTGGAAAAAGAAAGAAAAGAGTTTCACAGCCAGCCTTGAAATGTGTGTCAAATATCTGCAAAAGTAACAGGATTCGCAAATTTAATGGCTTGTCTGTGGAATATTTGTTCAAATTTCACAGGGTTTTTATGACTTAGCTGTCCCAGTGTATCTCTGATCCAGTTAAACATGTCCTCTTTCTGACAGAATGGAAAAACAATTGAAAGTGATTCTCGGAAAAACAGACAAGGTCCCTATTTTGAGGAATGAATCCTTTATATCCAGGGAGTGATTTTCTAACAGTCCAAGTTAAATTCCATTGACTTTTAGATTATTTTGAGACGTGTAAAGGATATAAACCTCCAGTCATACTTAATCCACTATGTTTTCACTCTTTTAAGTAAACCTTGTGGGTCAGAGTTGGGTCAACACAGCATTAGAGCACATTACAGGACATAATGAAGGAATGTGTTAATGTAAAATTTCCAAGCATCTGACGCAGTACAGTCACATGCTGTTTATATTTTGACAGAGCTGAATTGATTCACATAAAGCAGACTGGAAATCAAGGTAACCCGAAGCTGTTTGAGGGGGATATTCTGAGAAAACAGAGGGGGGCCATTTGTATGTTGATCTACCGAGTTAGGATTGAAATGTGAGTGCTTTCTTCACACTCAGGCATGGAAAATAGCTGAAAATCCTCCACGGCCCACAATGTTCTGGAAGATTTCCGTGTTTACTGAGCTCATTAACCTTCATGACTGTAGGTACTCTCCTGTGGGTCTGAGTCTCTACAGGACACAGCAGGAACGGTACAGCCACATAGCTTGTTGCTAATCATGGCAGCAGGGTTGGACAGTCAGCGGTCGAACCGTTTTGGGTATCAGGCCATCAGAGTAGATTGTTACTGAAGGGTTATAGCTCTTTTCAACAGGGAGTATACTTACAGTGAGCATTTAGAATTGCAGAGATACTCTTGGATACTGCTGTTTGTTCGGTCGACCGTAAAGAAAAAACAAGGAAGGAATTCCCAGATCATTTGACATCAGATTGGATCCAATAAGGGAACCTTTAACCTCTCATTTAAAAAGTTCAGGTTGGAGGGTGAGTTATATTGTTGCACAAAAGACCTTAGCAACGGATGTAAGGGGAAAAAATAGAGGGACCATATACATTTTGATTCAACATGGCAGAGTTTATAGGAATATTTTAAAAAAATAAACAAATCATTGTCCAGAGATTTCTTGCACAGTCAGTCGTTTAAGTTTGTCTGATCTGTTACTTTTAATACACTGTCAGTTAACTTTAAGTTAGAAATTAAACCATTTAAGTCATTCTTATCAGTTTTGCTGGATTTTTTCTGTAAGTAGTTATTTTCTTACATACAAAACAGAGAAGCTTTTTATTTGTCATTTTGGATCACTAGGATTGATCTCTTAACCAGACTTCATTTATTCTGGTGAAAATTTATTCAAAAATTAGTTTTTTTTCTGTTGTTTCTGCATAAGGAGCTCTTTATAAATCTATTCCCTGTCTATGGCTGTCTTGTGATGCTCAAGAGCACAAGAGTTTTAAAGGAAACCATTTCATTAATACATGGGATTGGGAAGAAATGCTCAGATTTTATTTAATTGTGGTGAAATAAAGAAAGAGCATTACACTTATATGTAATCACATCATCTCACCCTTTGTAGTTCTATAATCTACAAAAAATGCAAGAACACTCCAAAAGTTACATATTTCTGAAGATTTCTGAAGTGAAAACAAATATTAGATTGATTTCACATAAAATAATAGAATAATTTAGTATCTAAATCTTGCTTGTTAGGGGTCATTATTTAGGAATTAGGAATTGTCTCTTATCTTACTGCTGATAGCAACACATTAATACTTGCAGTGGTCTGATTTCGTCACAATGAACGTGTTTACACACCACAGACACACACATTTTCAGTGGTTATATAACAAGAAAGTTTTTTCATGTTTGAAAATGTCTCACAAGATTTGTGTGACTGGCATTTTCATGCCACATAAAATTAGAAACGCATCCCATGTTCCATCAGGGAGAGACTGAACTGAACTCTACAGCCACAGACCAGAAAAACAAACTTAAACTGTCCCTATTATGAGATAATTTACATATGTTTTATATCTGATTATACTCATAACACATGGGTGCAATCTGAATGGTTGCTACTTGGATTTTTTAACTTGCCGCTCTAGATAAAATTTGAAAGAGTTTTTCCTGAACTCTGGTACTTTGATACCAGAGATGTCTGTGCCCCGGCGGCCTCCTTTGTGACCCCCTGATCCCTAATGAGAAGCACATGGGTCTGATCAAAACCTCTGTGAAAGAGGATATGCATGGATGCGTAATGCCAGCTGATATCCATTCAAGGCACTGACCCCACGACTGACGCAGGAACATTTGCATCCTGATTCAGTCACATGCTGCATCTTACAAAGCACTTTGCTACAGGGAGAAAAGACAGGACAAGGAGTATATTCATTTACAAGGATTTTCAAAGCACCGCTCTACGCAGCAAATAAAAACATCCATCATAGGATGTGGTTAGGACGTTCACTGCATCCTGCCTGTCCTGCCACAAATCTAGGAGTGAGGAAAGATCATGGACATCCATAAATCAGGCAGAGGGAACACAGGTAGTCATTACTCCATGGGAACAACTGTTTTTAAGTCATAGGCGCATACCACTCGTTCTCCAATACCCTCAGGCAACCATCAATACCGCCCTGCCCGACAACTCCCATCCAACACACCAGAGGTTCAATGTCAACACCTGACAAACATAGACATCTGCACAGCTGTAAATACCCTGTAATATAACCAGAAACACCTCTGTGGTCTGACATCTCAATTCCGCTCTCTTCTCCTTTTTTCTAGTCTTCCTGCCATCGTGTTTGATATCTTGATTTTAGCCCGATGCTGTGAAAGTTTGCTATGAGAGCAGTGTTTATAGGAAAACACCTTTACTATTACTTCATGCACATCTGCACACTTGTATAAACACCACACAAAGCTCACTGGCATCCATGCCAAATAACACTGCCAGTGACACACTTTTTATAATTGTTTTCAGAGGTATACTTGTTTTCAGTTTTCCAGGGCATGTTTTAAAGTTTTAGCCTCTCTTTTGCCCCATTAATCAAAAGGAAGACCAAAATGTCTTACTCAGTAACAGATAATCTGACCCAGAATGACAGGTATGTTTTATCTTGATTGAAAAAATAAAAACCTCTACAATGTCAGATTATTTATTCAAAATAATAGAGGTGTAAAAGTTCAGACTATAGGCTCTGTTTAGAGACCCATATATATTACAGCGCATAATATTACAGCACCGCATTCCCAATGCCAAAGGAAATTAATATATCTATAAAGCACAGTTTAAACCAGGCCCAGACAATATTGTATAATAATATAGTTTAATATATGCCACCTTGTGGAAAACCCCCAGTCCCATGCCCTGAATCTGATCTTGATGTGTGTACGTGGGTCACTGGAGACAGGAAAACTACTTCAAATGGAGACAATGGAATAGTAGTGTGCTGTGTGCATTCACCTTTGTCTGTGTGTGAGTATCCAGTATGGCCTCTACGGGGATCCTGAGCAGGCGTGCTTGCTCATTACACCAATCACATCAAATTATGCACTTCCTTCCATAAAATCTGCTTTCTTTCCCTGAATTCTGTTTCCCTGTTGGACCCCCCACTGCCTCTCACTGCCAGTCTATCGCAGCAAGTCATCTTCACTCATTGGTTCTTCTCCAGCCAAATGTGAAGGTCAAGTGAACTGTGCACAGCAGCGGGCTGAGCAACTGCCTGACACACAACTATGTCTACATTGTAAAGAGCTACTTATGAGGAAACATAAAATAAACACAAAATTTGACAATGGATATGTTTTGGAATTAGAAAAGCAAAAAAATGACCCACTGCAAATGTGGGTGTAATGGGCTGATTAAGTTAACCTCTGCAGCACTCACCCCTGCTAGCCTCAATGATAGGACAATTGCAGTGATTTTCCTAAAAGAGAGAGAGAAAGAGGGATGATTACATATTGATATATATTTATATAGAGATATATTAAACAGTAAACAAAATCATTTACATCCTTTGAGATATATAAGATATAGGAAACTATTTTTTTTCTTTTATTGTCAAAAACTGATTATTTACTTAACAAATCTTCTGTGAATGCACTTAGATATGTCACCTAAAATATTAAAAGATGTTACAGAAAGCATTGATTGCACTTTTAGTTTAATATATTGCACTCTCAGCTGAGATCAAGCTCATGAAGGTAGTCACTCTGTGCACACCTTCTGTTTTGGTTCATGTATGGGCACAGCACATAAGGGCTGGGATGAATGTGAACATACACCAGTGGGTGTGGCGATTAATAAATATCCTGAGCAGGCACACCATCAGTCCCATGGGCCTTGTAAAACTTGCCTGTGTGGCATTTACTTACTTTAGCATCTGAATCATCACAAATTGGTTTGTTAATGTGCATTATAAAAAACAGACTTAAACATTTCAATGGTAAAGGCGTTAAGGTTCCTCCTACATTTTTAACCTAAATTTTGAGATCCTATTTTATACATAGTTCATATGTCAGAATCTAATTTGAATATTGTCATTGTTCTTTTGCCACATGGTACAACATTGTCTCCTAGATTGTATTCCAAAGTAAAACTAAGTTTCAGGCTGAAACAAACATTTACCGTTTCTGATTTTATACCAAATTTTATTATTTTCTGCTTTTGGCTTGTTTTTCTGGCTGCTAATATAAACATAGGCTTATATAAAAACATAACTTTAACTGCCATAATATTATGAGAATCATCTCTGTAATATATTTGATGTTAATTCCAGTGCATGGATTTTAAATAAAGATGACATTAATGATAAGAATGAACAAAAAAGAGTAGAAGAAGAATTTTATACAGAATGGTCAAGAAAGTTCAAGTTTATGGTTAAGATACATGGGGCCTGAATTTGTATTTATCATCCTAAACACTAGAGGGCGATAGTACAGTTGCTTAAGTCAAGTCCAGTTTTGTTGCCGGAAGTAAATCCCACAAGTCAGAGGGCATTCGGCATGCGAGTTTGTTTGGATTTCCATGTGGAACTGACTTCTTTAAACTATAAGATAAAACCCTCGGAACAGTGGTAATATCTTTCAGCTCATCTCAGCAGTCATGGGTAAAAAAGGCAAGAAAGAAAAGAAGGTGAAGGGAGCAGAAAAAACAGCCGCCAAAATGGAGAAAAAGGTTTCAAAGCGGTCCAAACGAGAAGAGGTAAGTTAACTGTCAACCTATGAGATGACTATCGCTTACGTTATATGTTAATATTTGTACTTTTCATATTTTTTTTTTTTAAAAAGGACGAACAATACCTTTGCAGCTTTGAACTAAATGGTGTGAATACGCTGTGGAAATAATTTTGAGCTGTCTCTAATCTGATCGCTTATTTCAAATGCAAGCTAAAATTCAAATTCCTAAATAAAGGTTACACAACTGGCTACAATTCACCTACAACATTAGCTGATGTGTGACAGCTATTTACGTTAGTCTCTTTTGTCTTTTTACCTCTTACCCTTTCTATCCTTTCTGTCTTCAGGAGGATTTGGAGGCTCTGATCGCAGAGTTTCAAACTTTAGATGCAAAGAAGACACAAGTTGTGGAGACAACATGTCCACCTCCATCACCAAGGTGAAAGACGGCATCACTTTCTTCAGCATATTGTCTTTTTATTTCCAAGTAAAACACAGAACACATAAACACTTCCCCAAAAACCTGATAAAATACATTAAGCATTCCCAACCCCTGTTAAGAGCTTATCAAACCAAGTAATATGCAAAATACAACGACTTACTTTAACATAAAGTAGCATGAGTTTCCCATAAAACCCCAATTTACTTAAGCTTCCATAGAAAGAAGCAGTTGTCGCTGGGCTGTTTGGTGTCATTATCAGTATGGCTATGCTAAAATGCTGATGTTGTACTCAGTAGGCGAAATGTCAACCCTGTCTCCCTCTTTAATTTAGCATTTTAGCATGCCAACTTTGCTTTCAAGCACTGAACACAAAGAACAGTTAGGAACCATGAGAACATTATTTATCTTGTGGGTATTTAGTTGTAACCGATTACAAATTATCCTGAAGCAGACATGAATATACAAGACTTTATGGCATCTCGTCCACTAAGTATTTGAGATATTTTAGTCTTTACGACAGAACAACATCACCATGTGTAGAGCCACGCATGCATATATGTATGTGTCCTGGACCATGATCTCTTTATATGATTTTTTAGATTGAGTGCATCTCTCTCTGCCCATCCTGAAAAAGATGAACTCATCATGTTTGGAGGAGAGTATTTTAATGGAAAAAAGGTAGTGAAAATACTCAAATAAATGCATCACTTAACTTGTATTTCATGAGCTTGATTCTTCACATGCAGGCTCTCCAATTATGTCTTTTGATAATGAATTACTAATGAATAGGTAATAACATGCTAGTTTTATGTTTGTTTTACAACAGAAATTCTACAGAATAAAATTTTAACTCAAAAACTTGTTGATGCCCTTTTCTTGCAGACGTACATGCACAATGATTTGTTTTTCTACAACATCAAGAAGAACTGCTGGGTTAAATCAGAGATCCCCAACCCTCCTCCCCCTCGCTGCTCTCACCAGGTGTGTTCATGGAGGGCCTCTTTTGGTCGACACTGATAATATTTCTGTTCTCATCAAAACATTGAAGTGTTTTCTATGCATTTGAAAATCTAACATCACATTCTCCATTATTTGTCTTCCACACATGTAAGTTCTCAACTTTTCATGAGAGTAATTGAATTACAGTTCTACTTCCAAGTAAGCAAGTATCAAGTGATTATTGTCAACTCGATTGCTATAGTGACGCTGATAACGCTACATTTGACAAACTGGAACATCTTTCTACTTCCATATCCCTGGTTAATTTTTGATTTTTCATTGAAACACAAGGGGGCAGACTAATGTACATAATGGCTAAAAAACAGTGAAATTTCAGGATATCAAACCTGTTCTCTCACTTGGTTCATGCAGCCATCTTACTCCACCCCTCTTTGTTGCTCCCCTCTGTCTCACTCTTCCCTCCCTCCATTCACCCTCCACAGGCAGTGGTAGTTCCTCAGCAAGGAGGTCAGCTCTGGGTGTTTGGAGGGGAGTTTGCCTCCCCAAACGGGGAACAGTTCTACCATTACAAGGACCTTTGGGTGCTGCACCTGGCTACAAACACCTGGGAAAACATCAAGTATGTACAGAGGGTTGAAAACCGTGACAGTGAACAGAAGGCTGGAATGAATGAATGAATGAATGAATTGATTAATTAATATGTGAATACATTGATTGGTGGATGGCCAGGAATACAAATGTGCACTGAATTAATTTTTAAAGGAATCTTAATTATTTTATCCTGTCCAGTAATTAAACACCTAGTTATCATCTTACAGACATCACTGATCAGGATCGATTGATTAATATTGGGTTTTGTATTTTCTAGGGCCCCTGGTGGTCCCTCAGGACGCAGCGGCCACCGGATGGTCCTGAGCAAGAAACAGCTGCTGGTGTTTGGAGGTTTCCATGAGAGCACCAGGTAGGCAGACAGCTATTAACAATAAACAAGCACTATACTTTATGCCTGTAATAGAGTGTATGATGGGCAGGTGACAAATCCTGTTATTTTAATGTGACAAGAAATCATTTCTACCTCATACAGATCAGCAAAGTTTCATGTATTGTAGTCAAAATATCAAAGTTAAAGAGTTAAATTTTAAACACCAGGACATATGTGGACTGGTAAAGAAGCATAGAATTTATAAAATAATATATTAAAAAGGAAAAAACGGCCACTGGCTTTCTAGCAACTTAAGACACAGAAATTTATTTAAAAATTAAAACTGCACTAACTATTATCTTTATGCTAATAATGGATGACATCACTATGTGCACCATTAAAGAGGTACTTGTAGGGATAAACTCTGGCTCTATAGTTTCTCCCAGCAGTGTATTCTAGTGTCCTTCAGCCAATTGTTTGGCTTTTCCAGCCATAGCATTGCTTTTTGGTTCTGTGTCAGGACTATCATCAAATTTGTTCTCAGCTGATTTCATTACAAAAGCTCTGATAAACATGTTGCACATTACCTGTTTAGTATATATAGCACATATTGCCATATCAGTATTAGGCCAGAATATGTCAAAAATGTGTACAATGTTAAACTTGTTATGGAGTTTTATGTTGCCGCAGAGCCAAAAAACTGACTGTAATACAATTTAAAGAATAAACTCCAAACTGATCCCTGAACAGCAGCCCTTCTCTCTGCCTCCTTCCCCTCCTCACCCCTATAGGGATTTTATCTACTACAATGACGTCTACTCTTTCTCCCTGGACACCTTCACCTGGTCACGTCTATCTCCATCAGGCTCTGCACCCTCCCCCCGCTCAGCCTGTCAGATGACTTCCACACCTGATGGCACAGGTGTCATCATTTACGGGGGGTACTCTAAAGTGGTGAGTAGGTGTGTATGTGTGCGCATGTGTGCCTCTCTTAAATTGATTGTATGTTACTTTTTGTAATTTAATCTGCAAATATATATTTTTCGTTTGTTCGTTTTTTTTTGTCCAGAGAGTCAAGAAGGATGTGGATAAGGGAACCATCCACTCTGACATGTTTCTGCTAAAGCGAGAGGGAAAAGATGGACAAGGTACAAAAAGCATCGTCAGAAACAAAAAATAATTTAAGACAGTAAAAGTGAAGCACTGAAAAAAATCTGCTGCTGATGACTTCTCTCTGACTTCTGTTGACTGTTTGTCTGCGCTCCAGAGAAGTGGTCATGGTCCAGAGTGAATCCCTCTGGTAATAAGCCCCCTCCTCGCTCTGGTTTCTCTGCGGCGGTGGGTCCAGCAGGACGGGCGGTGCTGTTTGGAGGAGTTTGTGATGAAGAGGAGGAGGAGTCACTGGAGGGCGACTTCTACAATGACGTCTATCTGTTTGATATGGTGAAAAACCGCTGGTTCCCTGGCCTTCTCAAGGTAAGCTTCAGATGCCTGCTGCATTAATGAGTGTCATGAAGTTTGAAAGGATGTTAAAGGAAAAAGCGTATGTATGTGTGTTGGGTGGAAAAGGAGCTCGGTTAATCAGTCATTTTTGACACCAAGAATGTCTTGTAGTCTGGTATCCTGCCTTTTTCACACAACTTTTTCAACAAATCCTTTCACTCCCTTTCACTCATGCACTGTGAGTTTGAATTTATCCAGAGTTTACAGAGAGGAGCTCTATGAGTAAACACTGACATGAGGATTATACCTCTAGTCCCGAGTCCTGATGATCCACATGGGTGAACACAGCAGACAGATGTCCAGAGCGGGGGGGGGGGGG
>JAPZDY010000023.1:12374017-12414488 GCA_029783645.1 Ctenochaetus hawaiiensis
CCAGCGTACAAGGGAAAAGTCTCCCAGATGTCCATTATCCTTCCCACATACCTCAAATATTAGGCTGCATTATAAAGTAATAATTGAGGTGTTGAAAAAATACATTTTCACCTTTCAACAAATTCCCTCATTGTTGGACTGTTGGTTAGTTTTGGACTAACAGCTTTATATCTCGGATCTAATTACCGACTACATTCTCAGTTCAGTACTGTGTCCTTGATCTCTTCATTTGAGGAAACCTTTTCTATCACCAGGCTCTTTTCAGTCCACCAGTATAGCAACATGCCTTGTATAAACACGGGCTCAATGCGGGGGAGTCCTGTGGGAGTCACTCTGAAAGGATTGACATTGTGATTACCCTCTTGGTGTGAAGAATTGGAGAGGTTACCAACCTTCAATATTTGAACTTCTAGAAACCCCTTGCACGCCCCGCAATCCTGCTTAATACCTCCTCCTATACACCAGCTCACACACACACTCAGCACCCCCACATGCTCATATCTCTCACCCCTACACACACATCAAGCCCCAAGCAGACTAAACCTTACAGAGAGATTAGGCCTGCTAGCACTTGGCTAACGCTAATCTGTTCTGTAAACATTCAGTACTATGAGCCCATTGAAACAGCCTGCTTAGCTGTTGCGCTTGGCACAGAGCTCCACACCTTCCCCAAAGAAGAGAGTTCTCAAACTGCGAGACAACTCCTGATTAGCCCCTCTTCTGGAGCTCTGAGCCCCTCTCATCCACACATTTATTTCAGTAAGACATCACCTGTATGACTGGCTGCCAACAGGTTAAGGCTCTGCTGACAGACTAGATCTAAGCTCTATAATACTGTAATGTCTATTATAGAAGTGAAGACCACCCAACACAGGATGAGTTAGGTAATGCTTAGATTGCCTAAATTAGATAGATTGCTGTAATGATGCTGTATATGCATCTGCCAAATGTGCTGGGACAAGTCACACAAGTTAAGCATGTATTCATTAGAAGTAACATAATTATCCTTCTAGTCTGTGTTTGGGACAGCTGTGCTCCATGATATACAAATATAGCCTCAGTGTGCCATTAATATTCAGTGTAGGATGTTCAGTCCATGGTTTTGATTTGCAGCTACTAAGCTGGTTTGTTCAGTAAAAGCTGGTACAGTGCTGAGCCTGTTCACTGGTGGAAGGCAAAAGTCCTATGAATTGTCTTGACTAATAAACTGGACAGCTTTAGAGTGGTGTAAATTAATCCTAATCCTTTTGGTTGCACATTAAGTACAAAGGCTTTACAACAACCTGAAAGTGCGGCAGATAATAAAATATATTTCAGTCCAGTGTGTAGGATTTCGGGGGATCTATTTGCAGAATATGGCAGAAGTGGAATTTAACACTGATGTTTATGTTTTCATTAGTGCACAACAGGCAGAAAATGAGAACAGCTGTGTTTTAATTGCCTTAGAATGAGTCCTTTATATAAAAAGAGGCAGCAGGTCCTCTTCCATAGGGACCGCCATGTTGCACCGCTGTGTGTCTACAGTAGCTCAGAGTGGACAAATCAAACACGGGTTTTAGAGAGAGCCTTTCACTTTTTTGTGAGTGTTGCAGCCTCCGTATGGTTTTCCTGCATGCTTGGTATGTAGGGGTGAGCAATACAATCCTCGGTCGGTTACAATCTATCAGATGGCCCTAAATCCTGCAGACTGGACCTTTATATCACGACCAAATGATTTAAGTTTTCATTCGTCGGAGGACACATTTATGTTTATGATGAATCTTGAATTTATTCCACAAACATGTATTTCATCGCATAGTCAGTACGTTTGAAGTAAAAACATTTTTTTTTATTTTGGTGGGGTGTACACTTAACCAGAGATGATTTCCCTTTGATCATTTTACCCTTCACCCACTGAGGCCGTGCATGAGAGTGACGCAATGTGATGTTTGACGAGCGATCAGTGCTGGGTGGTGCTGCTTTTGAAGAGTGTGCACTGATGAGATGATGACAAGCCGTGCGTGATGTGCACAGTGGCTGGGAGGGGGATTTACTTTTGATGGATTCTTCTTTGCTTCAGTCATCTGGACTGAGAGAGCCAAACATGGACATTGTTCTACTGTTGTTCAACTGAGGTCCAAAGGAAACCGGTCAAATGACTATTCTCTTGAATTAACAGCAAAGTTTATCCAGCTATATTCACAGTTAAAGCCAAGAGACACACCCTGATAGAGTATCAAAAGAGTTCTCTCAGATATATGGCCCCATTAAAATTCAATTATCTATGAAATGATGAACTGCTATGCTCTATCAACTGGTTGGTTTGAAATAAACATCAAATGAGACAAACTGCAGAGTAAATGCTAGCCTAACTGCTGAGTAAACACTGTCCCTTGCAATCATTATTCCTGCAGCTACTTACATATATTTATGTTGGACACTCAGGACGTACATGTGTGTCTATTTCCAGCCGTAGTGGGTTTTAGAGGCCTTTCACCAGGGGAGAGCTTTTGGAGGTTGAAGTCAGATAGAGTTTACTTTAAGGTCACAGTGGGGATTCAATTTTATGGAGAGAGACTGAAGTTCATTTGTGTGGTTTCTTGCAGCTGATACGTAGCATGAGGAATGGAGACTTTGAAGTAAGGTTAGTGCCAGAGTTTAGAATGGATTTTAAAGGGAGCAATAATTTAGCTTTCCTCCGGTGGCACAAAGCAAACAGACTCAGTTGACGCAAAACCAAACACATGGACAGAGTGCACATTGCCTTGGCCGGGTAATATACACAGAGCAGATTGAACGACAGTCTGCTATGGACTGAGAGCATGAACATGACATGTATGAGCCACATGTGATTCGAAGTGAAGGACTGGACGGCAACTACGCTGTACTTTATTGAAGCTGACTTCAGGTTTATGGAATTAGAATGCAGGAAATATGACAAATTATTATGTGTGCTAATGGATCAGTGAGTCTTAAATCTCTCACTTTACAGTGATCTTTTTAAAGGCCATTAGCTTTAACAGTGCAACTGAGTCTACTAATCACTCTTTTCCCTTTTTTCTCTTGGCTGTGTGCACAAAACCACAAACGAAATGCAGACAAGCCGAGAAAAACTGTTGCACAGAGAGACAGGCAATAGTAGAAATGGCCTTTGAAGATGCACCCATGTTTGTGTGGTGGTTGTAATGCTGCCAGACAAAAATGGGTGAAAATTGCAGGGAAATCATAGGTGCTCTCAACATGTTGCTTTAAAAATAACTCAGTGAATGTGCAAATCCACAGATAATTAAGGTTGTTGGCTTTGGATTAAATTAAACAAAATTAACTCAATCTACCCAAACTTCAGTCTCATATTTTAATATTAACTTCTCAATGGTAAAATATATAACAACATTTGAAAAATTCATAGACAAATGAACAGTATTTCAGTTCTTACCTCTGTGGCTCAGTTTGACCCTGGGGACACTTTGTTTGATGCTTGCTCCAAAGGGGAGGGTGGCCAACAACATCAATCCCACTAATGGGACCCCAGGATGGGATAGTGCCTTAATCCTCTTCCCTGTGCCGCCATAATTACTGCCAGACATGCAGCGTGGAGCCCCAGCTTCATTTAGACTCTGATTTACAGAGCCCTCTGTCTTCATGGTGTGTTAAATGGTCTTATTCAGTTTTCACTCTGTCCGTTTTCTGCAACCCTGAAGAGAGACCGGAGCAAAGAGTCAAGATAGGGAGGAGCAATCCTTGTGTGTGCATGAGGAGTGTGTGAGCAGTCTAATCTAACTTCACGCAGGATATGTACACAGGCCTCTGTTGTGACTATTCAGATGTTTCACCATGGAGCCCTACAGGCATGTTCCCTCTCTTTGCCCATCCTACATCAGCTGTTGCCTGTCATTGGCTCTCCTTTTGTGTCGCCTTTAAATCTGTTTGCCCACAACAAAGGTCAGGCTAACAAAACAGTCACATTCTATCTTTCACTGCGCCACCGCTCTTTCAGTTTCCAAGTCTCCTCTATCTTCTTTTGACTTGGATAACTCATTTAATTCTTTAGTTAAATGATACTTAGCAATAGTTTTAGCATTGGCTGATGACCCTGTCAGCTCCTCCTTTATGTCGTGTAAAAAAATGGACCATGTTCTGTTCATGACTTCACAGGGCATTAAAGAGGCCTGTGGCCCAGACATCAGTTCACAGTTAATTTAAAGAGAGCTGTACGAGTGAACAGTCATGGGAACATTCACTTGCCTTTTCTGTTACTAATAAGCAAGGAGAACTTGAGTGATGTGCACTAACTAAACATGGACAAAGTGAAGTCATTGTGGCAGAAACTGGGCATGTTTTGGTTTTGGCCAGTGGGGAACTTAAACATTTAAACATAAAAAACATGAGACAACGTTTCAATCCCACATGTTTTGACCTGACAAAGATCCACCTGGGGCTAAAAAGTTGTCCATTTAAACAAATTCTTGTTGCAGAGTCAATAGCAGGTGTTATTCTTTCCATTCATCCTGTTTTTTTATTGTAATGTGCATATAACTTTACTCCATTAAACACGAAAACATCATCTGACAGTACGCATGATGTTGTGAAACGTGAAACATCTAAAGGATTTTTTCCTTTTCTTTGGCATCACTTAGTACTTAAGAGACAAATAAAGAAGGAATTAGACACTAAGACTTCATAAATTAGTTCAAAAAATTATTAATTTGGCATTTATATGATAGACAATAACACCACTGAGGCTAGATATCAACACAAGGATCAGTACCCAGTGATTTGTAAGCAATGATTACTTCCTTCATAAATTATTGAGGATATAGTCTAAATCAGATGCTAATCAGCCAATTTATATATATTTCACTAATTTGTTTATTACCCTTCAATAAGAAAAGCAGTGCATCATATCAGCTCATTACTTTGATTGCACTGAGACATGATAAAACCATAACAGAGTCAATCAACAGAGTATTAACGGTGGTTTTGAACTTGCATTCCAGCACATTCCTCAGCCTGCTAGCTACAAATTAACCAGTCAATCAATGGAGAAATTAATGAGTGCATCAAAAGAATGCCTCCCCCCTCAAACCTCATTACTACATCTCCCTCATTGCTTTCCCTCCACCCCCATGTCAGATAACACACATCAACCTGTCCTGTGACAATATAAACAATGTCAGCCGAGATTAATAGATCCGATATGCCACACACACGCTCACATATCTCAAATGCTGGAACCAAGCATGTTGCTGCTAGTTGGAGCAATTAGACACATAGTGTCTAATAGTAACGTCTCTGTAGCGAATTATATAAGGCAATGTATGTTTCTTTTAGCCTAAGCACATAAATTAGCATCGCAGGATAAAATGTAAAAATACGATGATGGCAGTCTCAAACAAGAAGTAAAAGTAGAACTTCTTTCACTTAATATGTTATCCCTGTCTAGTTTTGTCATCTGCTGTTTGAAACTTGAGTTCATTACTAAGAATCAGGGCACAGTGGCACCCATCCAAGCACCCTGTAGCTTTAAACTGGAGAGGATTAGACCCTGATAAACAGACTGCTGTTTATCTAAGATGACAAATTGAGGCACCTTCACACCTTCAGGGTTAGAACTACAGATACAGAGCTGTGTGTGATGGATGGGCAATCAGCAATAAGAGTGAGAAAACGAGCCGGTTCAAATCTGTGCACACTCTGTGAGCGACAGTCATAGTGCTGGTGGTGGAGCTTATCCTCCCAATGGTATCTTCAGGGGAGTGGTGACACGATTTCACCCATGTGAGTAGCGTTCAAGTAGGCTGATGTATCTCTTTGCACTGCTTGAGTGCCCGCATCTATCAGCAGTACAGGTCTGTGCAGCACAGAGGAAGAAGAAAACAGCACAAACAAAGGAGTAGACTCAAGTGATACTACAGAAGGGTTAATATCTGTCCATCTGTCAAGAAAAGAATGACAACAGAACATTGTTACACAATAAAGAAGGAAAAGACACAGTACGCATAGCTAGGCAGTCAATAATTTGGAAAGAGTGAAAAACAGATTAATAAAAAGAGTATAATAGAGAGGTGAGAAAGAGAAGAAACAGACAGCTTGTGCCATGTGGGTTAAGCTAACACCTCTGTTTCCTGTCGGCCAGAGTCCCTGTATTCTTTGGCAGCATGGCCAGCACTCAGTGCACGGGGTGATGGGAAACAATCCTGATGGCGATGGTGACAGATTTAAAGCTAGCAGCTAACATGGTGCTGCTGGCTTCTGATCTCAGCAGCATATAGCATCCTATAGATGTCACCACCCCAAATATACACACAGCATATATATGAACCATTTAATAACCAGTTTGCCAGCAGAAATTTATTAACAGCTGTCCAAAACTGAGAAAATGAAAAGATACTATATAGATCTTTACAGCAGCTGAACTTCTAAAACATTCCCATTAGAAGTCGTCAGCAACATGAGGAAGGAGCAGATGGCGAAGAAGTGCTCTGGCCGTGGGCATTCTCACCTTGGGACCACCCCTAATGAGTCATTTAGCAACACCCAGGTGCCCTGTGGAGTCCGCTATTATCAAACCCCTCCATCTCCACAGGACATAGTGCATTAGCGCAGCCATTTCTCTCTATTCCCTGACCACAGGCACTGACCTGGCAGAACAACATAAGTAATTGTTTCTAGCTCTCAGGACATTAGTTGTTTTTCTTGGCAACGGTCAATCATCTTTTTTTTCACCCTTGCATTTAGGCAAGCATGTAACTCTCCTGTGAGTCTGTGTGAGTTCATGTCTTAAAGAGAAAATACAGGTCAGCAACCAGGCCCCACAGTTTGAATTTTACACTAAACATCAATAAAAAAACATAAAGGAGCACTCTTTTTTTTAATGTTACTCTCTGACTTAAGAGACCAGTTATAAATGGTGGTGAAGAGTATAAAAATGTCTGTTCCAACACAGACAATCAGATCTCTGCATAATGGCCCATATTTGTCTGAATTATCCAAAATATAACTTTTTTGTTTTAACAACATAAAAATTAAGACACCTGGTCCAGATCACAAGGATCCAGTTTCACTGTGTCCTGAAAACCAACTGTTGCCAGAGAACAAGTAAATATGAACCATGTCATCCTTGCAGCGGTGTAAGATTATTCTGGACCGAGAACAATAAAGTCAACCTGCATGCTATTATATAAAAAAACTCTTTAAAGTATCACTTTCTCTCTTTTTTTCATAATTTGTTTACACAGGTTATTAAGTGAACATCATGGCAGCAAGCTGAGATTGATTCTAGATTTTAAACACAAACATCTCTCCACCTTATCTTAGTGAAACACTTTATCAGCACAGCTTGAGTGTATCTCTTGGGAAATTACATATCACTCCAAAAACCCCAATGCAAAATAAATTGCCAAAATATCCTCTTACGCACAAACTTTAAGTGTGCACACATAGTGATACAGACAGAGATTGAAGATGAAAATACTGCAGTGCCAGTAAATTAGCCCTGAAAATGAATGAATGCATAGAACTTTACATGTTAGGTAAAGATATTTAATGCTTCCTCATGGACTAAACCAGGGATCATTTCCTATTAGGAAAGTCCTTATTTCCTGCAGCCATTTTTGTCAACTAAATCCTATAAATCACAAATCCACAGGCTGTCCTGATTGCAGAAAGCCCCTCTCACACAACCACACAGCAGCAGAGTCCTGACAGTTCACACCACTCCCCTAGTGCAAGAGTTTATGGAAGGATTTCTCTGTTTTGCAACATGTGAACACATTCACAACACCACTTTTAAAATGGCTTGAAACATCCTTGCATGTAATCGATGAATGGTAAACACCCAGACGAGACAGCATTCCTGTGGAATTCCTTCCGTTTTGGGAGCGAAAAGTATGTCTGTGAAAAAAGGAGAAAGAAAAAGGGATGGATAAAATTCCAACCCTGAGGTCCTGTCTGTCCACATTTTGTCCCTCCTAAGCTGTTATCTGAAAACACTGGTAAGAGAATACTGTGGGCAGCTCCCGGTATGGTAACCAGATACACTAAAGACGATAATGGTGCTTATGCTGCTTTTGTTTAAGACTCACTTTATGGTAAATGTTGCTGTTTAATCCCTCCATCTCTGTGGGTGGAAGACAGAGCCCACAGCTACACTTTTCAACTGTAGACACCTGAGTTAGCGCCAGCTTAGGTCTGCTGTTGCATCAAGGGTGAATGGAAATGTGGGAGAGTGAGCGTGAGAGGTGATACTGGATCTGTGCCTTAACTCTTTTCAATATAGAGGATGGAAACGGAAAAAACCACCAAGTGGAAACAAAGTCGAGTGGCTTCAAAACAGCGAAGCAACCATGTAACTGAGACAACAGCATATAGATAAACATGCTGAAAAGGGTCCGTTGATAAGGGACAACAGGACATGTAACTCTAAACATGCTGAACAGGGCATGACCCGGGCGTGCAGCTCTGAATGTGAATGCGAGTCTGCCTGTATGAACATATGTGTGTGTGTAAGCTAACACCGTCCTGAGGTGGGCAGATGGGAGCGACAGAGCATGAAAACAGTGACTGACGGCTGTAAGTGCTCTCACTTGGCTTCTGATGGCCTGAGGATGCAGAGGTACACCCATGCATGCCATGAAACAACACTTCTCAAGAGCGTTTTAGTCTCCTACAAATGTGGGAAACACCTCTTTTTTCTTTCTTCATCCTGGTAAGGCTTTTGTTACGCACTGACCACCACACCAGCTCCAGTGCAGTTCAACACAGACGGAGGAAACACAGAGCTGCAGGGCAGCAAACCCAGTCAGGCTGTCTGCGTGCCAGTCATTTGCACCTCACCGCTGTAGACTCTCTAAACACACTAACTGCAGTAAAGGTGCCCTAGATGTTTTGTCTGTCTGCACTGTAGGATTCTGGAAACACAACCATATAAGGTTAGGAAAGCGTGCAGCATGGCTACAAGAATGTTTTAATAACACTTTCCACACGAAACCTGTTGAGTTTTGAGAAAGCATTCTTTCAGTTTTTGGTCTTCATCACCGTCCAGGAAAAAGCCTTGGCGTGAACAGCGTGACGTTGTCCTAGAGAGCTGGAATGGTGCTGTAGGCCTTTCAAAACACAGCTGAATACTGATGCTGTGATTTTTTAGTGTAATGTTGGATCAGTCCAGGCACGCCATCCAGAACAGGAGTGACTGAGAGCACACAGGAGGCTCAAGGTTAGCACAGCATGGGCTTGGATTTATTGAAACAGTGAACAAAGGAACCCACATACTCTACCAAAACCCTTCAACCAGTCTCTCATTATACCTAATTATCAAATACACTTTCCTGGTCACACTGGAACACTCACAAAATTGGAATCAGGATACAGTTTCATCCACAAATGTGTTGTCACTTTTCCAAAAGTCCCTTCAAAGTCCTCAGAGCTCACAAGTACACACCTCCAGGCTGTGATTTCAGCAGTAGTCATCAACCTGCCCCATCTCCAGTCAAGTGAGTCTGTAACTGCTTGTGTACACCACAGTCTGCATTTAGTATGCCTGGCAGACACCGCCGGAGTCACATAACAGTTGGGCAGTGTTTAAAGGGGAAAATCAGACACGATTTTCTGAGGTGTGTTTCTGTGACCCGCAGCAGAAATCTTTTATTTACCTCATTCATGCTGATCGAAAGTCCTGAAACACTGCCAGAGAAATCAATATCGACACGACTCCCATCTCTCCCTGCCTCTGCTCGACAGTTTCTCTGCCTCTCTCACAACAACCTCTCAACCAAAAGCTCCTTGTAGGGAGTTAGAAAAACCGTTAGAAGCACAGAAAGTGGAGAGAGGGTCCTTGAGACTGTTTGATACACCGGCAGGAGCAGGATGGTTAAATAACTACACTAAATTCACAGATCTGTTTATTTCCCTCATGCTGCACAGTATAACAAAAAAACAAACAGGTTCACTGCAACTTATTTTCTGTTCTGTTGATCTGCAATGTGAATATTTTGGATCAAGGAAAAGGACTTAGCTGGTTAAATATTGCTAGTCACATTTAACTACAGACTATTTGGAGCCCAAACACTCCCCCGCTCATCAAAAACTGTCTAAACACTCTCAAACACATTTGGTACCAGAACACTCTGCCACTTAACCAGCTTCTAATACAACTAGGATTTTTCTCTAGGTCTAGATTTCTGAGTGGTGTGGAATAACACACAAAAAGCATCATGACACATTGATTTAGGCTTCAAATTCTGATGCATTTTATGAAATTATGAATTAACTTATATCACATTAATGTACTATGATGAACAGAACACTACCTTATCCAGCTAAGAGCAAATATTGCTGTCTTATGAACAGCATGTATTACAAACACTGGTGATTTTGAAGACCTCATATAATCCAAAAGGACTATAAATTGATAAATTTCTTTATAAAATCATTTCAGAATCCATTATATGACGTGGAAAGTTAGTTGTCAACATGCTTTTAACAAAAGCCCCAAAGTGTTTTCCAAATGTTGGCATCTTCAAGATTTAAGCTTGTTTGTAGACCTTGAAAATTTGTCGAAAATATAAAAAATCTAAATATAATAGATTCACACACAGAGTAAAGGAAGGTGTGCAAATCTGGAAAGTAAATTAATTAAGTAAATGAAGAAAGTCACACTTTCAAATCTACAAACTGCGATGAGAAAAATCTGTAATTTACAGAAAAGATCAAGTAACCTCGTTTAATTAGGCTGCGATAAAGCAACAGATGGGAGGAGCGAAACCCGAGTAAACATCATAAACTTATAAACAGAGATTTCAACCACACACACAAAGTTGTAAGTTTTAAGTAAGTGCTCATAATTTGAATGATCGCTAACGTCGTTATTTCATTTTAATCTTACCTGCGCACTCAACTCCGTCTCCTCTCACATGAAGCACGCGCGGCTCCGCACAGCAGCGTCGCTCCCCTTAATTGACTGACGCACGAAGAAAAGTAAAGGAAATACGGACACATGCGCAACCTCCTCCCGACCACGAGAACAGTGGATGGATGAAGTGATTACTTCCCCTAAATACGTCTGCTATCCATATTAGTGGTTAAACGCGCACTGACGCTCTTGAACTCTTTCTGCACTCCGTATGTGTGCATGTGTCTGCTTGTGTGCATGTGTTTGTGGGTATGTGTGTGTGCGTTGAGTGGCTGGTTACTGTGTGGCAGCTTTCCTCAGCAAAAGACAGACGGCAAACAACCAATTATGCTGCTGCAGCTGCTGCTGCTGGAGGGGAGGTGCCCTCAGCATCTGTACAGCTGCCAGTCAGGACAGAGAAGTCCTCAAGTTTTGTCCAGCCCTGCACTTTGTAAAGAGCATAAGTGGAGTAAAGATATTGTAAACGGCATGTTTATGTAGGGTTTTAGGCATAATGTTCAAATGTAGTAAAGCACTCATTTCTTGTTCCAACAATAATACATAGAGCCTGCTGCTGAAAACGCTTTCAAAAAGTTGCTAATAAATAGATGCAGATGTACTGGAGGAGGATCTTTCACAACCTGGCAACCTGAAAGTTATTCTATAACCTATAAATGGTAAACAAGGAATCAGTAAATAAGTGGTCAAACATAAACAAAGCTGTCAATATTACATTAGAACTCTTTAAAGGTGACTCTTGTAATAAAGTTGCACCCAAATATGACTAATGTAATACAATGACATCACATAAAATACAGTGAAATGGTTGATTTAAGGACCACTGATATGCATAAGAATGTTTGTAGTAATAGGGTGGAGACAGCAAAGCCTTCCATGACTTCTTTCCTAGTAAATAGGAGGGACCCAAATGGATTTGATTACAAAAAAGTCATGGCACAGGGATAATCTTAATTGTTAAGTTCGTGATATGCGAGCATGTATGCAGCCAAGGCTCGATGCTGATCAACTTCAACCTGATGTTTTTCTCCTCTGGGATTCCCCCCAGGCACCACCGGTGAGAGGAAAGAACAGCTGCATTAGGGTTCAAGCAGCAGATCCTGCTGGGTGGGATGCCTTGGCTGTGTGTTCACTGACCAGGAACGTGCAGTCCCAGTGATTCTGAAGTAAACTTGGATGTCTTTGGCACAATCCTACATACACACATAGACATGAGTTCATCCAAATCCACACCTTTTTATTTCCTCTAGCAGAAGTTGTGAAAGGGTCAGAGCCAAGTGCACTGAGGTAACATTCAGTCAAGATGAGAGCTGTAATGCTGCCCCAGAAAAGAGAGCTGAAGAACATCTCTTTTATGAAGTGCGATGCTTGTTACTGCACTTTGGTGGTGATTAAGTTATTTATGATCCAGACCTGGGTGTGTATCTTCAGCAGATGTGACTGTGTCCCAGTCACCTACGAGGTTTAGGTTAAAGGTTCACAGGTTAAAACAGTGTCCTCCCTCCCCAGTGGGAGGGTTAGTGTCAGGGTGTGAACTTCCTCAGGACATGTCACCACACACACACACACACACACACATACGGACACGAACGCACACACATACACACACAGTAAAAAACATTAGTGATGAGCAGCACTGATGACATAAATTGTGTCAAACAGTGCACACTGTCCAGTGTCCATCCCATCCCTGCCCATTCTCCTGAGAGTTGTTAAAAAATATGTGTATGTGTGTGTGTGTGTGTGTGTGTTTGTGTGTTATAACCCATACCTGTGCCTGTATTATTGCAAAAACCAAATTTCCAAATGAATAAAAGGGCAAATTTGGTCATTTTCAAGCTTGGATATAGGCCAAGGACCACATGGTTTCAGAAACTCTAGACACATGTCAAACAATTTAAGTAAAACATAATGTTTATGTAATTTTTTTAGAGACCTTATTAACCAATTAGTCAGTGGTACAGTCATGAGATGAGGGAGACAGAATGGAAACAAAGGACCCCAGTTCGATTCAAACTGGCAACACAGTTCATGTTTGGGATCTGATGACCAGAATCTTTTCTATTTTTTGTGACTAATTAATAGAGAAACTGTTTCAGTTGAAGATGATGTTGGCAATATTCCCAGAACAGCTGCCAGGTGATATAAAAATCAGGAGTAAAGAAAAACAGCAATGAGCAAACAGCAAACAGCACAGCAAGTGGTCCATTTGCCAATTCAGAGACAGGAGCAGTTAATAAAGATCTGAGTGGAGGGAAAAGTTGACAGTGATCAATTGTTCAGCCTACAAAAAGAGACTTTGTCCAAAGCAAACCACTACTGAACTCTGAAGTAAAAGTAAAAGTAAAAGTCATAAATCAAAGTGGAATTTCTTTTCAACCATGGTCCCATTTCTGATGGTTTGGTTATATTTTAATTTTAGAATTAAAAAAAGGATTAAATTTAAGTGTGAATTACACCAACGCAAAAACATGTGCATAACTTATACACACATATGCTAACTGTGTTTCTCCTCAAGTGAACTACTTACACAATGGTAGCTTGTTATGTGTTTTTCCTATGCCTTGATATATGGTGTGTGAACAGAGAGGATTTGGCAGTGAAAGACATGATAAAGCAAACCAAAGAATAGCCCCTTAATCCCCAGTCATTCCTACAATGTTGTTATCCAGTTGATCCTCCATTAAAGAGGATCAACCGTTCACTCTGGATGAGGTGGGATGCTGCAGAAATGAGAAATCAACAGTTAGCAATTTTCAGAAGAATATATATTATCTTGAATTGTGCTGATTATTCTCTTAGAAATTGTGATAATATTGGTGCAATGTAAACCGGAGATGATAATAGACGCTAAGGAGGGAGGGTGTGTTATCTGAAGTCAAAGAGGAGGAAAAATCTCGCTCTCTCTCGTTCAAAGGGATTAACTCTCAACAAATTGGACACACTTTCACTCCGACATTATGTGTTTGGGATATATAAGTGTCCAATATATCACCTCACAGTGTATAGTCCATATTCCACGTCATCTACTCTTAACGCTTTGCTAAAAAACATGACAGTGGGTAAAACATTGAATGTTACATTCTCCAGTAGGATGAAACACTCTGTAAATGAGGTGAGAGAGCTGACATTTTTATAAACTTGGGTATTAATATTCCATTAGTGGAGTCCCAGTTGTTTAGAAAATGAAGCAGCTCTTGTCCACATGCTTGTCTTATTCATGTGAGGGTGGGCCTTGTGCACAATCCCACAAACGGTGCATGTTGTGCTACAGAACAGTGCAGTCTGTGAGTAATTTCTAACAGTAATCGTGAAGATCTGCAGCGGGAGGGCAGTCAGCCAGGCCCGGTCACCCAGGGAGCTCCTATTCTAGTTGGGACACACACACTCACACACACAAACATATGCAGGCCTCCAAGCTTTTGTGCCAATAGACTTGAGCTGATTAACTAATCTTGATTACATGAGCTGCCACAGGCTTGTAGTCCTCTAAAAGAACTGGAGCAGAGCTAATTATCTGTGGTTGTTACTTATCGATGATTAGGGATAAGGATCATTAATTAGATCTCAACTAGACATGTCAACAAGCATGGAAGGACTCTGAGCATCCCGTGAAATATTTACAAATACAGGCGAGCTGAAATCTACATATACATGGAAATTGAAAAGAGAAAGATGTGAAATTGTTTAGTTGAAATTGAATTGTGATATCGAAACTTTAACTTAAACTAAATCAAATAAATTATTGATTGTGATCATACATGTATATGATCCCATGTTCTCTGTTCTCATTGTATAAGGATGCCTCCAGCATACACACACACATACATATCCCCACACTGTCTACCTTAAGCTGCTCCCTCCATGATTCCTGGACAGGTGACCATAAAGCTCTTTAATGTTCCATGAAAGTGATGAATGACAGTGAACACAATAAAAAAAGTATATAGCCAACATTCAAACAGTTGTCAGCACACTCTCAGGTTATGGCTGGGTTGGGATGACATCTTCAGTACTGCATATATCACATGACGACGGGCCCTTTTCCACAGTATGGGTGTCACTTTGTGACTTACAGATCCAGCTGTAGGTGCCTCTCTGCAGTGTGTAGCTGGTAAGGTGAAGACAGCGTGAATTTAGAGGTGATCTGCTGTGAACCACTTATCTTCTTTGCTTCTTTGAAAATCCACTGAATTCAGTGTAATAGATGCTCCCTAGAAAACTGTTGCAGAGTACATTAAGTGAAGTAAAGTAGTTTTTACATGCCTGTTCTTTTTGGAGTGTTTGCATTTTATGAGTCTGCTGCCTTTCATTTCAGAGGAAATTTTACTTTTAGATTTAAAACTCTTATTATACAGTTGTATTTACTTGGCAGACTAAACTTTTACACACTTAACTAGTTTCATGAATTTAAAAAAAAATTATATATAAATTATATAGCTGTATTTGCTCAAGTGGAAGATTTAAGTAGGTTTTCAATCCCTGCCAGGGATGAAAATGCGCCGCAATGCCCGTTAACACATCAGTTCACCTTTGTTTATTTTCCTCCTGTAACTTCCCATAAAACCTTTGTTACATCTCAGTGATTTTGTAACTTTTTCAACAAACAATGGCTCTTTTCAGGCATAAAAATCATTTTCTGTGTTGCCACATTATTCAGTGTTCTCTCTTCCTCTAAGTGACCCAAACAAAACACCACCAGTCTGTGTTTCCCTGACTAAATGGGAGGCAATCACAGCTTGCAACCTCACACACACACACAGTCTAAACAGCAAACCCACAGCTCAATTAGATGCATTTTCCAAATAAACACACACACACCTCATCACACACTATGCTATACTGACAAAGGTAAACACCAAACATCTAGGCCCATTAGACTGTAACTAACACAAAACATAAAAGAACCACAAAGGAGGAAGTAAACACATGCTGAGAAAATATCTATATTTTGTTTATTTATGCTTTGGGTTTGTTAGTGCTTTTCCAGCGTCTGAGCGTGGGATTATTTATTTGTTTCCAAGAGGAAAATGCATCCTTGCTGCTTACAGAGCTACAAGCTCTAGAAGAGAAGAAAGGAGAAAGTGTCACACATTAAAAGTCTGCTTCATGGAAAAATAAAAATCTAATGCTAAAGAACATAAATGCTGGGAAAACATTCCATGCTACCCGCAGAGGAGGACTAAAACGAAATAATTGGAAAGAAAAAAAACTTATTTCAAAAGAGATCATGTTGCAAGACACACACACAAACATGTACAGTATTTTCTTTCCCCTTATATCTGAATATTTGCAGTCTCAGGTCTGTGTTGCATACCAGCTGGTGAATATTCCATCGTGGACAGTTAAAGATGTTGAATTTGTTCTGAATGTGAAATTGTTCTGTTCAGGAAATAACCAGAGGGAAACCACTAATGTCTCACTCAGGTAGTCCCAAATGTTTCCCCAGTGAAGAGCTGCCAAAATCAGCATCACTTTCTCTCGAAGCATTTATCTTTTCTGTGCAGGAGAGATGAGGAAAGTACCGGTACTGGAGGTAGGAGTGTCTGTAGGAAATGGATGGCTGTTATCTTGTCATGACTTGTAAAAACAAATGTTATTTTAAGGGAAAATATGTGCAGAAACTGGGTGTATCAGAAATGACAACCCACTGATCACGGATGCTAACATGGGCTTTATATTCCAGAAAACAGACAAAATCATGTCTACTCTGGATCAGGATCTTGGGGGATTAGTTTACCTTTAACACTGCTTCTTCTATTACACCAGCCTCTCAAAAAACAGTCCTCCCCTTCAAGTCCAATTTAGACAAACCCTTCAAAACTGTCCATTTCTATTGGCCTGGTATCTAGACTTAAAAGTCAAGCTGACGTCTGTCTGGGATCTTGATAGGCCTTCGCATTCCTCTTGTGAAAAAAACATCTGTGGATCACATTGGATAAGCCAATAGCGCTTCTCAGGAAGAGAGGGGAGACAGCAGGAGAGACTGAGTGTAAATTAGCCCTTCAGGGGAGGAGGCTGACATGTAGCCTCAGATGGTCTGCGAGTCTTTGAACAAAACACATTTAACAACATCCTCCCCTGTGTACTTTGCGAGCGTATGCGCGTGTGTGTGTCTGCGTGATGCGGCACAGCTGTGTTATGTGACAGTCGATCAGGGAGACCTCTCCTCCCTCAATCAGCTGTTCAAGCTGTGTCAAATAAATCCAAAATCTACAGTAATATATTGAAAAACAGCAGGTTTTCAGTTTGCTCATCCCATTATCTTTCACCATTAGCTGTCAGCCAATAATCTGAAACTGCATCCACATCAGATTTGGACTCTTCGGACTCTTCCCCTCTGCCTTTTTTGGTGATATATCACAGTGTTAATCAGACAAATAGAGCCAAATATACAGAGACTCACACACAGATTTCAGTTGATAGGCTTGATGCTGCAGTGTTATTCATCGGTCATGTATGGGTTTCAACCTGCCTTGTCATCACAGAGGATGAAATGTTGAAACAGCAAGTAAAGGAAGTGGAGACAGGAGGCATGTGCTCTCAACTTCCTGTCAGAAGGCCTAATTGTTGTGTGCCAGTGGGGACTGTGGAGATTTTTTCCTCACTCATTTTCTCTCTCTTTTCCACCTTCCATCTCTGCATATCCACAAGCTTTTTTTTTTTTCTTCACCGCTTCATTGTTGACATGTGATTCATATCTACACTTTTAGGCCATCAAACAGTGAGTGTAGGATAGATAGAGAAAGCCCAAGGGGAAGAGAGAAGACTGTAGGCAGAAACACAGCAATGCCTGTGGCCCAACTGAGCCCAATTTACTGCAGAGTTCTCACAGCTTATCAAACATCACAGCTCACTCAGTCAGGGGTGGTAGAAGAGGGGTGGGGGTCGTCCCCTGGGGTGGTCCCATGTACACAAACACTGAGACAGGTCGCTCTTCAAGATGGAGCCGGGAATTTGACATGCCAGAGTAAACAGTACAGTTGTGTGTGGTAACCCCTTGAGAAAAAAAATACATTTCTGTGTTAATTAGACCTAAAGGGCAGCATTTCTTCATTGTTTTTACCTGTTGTGGATTTTTTGCAGCTTTCAGAGGAGCTTTACGTTTAGTATTTAGTAATATTTTTAGTGTGTGTGGGTGGGATGTGGGCCTGCAGTGGGAGTATGTGTTTCAGTGTGTCAGCTCTCTGCATTCTTTAAATGAATCATTTTAAATCACTGCCGCATCCTGTGCTGGCTTCAGCTTGTAATTGTGGTCACTCAAGCATAAAGAGTGAGAGAGAGGGGCAGACAGAGGAGAAAAAGCACTAAACAGAAGGGGAGGCGGGGGGGGAGTGGGGGTGTCTCTGATAACTTCACTGAACTTTACTTTCCAGTTTGGAGACTTTGTTTTTTTTTTCTTTGCTGTTTTTCTCGTTGAAACCTGTTAATGAATACCAGAAAGCATTTGTTTTTTTTTATGTTATTACTTATAAGGAATCAGAGTTCCTCTGTTCCAGCCTGCCATCCCTTCACTGCAGTTTAGAAGAAACATGCCATCATGCTGCAGCCAAAGTGAAACTATATGATTGAATTACTGATACAGCATCAGGGCTGCTGTTACTTCTAATCTTCTTTGCCGCACCGCTGACTGCCCCATTCAGACAGTCATTATTAGGCTTGCATTTCTGCACCTATTCATTATAACACAGGAATGCATTTACCATTTACATGACTTCCATTGAGTCTCTGAGGAACATATTGACTTTAATGTGCGTGCCAGTGAGGCATGACTGCCATCTCCCAAAAGTCTACCTCAAGTGTGTTTTCAATCTTAGGCTTCACTCGGGGTAACAGTGTTGGTGTCTGGTGCTTGTTGGCCTGTTGGAAGCTATAAATCACTTCCTTAACAGTATTTGAAACAATTGAGAACAATTAAGAGCAGTTAAGCACCTAATTACCAACACGTTCTGACTCATGAGGAACCTGAGCCTTTATGTCAGAGTTTTTCAGTGCTGATGTGGTCACAGTCCACGCTGAGGTGATTCAGTCACTTACTTTCACTATAAACCCACGATTTAACTGGCCAATTTAGACTAATTGGAAACAATTCGCAGCAGTTAGGAGTCTCAATAAAAAAAATAAGGCCACTTATAGAGTCATTGGGTAGGGGTCTGTGGTGGAGGCACGTAATAAAATGTGTTGGGTGAAAGGGTGCAAAACCCCAGATCCTTGACAAGGTGGGAGACATTAGCAATTACAGGTATGTGTGTATCTGTAAGCATTCATGTCAGGCATTTTTAATAAGGTCCTAAGAGAGAGACTTGTGTGGCACCTGACTGGCTGAATCGACCTGACTTAGCCATAAAAACACCTTCACCTCCATTAGGCCATAATGAGAGCTGTGTCGGGCTGCTGGATACTGCACTCTGGCTGCTACCACACAGCAAAAGCCTTCACCAGGGAGGAAATGAGGAGTGATCGGTACAATGACTCACTGTGAAATAGAAGTGGCACTGGGACAAACCAGGAATACATATATGCTAGAAGTAGTGGCAGTTTTTCCATCAAATGTGGTGCTCATTAACCTGCAGGATGTTGGTGTTGAAACAGGAAGCAACTTGTAGCCTTTGCTTCTATTGTGTGTGGCTGCTCGTGAGACCGATAAAAGTAGCAGCCAAGGGTTTTACAAATATGGAATTTCACTCTCTGGCGCTAATTCACCCCATTGCTTCGTGTTGGTGTCTGCCTCCTCAACACTGTCACAGGCTGGTAACACCTAATTGTGTCATGCAACAATAATCTCAAATGGCTGATTGCATGAATGGTGTACTGTGTGGAATCACAAGAAAAAATATGTGGTGTGAATAAACCTGAACAGCTACACAACAAGTACTGCCAACATGCAGAGTGAGATCTGGAGTCAAACTGAATTTCCATCCATTGTTTACTTTAATGGCAAGGTAAATCTCTAAAAGTTGCTTATTCTTTAAACATTATTGTAATCCTGATGTATGAATAAGTGTCTTTGCTCTAAACTAGGACTGGTTGTGCGTTGGTAGCACTTCGGAGTCTGGGTCACTGAGCTGCTTGACTTTGACAACCATAAGATGAGACAGGGACAATAAAGAGGAAAAAGAGCAGAAGAGGTGATAAAGTTTGGAAAATGAAACCCTTTTTCTGCTTTTCATTTGCGGTTAATGGTCATTAGCTGAGTTTGTGCTAGCTTGGCGTAAATATTTAACCTTTCAAATCATAGGGTCACTCCTTAGAATCAGAAAGAGATGCTTATAAATCTAAAGGGGTTTTATTCTTTTCCACATGGGATAGCTCATTAGATTGAGGCAGGGCAAGTGAAACCAATACCATATGGCTGTTAACAGAAGAAACTCAATTAACAGGCTAACAGGGTCACACGAGGGCATTGGGTTTCAAGAGAGAGATGGGCAGACAGAAAAAAAAAGGAAGCTGCATGTGGTGGTGGACAAATTCTCTATCTGTGTTTATTTTAACTTTCAAAGAACTAAACAGCTGCAGGTGGCTAAATGTTGAATAACTTTTGGACCTCTCATGCTATCTACATGCTTTAAAAAGTCATGCAAGCTGCAATTCATCAGCTTTTCAGTGGCATCTGTCATGATACATAGGACAATTCATTTTAAAAAAATGCTTTAATTTACTTAGGGTTAACATTAGGGTTAAGGTAATCCATTTTTTAAATAAAGCAAATGCAAATTTAGGATTTTAAAATGGTCAAGGCTGAAACTTAAGGTTCACCTGAATCAAATGATGTACAATCCTTGATGCTGACTGCAGGAAAAGTTCAAGAATCACAAAATAAATCAGGGAAATTAAATTTCCATAGGTCTTTAAGAGTTAAATGAGGCAGCTACGGGGTTCTCAGAATAAATCAAATTGTGACACAACATACTAAGGAAGTTTTTTTTTTTTAACATGTGACATTTTAGGAAACAAACATTTGATGCGAAGCACTCTCATCTCTTTACAATAAATATGGAGTTACAGGAAACTCTTTGCTTCGATTAGCATTGACTAAATATTGGACACTGACAAGTTGTCATGTTTATACTTCAGTTTATGAATAAATGTTATTCCTCCGACAACACTTTAATCTGAAGCCCAAACAAATAGTGGCTTCCCCCCAGCACTATAACTTAATTGTAACTGACTTTGGTGCAAATACTTTTCTTAGGCCTCTCTTTCTCGTCCCAAACACAAGCACACACTCATGGCCACACATGTAAGAACACACATAACATACGATACCGTAAGTGTAGCAGACAAAGTAAGTGAGTGGTGTAGCCTGGTGTGTAGAGACACAATCTACGTGACCTTCAATAACTAAGCAGCATTAATCGCCATCTTTCATGAGCCACTGAAAACTCATGGGACCTTTATGCATTGAGTCAGTTGCACCTCCTGAAGTTAGGCCAGTACTTCCTCCCAATCAGACCCCAACCTCTTGGCCCCCTCATCCTTTAAGCCAGACCACCTGGACAACTGTCTCTAGTCTCTGGTGTAACCTCTACCTGTTTGAAGACTCCTGCATGAATCATGACCTCATTCTGGTGTGCTTAATCACATCACAAAAAGCAATGATCCTCACAGGAAACAAGACTTAAAAACCAGGAAGTTCAGACAGAGGGATAGCCTGAGGCTGGTAATCAATCATGAGGTGAGTATGTGTGTGTGTTTTAAGCGTTCATTGTTTCAAACAAATTGATTCAAGGTATAACACAATCTCTGACTTTTATAACTGTCACTACACAAGACTGAACCTTTTCAACCTTCGTAAAATAGCAAAGGCATTGAGATAAGACATGTTATGTTGCAACAGATTAGAAACTCAGTTTTAGCTTCACTGAAACTTGGATCCATCCTGACAGGAAACCGTATTATGACTGGCATGCAGTAACTGGCAACAAAAATAAGATAACTGTGTTTTTTCAGTGAACCTTCTTGCTGAGATGTGATTGTGAGATGAGCTTCATTGCTGTGGTTTTGAATTTAGTACAACCTCTTGAGTCCAAGGTTACCGCATGATACAGTTAATGACAAAGTTTTGACTGACAGGCAGACGCAGCAAGAGTGCTGATATTCTCCCAGTTTCAGAACCTTTCCTCTGTCTGACAGAGAAAAAGATGAGAACCAGGGTAAAATGTTTAGGTTTTTTTTTTTTATTGGTTTTCCAGTGTCCTCTTTGACATTTAACTCTCTGGGTTTTTACTTCCCTTTACTACTTAAAGGCATAATATGTAGCATTTCAGCATTAAAATGTCTTAAAGTTGCTTGACCTTTGTTATTTATTTGGATGAGGTTTACACTTGGACTATTCAAAATGCTTCCAACAATGTTAATTTTTTTGTTCAAGGTAGCAGTACTTTCCATTTAGTTGTCTATCAACGGCTGTTTATCACCTCTTAAGCTTAACCTTTGATGAAATATAGGAAAAACTATATGAGAGAAATTAAGGAAGGCAGTTATGAACCAGTTAGCTAGTTGCTCTGCTGTTTAGGCTGCTTGAGTTTGTTTTGCTCATTTATGATGGAGCATGTTCATTCACTTTTATCAGCAAATGAATCAGCAAAATTATTTGTTATTGTTTCAATCAAGAAAACAGGCAGCACAAATTACATATCTTTTAATCTATTCCTTATCTTTTTAGTTTTCAAACTTGTTGCTGTTTATGTAAAAGATGAGCTTTCATTTTCACGTCTCTAATCCCATGATAGCCGTGGCTGGAGACATTATGCTTTTTGGTTGTCTGAACGTTTGTCCGTATTATATCTGTCTGTCTGTCCAGTTCTCATGAAAATGATACCTTAGAATTGACTGGAGGGAATTTCATTACATTTGGCTCAAATGTCCACTTGGACTTAAGGATAAGCAGATTAGATTTATGTGGTTAAAGGTCAAGATCAAAGTCACTGTGACCTCATGTCTGTCTCATTCTTGTAAATAAGGTATCTCTGGAACGCCTAAAGGGAATTTCATTATATCCAGAACAAACAACAACTTGGACTTAAGGATGTATTCATTATAATTTGGTAGTCAGAGATAAAAGGTCAAGGTCACTTTGGCCTCACAGAAAAAAAAACACTTTTGTGCAAAAACACTTTTCTGGCCATTATTCTAAGCCAACACTCAGGAACAGAAGGGGACATTGTGACATTAATTGCTTGGATTTTCTGGACTTGTTTTAGAATTTGTAGCTTCTTTGCAGAAACATAATTTTTAAAGCATTGTAGTCCAACACAAGCTCATTGGTTTTGCTGATAATGAGCTTCAGGAGACCATTGTTGCACAATGTGACAAAGCCCTCTTTCAGTCCTGTGTTCTCCTATAAAAATAGTCTCTAAGTGACATCATGTTTCTTACTGGAAATTATTCACTGAAATCAAACATGTCAGCAAAGCGATAATTCCAAAAAAGTTCCCTATATACCTTTCATTTAATTCCCTCTAAGTCTCTACAACATATATTATATGAGTCTTGCCAGAAATGGATGTCAACTGTGACTTAACTGGTTCCTGGAGGCAAACAGCCTCAAGGCAGTAATTCTGGCTATTTTTGAAAAATGGATAACATGATGTGACCATTTGATTCATTTCCAGTTGAGGCTAAAATTATTCTGAAGACTTATTCTGTCTTTTTGAATCATTTATTACCCTTTACACATGTTATTATACATTTGACGTACGTGTTTACATTTATCATTCACGGTAAAATAGAGCAGACTTCTTTAAACCCACAATCCTTTGGGGCAGAACACAAGAACACAGGCTGTCAGCAAAGAGGAAAACAACACATCCTGGGGCCTGGGGCATGTGTCGTTAGTTAGAATTGAAATAGATTCATTCCCTCTGCTGATGGTCTGCAATATCAGATTTTGGCTACACAGCAGTAATAAATCACATTAATATGGAATGCATTTCATTTGATTAGCTTCCTGCCTTCATGAGCACATACACACACACACACACACACACACACAAACACACAAAATGCAGATGCATGCTCTCATACACATCTTACATGCAGGGAAAGATGCTTGCATTTCTCAGGGAATAACTGGAAATTATTAGTGTTCATTTTGGGTCATATGGAGCTTGATGCAGCACACCTGCTCCACTGACACAGTGGCTGGATGAAAGAACAGGACAGGTCTGTAAATGCACACTCTCCTGCTGTTTATAATTTTGCTTTCAAGCAGCCAAAGCCTCTGTCTGCCTTTCCCTCCCTCTCTTTAAGCTGTTTTTGTCATGGCTTTTTTTTAAAGGGATGTAGCTGGTGGCTGTGGTTAATGTACCGTATCATCTTATGTGACACATCCTCCTTTCATTGTACCTCTTTAGCGTTCTGTGAATGTGTGTACATTATGTGTTTTAACGTGATAGAATCCAAGTCTTGGAGCAGATTGTTTTCATAGCGTCTCCATTACCGTCAGCTCTTGTTCAGGTCTGAACATGCTGTCAAATTAACTGTCCAAAATACAGTGAGTGTACTAAATGTAAGTCACTCAGCCTCTCCATACAACGATGAGGTGAATGTCCTAAAAGCAATCTTGTCTAAACTCCTCTGACCCAAATGTTGCCCTCGGATTTACTTAAGTAGGTCCGAAAAAGGGTTTTATTTTCCAAAGACTTAGACTACAGGCTACAATACTACAGTAGTAGTTTAAATATTTGAGAATTTCTTTCTTCTTCTTTCTTGGCAAGATGTAGATGAAAAGGTTGATACCGCTCATACATAAGTCATTACACAGGAGATAAAACCAGGGAAAACTTAGCTTAGTTTAACAAAACCATTAAAACATTGAGAACAGGAAGTCTGGCTCTGTACAAACCTAACAAAATTCTCCTAACAGCACCTCTGATGCTCACAATCATTAACACATTATATCTTGTTCATTTGATAAAAACCTAAAAAGAAGCATCAAAGACATGCTTCTTGAGTAAATGTTTCAAATAATGGAAAAACTTTGCTTTTAGATGAAGAGTTAAAGTCAAAAGAAAGCAAGCAAGGACAAACAGATAACAATTTTTTCTTTCTCCCTGGAGAAAGAGGAGAACAGGCTGAGGACAAACTTGGATGCTGTGGTGCTACTCATGAACAGCTGGTAATTGTAAAATAATTTGAGGAGCCTTCGTAACCTTTTACATGTACACATATAATGGACTTGCATCTGTGGAAATGTTCTCTTTTTGCAACTTTTTCCTCTGAAAACAAGCCAGAGGACTTTTTGGGCCTATGAGGGTGTAATGTTGGCAAGCTAGTTAGCAAGCAAGTGAGGGAGATGGATGAGAGTGAGATCACCATGTGAAGACGAGCCACCAGCACACGTCAGTCTTCACTCACCACCAGTGTTGTTGAGATTACTCTCAGTTCCAGAAGGGGGAGACAAAATTAAGATACAGTTAAGATATAAAATGGAAAATGAGCAAAACAAGCAGCACCTTCCTACAAATTTTTCTGTATTTGTACTTTGCACTCTTCTATTTTTTAAAGCTTGAAGATCCAGTTTGTAAGATTTAGTGACATCTAGTGGTGAAGTTGCAAGCTGCATCCAACTGAATATCCCTTTGCTATGCCTCATCTCCTAAGCTTGTGGGAAAACCAAACAGTGGCTGCCAAAGGATCTTTTCAGATATGGTGTTTGGTTTGTTCATTCTGGGCTACGATAGAAACATGGCGAGCTCCTTCTGTGGATATAAAGGACTTTTTCTGAAGAAATTAAACCACAACAGTTGTTATTTCCAGGTGATGATACTCTAATAAAAACACACTCATGAATATTATATGCCATTTCTGCCACATTCTACAAATACAGCCCCCTTAATCCTACACACTAGACATTTTAAGGTAATCAAAAGCAGCTGTTGGCTCTTTGCCCTGGCTACAGTATAAACCTTGAGCCACCTGGTCAGCCATATGGTAAGCTTCTGCATCTCTTCCATCTTAAAACTGAGCCCTGGAATACAATGTTGGATGTGATAACACAGTTTCAAGACTGTGGCTGGTACCATCATGTCCCTGTTAGACACATAGAACATTAGGTGAAGCTCATTTTGAGCCATTTTCCAAGAAGGAAAATTAAGTGATGTTTCAAGGGTGAGGTTCAGAAAAAGCACTTGAACAAATCGGGGGGCACCAAGCTGGACATGCCAAAGATTACAGATCTCTAAAGCACCGCAGCCATCTTTGGTTGGTGACTAAATCTCTCAGCTGCACCCCTGCTGACTTCAGCTGCAATATTTTTTTAAGATTCTATCAATGTCAGTGTTGTAAACCCGCTTTGATTTATGCACTCCCTTCTTTAGACAAGTGAATTTTATTGTAACCTTTAAAAGGAAATTGTGTTTTGACTGTGTGTCCTAAGGAGCTGACACAGTCCCTCCCCAGGGAGTGACTGGAAGGAATAAAAGGACAGATGGAGCCAGAAAGAACTGAGACCTTTGATGTGTTGTTAGTGATAGAGCTTCAGGTTGATGTGTTTGATGTTTGTGAGCTGGGCTGCGCCCGCAGGTCAAACAGGCAAACTCAGAGCACACACCTGGAACACTGTAACGCCGATACATTATCAAAGGCTACTACAAATCTATGAGCAATAAAGCCTACATATCTTTGATAGTTTTCTGAAAACTTTCCGCAGTTCAGTGATGAACTCAAGCTGTCTGAGAGACACCAGAACAAAAAAAGATGTGGTGTGTTTATAGTGGAACAGGTCAAAACCCTGGTTAGGTAGTTTTTTTTTTTTCATTTTATTGTGTAACTCAGATTTAATACTCTCATTTTCAAGCATGCAGGATGTCTATTAGTGCAATTCATCACATCCCTGCACTTGAGTGCCACACTAAAGGGCACCTTATCACATTTGCGTGCACACTGGGCCACCAGAGAGGGCACTTTGGTAAACACAAGGTAGACAAGACGCAATATGTTGGATTACTGATGCTAAGTTCACTGTGACATTAGAAACCTGTTTAACTTCAAACTTTTGTAACATTCTTTATAAGGGCAGATCAAGCACGTTTACTCCCTCTCTCATCCTGAGATGAAACAAAAGCTGAGGACACCTAACTCTTTAAAAACACTTCCAAAGGAGACAAAGATAACAGAAGCAGCAGCACCGAAGTAAATCGTCTCCCTTTTGTTTTCTCTCTCTCTGGAAATACAGAAGGTTCACTTGCTTTGCATAATATTTTTCCAACATGATTATCTAAAGTAGCATCTTATTACAAAGTATCTGTCTCACAAAAAATTCTCATTCTTTTTATTTACTTTTTGTGATTTTTTAAAGTTATAAAATTTGACCAATATTCTTGATAAACTGCAGAAATCACAGCTGAAGTTATGCTGACTTGTTGTTGTTTTTCTCTTCCAAATGTTTGCTTCATTAAAGGTTTTCTTCCCTCTTACTGCTCAGTAAGGCTAAAGATCTGTGAAAGACGTTTGTTATGAAGTGTCCCAGCAAAGATTTCCTGACAATAAAACAGTAGGACTCTCTGTATGACTCCCACACACACCTATATCTGCACACACACACACATGGACATACAGTTTTAAAGTCTCCCCCGATGATGCTCCAATTAAGGTCTACCACATGGAAGCCATTGAGTGTGAAATTGAAAACAGGGACAGGAACACCATTACAATGTCAGTGCTCTTTGTAATGGCAGTTGGGCATAAGATCAAATTGTCCTTGTGCAGGAAACCAGTCCCCAATCAAGATCTCTGACACTCTTGATGAGACAAATCAGGGTTTTCTGTGCCTTATGAGATGATGCTGAGAGCTGTGACATAAAGATGACATCACCTGGTGAAAGAAATACAGCGGGAATTTAAATGTTTGAGACAGTTCTTTAATGTAGTTGCTGCAGAACTCAGTTTTGGCAATACAGTAGGGGATACTTGAGCAAAGAGGCAATTGCCCATAAAATGCTCTAAACAGTGCAACTTAAGTTCAAGTGGTTGATATAAATAAGCGAAAAAAGCAGGTGCTGAGCCTGGGATGCAGTAGCAATTACCGTAATCACAGTTTCAACTAAAAAGTGCCACTGAAATTAATTAGACAAATAATTAAAGTTGAGAAAAAGACTTAAGAGGTTATTCTAATGTGCTCTTTGACAAAAGCAGAGAAGGTTTACAGGTCTGGAGAAACAATCCGAGCGAAGGAGTGTATCTCATGGATTTTAATGGACCTTAAAAAGGGGGGTAATATCTCATACTGTTGCAAAAGTTCAGCGCACACACACACACAAACATACAATCCTACTATTTTCCCAATTTAATTTAATATATAAAGAAGAAACTAAGCCCAGGCGTACAGGTTTCTTGTCTATGATCAAATAATAGCACTAATAGGACTAATAATATTGTGCTTGACCAAATCTACATAATAACCATATACTCTACAGAGGCTGATACATAATGAATGAACTCTTTCATCCTTTATGTTTCCTTTTTCTACTGTTCCGTTGTTGGTTTAAGGCTTTTGGCTTTGAAGATATTATTCCTCTCTGTAGTCTTGAGGCTCCAAAAACAGGGCAGCGACAAATTTTCATCCTCTCTCATGTCCCCAGGTTATGGGGTGATGGGGGGGAGGTTCGAGCGGTGGTTGCAGCTCCATGGGTCAGACCATCTCCTGGGCTCTGGTCTTCAAAGAATGCCTAAGAGAACCACAACTTTTCCTCTCTTTTAACCCTCCTTCCCCTCGTTTGTCATGGAGCTGCTCTGCTGACAGCAGACCCTCTGCACTGCTCACACTGTCAGCTCTGTTCCTCCACAGAGAAGGTTCTGGGCTCTATGCTCACATCCCTACACCACTGAGACACATTTTTCTATACTATCTATTTTATCCGATTCAAGTTTACACTGTCACCACAAAGTCGCTCATGCGCCAAATCTGTTACCTCTTCTGGACACGAGCTTTTAGGATTAAACCAAAGGGAGGGACTGGAGAGTCACTGTCATCTGCAAGGATTCACAAGACCTCTGAGGCTGAGGCATTGATATACTGATCTGTCATCTCTTTCTGCCTTCTTTTATTCTTTCTGTCTGTCTGCTCCCTGTAGGGTTTGCGATGCGTCTCCTAATGTGTATTTAACATCTCGTCCGCCCTGTCACCACATAGTTGGGATGATGTCTGCCCTGCCGTTCTGCAGGACGCGCTATGGTTTTGATGACAGCGGAACCACCGCTGTATCTCTGCTGGGGCCTAAAGGCTCTGTGTCTGTCTGCCTTTTTATCCCCCCCCATCCATCCTGTCCCTCCATCCCACCATCCCTCCTCTCCTGGGGTTTATGTCTCCGTCCCCCCCTTTGTCACAGCTTGTCCTGTCATTACTCACACTGGCTACCCGATGACAAGAGAACAGAAGACATAAAAATGTTTGTGTGTGTGTCTGTGTGCATGTGTGTGTGTGTGTGTGTGTGTGTGTACACTCAGCATCTTATTACATCGTAATCAGTAGTATAGCAGCCAACAGCAGGGAGCAAATCACATTAAGATAATTGGGAAACACTTCATGTTGGACAGCTGGGGTTGTGGTGGATTGATTAAATAAATTTGATGTCACAGAGGAAAACCAGCCTTCCCGGAGCGAGTGACACTGTTGTGTGTGTGCAGTGACACAGAACATAAGAGAGAATGATGCAGAGGAACAGGACGCAGAGGTTTACTGATTTGCCAGGGAAAAAACAGCAGGTGGAATCAAAGCTGAGATGCTGGAGAGAAAATCCTGCACACCCTTGGGGAGCAAAATTGTTAAACTAAAAAATAAGCAATGCTGCATGTTGTCATCAGTTGAGGTTGCCATCCACTTACTCAACTCACAAGCCTCATAATTCTCCTGAGTGACCACTAGATGTCACTATCATCTGTGTGTTAAATCTCAATTTGATTGCCATGTCTGACATGTTTGGCTCATGCAGATTATAGTCACCAAATTCGCCACATAGCATTACACTGCTGTTTCTGACACACTCCTCCTCAGATGAACTTTAGTTAAATGTTTAGTTGTTTTAGTAAAAAAAGAGAGCAGATGATGTTTTTGGCATGTCTGTAAACACCGCTCATAAATACAGAATAATTTCTTTGAAGGGATACATGTGCAAGTTGTGCCCGTGGTTTGCACATTTCCTTTAAGGTCACCTCAAATCTTCTGCCGTGAGGACATACTGGCTTGAACTAAGAGTATGCAAATGAGCAGCAAGTAATCAAAGTTCAAGCTGAATTGTTTAAGAGTTCATTGGACTGGAATAAAAAGATGTGCAGGAAATTACTTCAGTTTGTCATCGCTGTGGCAAATTAGGCAAGGACTGAATAAATGGATTAGCAGAAATGTGTGTGCTTGGCGGGTGTGCGTCGGATGAATAATAAGTGTGTGTGTGTGTGTGTGTGTGTGTCGTGTGGTCCTGTAGGTGCGTTTGTGTGAGAGCACTTTATGTCACCCATTCACATAAACGTATGTTTTCTTGCGTTCGCGTGGGGATGAGATAACAGGATACACAACATTGCTTCCATCTTTTCAACGGCGTTCATCCTACTCCTCCCTGTGTTGTCATGGTGATGTGTCCCTTCCCAACCTTTTTTTAGATAGGTATGCAGGGTTTGTTCCTCCTTTGCAATCTGACACACATTCAGCAGAGCTACCATGAACATACGACATATTAGAGGACTCAATAGAGAAGTAGGCAGCTCGCAGTGTTGTGGACCAACATTTTAAACTTATTTATCTTAAATTCATGGGCACAAGCCAAACTTATACCTCGGCTTATGACAGACCTAATGTTAAACCTAAACAAATTTCGAAGGGATTTGAATAAATAATATTTCCCTCTGAGTTATTTTGAGTAATGCAGACTTTCCTCCATTCCAATTTATTTTCATTTGAACTGTCCTCTTTTATAAATGCACCTTGCTCCACCCTCCCCGAGGCGCAACTTAACAGCGCAGAACTCTCATTGCCAGGCATTAGTAATCGATTAGGAGGAGAAATGAGGACTTTGCCGCTGCCAAAAACTTTAAAACACCCAACTGATGTTATTCAGATTCAGCTGAGGGAGAGGAGGAGGGAGGAAAAGATAGGTGTGGATAGACAGGCTTGACTGTCTTATCTGCAGCCTGTGGTCACATCCGCTTTTCACACCTTCTGTTCTATCTGCTGCCCACACAGATACGCAAACACACAGACACACATCGGCACATGAGCACACACACACATACACACACACAAATACAGACAGACTTGAAGATGTTGTGGGTAATAGAAACGTTGCTGGATGATTAATTATCAGATGTACTGTAGATGATTTAGCTCAGTTGAAACATTTACGGGAATAGCAGATCCTCTTGTATAACTTTCATGGTTCAAACAATGATTGGTCCATTATTGGTGCAGAAGAAACAAAAAATGATTATAACAGTGTTAGCATGCACGAAATTTAGCACACCTGTAGCAACACTATTATCCACAACGTAGCCCGTTCCCTATTTTCCAATTTCCCGTTGTCTGCACCTTAACAAAGCCTTTGTTCCACACAAACACACAGCCACATTCAGGAAAGCCCAGCGTTATTATCAAGGCAGACAAAACAAACCATTTTCCTGTTTGAGTGATTTCCTATTACATTTGAACAGGAAGCAAATTAGGGTGAGGAGACTGTTGCTGATGAGACGTGTGTGTCTGGATGCCAGGTGCAGTGGAGAGCTCGTTTTGCATATCAGAGAAGTGCTATTATGAGTAGAGCCACGCATACTCTGCATTAGTGGATGTAATGACCGAATGAGGGGCGACTAAATGAGGGGTTACTGTTCGCACACACACGCCCACCCACACACACACAGACGTGCACACACATGGACACTCTTGTAGATAGACCCTGGCGTACACACACACACACACACACACACAAACAGCAACAAAGTAAAACACGCTCAGCCGTCAACTGTATGTGCCGAGCTCAGGGTCATCAGTAATGGAGCGGACTGCAGGAGGCAGAGCGACAGTGATGGAACTGCATCTCCATAAAACCTGTTCTCTCCTCGCAGCCTCCATACATATTCAGACGGGCCGACTGAAGCCGTGCCACGTCGTTAGCAAATGAAAAGTAGTTTAGCATGAGAATGAGCCCAGGGGTCACAGGGAGAGAGATGCACAGAGATAGAACAAATTCCCTGTAATTGGCCAAACAGGAGAAAGGAGGCAAGGGAGGACGAGGAAAAAGGGATTTATTTCAATTCTTTTATGAGCATTACATTTAAAGTGCTGCCTGTATCTGGATCCATTTTGTTAGGAACATCTGTTTGCATAATAGAGGTATTGTTATTAGACAGAGCCATCTGATATTGAAATCACAATGGCATAGGTTAGTGGGGTTTCATATTCAGGTAGGGGGATACATTTGCATCACCGAGGGTTATGAGCTCTGATTTGACACAGTGCCACACAACTGTGTTACCGAACTGTTAAAAAATATATCCCTTTTTTTTTTTTTGGAAGGAGTGCTGTTTTATTTTCGCAAACTTTAGAGAACTTTGAGAGCAGCTGGCATCCTGTTGTTGGCAGAGATTCATTAAAGCTGGTTTGACATCTTCTACTTCACCCTCAGTCCTCCACACATCCGACCCACTGTACAGTGCATCCACAACATCTCCATATTACAATAACACACTTGTTGACTGTGACCCGCTACCTGTCAACCAACTTTAGGTCTAATCTAGCCTTATGTTTGCAGACTATATGGATCCCACCAGCTGCTAAATCATGGCATAGAAAAGGGATGTAAAATTCACAAGCGTGTCTTTATTAATATAAGATAAGAAATGTTTTGTTTTCATTCCTTTAGAATTAGCCTGTTATATCTACAATCGACAACGTTGCACTGTCATGTTTCTACATTAGCCTAGAATGGACAAACCAAACACTGGCTCAACACTGACTCTTTTGCGTTCATTTGCAGATTTCTTGGCCATCGTAGGTTCTCCTGCTGCTAATCCTCCCCTTCTGCAACTTCCTCACTAGATGCCCTTAAATCCTACACACTGGACCTTTAAGTGCTGTGAAAATTTGACTATTTAAATCCTCAGATAAGGTTTTGAGAAAGTTCATTCATTCTAAAAAAAATAATAGTTATCTGATCTAACATCCTGACTGCTACACCATTTTTGTTTTTCTAAGAGGATGATGTACCTTGTTTGCTTGTATTCCTCAGTAAATTTCCTTGGAATACTTTCTTTTCTTGTTAAAAGTTAGACAATAATAATCACGTCACCCCATGTCTCTCCATTAAATACATAATAATCTAGAGTCAAGAGGCAGATAGCGTAGGTATGCATGAAACCTGAAAACAGAGGCGTATCTATAAAAACCTGCTGACCAGCAAACCTTCAAGGCTCCCTAATTAACATGTTGTACTTTGTTTGATAAATCCATAAAGTCACAACAGAAGCTGCCCCCTTAATTCCACGACTGTTGGGAGTGATGGGTGCATAAACATGGTATGAGACATGGAGACACTGATGTCTGATCCTTTCAAAATATGAAACAATAGACAATGACGTATACAAGCAGAGTTCACTGTGACGGCTCTGACAGATTCTTGGCAAACTGACATTCATGAGATCTTGCCACTGGGGGCTTAGCCCTCCCCTTCTCTTGCTTTTGAAAACTCACCCGAGCAAAATATCGATTTGCTGGCAAAATTAAGTCTAGCCCAGATTTTTAGTTTACTGTTGGCCAGATAGTGCAGGGGGGAACAGGACCAGGACCGATCAGTAATCAAGATCAACATGGAGTCTGAACCAATTTATACTACCTAGAAAACCCGGCATGCTTCACTGCTCACCGCCAACCTCTCTCTCTCTCTCTCTCTCTCTCTCTCTCTCTCTGTCACTCTCTCTCTCTCTCTGTCTCTCACTTGCTGTCTTTGTCTTTCTCTGTCCTTCTGCCTCCCTCAGTCTTTTATATATGTAATCTCTCTGGCCCAAGTTGTCCACAGAGCAGAAAGTCATTAAGTGTTGGAGAGGCGACAGCGCAGTGATGGTTCAGCCTGAGAGAACACAGTCTCCCTGAGCAAGCCTGACCACGGCTGCACACGGATTAGCTCATTACAGGTCGTGCACTTACTCTCTCTGTGCAAAGGCAGAGAGGGAGTCCAAAGGGCAGCCAGGTGATGTTCTCAATGGAACCCTTTTATTTGCAAATCAGTTTGATTCTTTTCTTTTTCTTCTCTTGCCCTTTCTCTTCTTCCTGACTTGTTCTTCTTTGTTGAGGCATCAATGGAGTGATTAATTGTATTAGAGAGGAGTAAGTCTCGACATGCTGCTCTGTGTTCCCATCACTTACACATAATGTACCTACACACATATATATTTATTTTTTTATCACAATTTAAACTTCACACCCACAGGTAGAACATGCACTGACCCCCCCCTCCTCCCAAACTCTGGATTGTCAAATTTTATGGATTATACATAAAAACATTTTTGCATAGTAAAGACCAAACAGCCATCGCTGTTGGCATCTGAAATTTCATGAGATGTGTGTGTGTGTGCTGTGTACCTCATTAGGCCCACAGCAGAGGATAGTTGCCTGGCCAATTACACCGAATTCTTCTTTTCTTTCCTCTTCTCCCCCCCCCCCCGCCACCCCCTCTGCACTTCCATCCTTCCCTGAACTCCTCACACAAACACAGCCATTTGCATATTTGCTTAATGGATTGCAAATCATGCGACCCCCCAAAATGAGCTTAATTGAGGTAATGCATCACACTGTCGGCTGATTTAAGAAGGATAATCATTTTTGATGTCATTCTTAAAACATTTTGCCTCTCCTTTCTCTTTTGTTTACGCTTAGCAAAGGGCCTTTAAAGGAGTGGAGTGCCCAGTCCACGCTGAAAGGTTGCAATGCAGTTTCCAATTATGGAATAAAAAAAATACAAAATCACTCTACTAAGCACAGATCAAAGACTGAAATATGAATTGAGTTTACTTTAATCAATGTCACAGGAGACTGGGCTTAACTTTATGGACCTAGTTGTTTTTGGTAAGCGTGTTACAAGGTCTGCGGCAGCATTACTCTGCCACCTATGGACACAGAAATGGAAAGACATGTGATATAGACACATGCTGTATGTGCACTCTCAGGGCCCAGCAGCCCTGAGAGTCTCAGACACAGGTTAAGGCTTGTACAGCTGGAGTCTAGTTGGCAAAAACAAGTGGTGTTAATCTGCTCTAGAGGGGAATGTTGATACTGGGAGACAGAGCAACTGGAAGAAGCACCATGTCACACTGCAGCCACTGATGTTTGTGTGTGTCTGTGTGTGTGTGTGTGCGTGTGGTGGGGGTGTGTGAAGAGATGGCCAATGGAGACCCTGAGAGAGCAGGTTCCCATGACCCGGGTAGTCCAATAGGAGGTCTTTTTAACTTGTAAAGACACCACTTTGACAATGAGCGCACACACATAATCACGCACTTGTTCACACTCACATACACACACATACACACACACACATGAACACACACAATGTGACCACACACAGACCAGTTTCAGTCGATCCAAACTGATCTCAGGCTAATTTGGCCAACACCATCCTCTCTATCTCTGCTCCCTTTTCATGCAGCGCCTGAAGATTTCATCTGTTCCTGAGAGAATTCCCAGGCCTACTCATCTGCACACACACACACGCAAGCTCACACACACATAGTAAAAGTAACACATGCATGTATCAAGTATCTCACAACAAAAGGCACAAATCCACCAGAGTTGTAGTTTGACTCAAAGCAAACAAGCGTGCGACGTAATCATCCAGCAAATCCTCAACGCTCGATGAAATAAAGTTCAAAGAAACTTTTTCAGATACGTCTGGACAGCAGAATCTTTGACAGAGAAGTTCTGTCTAGTCTGAAATCTTCTGAGGTTATCATCTGAAATGATGTGAATATTTATGAGCTGAGAGGAATGAGACACAGTCATATCTTAAATATGAATTTCCTAATCAGAGCTAATAAATATTTGACTTGTGAAGTCTATCGTGCAGATTAATAGATATTCAGGGCTAAATTCTTAATGTGAAGCAAGCCATACAGTATGGTCGCTCATTAGGACCCAAGTCATCTCTGTCACTTACAGATGACATCGCTGCCTGAACTGATCATCTCAGTCTTTTCCCATTTTTATCAAAAAATAAATCGTGGACAGCTCTTTTAATACACTCTTCATATTAGAATCAAGATTAAAATACATTATTGACATAAAATTAGAATTTTGAGGATTCTGCAGTGACCCATTAAGATTAAAGGGGCAGATTATTTAACAGTATTCTTCTTCATTACTGTCTGCCATACATGCAGTGATGCTTCCTTGACTTCTGACCATAGCACCTGTCCTTCTCCTCCTTCTGTAGTTTTCTGTGATGAATGATGAGACAGCACCTTGCCTTCGTTTCATCGGTCACCCTGCTACTTCACCATGGTCGGAATTTTAAAAGTCCCCTTAATGTCCTCCAATGTCAGCAGAGGAATGGACAGACCAGATAACAGAAAACATGAGATAACCAAGATTTAATCTCCCTGTCATTTTAAATCGTCAGTCCTTTAAATTGGCGGTGAGAATATTTTCATAGCGCCGATGGATCAAATGATTAGGTCATTGGTAATTTTAAAGCTGTTGCTCAGTGAAATGAAATAACCAAAAAGCACCTGACTCTGCAGTTCTCCTAAGCTCCACAATGCTTTTTGGCACCTTTTAGCTAATTGTTTTGCTTTTAAGGCTTGTAATTTTACTACTTTGATTCATTCCCATCACCATCATCAGCCACAGCTGTTTCCAGAAAAAAGCTCTTACATGTAGTGGAGCATTCAGCAGCCAAATAAACAGATGCTTCCCTCAGAAGTTGCTACACAGACCTAGAGGGAAAGTAGGCATAAGGGTTAAGTCTAAGTGGCTGAAAACACAACGACAAGTGAATAATAATGTTGCTCTGTGTCTGCTGAATGTGGAAACAACCAACTGCTTGCTAACACATTCAACTCATTTCATAAGGTTATAACATGTTGTTGTTGTTGTGTTCAGTATGTTTCTGCGAGCTGCAAAAGGCCAACAGTCAGTAAGTGTGAGTATAAGGTTGCCACATTTCTATAACAGTTACTACATTTCATGCCTTTTCTCAAACACTTTTTTGAATTTATAGACAACATCACTCCAACTGGTTTCTACTTTGTCCAAATTTGTTAGAAGTTGTTTTTTTCTTGGGTATTGGGGATAGCCAGTTGTTGATTTATGTGCTTTACAGGAAATAAACCCTTGAAACTGCAACTTGCACGAAAGACAAAGGACATTTGTAACTGCCAACAGAAAAAAAACAACAAGGGAAGTAAAATTGTTCTACAGTAGCAGTTTTCTGTACATCTTATCTGTCAAAAACTACATTTTTGACCATATTTGAGGCTGCCCCCTTATTAAAACAAGCGCACTCCAGCTACTTCACATTTTTACACCATATATTTTAACTGCCTTGTGTGAGCGGAGAGAGTAAGAATGGGAGGAACTAGATATATGAAGTCAGGAGAATGAAGAAGGGAAAAGAAAGACACCCAATCTCTCTGGGTCTAACAATAGAAACCCAGCGTCAGAGTCAGAGCAGAGACGATTTGAATTCCCTCACAGGGTGCCTATAAACAGTACCTCATGCTGAGAGTGATAAACCAGTGGATTTATTCATCCACCTCGTCTTCACCACTGTAGCTGTCCACATGTCAGCATCCACCCAACTGAAAAAACTACGAAAACCAGAGGAGAGAGGGGCTGATAAAGTAACTCTGTTACTCCATAAAACAGGGTCTCTTTTCTGTGTGTGTGTCACCACACCAGCAACACCAGTCACAGTATGAACACCATAGTAACACCAACTAAAAATAGTATATAAAATAAACACATAGAAACATGGTTGTCACAACAGGAGGCCACACCTCACAACAGTCATTGCAGAGTGTGTGGAGAGTGTGTGTACACCAGGATACTGCAGGTAATGGCAACACTGGTCAAGGAGAAAGCCAGTATGAACTGAAAGGATTATCTTTGCTTTGCTGCCCATTTATATTGAAAACATCTATTTAACACTGGATAAAAACTTATCAATACATATAATGACAATGAGACTTCTCGCTGGATGCACTGGATGCCACAGTCTTACTTAGAGGTGCTCTATGGAACATTTTAGCCCCAAATACAGAATTTGTATATAAAGGTCAAATTACCCATGTGTGATGTTGTAGTTTAAACTTAATGGTGACTGAAATGAATTATATCTGTATGTGAAGCTACCACAATAACGTAGATTATTAGCTTAGCCTATCACAGGGGCCTGAAACAGTGGCTAACAATGTGTCTGGTTCAGTCTGACAATAATAAAATTTACCAACAAACCAGATATGCTCTCAAGTCATATTTTGCGAGTCTGCATTGATTCTTAAGTCTTTGAGTTAGAGTCCAAGTCAAGTCTCATGTATTTGGCCACCAGTCCCGACCACCAGTTGCTACACTAGGTAACTTAGTTGGGTGTAAAATCCTGCATATCACATTACAGTAGTTTATCTTTCACTTTCACAAACTGGATTTTAAGTTTTTCTGAGAAATGGCTTTTGGGTTTTGCCTCTGATGTGCTTCAGCTGCTCCGCTTCAACTCTCTGTGACTACAGATTTTCCTGAAGTAACCCTACTGTAGCTGCTAGTTAGCAGTTATGCTGGTGGGGAGCATGGTGAGGATATCAGAACCAGAGGCAGACAAGCTGTTGGCAACAGTCATATATATATATATATATATATATACACACACACTAGAGAGGGAGGGAGAGAAAGCAGGTTTTTTGGTAGGATTGTCATTGTGCAACACGGATGAACACAGTGATCGGTGGATTGAAGTCAGCCCTCAATCACTGATCAAGGATTTTTTTCTAAAACATTCTCACTGTGGATAGAAGTACATGCTGCTTTGGGTAAAGTAAATCAGTTGAATATGAAAGTATCTCCCCCTCATCCTAACCTTTTACATGAACTTAAACTATGGAAAGTGTATGACTCATACAGAAACTGTTTCAGAAATTCATCTTGAGCTGGAACAAGTTGCTGTAATATCATTTTTCTTGTATTTGTACATATTCATAGTCTTAAAAGATATAGAATGAGCTGCATTTAAATTGTTCTTGGCAATATGCAGATTAAACTGAGTTTTATTGCACATCCTCAGGTGTCTGAAGGTGGGGAACTTTGCTCCCTGTGCTATCTAACTGAAAAGAGCAAGTCTAGTCACCCTTTTTAGGGCTTGATGTGGACAAAAAGGCATCCTACACACATGCATTTATGCACTGAGGTGAACTCACGCACACTCAGAAACAGTGACAAGGTAAGCAGCCTCTGTGAAAGAAAGATTATATACTGCTCTTATCATACAGACAGCACACTGTAACTGTGCATTGCTCTATAAGCATAATATTTTCGCCTGCCGTACTGACAGTGTTGTTTATCTAAAACTGTAGAGTCAAAGCACTCAGAAAGTTACTTCTACCTTGACACAGCTCAAGTATTCGGCAGAGGCTCAGGCAGTGACAATCAGAAAAGTTAAACTCTTCAGTTAAATTCTTGCTAAATTCAAAGTGTGAGACGCGTTAGGAGGGTTACTTAAGTTCAGCTCTGTCTCTTTCTCTCAGCTCTCTCTCTCCCTCACTCTGCTTTGCTCCATCCCTCCCTCTCTTCCTCTCTCTCTCTGTCTCTCTGTTTCATCTGGCAACAAAGCCTTCCAACAGTATGCAACACTTGGCTTGGTGCTTCTGCACTTCAAACACACATCACCTATTCCCTGAACATGTGCACAGGCACAAATGCACAAATGCAAAGATACATACAAATGTGCAAGAAACACATACACACACATATATATACAGTACACACACAAACCAACACATGTCCCTCGAAAAACACTGACTCCTGTCTAACACTACACTTGTTTAAAAGTATGCCTGAGACGCGTAGCTTAATCAACTAATCCCTGCCCAAACTGAGTGGGTGAGATGGCTTCAAGAAAGGTGTTGTCATTGACATGATGAAATTTAAGAGGTGGCCAAATGTTCAGAGTATGATTCAATCATAAGATTAGTTTTTACAGCAGATTTTAAGGTAGAGACACTAGTAAAAAGCTGCACAGCTATAGGAAATGCACAAATTGATGCACACACTCACACACACATACACACATTTCAGTGAAACCCTGACATACCTGCACTTTATTCACAGAGAGGAGCAGAATTAAAGGCTTATATTATAGACAAGAAAAGGCTTATTTTTTCTTTTTTGAAAAGACAAAATCAAGGCCAAACACTGGCTTTGATTTATCATGAAAAAGCACCAGGGTGTTTTTCAGACTGTCATTTAACACTCCTGCTCATCAATAAGAGCACAACATGAGAGGAGGTCTTTCAAGAGCAAAATCTATGTTCATAGCCCTGTCCACAACAAATCTATCTATCTATCTATCTATCTATCTATCTATCTATCTATCTATCTATCTATCTATCTATCTATCTATCTAT
>JAPZDY010000023.1:12450068-12468762 GCA_029783645.1 Ctenochaetus hawaiiensis
TTAGCCAATCAGGACACAGAACACAATGCGCGTTCATATGCTGTAAAAAAAAAGCATGCAAAATTGCACTAAAAAAAATCTGCGAAACAGCAAGGCCGCGAAAGGTGAACCGCGTTATAGTGAGGGACAACTGTACATGTGAAGGTAAATATTCTCTGGATAAGAGAAATAATAAGTGAAACTGAGGCACAGAAAAGCCACTTTAGCCTCTTTGCTTCTGCTCTCTGTCGTGTCTCTGTCGCTGTCTGTTGGCACTCAGGTGGGACTGAGCTCCTCATACACAGACAGTTTAAAGCACCTCAGATTAGAGCTCACAGTGACGGGAATAAAACAAACTTTTGGACATATTTTTAAGTCAAAGATGACAACACTCATTATCCATAAGTGCAACCAAAGGACACAATAGGATCAATTTATCAAACCTCTATTTAACAAGCAGAGCACAAACGTCTTCGGCCACTCTGATCACTGTAACTTGCTGACCCTCTTAATCCACACTGATTCAGTTTTACACAGTCATACAGAGCTATTAAGATAAGCTCTTAAAGTGCTGAAAGTAAACTTGCATTATCCTCTGTAACTGAAGAAATTGTTGACAAAAAGAGTAACACAACGCAGATGATATGGCAGTGATTGGGATAGTTCAAAAGCTTTAAGATGCAGAATAAGACAGTCTGCAAAATATTCTGTTGGTCAGTGCAAACCAAGAAGGGAAACACAACAACTCTATTCATACTCCCATACTCCCAGTTGCCACACTGTCATTTTAATAACTCACAAGGCAAGTTAACATGCATTGTATTGTTAAAGAAGTATGCCTGCTAAGTTAAGTGTTAACAGTTAGATGTTATTAAATATATTCTTTTATTTCAAAATATATTCTAAATCAAGCCACAGTTTGCACGGTTTCATGTTATAATATATTTTGCCAATGTTAAATTTGCTCCAACTGGAGTCCACTTTTTTCAGCACAGAGAGAGGTTTCTCATTCCATGTAATACAAAGTAAATGTCTGTTTTTGTATATGAGATACTTCACTACTACTGTGTATTTGGCAGTTTCCAGTTTCTTTCAAGTGCCACATTATACTGACTATACAGTAATTGGTTGTGTTGCTGGCAGCTCTAACAACATTTGCATTGTAAACAGTACAAGTAGCTGCTTGACTGCATTCACTCTTTAGCTTATTGCAGTTTCACACTGACGGCCTGACTGCTACTCTGTACAAATCGTGTACCTCACAGCTGTGGATGTAAAAAGACTTTTAGTTTCACTTTACATAAATGAATATGAAGTCATTTGACTTATGATGATGCAATCAGTGAAATCCAGTTTGATTCACAGTGTTTTTTACAGCGTCCATGTAAATCAACAACAAAATTTTGGTTTAAAATTAGTTTTATTAAGATTAAACTACATTAAATCAAAAGAATTGATTTGCAATAAAATTGAAATTATTGTTAAATCTTATGCAGAAAATTTTACAAGTCTAAATAAAATGTCTCTCCTCTGTAATTCTAAACTACATTGTAAATTCTAAATCAAAATCATAGCAGCACATTTCTCCATATACTGGGTAATCCCGGCTAAAAGGAGCCATTAATCTGTTACGTTAAGTTCCTACAATTCATTAAAAACTTTGGATAGTTTATTTTTTTAAGTGTGGGACTTGGAGTTGATTAATTTATGTCTTATTTTACTTTATATCTGCCCTTAGGTTGCCAATCTTCTCAGGCTCTTTCAGATCCCTCAGATTAGCTACGCGTCAACCAGTGCCAAACTCAGCGATAAGACCCGCTACGATTACTTCGCCCGCACGGTGCCCCCTGACTTCTACCAGGCCAAAGCCATGGCCGAGATCCTGCGCTTCTTCAACTGGACGTATGTGTCCACTGTGGCATCGGAGGGTGATTACGGTGAAACCGGAATAGAGGCCTTTGAACAAGAGGCACGCATGAGAAACATCTGTATCGCCACTTCAGAGAAGGTAATGTGTGGGATATAATAAATTGGAAAATGAGCTTATTCCTGCAGGAGTACAAGCAATCAGTGTTCAAAGCCAGATACTGAAAACCCTAAACTTTAATCAGCAGTGTCACATTGATGTATGGCCTGAAACTGCACCAGAAACAATGAACGGGGCACTAAATTTGTGAGCTTACAAAAGTTGGTCTGCATGTCTTATCTTGCCGTGAACACAAATGGGGTTTATATTACAAGGGCGTTATCAGTTGTGAACCAGAAAATGAAAGCTTATCTCCAAGAACTTAGTCTGAGTACTTTCACAGTCATATTTTTCATCTCATTTGTTACGGCGGTGCATGATGGTGTGAGATGGAAGTACAGAGGGCATATTTTGTGCTTGTTTCTTCCTATGCATAATAGAAAAGAAGGAGCATTTATAATAGATTTATTAATACATTAATGTCCTCTTCCTGTCCAGGTGGGACGCTCGAATGCTAAGAAGTCTTATGAAGCTGTGATCCGTCAGCTCCTCCAGAAACCCAATGCCCGTGTGGCCGTCCTCTTCCTGCGCAGCGATGATGCCAGAGAGCTGCTGGCAGCCGCTGCCAGGCTCAACTCCTCCTTCATCTGGGTGGCCAGCGACGGCTGGGGGGCACAGGAAAGCATCGTCAAGGGAAATGAGGTCACCGCTGAAGGAGCCATCACACTCGAGCTGGCAGCCAATCCCGTGCCAGAATTCAACCGCTACTTTCTCAGTCTGAACCCCAGCAAAAACCATCGTAATCCTTGGTACAGGGAATTCTGGGAGCAACGGTTCCAGTGCTCCTTGGGTGGTGGGGGAACAGGAGGAGGTGTTGGGGTTGGACTTGGAGAGACGTTTCTCCCTCCGTGTGACAAGGACTTGTCAATGGACAAGAGCAACTTTGAACCAGAGTCCAAGATCATGTTTGTGGTGAACGCGGTGTACGCCATGGCCATCGCCCTCCATAATATGCAACGGAGCCTGTGCTTCAACACCACCAAGCTGTGCGACAGCATGAAGGCACTGGATGGGCGCAGACTCTACAGGGATTACATCCTTAATGTCAGCTTCACAGGTAAGAGAGCTGGAGCATGGCGAAGAAAGTGAAGAGTCTCAGATAAGGTGGTCGAGGTGGATGAAGAGTGAAAAGAAGTAAATGTTTGAGAGAAGGTTGAGGAGGAAAGAGGACAGATAGCAAGAAATGGACAGGAATGTGAGTGCCGGGCCTAGTTAACAGTCCTCTCATGAACTACACAGGGATGTTGTCCTTCTCCTCAGCCAAAGCAGCCAAACCACAGAACATAAAAAGTACTGAGACAAATCCACTTAATTGCTGTGTATTGTTGGAGTCAGCCTGCCATTGACACCCATTACCCATGCGTAATTGATACGACACTACAAAGTTGCTTTGAGGAATGAGAGCTGCAGTTAATCCGTCAACCATATTCTTCTATCTTGCACTAATGAGATTGTGTGTGTTATAATAGCTCCTATAGCGTGCTGCCTGTCTGCGCGTCAGTCTCTGTAGAGTTAGGGGAGAAGAGACAGAGGATTGGCTTGACTGACAGATGGCGTACAAAGGAAGCGTTATAAATAAACTGCTGTGTCTCGGGGACTGACACAGGTTTAGAGGTGCTTATTCCTCCACCAACCGTGACCAGGAGTAGACATCAAAACAGCCAAACAAACAGCACTAACACGGCAGCTTTGCCATGGGACGCTGGGGAGACAGCACGAGGGATGGATGGAGGACGAAAGAATGGCATCAGCTATGGAGGGGGAGGTGGGGGAGGAGGCTTACAGATAAGACTGACAGGCAGACTAAAATGAGAAAAGAGAGTTTGGGGTAAGGTAAAAAGGAGTAAAAGAGAAAAAGAGATAGGGAGGGAAAGAAGGGAAGGAACAAGGGAGCACTAAGGCAATGCCGGAGTGGGACAGTGTGCGTCAGCAGAAGACGAGGATTCTCTTTGAAATTCCTCATCTTCATTTCTGCTACAAATCAAAGGACTTGGAGCATTTCTGCCTGAGAGGAGGGAGACAGAGAGAAGTAAAGAGAGTGAAGGGGTGCGAGTAAGATAGAGGGGGAAGGAGGGAGTGAGAGGAAATAGTCAAGGCGATTGCAGTCGCAGCCTCTGGTTGGCACAGATGATAACCACTCCCTTATAGGATGCATACAGAGAGGGACAGAAAAGATATGCAGATTCACACAAAGAAAGTTTAAAAATGCTGTGGAGTAAAGTTGGAGTGGAGAGGAAAAATAAAGGAGCTGTGAATCCCGCTGTGACTTCCCTACATCTCTATGTCTGATCATTTTCCTTCCTTGCATTCTCCTCTCGCATTCTTCCTCCCCTCTTTTCACCACTGATGCATGTCCATGAGGCACATGTCTTTACTCTGCAGCAGAGAAAAGAGCAACAGCATGTACCAGGATCTTGAGTTCTTTACAGCTCCGTGTCAGCGTCGACGGTGACAACATAGCAAACAGCTGTATCTGTGAAAATGCATTCAAAGAATCCGTGAGGGTTAGATGATGAGGAGTGTTGAAGGTGGTGGCACAGCTAAACAGGGAACCGTGGAAGTGTTTGTTTAGAGATGCTGGTTAGCCCCGAATGACGCACTCACACTGCTGTGCATATACATCTTTGCAACTACAGTTTGTAAGGATGGAGCCGAGGTGAGTTGAGGTTGAATGTGGAGTATAAATACTGCAGCATCACCATCCGCAGTGCTCCCAGTCTGAACTGTAGCAGACCTAAAACCAACAGTATTCAGCGCTCTCTATCTCTCTCTCATCTCCTTCTCTTACACACACACACACACACACACACGCATGTTTACTAAACACTCTTTACTTTGCATTAAAGTTTGATCTCCCTTGTGTCCTCATGTTTCCATATACATTGTTATACACCCCCCTGTTCTGATTGTCACATTCATTGCACAATGCGCTATGATTTTAACTGGGATGAAGCTGTTTTTGTTGTGTGTCACTGACAGCGTATGTGGTGCACTGAGGCAGTATGTTGTGTGGTTAGGAGTGTGTTTTCATATGCCGCTCTCTTCATCTAGTCTCATCTCGCTAGTTGCTATGGTAATGAAGCCGACACTATTGCCATTTGTTGAAGTGATCTGGTAGATCATGGGAACTGCTCCCCACCAACTAGTAATGCACACGGGCACATTTGTGTGTTATTATGAGGCCTTGCTACTGTCTTCGAACACAAATACGCACAAGAGACAAATACACAAACACATGTAAAACAGACAGCTTTTTTTTTTTTTTTACAAGGAGGCAGCTTGAATTGCTTGTTTTTTTTTTTTACCAGCATGAAATTGCAGACACCCCCAGCCCACACACTTCTCAAAGCCATCATTCAACTCCCACCCACCCACCTCCCCGATCTGCAGCAAACATATCAGTATATACACACATGCGTGCAGTCTTCTGTTCAAATAGTGGTGATAGATGTGATATTCCCCCTTCTCTGCGCTTTTGTGTGTGTGTGTGCGTGTGTGTGTGTGTGTGTGTGTGTGTGATATGTCTGTGTTAGCAGAGGCGGTGTGCCTTCAGGGCCATATTGAGCAGAGAGCTTACTGCAACGTTTAGATGCTAGAGAACAACCTTCACTCCTCTCCCTCATTTTCTCTTCACACTCGTCGTCTGTCTCTATGTCTCTGTCACTCTCCGTCTCTCTCTCTCTCTGTCTTTCTGTGTCTCTTTCTCTCACTCCTCGTCACTCCATCTCTCTCCATCTCCGTCTTTCTCTCCATTCTCTGTCTCTCTCTCGGAGAGTCCTACTCTATCTACATTCAAAAACAGCACATCCCACTCAGACTTCACAAGGTTGCTCTCCTGCTTCCACCGCCCCTCTGCGCCGGTCTGTTTCTCCACTCCTTCACTCTGCTCATCCCTTCATCCATCCTTCACCTTTTTCTCTATTGATTCCTCCGTCTGAAGCCTTTTCTTCGTCCACCTGTATCTCTGCTGCCGTCACATTAGCTTCTTGCTTTTTCTCTTTTGCTATCGCCTCTCTTTTTTCTCGTATTCTTCTCCCTCTTCTCCCTTGTCACTTCCCTCCTTTCTTCGCCCTTATCTTGTCTCTTTGCTCATCCCGCCTCCCAGCACCCCCTTGCTTTTGGTCTGTCGTTTCTCTCTTTTGTCTCCTCTATCTCAACACCTTTCCTTTTTGTCAGGACTCTGCTCTCTGCTGCTGCACTTTTCCTCCTATACATTTCTCTTTCCTTGTTCTAGACTTCCTTCTCTCCACACTATCTCTCCTCTGCTCCCCTGTGGGCTGTCGGTCCACGGCCGAGGCTGTGTGTCTGTCCCCGGGGAACTAAATCTGCTGGGAGGAAAAATATAGCTGATGTGATCCGTCTGTGTGTGCATTTGTGACATGTGAGTGCATCCCCGTGTCCATATCTGTATATGCTCAGGAGTGTGTGTATATTTGTGAGTGTGTGTGTGTTTGTGTCTGTTGGGCACAGATGTGTAAGGTCATTACCTTTTGAAGGAGGAAAAAGAGGGTCAAGAATGGTTGCAGAATGGTTTGCATGCAAACAATCGTGTCCTCCTACTTTCCCTGGAGCAGATGTGCACTTGTTCATTAACATACATGCAGTGTTTACTTTGTCCACAGCAAAAATCACCATTAAATCAGGGATTCTGTTGAATTATTGCTTGGAAATACAATTCTGTATTCCCTAGCCATCAACTAATCAACAGCCAGCTTTTAAAATTTTTAGTCACATACTCACACAAAGAAAAGACTTTCCCCACCTCTATGAGTCTGTATGACTCTCTCTCTCACTCTCTCTCTCTCCACTTTTAGATTACTTATTCCTTCTTATTCCTCCCAAGCCCCTTTGCCTCCCGTCTCTCTTCCCGCCTTTAATACCCACAATCCCCCTTGGGCTTCACTTTAGCCCGACATGGCCGAGAACATAATTAATTTCACAGCTTCTGAATGAAAAGCCTGTTTTCACCATGCTTCTAATTAAGCTAGAATAATAAGGTGTTTCTGAAGTAAGACAGAATGCAAAAGTATTACACAAAAATTAAGGATCTGGTTAAGATGCATTAAAACAGCAGTTTATCCCAACTAACTTTAATTGCTTTTTTTGTCCTGTTGTTTTATATGAAACCTGTTGCATTCACAGAAATGAGGAGCAGATTTTGGTTGACAATGCAGTGAGTCCTAGATAAAAAGACAATCAACAGTATATTTACACATGGAGAAGGTCAGTAAGAAGGCACCGCCCATCTTTGGATGCTGGCTGTACCTCGCAGGCATAAAAAGTCACTCAGCGCTGCGAGTAGTTCTGAGCATCAGGCCAGATGTGGGCCTCAGCTGGATTAGGCTGACGGGGAGTGTTGTTTGGATTAGGTCACACAGAATAATCAGTCACCACTGTTTTATGGATATAGTTGCATTATCATGTGTATTGGACAAAAAGAAAAAGTCTGCAAGCTGCAGTTAGAAACAGTCACCACGTTTGGTTCTTCATCTCAACCCTCAGTCTATAATGCATTGTGTAAATATTCAGCCATGCTATGTACATGGCCCCATGAATGGGAATGTCAGTCTGTCATTCCGCTGGTTCACCACTTAGGTTCAGACTAAAATCTCTATACACCTGTTGGATGAGATGTCATGAAATTTTGCCCAGACAATTACAAATACAAATCCAAAGATTAAAGCTCCACGAAGTTGGAGATCCTCTGGCTGCTGGCGGTACTACACAGGTTAAGTTTTTCGCTTTTCCTGTAAAGTATCTACTCTGGGTTGCTGCCACATTTTGAATAAAAATGCACACCTCTATGAGGATGCAGCCTAAGGAATTTTGATTAGCCCCAGACTTTCCCTCTTTTTGCAAATGATTTGATAAATTACCAGGAGAAATTCTTGTTTTCATTACCTGGCAGCTGGATTTTCTAGACCATGTGAAAAAACTATCTTGCCAGGCTTCATGCTATGTGCTTGTATTCAAACAATAGTGGTTTGGCACAATCAGCGTCCCATGAAGAACTACCAGCAGCTATGCAGCAGCACAGATGCTGCTACAGCATCAGGTATATCACAGCTTTAGACGATCTCTTCTTTGAGAGAAGAACAGAGGCTTTTCTCATGTTTTCACTCTTCTCTCAGCTCCTCTTTTGCAGTTGGATTCAACAACTAAACCTGCTGGCAGTGCTAATCAGTTAAGTCAGCTTATGATATGCAGTGATCAACACATGGTTTCTCCAATCACCTGCTTTATATATTTTTTAAAGTGCCTGCCTTTTCTGAGCAGTTTTCATGGACAACATCTGAAATCAGGCTAATGACACTTGGTGTGAATAATATAAATTTGTTTTTTTCTTTAATTTTCACTTAATAATTACACTTAATTACACTTAATTTTTTGGTTCCCCAATTCACATACAGCCTAAGCTGTATTTTGTGTTAAGTGCCCTGTAGCATTAAGTGTTACCTTGCTACCTTATGTTCATAAACCTTGAGGCTGCACATAGAAACCAGCAAGCAGTAAAGTTTAGTTTGCACTCCTGGCAGAACATCAGCATGTTAATGCAAGCATGTTAGCATGCTGATGGCAGCATTAAGTTATCAAGAGCTGCATCACATTTCCACATCAGTGTGGAGCCCAACAGACTTTAAAATTCAACCCAGGGTAGCATTGAGGAGAGAGTGGCGTCCATCAGTCAAGGACCTGGGCTGCCTGTCTCAGCTCTCTGCAGTCACCAGAGGAGTCTTGGTGGCCTTCGCCAGCTCTAACTTGCACCCTCATACACTTTCCTTATAAGCCGCTCTGTCACGTCAGCAAGGTCACCAGTGTTGGTTATTGAAGGAATCACCAATCCTCTGAGTCTATTGCTCTCTGAGTGTAACCCTTTTAGAGGGAAGTCAAGGACAGTACAGCGCCCTCAAATGGGTCTGTAGGCTAATGCTGTTATCTCTTTAGTCTGTATTACACGTAATTACCACATACAGCTAATTAGGCTTCAGCACACATCTAAGGTCCTAATAAGGTGCAGTTATGATAATTAGCTAGTGGCAAAGTCTGTGCGAGAGTGTGTGTGTGTGTGTGTGTGTGTGTGTGTGTCTAAGGGGAGGAGGCTCAGCATGTCTTATTGCTCACTGTTATTAGCAGACTTTATTATCTGCCAACTTGGAATATAATGGATTCATAACTCTTCTGCGTCTGAAGATATTATCAGCACTTTCTTATTGAAATCATTTTCATTTAGCTGTCACCCAAACATTTAGCCCCAAAATCCAAAGAAGACTTGACACCTAAAATTTCCTGTCACAGAGGGAGAGGCGAAAGATAGAGGGGTGTGCTGTCTCTGTGATTTATGGATTTCATAAACCCTAACCCCCTCTGCTGCCATCTGACACACCATTCTTCTCTGAACACACTGAGCCTTCACAACAATAGCACAGCTTTATCCCTTGTCAGTGTTGCAAGCACGTACATGCACATACAGACACACACACGCACACACACATGCACAAACAGCGGGGTCAGAGCTTTGGTCCTGTCAGCACAGCCTCCCACAGCGCTCAGAGCAGTACCTTAACCATCACACTGTAAAGTAAAACCTAATTGAGCTTCCAGAGGTGTGTGTGTGTGCGAGAGAGTGCACATCCTCACAGATGTATGTGCACACTTTTTTAGACTAACAGCTTATTCACAAACTGTGTTTTGATTCATTCCTTGGAAGCTGTAGGTTTGAAAAAAAATTTGGCTCCTGATTTCTGCAGTTACCCAGTGACTCGCAGATATGAAGAAGGCAGCATAGTATCATTAATGCTGCCGTGCACTGAGGACAGAGAGCCTTGTTATACGTTGAAGAGTGATGCTTTCTAATCCCAGTGAATGCCGCGCTATCCCCAGCCACATCATCATTTGACAGGGGAGGCAGCAGCGTATAACACTCAGCCTTGTACAGTGTGTCAGCAGCACGGAGTTGATTGCACCGCTGTAAAGACAGAAGTGACACTGTAGGAGTGACATACACTTTGTCTGTGTCAAAACGACCAAGTGTCAGCTCTGTCAGGTCCAAGACTGCCTGCAAGAAGGCACTTTTTCTCCCAGTCTATTGCCGCTTTTTCTCCTTGGGTTGTTTTTCATGGTTTCAGCATCCTGCCAATTTTACAATGTCTTCTGTTCACATCCTCAGGGTAGATGGTAATCCTTTCATACAACTTGTATACAAACCAATTTGGCAGTTTCAGCAGTGTACCTCCCTCACACAAGAGACCCAGCGGCTAATTCTATCAATGTGTGGGTAGCTATAGCACCATCCAGGGATTTGGTCTTCTGCCTTCATGCCTATATGACTTTATGGGCAGTTTGTTAATGATGCATTTGGTAATTATCTTTGTCAGATCAGACTTTAGAGCCGTGTTTTGTCCCAGTGTGACCTTAGGGAAGGATGGAAGGCCATTTTTACAGAGAGACATCACCAAGCGTACCAGGCATTTATAGCCTCTTAGCAAATACTTTTGTAACCGGCTGGTTTTCAATAATGAAAACATGATTGTAATGCCCTTCACTGTCTGTTCTGTCTCCTAAGGCTTTACTGACCATGGCTCATTGTCTCTGTTCTCACTACTGCTTTTAATGTTCCTCCCTAGGTATTGATTAAACCCAAAAAAACTCATCTCTGTTAATAAAAATGACATATTTAGATTTCTTTTTTCAATGGGCAAATCCCTTAATTCCTCTGATGGGTCCTCATGTAGTTTGCACAGATCTTAAAAGTCTCCACCAATATCTCCACCGACCCCTCCACCGCACGCCTGCAGCTTCCAGTGTCCACATCAGACATACAAACCTTAGTAGCAGCTCAGCCATCGCACAGTATTTAGAAATATTTGCCTAAATTTTAAGTTAACACTTCTAAGTCATAAAAACTGTGCGGTCAGCATTTGACATAGTTGGACTCACAGGATGTAGGTTGCGGGTATAAGCCTGCCACTGCGTTATTAGTTCAGTCAGCAGTGGGTGCCACATGCTTTTGTAGGACAAGTTAGCTTCATCCTGTTTCTCTCAACAAAAAGCCAATGGGATTTTCCCACAGGCTTTTGGATTATTGCAGAACATAAGATCTGTGGCAAACAAAATTTTAGGATGCCGTTGTTGCATCCTAGGCTTAGTGCCAAGTTGATTGTGATTGGTTAAAAGAAGCGAAAAACGAGCCAGAGTGGTTTTAGTCTCTATAGCAGAATGACAATCAGTGCAGCCAGAAATTTCTCCAGCATTGACACAGCGTGAAGAAGATAGAGCAGGCTGTGCAGGACCACATTTGACATGATTAGTCATGTAACTTGGCTGGATAATGTTATCTATTTAAGATTAACTAGCCCACTGCAGATTTGTTTGGACACAGTTAATGAATATTACATGAGAAAAAGTAAACTCAACCAACATGTTGGCTCCTTACCGTGTCCTCTGGATAAATTGATAAAACAGCCTGGGGTTTCAAAGTTCTATGGCAAAACAGTGCCCTGAAAAAAAGGCTACTGCAGGCTACAGTTTGGCTTTCAGATGTTCAGATCCTTTGGTAATAATCAAAATATAACCATTTCTCCTTTTGCAACTTTTTAATTGACTGCACATTACATCTCTGACATCTTTTTTTTTTTTTTTTTTTTTTAAAAGTCAAACTTGGCTTGAGAACTGTTTCTTTTTCTCCGTATTACTGTCCTGTAAACATTTACTCTTGGGCTGCAAGATGGAGCTTCTGTGTCCTCTCTACAGGCTATGAGAGGAAGGGCCTGCCCCTCTGTCCTTGTGGAAAGACTGAGACAGTTACAATCGATGGTTTAGGACTTTTATAAGGGGCTCACAATGTTGTCATGTGGTAATATAGTAAATGGCCTAAATGTGAATACTGATGGCTTAATATAATATAGATATAGTTCAGGCGGGAAAAGCTTAGACTTTGATTTATATATCTAAATAGTAAATGGCCTTGACATATTCTTAGAAAAAATATGTATAATATTCAAATTATGTGGTTTTGTTGTAATTTTTTCTTTGTTTTTGGCCCAGATCTGGTTTCATGTTGTGGTACTCTGTAGCACTTACAGTAATTCTGCTTGCTGGGGTGTAAGTTCAAAATTTTATATTTAAAAAGAGAGCAAGACCGTACATTTTTTCCAAATGGTTCAAGAACAGTTTTTGAATAAACCTTTACTGATGCTGCAGTCTAATTGAGCCAAATTTTGTTCGTGGATCGTTTTAGTCAAAAACTTCATTTTTATTGGAGTGCGCCTAAAAATCAGTGAGTGTTTGTTTAATCTTAAATCTCTTTTTTCCACTCAACTCACCACTTTCTTTTCCATTCAACATCTCTTCTCGCTCCCTTCAGCCCCTTTCGCTCCTCCAGGCAGTGAGACGATAGTGAAGTTTGATTCCCAGGGGGATGGCATGGGCCGATACAACATATTCAGCTACCAGCGCTCTGCCGATCGTTACAGTTATGTGCCAGTGGGTGAATGGGCAGAGACTCTAAGTCTGAGCAGCGATCTGATTCACTGGCCCAGAGAAGTGGTGCCCACCTCGCAGTGCAGCGACCCGTGTGAACGTAACGAGATGAAGAAAATGCAGGCAGGTAGGAGACAGAGTTCTTTCTTGTGATAGCAACATACCAAGCAGCAGCAGCTCCTTTTGAAAAATCTCAGACTGTCACACTGGTCATATTCTTGTCTCCCAGGTGAGTATTGCTGCTGGATCTGCACAGCCTGCGAGCCTCATGAATACCTGGCTGATGAGTTCACCTGCTCGCCCTGTGCTCCTGGCCAATGGCCCACTGATGACCTGACATCCTGTTACGACCTTCCTGAGGACTATATTATGTGGGAAGATGCGTGGGCTATTGGTCCCATTACCATCGCCTGTGTAGGGTGAGTGACAACAGATTGCCAATATGACGCAAGTTTTTGACTGATCCTCAGAGGTGTAAGTGTGTGTGCTTATATGAGTGTTGGAAAGGGTGAGAAGAGCTGATCATTTGCTCAGTGATTGTCTAGTCATAGTTGAGCAATTGTTATGGGACACCTGTTAACACAATCTGAAGCAGTGTGTACTCAAAACTCTGTAGATGAGTATGAGATTATGGGCCTTTTCCCCTTATCCACAGATTCATGTGCACCGGTCTGGTGTTCTGGGTGTTTATCAGACACAACCACACACCGCTGGTGAAAGCTTCAGGCAGAGAGCTTTGTTACATCCTCCTCTCAGGAGTCTTCATGTCCTACGCCATGACTTTCCTCTTCTTGGCCAAACCTTCTCCTGCCATCTGTGCCCTGCGGCGCCTCGGCCTGGGCACATCATTCGCTGTCTGCTACTCCGCCCTCCTCACCAAAACCAACAGGATCGCCAGGATTTTCAGCGGCGTGAAAGATGGAGCGGGTGCAGCGAGACCACGCTTCATTAGCCCGTCCTCTCAGGTGAGTGATTGCAGCATCATACCCATCCATCTGCATCAGTCAGATGGAGGGACAGGCAGACAGTGGATCTTAATCACCTTACCAACCCCTCTCCCTTCTTGTACAGGTGTTCATCTGTCTGAGCTTAATCTCCGTCCAGTTAGTGATGGTGTCAGTGTGGCTGCTGTTGGAGGTCCCAGGGACACGGCGCTTTACGTCACCAGAGCGAAGACAGACTGTCATCCTCAAGTGTAATGTACGTGACTCCAGCATGCTGCTGTCGCTTGGATATGACGTGCTCCTGGTCATCCTGTGTACTGTGTAAGTATGTCATAGCTTGTTTGATTAAAGAACTTTAATAAAAAAATAAGTTCAGCAGTGAAAAAAAAACAGCTTTTTTCTTTGAATTGCAGTTTTGTTTTCGTGGCAACAATAATTTTCACTGGAGTAAATATCCTTTTTTATCCAAGTGGTGTTTGTCTAATATAGAAAAATGATTCTCTCTTGTAGGTATGCCTTCAAGACCAGGAAGTGCCCTGAGAACTTCAATGAGGCCAAGTTTATTGGTTTCACCATGTACACCACCTGTATAATCTGGCTGGCATTTCTCCCCATTTTCTATGTTACATCCAGTGACTACAGGGTATCTTCTCAAAACACACACACACACACACACACACACATAGATACATGTCTTTGTCTTGAAAGAATACATCGGGTTGACCTAATTAATTTTAGATTAATTTCCGTTTGCGTAATCCTGATCCAAACTATAACTAGAACATATCGAACCCCAACTTCAGTTATTTAAACAGACAAATTAAAAGGCTAAATCTTTTATTCACTTTTTATGCCAAGAACTAGATATGAACCAGAGTGATCCACTAGAGAAACATGATTTCACTGTACATTGTGATAATAACAAAAGTATTGATTTGAATGAGGAGACTGATAGCAGTATCTTGTCTGTATGCTAAATATGAAGCTACCGCTAGCCGCCTTCTAACTTAGCTTAGCAAAAGAGCAGGAAACAGGGGAATTCAGGAGCACCTTTCAGGCTCATTGGTTAAAAACAATCTATCTTGATTGTTTTTTCCTTACCCAGACACCAGAATAAATTTTGGCATTGTATGTTTCTGCAAACCCCAGATATGCTGAAACTTTTACATTTTTTACATTAATCAATGGACTTGATCGGGAACCATTTTTATGTGCCATTTTAGTTTTCGTGTTTTAATGACAATGATACATGATACAAGACAAACTTACAAATGACACATTTATAAGGGCATGGAGGGAAGGGATGAATGAAGACACAGAGCAAAAGCCAGGAGCTGAGATTTCATTAAATCTAAAATATGACTAGGAGGAAATTACCTACTTAGTTACTAAATGACCAGCTTCTGAAAAGAAATGTTTTATTTTAACAGGCTATTTTTTAGATGCTACTAGAGTAATGGTGAGTGTATCACAGGTCTTTTGTTAGTACTCCCTGGTCTAGCTTATCTAAAAATATGTAATCTTTTAGCATGTAAGCATGTTGTTTACTCCCGAGTCTGTTTGTAACTATCAACATTATCTTGATTTCACCCTTCTCTCCTCTGCCCTACTCCTTGTGTGCATGTCCAGCTGCACAGGGTTCACTAAAACTGGTCTACATGTAAATGTTGATAGTAAATAAATTAATCGAGGATTAACAGAAGATAGCCTTCACTGTTGAAGTTTGTCAAAATCACAGACAGCCTTCAAGTTTTGGACAGAAATTCAGCTAAAGTGACCCCCTGGTCCTGATGTCTTGTTAAAAAAAGCTGGTTGCGTAGGTTGAAAAAACGCTTACATCTGATACGTCACATCAGTAAAGCAAGCATTTATGGCAAAGTGGTGTCAAACAGTGGTCTGATGCTTGGCAGCCGTTTTCTATCTATCATGCTATCACCATCCCCGTCTCTTCATGAGGAGAAAGTCAGCTGATCTACATGTAATGGGTATTATGGGCTAGGTTAGCTAGGTTTCGCTAGGTATTGAAAGTTAAAAGCTATGATAAGTGTGAAACAAATAAATTCAGTGTATCCATGGTTTGCTTGAATGTACAGTGCCATCATATTTAGCAGGCTGTTAATCTGTTAAATGACAATTAGCTGTTTTAAAGGTGTTTTGGTGACATTTCTCGACCTGTTTGTGTTTTACCAGTTAGTCAGCTGCTGACTGTAGCTTCATATTTACTGTGCAGAAATTAGAGGGTTATCAGTCTTCATTTCTGTCTCTCAGCGAGAAAGCATATCTCCCAAAATGTCAAATCATTCCTCCAGGCCAAAAACTTTTATGATTTACCTTATGGGAACCTCAAACAGGAGGGGGTCCCTATTATGTAACTGTGTGAGCAGTTTTTTGCCCTCTCAACATTATTAATACAAGCACTACACAGGTGTAGTGGCAGCTTAAACAATTTCTAATCCTTCTGGCAAATGTCCCAGCTCTGCAGTATTTGGATGACAAACAGACAGGCTCCGTCAAACTGCTGACACATGTCCAGATTTAACAGCAAAGGGGAGTGAGTGTTCACCTGATCCATACAAATCTTAAGCATACACATAAAACTTTAAGCACACATTTCCACAAACACACACACACACACAGCACTGTATCAAAGGGCATAAGAGAGGAGTGCTGATGCCAGGGCTGTTCATTTGATCCCTGTAAAGAAAAACACATCTCTGCCTCTCTCTCTCTCCCTGTCTCTCTCCCTCTCTCTCTCCCAATAAGCATCCCTTTGGCCTTGTAATCTGACTTTAAGATTAGTCAGGTAGAGGCATTACATCACCAACATGCCCAACCACCCACTCACTTACACACACGCACATACGCACACACACATACATACACAGAGGAGATGTTGAAGGGTTGATTACTAATGTGCTTCTCTATACAGTCCTGTGGTTTGACTGTCAGCTGCTGTTATTCAATCCTGCAACCCTCTTTAACACAGTTAGACACAGCAATGATACGTCAGCCACAGAAGGAAACACTGCTTACATCTCTTCGATCCACCTCAGACTTTATTTTTTTATTGATTTCATATAACAAATCATAGATCCTATTGAAGTTAAAGCTGAGATACTGTTAAGTTTGGCCTCTGTGGTCTCTGTTGATAAAGTCTTTTATCGACCCACCCTGTAATTGTTATCCTCTGGACTGTTGCAAGGTAACAAAGTCTGCCAATAAAGAGTTAGACTCTCACTTTACAGGCCTCATTGGCTCGGTGTACGTATAGTGATTGGTTAATCACTTCAGGCTTTTATTTGCTCAGTATTTATCTACTGTTTATCGGATTGGAATTTAATTTATTGTTTTATTCTCTGCTATGCACTTTTCAACTGTCATTCATATAGTTTCTTTGAAAAATGTTCTTTATTGCAGATTATTATAATCAAATAAGCTCTTAGTGGCAATTACTTTGTGCTACATTAGCATAAGATTTATCCATCAAAGTCTGGCTACCAATTAATGTCTTCTCCTCTTTTCTCTGCAGGTTCAGACCACTACAATGTGTATCTCAGTCAGCCTGAGTGGCTTTGTGGTCCTTGGCTGTATGTTTGCTCCCAAGGTCCATATCATAATGTTCCAGCCCCAAAAGAATGTGACCAGCCACCGTCTTAACCTCAATCGCTTCAGTGTCAGTGGGGCCGCCACCACATACGCATCTCACGGTAGGTTACATGCAGTTACCTCATTTTTAAAGAGACAGAGTTTTAGAGCAGCACTCTCCTGGCCTTTTTTTTTTATTATGTCTCCCGTCGAATGGATGTTTTTAACATTCAGTGTTCAGCACATTGAACAGCCCTGTGTTCCACTTTTGTTGAAGGGGGCACAAAATCTAACACTAGTATTAGGGTGTTATAGAACAGGTATGAAAAGTCTCATAATGCTATGTCCAAGCCAGAATTGTTGCTAAAAATAGACCACCATTGCCCTAAAGATGTAACCCTTACACTAATGCATAATGGACAGATTCAGTCACAAGCTAGTTAGACTGTAAGGAGTGGCATCCTGTTAACAGAGCTGCAGTGTGGAGCAGTACAAAGAGATGCCAAGAAAGAAGTATGTTAGGAGGAAATGACTGGAATTTTAGACCGGAGCCTATTTTAGATCTTATATGACAACAGACAAAAGTATAAATTGATTATATATGTATCCCACATTGCACCCCATTTTTTTTAAAAAAGGAGAAGAATTGGCTTTTAATAAGAGAGAGTTTGGTGTTTGTGCTTGTACAACACAGGGTTGCACAATGAAATCACATTTTTTGTCCTTCATATGACAAACACAAAGGTCTATGTAGATAATTAGCCTTGTATTAGAACAAATTAAGATAAAGGTGAGTAATTTAGTTTTTTTTAAATAAATATACATGGATACACCTGCAAAATAATTCTGTAGTGCATTTTTGAAATTATATTTGGTGGAATGTAAACAGCAGCGACAAGACAGTGATGATAATAAGATCAACATCAATAAATTAAACATCTGACATCTAGGGAACAGTGTCCTCACAAAAAACTCGTTTGAGTACCAGGCATCACTGATGTAAAACACAGATTCAGCCTCTCCCCCTCCTACCAGAGTGCTACACCCCATCAGCTTGTAACACAATCTGACTGTGGAGTGCAGCAACTTCATCTGATGTTGTGATGGAGAAAAGTCTCTGTAAAGATGTGGGAACAACAGAATCTGACCTTTTGTTTCTTGGCCACCTCAAGTCATAGTTTGTTTCATTTTACCAACAAGTTAGCCAGGAGAAGCCTCAAGTCCAAGCCCGGCTAATGCCTCTTAATGGTTCCAGACAAACCACAAATGCAGTTTGAAGGCTATTTAAAGACACTGTCTTCTCTATTATCATGGAGATGACAGTGCCGCTATATTTATTACCATTAGAATTGGTGTGTGTTTACACAACTATTCATATTTTATTGCTTTGGATGGACTTTTCACACTGAATGGTGTGTTGGTATTAATATTGCAATAGTGTAGCTTCCTCAGTGTGCTGTTTTTTAATTTATTTTTATTGATTGTTTGATATTGCATTGCATTTTGCATTTCAATAGTACTGGTGCTTATTTCTAGTGGAGCCCTTAAAAGTGGCTCTATTTATTCCAACTCAAATTTTAACATGAAGCTGTTCACTTTTGCCAACAAAGGCAATGTGTATATATATATATATATATATATATATATATATATAATATATATATATCATAAGTTTTTGTAA
>JAPZDY010000023.1:12478558-12496814 GCA_029783645.1 Ctenochaetus hawaiiensis
CCCAGTAGAGAAGGTTTTGTGTACACAACTTCATCCTCCATGTCTCCCTCGTTCTCTCCATCCATCACAGCACAGCTGTCAGCTCCTGGCATCTCACACTCTTTATTGGCAGACATCACCAAGCGAGAGTACTTGTACTCCAACCTAGCAAACAGACAAGCGATCGAATCAGTTCTTTGGGGAAAAAACAGAGGAGGAATAATCTTGTCTACATGAACACTGACAAAACCTGTGATGTGACAAAGAAAGAATGGCTATAAGAGTTGAGGGGGGAAAAGTAGAAAAAGCAGGAATGACAGAAGGAGGAAGGAAAGGAGAGAGAAGGAGAAAAAGAAAATCAATGAGTATGGTAGGCATGAGGAAAGAAAAGTGCAGAGATAGGGAGAAGGGAGGAACACAGAGAGAGGGAGAAGAGAAAAAGAAAAAAGGAAGAGCAATGGGAAGAGAAACAAGGAAGTGTGACAGAAAAGATAGAAGCTGAAGAGGAAGGGCGAACAGAGGGAAGAGGAATAGAAGAAAAGAAATATGGATAAATGAAGAGGGAATACAGTAAGAAAGAAGATAAGCATGAAAAGAGAGAAAAAAGAGTCTTACCTTTTGTTTTTCTTCCAGAAGTAGCAGGTGAGTGAGACGAGCAGCACGGCAGTGAAAGCTGCGAGTCCTGCACCGAGTCGCACCCAGAACTCCATACCTTCACAGGGCAGTGTTTTCTTCTCAGGCAACGTCACACCTCCCATACACAGCTTGGGCTCCGTCCACACATACAGCACATCCTGAGGACAGACAGACATGAACACAGCATTAAATAAGAATGTGACAGAGCCTGAAATCACTCTGAAAATAGTGAATACAAATTCTGCATACATACAGTGCAGTCTGCCATAAAGCTTTAAGGATGTTTGCATGCATATTGGGTGAATGGATGTTGAAATCACAACCATTTTAGGCTTGGGAGCTCGTACTTCTACACAGTCCTCTTGTAAAAATTAGAGCTAAAAGTCAGGGCATTGTTTCATTTTATTTTGATTCTGTTCACTCAATGACTAAAATAAATCTGTCCCAGTACTTGTGGAACATCTCTGTGTCCACACATACCTGGTGTCCTCCTTTGCAAGCTCCCTCTATCTGATGATAGTCTCTCTCTGTGCATGTGGGACAAGCTCCTGAGCTCTCCCACAGGAAGTGAAAGGTGCAGCCATCGCATGTTCCTGCAGGGCACTGACTGGAATAACCAAGCACAAAGCTGTCACTCCCACATCACAGCGCAGATAAAAAGGTTGCATGTGATATCAGAAAGGAAGATAAAGGAAAATAAGATTTAGTACCTGGGAACTGAAAGATCTCCCTTCGTGCTCTTTGCTGGGTTACAGCGAAGTGTTACCACTGCGCTGCGACCTGACTCACAAGATGAGGTCGCCTCCAAGGACCTTAGCAACAAAAAACAGAGAAATCAGGACAGAACCTTGAGCACTTAATTTTTTGACATTAAAAATAATATGTAAAATATTAAAGGTACCTGTAGTAGAAGTTGATATCAGGAACCTTCTTGGATGTCTGAGGATACAGTTCTGGTTTCACCCTTATTCCATCGAGTGTATTATCTACTGTCACTCCTGTTATAACACAGAAAAACTGATTCAATGTGTCTTTGATTTTCTCGCCTCTGTAACACTGAAAGACCAACAGACCTTTTCTTGCCATTCGATCTTTTCTATAAGTAATATTATATGATACAAATGCTGCACTCACACAACCACAGTCTGCATCTTATATTCACTAACCAAGAAAAGTGTCAGCCAGGTTAATGGACTGTGAGGAAAGAGCCGTGTGGAAGCCTCGTCCACTGGCCGGGATTATTGTTGACTGACAGATGAAGGTCTTGACAGCGTTGGCTCCTTCGCCTTTCTCTCTCTGGGAGTCGGTGATGGATAGGTCTGTTACGTTGTCTGTGCATGCTGCCAACTGAGCCTTAAATAAAGGGAAGAGATTAAATAGCATGCAAACCAGGGCAGTGTTTCTGAATGTGTGAATGGGTGTGTGTTTTTATCTCTTCACACCTGTCCTCCACACAGGCTGATGTTGAACTGATGGAAGTATTTGGTTCCTTTGGAGGTAAAGCTCGGACCGTTCATCAGCGATCCCACAGAACCGAGTGAGCTGAAGTCAAAAGTCAGGGTGGTGTTGCCCTCCGTGTGGGTGAAGTGACAGTCACTGTAACATAAACTGTGGTCCTGTACAAATGAAAACACAAAAACAAGTATGTGGTTGTGTGTTAAAGAAAGAAAAAAGTTCCACAAAAACAGAACATCAGATCAGACAGATTCCTTTCCAAACGTCTGCAAACCTTGTCGCTCTTGCTGGCTGGTCCACAGGGTTTGCAGTCATCTGGACCCGCAGTGGTGTGTGAGACCAGGTATGTGTTGAGTGGACACTCTGTGCACTGACTTGTACTCGTGTCTATGTAATGTCCAGGTGGGCACGGCACACATGTAGAGCTGGAGGGTTGGGTGCTGAGGGCACAAGCCCGGCACTCAGAGGACACCCCATCAACAGCGTTACTCACTGTGATGGAGTAGATTCGTGCCACATCATTGACTCTCCAACGGACCTGAGAGAGTACAGCAAAGAGACAAACGGGAACAGGATGATGTAGGTACAAAAACAAACCAGGCAGCTCCACCACCAACCCCTATACACTGCTGGATCACAACACAGGATTTTTGCTTTAAACAACATACAGATCTGCCCTCGCTTCAAATACCCACATTCCTGCAAAAAGTGCTGATTTCAAAACCAGCAAACAAAATCAGGTCAGTTATTTAAGCTGGACCTCAGTCTTTCTCAATGAAGTTTAAGGCATCTGAATTGGATGCCCCACCCACAAAAAAAAAAAACATCTTTTATCCAATGTTCATACATTCATCAAAGAATTGGGTAAGTACAGTGATAGACTTTTCTGTTTGATTTGTGGTTTGGTTTTAACAACACCACCACTTAAGAACCAATCTTTAATACCTAACAGCAGGGAGTGCTCTGTGTACTGAGTGTGGAGTGGACGTACGAGAATAAAGCCAACTTCAGCTGTTCAAACTTGCTGAATGAGGAGCTTTGAATCATTGTCACACTGTCATTTATTTCAGAGCTTTTGTGTTTATGGACATGAGCACGATGAAAATGAAGGTTCGACAAAAAGATGGCTGATCAGATTTCCTGATTTCTTAATGAACAAAGTGGCCAAAGTCTTTAGAAGCTGTGGAACTTCCCATGTTCAGCCAAGAAGGTCATTGTGAATAAGCAGCAACACAAAAGTAGTTAAAAACTACAGCTAATGAGTTTGTTTTCCCTTTGCTGATCATGTTTAGCAACGTGTTAATAGTAAGAGTATTAACTATACAAGGACAAATCTGATATTGTCACATTTTTATTTTTTTATTCTTACAGTTTCATTTCTACAGTCTGCAAAAGTTTATTCTTATCAGTCTGAATAACATCCATAGACTGGTGTTGAGGAGAACACATCCTGAATCCTCAGCTTGTTTTTCACAACACAATAAAACAGAGTATATTAGGTGTTTTCTACCTGTCTATTTCTTTTTTCTCTCATACTCACATCTGACGGTTGGTTAGTCCTCTGGAAAGCCCACGTGTAGGAGACCGAGGCGTTCTTCGTCATGACGTGTGTGAAGGACTGCCTCGGTTTCGTCCTCTCCCACGACTCCACCACTGTTGTACTCTTCCTGTTTACATCCTGAAAAACATGTTCTTCTCATTCACCTTATCGATATCATAATGTACATGAAGCACTAAACATTTAACAAGAGCTTTTCTCACCATCATAAAGTAAAGCTCGCAGTCGGCTGTGCACAAAGTTTCGAATTCAAATGTGATGCGACCAAACTCTGACGCGGAGTGGCTTGACATAGATGTTGGGAGCCTGATTGCAGAAGCAAACAGAGAGGAGGGGAAATCAGGAAAAAAAAAAAGCAAGAGAGGAACAAAGACTGTAAAACACAACATGATCGTACTCACTTGAAGCCAGGAATATGGATGTTGAGGATGAGATAATCATTATCTGAGCTTCCTGATCCACTCTGGATATGATCACCTGCTACCTCCCAGCCTAGAGGACAAATACACCTTACAGTTTTAAAGGAATATATATTTTCAGATAATATTGGCTGGATGAACACTATATTAAAGGATTTTTTAAACAAGGCTTAAAATACCACTTGAATGTCTGTACAGTAAAATCAAATGTACAACTAGCAGCTAGTTAGCTTAGCGTGGCATAAAGTCAGGAAAAAGAGGTAAACAGCTGCAAGTAAGTAAGTAAAACACCAAAATGTTAACATGGAACATTTGGGATTTACAAGGGCCTACGAGTCTGACTAAAGTACTTCTGGGCTGAGTGTTACCACTTCCTGGAGTGGTTTTGTTATTGTGATGTTGCCAGGATACCAGAGGAGGCTCCAGAGAGTAACAAGGAAATGGGACTTGAAACAGTCAAAAGATGTAACATTTAAACTAGCAAGCCTTGTGTTGTTTTGCTGTTACCTTTGGACAGAGCCAGCAGAGCTGTTTTCTCTTCATGCCAATCTTTTTGCTAAGCTATCAATCTTTTGTCTGTGGCTTTATATTTATTGTAGAGATATAAGAGTCTTATTGACCTCCTTATCATATTTTTGGTAATGAAGCATATAGGTGTATTTCTGGAAATTAGGAAGAAAAGTAGGGAGAAAAAGACGAAAATATAAAGGCAGAGCACTACTGGACATATATCACAAAAAACACCCACCATTCATACTATCACATTTGGAGTTTCCCACATTGAAACAGGACGTTTTCATGTTTGCAGGAAGAACATTCCACCATTTATATTCATAACCCAAGGTGGGCTCTGTGCCTGCTGGACACTTCTCACACGCTGTGGGAAGAACACAATGAAAAACAGAGAGAGATCATGCAGAGCAATACAAAAGTAGCTGATGAAAAACGGCAGTCAGGGATACAATTTAAATCAGCAGTTTTCAATACGTTTCATCCCATCAGAAAAGGTCCCAGGTGGGCAGGGTGAGCAGGTGGCCGTGTCATTGTTATAGAAACCAGGGTTACAGGGGGGGCAGGGCTCTCGTTCTCCACTCGGAGGCAACGACTCGGCTCCAGTCACACCCTCCAGGCAGATCTTGGGTTCAATCCACTTATACATGACCTGAGTCTGAAATTACACAGACATGGAGGGGAGATGAAATAGAACATAAACTGTGATTACAGAACAGGCTTTTTTCATGGTGTTTTAATCTAGAGGCGGCCTCTTTTCTCTCACCTTGCCCTCTTGGTCACATGCTGTGTGGATCTGGAAAAAGTCCTTTTTGGAACATGGAGGTCTGTCTTTACACGCAGCAGATCCCTCAGCTAGGGGAGAAAGAAAAGTTTTAATGAGGCTAAAAAATTAATTTCATTAGACAAAGAAAGCAAAAGTATCATTTAAAAGAGCAACTGCAGAATACATTTCAGAATTTACCCAGAATCCCACAGGAATTAACTAAATATTAAACCTTCTCAGAAACACTCCAAAGTACTAAGAATAAAAGACATAAAGCTAACCATTAAAACACAAGAATCCAAATCAAATATAGAACCATTCAGTTGATATAAAGTTCAGTAAAGCAAACAGTAGTATATGTGATGCAAGATGTGGGCGCAAATGAGAAATAACAGGAGAATAGAGAATAATGTGCTGTTGAGACTCAGCTAAAAACACAGCAGTGCAGCAAAAGAGCTGTGTTGAATTAAATATGTTATACAGCATGTTCGGAGTACTCCAGCCCCCTTACAGCCCCTTCTTGGTGAGTTAACTTAACAGGGAATACATTCACAGCATTACATGAAAGGAATTTTATCTGCGAATGTAAAAAAATGTACATTGAGGCAAATTAAAGAGAAGAGTCCTGAGTAGGAATACCACAAATGAATAAAAACAGCCAGGTCAATCAGTCAGATTTCTCTAATTTTTAACTAAAAATATGTTGACTGTTTTCTATGTACAAATGTATTCAAACATATCCCTTTTAAGAAATTAAAACATGCTAGGAGGTACACTATGTTCTATCCTAAGAAATAATATGTAAGAAAATAAATGCGTAAAATGAAAGTAATCAATGAAAAACATACTAGCACATTCGTTTCATTAACCACCAAATCTTTCTACTCCCTTACAATCACCAAAGCCCTTTTGCACTGAGCTAACAAGCATGTTTCTTCTTCAAAAGTTTGACTAATGTGGCTGAAAATAGGACAAGCTCTCTTTCTATCCTTTGGCAGTGTTTTGTGCTTCTTTGAGCAGCACTGATAACAATTAGGCTACACTGAGCACTGCACTGCAGTTCCATTATGTTGCTCCGATGATTCAACATAGCGTAGATTTGTAATGCTGAGTGGGTGTACCATCTTTTTTCTCTGTCAGAGTGTGTTCCTACCTGCATACTGAGTGGTAGTGTTACAGGGGGTGCAGGAGCTGGCACCATGGCCAGAGTAGGTGTCCCGAGGGCAGGGATCACATGTGGAGGAGCCTGGGACGTGGCTGAACGTCCCTTGCTTACATGGGAAACATTCCGATGTGTAGGCCACTCCTGGTAGAAGCAAACAAGGGATAGAGAATGAAGGTGATAAATAATAAATATTGATTATGCCTTGATTTTTCATTGACCACAGAGAAAAAAGGCTTGTTACTGACCTTCTATTTGAATATTTTTCAGCAAGACAGGCTTCACCACTTTGGACCCCATCAGCACTCCACCTGTCCTCCAGTAGAGGATGTTGGTACCAGATTTCAGGTTCACCTAGTACACATATGATTTCATGTAATATCAGTCAAGCTGCGTACAGTCAGTAGCCCATATGCAACATTAATTTAAAGCTAGAAGCTGTTTTAGTGCATTGAAAAATAATGCTATGTGACTTAATTAACATGTTCTACTAAGAATTGTATTAATTCAAGGTGTATCAATGGTGTTTATTGGGTAATTAAAACTATGGGTTGGTGTATGAAGCATGTAAATCAAACTGATACTAAATTATTGTTTGCCACCGTGGAACATACAGCTGAAATCTATGCAGGCTGAATCGCTAAACCTTTTCTAAATAATTTTTTAATTGCATAAACTTTTTCTTTGACCCACCGGTTCGATACAACTGGCCACAGTTGAATCGAACCAGATAAAATTGCAAGGCACTAATAGTACATCCCACATAAATGCTTATTTTTAACTAACTTGACCAACATGAAAAAAAAAGAAAAAATCATGTTCTTAAGAAGACTGACACACAGTAACAACACTCCTCCCAACGTGACAGCTAATTGCCATTTTTTCTTCACAGTGTAGGAGCTGGACTGTGTACACAGACACTCATCTACAGTGTGACTGGAATGGTGCTAGAGACAACAAAAGAGATGCCAGCCTCTCTCTGTTAGCTAACAGGCTTGCTGCTTGTATCCACCCACCTCTCTCTGCTCAGTTCAACACATTAACTTGAAAGAAAGAAGCCAGCTGCCAAAAAAAATCCAAAGATCCAAATATCCATGGCTAATGTTCATCTCACATGGTATGAAGCACTTACCGTATGTGTCGCCCATTCACCATGATTGGTGAGCTTGAGCCACTTGGTATCAGCAGACTGATCCATCTCTTGACACTGGTCATTCTGGATCTAAAACAAACACACACACAATGGTGATACATGTTTACACTGATGCGCAGTACAACAGACTGATGTTTTTGTCTCTTGACAGAATTTAGGCTTGAACAATAAATTTGCCTTTCATAATGGAAAACTGATGAAAAAAAACAGCCCTCAGTTTACTGTGCAGCAGTAATGAATATTTTGATTAATTGAAAATACTTATTCGTCACACCTGTCTTCAATTAAGCTCTAATTATGAGACCCATTATTAACTTGCCAGAACAGCAAAAGCTGAGGTGCACCTGATGACATGAGTTATGGCTCTGTTCTACAGAGACATCCAACCAATAGGCTCAAGTCATGTCACTGAGTGAGCATGCACGTGAGCCTAGAAGGGTTTTGGGGACTGGTACACTACATAAAATGCAACAATCTATAATAAATGATCAGTATTTGTGGCGATTTTCAATTAGATTTTGTATTTTATCCATTAGCACTAACATTTGTATCATGTCCACCACCCTTTAGGGTAATTTTCAAGAGTGAGTTGCTCAACATTTAACAATAGAAGTATTGAAGTACTCTCCAATGTGTCCAAAAATCTTTTTACTGGCTGTGTATACACAAACACATTCAGTACACACCCTAAGCACCCTTAAACCAATAGATTTATAGACAAAGACAGACAGATATAATTGCTGGGGTAAAAAGCCAAAAGCTAATGAATGTTTGAAACTTACAAAGAACTCAAACAGCAGGTTTTTGTCGGGATACTGATACTCAAAGCTGACAGATCCCTGTTTCTTCAGATGCACAGCGTAGATGAGAGACACTGTGCATTCATCCCTGTTGGACTCCAAGTAGTTTCCCTGAGGCACCCAGGAAGAGCTGCAAGGAAAATAATATAAAATCAGTTTCACACTTACAATCTGGCTCTCAGTTTTTTTTGAGTGCCACTCACACACCTGTTGCAGGTCAGCTTGTCATCTCCGTGGGGACTGTTTTCCAGCGAGGTTGCCAGGCTACTGAAACCAGCAGGCATGGAATCCCATTGGTCGAAGCGAATGCCGCTACCGAGGGAGTAGCTTCCTGCTGCACACTGGGTGCACTCCTGAGCCGACATCTCCAGGAACTCCCCAGCTTCACATGAGAAGGCTGGAGGAAACAAAGAGAGGAGGCATAGAAGAATGGGATAAAGGAGAATAATACACAAGTCATTGCCTGACCTTCTTTGCATTCTGCTGCCAAAACCATACAATATAAAAATTCCAACAAATGAACATTTTTAAAGAAATAGTCATACAAATTCAGGTTGGTTCAGGCATTCAGGTTCATGTAGCCCCAGTGATGAACCCTTAATCCTCACATACAGTATTGTTACACTCTGTGGCTGTCATTGCACCTTATTTCCATTGAGCTCTCGTGTCTTCTGCACCTGCTAATGTTTTGACAGTGTTAGCTTTTCCTCATACCTGATCTGGTCAAATGCTGTCATCATGCCATTCAGAGTAACCAAGGCAAGGAAAAAGTGCATGCGAGTATGCAATTTGTGTAGCACACTATCTGAGGCTAAGTAGAGTGCAATAATGTGCACAACAGGAAATGCTTGTAGGAGTTATTCAAGGACAGTTTGCTGTTGTATTCATTTTCATGGTGATGTTATTAATTTGTTACAATTAACCTGATTAATTGTGCCTCTTGCTTTGCATTATGGTGAAATGGAGAGATATAAAGGATGAATGTAAGATAGTTTGTTCAATGGCTATGAGGAAAGAAACCTGAGTTCTTCTTTAAGAATTTTTCTCAGGAGTCCAAATAACAAGGAAACTGGCAGATGTCAAAATACCAAAAGGCTTTTTTCCTCTTTACAGAGGCATGTGACTTCAAAACGGAAACAAAAACATTCCTCTGAATGATCTTTTTTCACCTTATAATGATCCATTATTATGATGACAATAGTTTTCATTCTATGCTTTTTTTTTGTACACATGTAAAATATCCTGTTAGAAACACTTGCTGGCAATTATCCTGCACCCTTTTCTGTGAGTGTCCACATTATTATCTTACACACAGATGGCACCAGAGATAATCTCAATTCCACCATTACCAAGGAAGTGTTGCAACAGCTCTGGGCAAACCTGTTTCAGGGATGCCAGACAAAGAACAAACTTGAATGACCACCTTGTAGAGCATTAGTGTGTTTTTTACACAATTAAAGTCTGTCTTTCTGGCTCCATCAAGATAAGGCAGAGATAAGGTATATTAGTCCCTCTCTCTCCCAAATTACTCACCTTTTAAATAGCATGTCTGTTTCCATGGCAAAACACTAGCACTGACAAATACTGTAATGTTTAACTAAAAGGGGCCTCGGAGTAATTACGTCAATCGAAAAGGAACCAACTCCGCAAACATGCTGTCTTTTTTATTTCATAGTTTAGAACTAAGGAACTATTTGGATAGGTGTTGGTTTAATACTGCACCATTATATCAGACACAATTAGATATGGCAGGTGAAGTAAACCAGCTGAGAGCAATTATGAGCCATTGTTTGCCAAAAAGGTTAGTGGCCTAAGGCTGTGCTATGTGACGGGTTTGAGGATATCCAAATAGGGTAAGTTGGTCAGGTCTGAGAGCTGGATATTCCAGGTTACTGATAAGAAGGTTAGATAAACACATCAACTCACACATACTCAAACACTTACTGCACTCGGTGCCGTGTACTGGCTCTGGTAGTCCAGTGCAGGCTCCAGGGCTCTGAGGGATGGCCACTCTCCACCGAGATCCTGTGCTGTCACACTCTGTGTATTCATAGTAGTAGTCCGCCTGCCAATAACGCAAACACACACACGCACACACACACACACACACACACACACAACATCTGCATAAGAAATCAGAAGTCATGACACTCCTGGGTCCAAACAATGAGCAAATGTAGGCCACAGGCTGGTCAGTAAACATCACACCACAAGGAGCCTCCACCCAAATCAGAGCCCTGAGTCATCTCATTCTGGGTGAGAATGTTTTGCTAATCAGAGCAGACTACTTTGATGGTGCTACTGCATTAGCAACCAACACCGAAATTAACTTTCATATCCAGCTGCTCCAGCTTACAAAACACGACCTCCTGTTATGGTGTTATCTCTGGAGCCACAGCCAGTCTTCCGCCCTGGATACACAACATACCATCTCCACGGCGATGGGAGCAGGAGCGATGGCAGCAGTGGGCTGCTGGTAAAACAGGCGGAGGTGTTTAAACAGCAGCTTTACACATTTTCAGGATGAACACTTATGTTCATGTCATATTTGTAAACCTGTGGTCTGGACCATTAACTCGGTGTTCTCGCTTCAGCAGAGCTTCTCGCCATCTCCCTGTCTACAGAGAAGGGTGGCCTCGTTTCTAACAGTTTACATAATGTTGCTTCTTGAGCCAAACCAGATTTTGACACTAACGTGCATGCAGGATGCTGCGTGTGGAATGATTTACACTGCTGTCAGTGGATCTTGTCATAAAGTTCAGTCACACTGATGAGAAAGAACAAGTGAGCAGAGGCCAAATCAAGGATTATTATTGACCAAACTCAATGTTTTAACATTACAGCTGTAGCAATCGAGACATGAGAAAACTGCTAAGAACAGGATTGTATTCTGAACTCTGCTGCACTCATTATCTCTAGTAGCTCCTACAAGAGCTGTGCTCAATCACTTAAATATGGATGACTTTCAATACTCATCTCACACCATAATTCAGCATGAAAACATCTCCTCCTGGATGCATTTCATGAGACTGAAACCAAGTAATCAGCTCTGATGTGGCATGCTGTCATTCCAGACAAAAGCTCAGTCATGTAACACCACCATAGGCCTTAACTGGGCAGCTATCTGCCAGTGTGAGAACAGAAATTGAGACAATAACTTTGAGGAATTTTTCCCTTCTATCTTGAGACTGTCAGCCTTTGCGTGTGTTTGACTGCGCTGCCAGTCAGAACTGAGGAGGTGTTGAAGTGAGCCAGACCAGAAGGAAGGAAAGGCCAGTCCATGCAGGAAACTGATAACAGCCTGAACAGCACTGAGTGGTGAAGTTGAACATACACCAGACCTCTTCAGAGATCCATGCTCTTCCATGCCGCTTAAACGTGATCTCTCTGCAAGTTAACATGCATGTCTTTTGTTTTATACCTACCAGATTGATTATGAGGGGATGGTTTTATGGCATCATATTGTAAATCAGCCGGAAATGTGTCATCAATTTTTAATCGTATTTGATGACTGGATTACCTTCTCACTGTCAACAACCATAGTAGCCCAATCTGTGCGGGTTTCTTTCCTAATTGTTCATTCCAACATAAAGCTTTGATGGTAAAAAACGAGGAAGTGAAATAGGAAGAACCGGCATTGATCGATTATGGCATCTCTCACCTCGCTACACTGCCGCTGTCCTGTGGCCCCGTCAATCAGCCGGTGCGTGCAGAGGATGAGAGCGCAACTGGCGACGAACCAAGCCGAGGACTGCATTGTGGATCATCGAAGGGGGGCAAAAAAACACAACAACCTCGATCCTGGAGGGACTGTTGAACCATAAACCCGAAACTTATCAGAGCTCGCTCTGATACAGCGCGACACCTGCTTCGATCGCCTCTTGTCGGCAGATTGTAGCCCTTACCACCTGCGATTATCCTCAGACTGTGCGCTCCAGGGCTGCCTCATCACAGTCAAGTTACGCAGATTAAAACAGTACTTCCGATTGAGCTTTTCAAAGTAAATGTCTCCACGTATGTGTGCATGTATGCTTGAGGATCATCTTATTTTTTACATGCAATTAATTTCAATTATTGAAAAAGAACTTTGATTATATAAAAACCATGTTATGTGTGTGCATTAACGTCTCTAATTTTCCTTCCTATGAATCTTCTGTCGCCTTAATTTGAAGGCATAATAGTGATACATCAGGTATTTTCTGCTGACTTGGCGCAGCTGCGTGTGTGTCTCTTTAACCACCGGCTCTGACGCTCCTGTGACGTCGCTTAAGGAAAATGTTTTGTTATCTTGTGGCCTTTGTGTCAAAATATATCTGTTAGTTTGCAGTATAATTTGTAAGCTTTGTGTATGTAGGATATGTGAAACAGCCCCAATTGTAGCATTAAGCTCAAAGACGCGTGTACAGTCTCAGTTGTGGTCATTGCAGCAGATTTGTGAAGGCTGATATCGCTGAGAGAATACACATTTTTAAAAAAGAGACCGAGTTGCATTTTGTTCTTATCATGAAAACAGACTCGGTTAGGTGAAGCACAGTGAATACAATGAATAAGATTAAAAATCCTATTCATTGTAGTTAATAATACTGACCACCAGAGGGGAGCCAAGCTCTGCACAGGTTTATCGTGTGCAAGCTGGGACGCCTCTTGCTTTTTATCTTCCTGGAATAAGAATATTCAGTTTTTAACTTTTTATTTTCGCGTCTGTATTAAATTTGACTTCACTATGATGGTTCTGTCTCAGAGAGAACAGTGAATTCAGGTGCTGTAGGTTTGGTAAGAAGGCAAAATGCAGCTTAATTAAGAGAGGTCAGTTGAGTGTCAGGTTGTAATCAGTTGATTAAATTGGATATCATAACAGCATCCTATAGAGTTAGAGTTAAACAAGACCACACATTTATGTCATTGTAAAACAGTGCAACTTCTCAGTCTTTCCTTTCAGGGTGCTGTAACATGAGGAAAATATCCAGATCTCTTCGCTTATAAGTTACCTTCAGGTGTAAGTATCAGACTGAATGTGTTGCAAAAAAAAGTGTATTACATGGCATTAAATGAAGTTATCATCACATGTGTTCCATTTTATACTCTTGTAACAATGTGTTCTCTTTAGGTTTCTTATTAAAGACAGCAAATTATGTCTTTGTTTACGTCCTGAAAAGGCTCATGCATGTTTTATAATCACACCATGGTTCAGTACATCAGGGATTGTTACACTCCAGCACAAGAAACAGACAGAGAGACTGAAAGCTCTGTGTTTTGAGCAGATTTTGCTTATTAAAATAAGAGAGGGAGGAGAGAGAGGAAAAAACACAAATTTTGACTAATGGGCGGATCGTGAGTAAAATTACCTACACAATGTTCAGTCTTTAGTCAAATTACTCTGTGCTTCGCATGAGTAACATTATCTAAAGTGATTGTTTTGTCTGGTTTGTCTTTGAACAGCCCATCCATAACTACAAGTCCTGCAGCAGTCACATCACCACTGTGAAAAACAAGGACAAAACATGATGAGTTGAGCATGACTACAACAGTATATCTCGATCTTTTAAAATCAAATACCGATATTGTTAGAAATAAACAAATGATAATATCCTGTATATAATGAATCAGACAGAGCTGACTCACCAAAAATACCAGAGAAGTTGCTAACTTTTAAGCACAGATTCATGTCCTTGTTGAAATGCAGGACTGTCTCAACTGTGCCAATGTTCCCAAAATACTAAATGGCCAACTTATACTGTTTCACTATATTCTTGCCATCCTGGGTGAGTTTAATGACAGACTTTTTAATCCCATGTGAAGCTTAGATAATGAATGAATATAATAATGATAATGATAATGATAATGATGTTTGCAATAGAGAGGGTTTTTTTCATTTTACCCCACTAACTGCCACACAGATTAGCAGCTACGTTTTCATAACATAGATATTGAAACATTTTAGTCTGTAAAGGTTGAGCAAGCATGGAAGCAGTGTGAGGTGCACTGAGTAAATGATCACCTCAAAACTGCACCCATAGATGCCCGATATTTTTGCCATAATACTACACTTTGTATTATCCTATGAAAACTACAGTCAGACCAGGCTGGATAAACTAATGATGCCAGTCTGCTTTATTTGACTGTATGAATATTTAAGTAGCTGTCACCCGAGGGCGCTGGGTTTCTCCCTCTCTCCCCTCCTTTCTCTTTCTCATCAGAGGCCTATCGCTTACGGTGTTTGCCTGTAACTTGAACTCTCATATTCAACCATCTGTAACACTCCTGTAGCCTTTACACTCTGGACCACTGCTCTGTGATCAGATGAGTGCATTAATTAATAGTGGTAAAGTGTAAGGCAAGTATAGTGGTAACTGACTCTGAATCAGATGGTAACCAGAGCCCCTGTGGCCCAACCCCTTCTTCTAAACTCCCAACAGACCAGGGACTACCTGCTCCAGTAATGAGACACCCATCACGGACACACTGCCACTCAAATGCACACTCAAAAAGAAAAGAACGTTGAGACGCTCATACACTCAGGTGGTCAGGAAGGCAGACAAGGGACCGCGAAGGGCTGGAAACACAGTGACCCTTGCCTCTGAGGAGTTTTTGAAGCCACTTAGCCTGTCCAGGAATCTATTTTCTGTAAAAGAAAGAGAGAAGGATGCGATGACAGATTGACCTACTGACCGAGAGACAGCCAATGCAGCCCAAAGTCTGGAGGTTAAGTCTGGGATAAACTGATGGTCCACTGATACAGCTGGTGCAGGACAAGAAGACAACTAATGGAGCTGAACAAGCAGACAGGCTGAAATGATGGATGGCTATTGAGGATATATGTTGGCATCGATCAAACTGAATGGTTATCCTGGATAAAGAGATTTTATTTCATATTTTGCTCCGTATGTCCAAAAGGCTGGCTTATCTTGCGTGGCAAGTTACATATTTTCCTTTTCTCCACATACAAGAAACATCTTACTTTTTCAAAGTTGTTCATATTCTACTCCTAACTGTCTAATGTTGCCCCAAACACCAGGGAACGCTACATCCACCTAATGTCAGTGCAAGTAGGACTGCCTTGTTCCTCTCTGGGCCACTGTTTTGGTTTTCCATCTGATGTTAACACTGATCCAGCACCTGCTCAGGAGTCAACCAACTCCAGGCGAAGCCACAACAACCATGGGCCTTCTGCAGCAGACCCAGTCACATCCCAGCCAGACATCCAACCAGGCGGTCTGCAGGAGAAACAGCACAAACAGCTCCAGAGGACTATCAGCTGTGTCTCCACCCACTCCACCAGCACCAGAAAAGTGAATGGAACCAACTCAAACTTTGTCTGCCACCCGCAGGACACAGATGACAACCTTTGCTTTGAGTCACCTCCATCATGCCCCAGCCTCTACCAGAGCTCAGAAGATGATGAGCTTGAGTTGGACTGTAGTCCAGAGCTGGAGCTGAAATATCCACAAATCCCCCGACCCTCTATTATTATCAGACAGCCCAAGGTAAGAGGGCAGGGCTCAGTAACTGGAAAGTAGCTGAACATATTTAGTCAAGAACTGTGTTAATATGCTCAGTAATCTGATCTGATCAACTAATCAAATCTGAACTGTACCTACTAATGTGAGTATTTCTGCTTAATTATATATGGGAAATATTGAGCTTTTCATTCTATTATATTTATTTAACAAAATATATGATGAGTCTTTATCATATTTTGTATTATTACAATATAAATTTGCCAGTAGCACATGAAGTACTTAATTAGCTCCACCTTGACCAACCACATGTTGTAAAATATGAGATCATACCGTTTTATGTAAACTATTTTGATACTTTAATTATTTTTTTGTAAATATTTCTCTACTTTGATTTCAGTAACATTTTTAAATGGTGGACTTTATGTGGTATTGAAGTATTTTTACAGTTTGATATTACTTCTACTTCATTTAATGGTTTGGATACTTCAGCCACCACAGATGGTTTTTAACTATTCAGTAACAATCAGTGTTGTCATTTAATAAGGCAGAAATGGTTTTTAACTCTATACAATTAATTACTTTAAATCATATTTAAACCATTATATTTCTGCAGCTGTGCGATTGTGCCTGTAATTTAGTGCACTATATCACCAGAAGGGGGAGCTCAAAACCAAAAATGAAGGTATTAGTACACCAAGTATGAGGTGTGAGTTTATTTCATTCATTTCTCATCAGAATACTACAAAATCTTCTCATCAGTGAGATGTAAAGTTCTGAGACTCGAAACACACATACACACACTCAAACACACACTCTGCGGTCAGAGTACCATGTCAGTGTAGATAGAATGTCAGTGAAATGTGTCCTGAGCTCCTGTTCAACATGATCTGTGTCTCCTGATCCCTCTAAACACGTGTGACTGTTTGTGTGTGTGTGTGTGTGTGTGTGTGTGTGTATGTGTGTGAGTGTCTGTCTGTAAATGCCTATTTGTGTGAGTATTGTGGCTATTTGGTTTTGAAAAAATCTGTCCTATAAACACAGCTGTGTGTTAAACTGTGTTTACAGGCCAGCGTTCTGCACAGGACATTCCACTGTATTCCAGCAGGGGGGGAGACACATTATGCAAGACATGTTCTTAGTCCCTGATCAATAATGCTGATGAATGGTGGAAACTCTAGAAGAATGAGAGGGGGAGGGGCGGTTTATAATGGGAATGCTGGAATTTACACTCTTGATTGCTTCATCCAAGGGGAGACACGTCATCAGCAGATGTCAAGACATCTGTTGGGTTTAATTGTTAAAGGCCAGAGGATTGTCAGTTTCCACACAGGCTATGTTAAGAAATGTACTGTTAAAATATGAAACATATGGTTGATATAGAATGGCAGTCAGATACAGGCTTGATATTAGAATTTTAGATATACAGATGAACTCAACCTTTAAGTCTGCAGTAACCTTTCCTCAGTGTTGAAGCCCACCTTTGACCACCTTCAGCCAGCCTCCCAATAAAACTGCAACAACAATACGACACATGTGTACTGGACATCTCCCATGGTTACAAGGCTTTAGAATGTATACAACCGTTCCCTCCCCCAGCACAGTCATTATTGCGCAACCAGAATGAGTTATAAAACAGGGTTTCTAAGGATATGGGTCTCACTTTCTGTTAAGAAACAGGAAAGATGTTTTACAATGTTTACTTAAGCAAGGCAAATATGAAATCATGTGTAACACCCATAGCTGCTTCCTTATTGAACTGTGATCTTGAGGCAGGATAAAAAAGAAAGACTGATCCTCTGGAGCACAGGACCTGATCTGAGAATGTGAATAACCCCTGTAGCATTTCACCTCCTCATTAGAGGACCTCTCAAATCACCGCCGCGAACGTTCATGATTCCTACCCTCAAGGCGCAAATTAATGTCCCTTCTGTTGTAGAGTTCAAGGGACCGAATGAGAAAATACCAGCAATTGATGACGGGCGTAAAGCTGTCAAAAGACTTAACAGTAAGTCCAGTAAGAGAAAAAAGTGGGAGTGTGTGAGCATGACAAACAGAAGGTGACTTTTGAGATATTATGTGTCAGTCCAGCGTGTCATTTCACAGTGTGTAATTCTTCTGACTTAATCATCAGTGTCGCCGTTAAGATATGCAGCGGATTTAGCTTTGTTCTTCTGGGCCCCTAGACATATCTTTATGTATGTCAAAGTGTGTGTGTGTGTGTGTGTGTGTGGGTGTATGTGTGTGTTCGTGGGTGTATGTGGTCATATGTGTCCATATCAGTTTGTGACAACACAGCTGATACATTTATCTCTGATGCCTCATTTAAAGGCGGACATGTTTATTGGACACTTCCTTTTA
>JAPZDY010000023.1:12508055-12523367 GCA_029783645.1 Ctenochaetus hawaiiensis
TTTAGGGAAAACGGACCAAGGTGTAGTTTTCAAATGCCATGTATATTTTGAGTTGTCTGGACTGCTACCTAAATTGATCACAAGACAAGATATTTAGAATCTAGGTGGTTTGCCACCTTTATGATACAACTTCCTTAAAGGAAACCATGGCGAGCTGTTAAAAGCATTTGATGCTAACTATTGATACTTGACTTTTTTCAGTACTGTACAAGAGAAACACATTTCCCTCTGCACTACAACTCTGCAGATTGCATCTCTTTGTGCAAATACAAGTGATGCAATCAAAGACTCCTATAGCAGGACAAAGGATCTGTTTACACTACACTGTGGTTTTGTTGCCATGGCTTTAGATTATGATGTCATGATTAAGGTATTGGATTTCGGATTCTGAGCTGGGGGGTAGATGGTGGGGGTAAATCCATATGAAAGTCAGACATGTAGAGACTTAGCATTCTTTGTGAGAGCAGGCTGAGGACTTGATGTTTGTTTACTAATAATGGAAAGATCATATATGTGTGTGCGTGTGTACCAAAGACTAAACCAGAGACACACATATACACACCATTGATTTTCTTGCTGTTATGCTGGAGCTTCAATCACAATGAGGAACCATTACTGCGCTGACCACTTTATGTAAAGAAAGGATGACACGTGCACGCACACCGACTCTAAATGCCTTCTTCCTTGCAGTTTGTTAGGTCGAAGTACAGAAAAAATGGAAGTCTCAGCTAAATTGAATTAAGCTCTTTGTAAGTCACTATGAAGATATATGATCCTGTCTTATTATAAACACAAAGAGGAACATACGTCCACAGAAGAAGAGCAGAGCTCAATCCTTTCTGTTACAGTCTTTAGCCCAGAGGGCTTGAAAAATTTTACCCATACATGCTTTGGAAAGTTTCATCAGACAATGAAACCACATGATTGCCTCCTATCCTGACCAAAATATGCATGCACATACATATATTTTGTGTCATGTCAAGCATAAATCAGCATAGAATCAGAGAGAACAAAGACTTCACATTTGGTCTGTTTCTGGACACCTGGTTACCTCATTTATCATGTGTGTGTGAGCACGATCAGCTTGCACCCCTGTGTGTCTGTCTGTCTGTCTGGCTAGCTGGAGATTGACTGGTCGCCCAAGGTAACAGTTGTTATTGGGGTTTTCTCTACTAGCATGTAAACAAAGGAGAACCTCCCAAATCCTCCTCAGTGTGCCCTCCAGCCAATGAGAACTGAGCTTCCAGCTGGGCTCAGCCAGTAGATGGTGAGGAGGGGTGTGACTCTGCTCTGTAAGGAAAAAACAGCAGTAAAGCACAAAGCTTTGAATCTGGAACTGGAACAGACAGCCAAGCCATAACAAAGACTCTTCCTTTATGACAGAACGGCACCTCACACTGCTGGGACAGACAAAACCGCCGTGGCTTTTTAATTGTATGGCTTTTACAGCGCTAAAGACACATTAGAACTGCATTTGAAAGGGTGATGTGTGTGAGGAATGTGCAGTTCTATGAGCACTTGTTTACATCTCAGTGAGGAGGAGCCATATGAAGCATGCATGTGCTCTGGTCTGTAATTTGTATTCTTTGGGTGTGTCTGTAGAGAAAAACAGTCTGGATTCTCTGCATGTGTTGTTCATCTGTGTGAGCCCACCTGTTTTCATCAGGTCTGTACATATACATACAGAGCCATGTGTCAGTGTCAGCTGTGAGAGAGTATAGACCAGTCTTTTGTGTTCAACTGACAGGTGTGACCCCAAACTGTGCCCCTTCCCCAGTTATGCAGGACATATGTTCAGAATTTGGTGTGAGTAAGCACTTTAATTTAAGAAAAGTGCATATGGACAGCATTCGAGTGTTTCTGTCAGATATTGTCAGAGTACTGAATATAGTTCTCTGCCTGGCCAAGTATGTGTGTGTCGCTACATGTGTATGCTGTTCTGTGCCCAACGCGATAATAACTTTGCAGGTTCATCACATTCCTACAGTGTGACTCAAAGTGGCGTCTGTGCCTTTTCAATCCACCCCATTCATTCTGTAATCTGCCGCAGCCCAGGGCTCACAACGTGTGGCAACAGGACCGTGCACCACATTAAATAACTTCAGTCTGAACACAAATTGTCAATACAAGCATGTTTAAGTTAGAAGAGAGAGATGACAGCTTAACATGATTGATTTACCATGTTAACAATAAAATATGTCAGATAAAGTAAAGTGAAAGATGTTACTCTTGTTGGCTTAAAGGCAGCTGCTGGGGCATGTCCACTGACAGATCTGGAAGCTTTCACAAATTGCAATCAACTCTAAAAAGCTAGATATGCAAGCGGTAAAACCCACATTGTAATCAGACAAGACCAAGTCCAGCCACTGGGATTATATAAGAGATGCAAGACACGAAGACGGATGGAAAGTCACCAAGACACAGACCTAAAGAACATAATTTATAAGAGATGGTTGTTTTCAAGCTGAAATTGCAGCACAGATGTGTACATCAGACCCCTGAGTCATGTCAGCATTGTACATATAATAAATGCAAATATGATGAATGTACAGTTTGTTTTGTTTTTCACTTTTTCGAATGGAGAACAAGAACTTGTGCAGAACTTAGACAGGAGAAGTGGAGTTGCAAAAGTTCCTTTGTTTTTGCTTGTCATTGAAAATTAAAAGTCTTATCTAAAACGAAGGGCTTTCTGTGATGATATGTTTAAACTTCCCTGTCAAACTTCCTCAATTTAAGTTGCTTTTTAATTTCCCAAGTGCTCAAGGAGCCTAATTGCACTGTTGTAGTGAGAAATGACATACATTTTTTTTTTTATTATTGGCATTTTGAATTTAGTAACAACATTTTGGCCAATAGTCCTATGTATTTTATGTAACAAACTCTTCATAATGTTTGCTTAATTTTGTTAATGCATTGCTTTTACTGCCTTTGCAACCCTTAGCAGACAGCTAACAGCTGTCTATTCATAACTTCATGGCTAAATATAATTTAAGTGAGGTATATAAAAATTCACCTCCTGTTAAATTGTCACGAACAGGGAAATTATTTTTAGAGATCAAATTTTTGTACCAGGCTGTGAACATGTTTACTTCTGTTGTGAAGTTTGGCATTTTAACATGGGGCTCTATAAGAATTGACTCGCTTTTGGAGTCAGCCTGAAGAGGCCATTCAAAGTACAGCCCTTTTTTGCCCCCTCAGTGTTGTCTTCTGTTTTTTCAGCCTCAGGGCTCGCTGCTTGGACTTCTAACCACAGAGGCACCAGTGTTACCTCGGGTTGTCTCCACTACGTTTTTGTTGTTATTCTGATTCAGCTTTTTAAAAGAATTCAGTTAGCATTTTCTGATTCTGCTGTCTCTTTGACATCCAGCAGGGGAAAAAAAATCCACTTCCTTTTAGCTTATAGGCATGCAGGGTAGCGTTAGGATACCTAAATAACACAACACTGGGATAGCTGACTATTTGCAACAACACCACACATGAGGGAAGGCCTTACCAGAAACAACCAGGTATTCAGTGGTTTACAATAAAGAAGTGAGCACAGCATTTTTTTCAAGAATTTATAATTTTGAAAAAGTGTTTTGCAATTTATTTGTGATTACTTAGCATAGTTACATTTGTAGCCACAGTTGCAAGTGAAATTTTTTTGAACTTTTCAAAACCACCTGGAAATTTTACTGTTGAGGTTTTTGGGGGGGTCCCAGGTTTAAAGTCAAGGGGTTTTAAGACACCAGAGTTTCTACAGTAAACACTGGTTGGCAAGAGCAAGAGACCTAAGTTAGAAAAGAGTCATAGTATTCAGATGTTTCTCTGTGAACTGTTACTCCTGGCTGCTAGATGTAATAATAAGTTTGAGTGTCTACTTTTCACTGTGACAGTCCATAGAGCTGCCTAGTTTTCCCGTAATAACACCATAGCTTTTTTTTTCAACATCCACAGACAAAAACGCACGCACACACACACACACAGAGTACTCCACAGCTCACTCCTCCTTTGCATGAAGCACTGTGTGTTACATCGTCCTGTCCTTGTGTGGGTGTTTGTGCACATCTGTGCTTTATGAACCCTGAAACCCTGATTGTAAGTTCCCCCATACCCCCACTGTCTCCCCAGTGACATCACCATACTGTGGGAGCTGGGTGGGTGCTTTCCGAGTTCAGTACATGATGAGGCCCCAGAATCCCCCATCTCCTCTTTCTTGCAGATTCAGACCCCCACTCTGAAAAGGCAGGAAATACAAAACAGATATCAACCCCCTAACTCCCAAGCATACTTGTGAGGAACCATTTCCCTCTCACTCTCTTTCTTTTTTATTTTTTTCCTCCATTCATTTCAAGATTCAGTCCTCTTTAGAATAGTGCAATAAATTTTAGATAGTTTAAATATATCTAAAAGATTCCATATTTAAATACAGTTCATGCAGTCATCTTCTGAAGACCGGGACCAGTAACTATACATTAGATCCATTCAGGCAGTCTAAACTATTAATAGCGGGAGCGAAGTTAAACTCTGTGTTTGCATAGCGTACAAAGAGGAACATGTTCATGCCACTGACTAGTTCATGATGTCCATGTTTTGTCTCATCTTATTGGCTGCTTCATTCTGTGGCATGCACTGGCAGATCAGTTTTTCCCAAGGCAAGGCAAGCTTCAGTGTCATTTGAGCTCACGCTTTGTTTTGCCCACATTTGTACAGTACTACCCCGACAACAAATACTACGCACATGATGGCTCTTTGTTTTCAGTCCATGCTGACTTTAAATGTGTATGGTGCATGTTAGTGACAGGAAAAAATGTGTTCCTATTGTTTAGGGCCTGTTCTTTGGAAATGTGTGCACATGTACGTCACAGTGCTGCCCCCCATGATTTATGTGTCGTCATGGGGGGTGGGCTTGTAAATGAACATGTACGTACACAGGGCCTGTCCAGGAAATGAGCTCATTGTCACGACAAGCCTTACACTCTCTGCTTCTCCTTCACTTTCTCTGTCACTTTCTCTTTTCCCTGCTCTCCCTCTCCCTCTCCCTCCCCCACCCCCCCCACAGCTGCCAGTTAAAAGCTCATCTATCTGTGTGTTTTAATTAGGACCTCTCCTATTTATGGCTGAATGGCCGCCTCATTAACAGAAAGACTAGGAGATGCAGACTCAGATCTGTCCGGCTTGTACACACAGCAAAGGGGAAAGGGTGTGTGTGTGTGTGTGTGTGTGTGTTTGAATGTGATTGTGAAAGACAGAGTGAGAGAAAGGGGTGTGGGGGTTGCTTTAGGGGTATTGATGACGCAATACCCCTGAGGGGTGGACCTCCCATCTGTGAGAGGAATAGACAGGATCTGGCCAAAAAAATAAATAAATGGAGACTGAACAAGGGGAACTATATGGGGCAACAGGGAAGTGCTAAAGTAAATGTCAAGAAAATGTTGCTTGTTTTTCTTGAGGTTTTAATTGAATTTAAAATAATATTGACCCTCTATGTATATATTTTCACCCAGAATAGAGTCAAGCCATACCTTTGTTAAGCTTCTTGAGGCATGGTAGCCCTTCAAAACTAAAGCTTATCTCAATGAAATAGAACAGAACAAAATCATAGGTTGCTCTCCAGTTTATAATCCATTCTCAATGAATCTGCTCTTTTTAGCATCTTTTAAACCATTATAAACCCCCTGTTTGTAAAAAAAAATGATTTGACTGTGGCTTAGCAAAAATCTGTTGAGTGCTAAGGTGTCAGTTAATCCTTTTTTTGTACATGAAACCTCTGTGTATGTTCATGCGAGATAGTTTGAAAAACAAATTCTGGCCAGCGGATGATGGAGTGGGTGTGGTCAGCCATGTGTTCACAACCAATGGTGGTTGACAGCCCAACCCCGCCCTGTGCAGAGCACTGGATGGTGTGCTCTGCTTGTGCCTGTATCCTGGAGGAGCACAGAGGGGTCAGATGGTGAAGCAGCCCACCAGCTGCTCTTCTCGCCTTCATTTTCTCAGTCTGTCAAGGCTGCAGCAAGAAGGCCCGCTCTTGACTCATGAGAGCCTAACCATGTCATTTGAATATTTGTATGTCTATTTTGATTTTTTTTTATAAAGTTATCAACCTCTTTCTGTCTTCTCTCCCATGTCAAAAAACAATGTAATTGTTTTTCTTTTTTTGTAGTATTCACAGTATCGTTTGTTTGCTTCCTGAGAGCGAATCTGAAGAGAACCACCGCTAATGGCCAATTTAGATTCCCCTTCCCATCGCTCATCATTAGTTGCGCTGCCCATCTGTGCTCCTCTCTGTTAGGTTAAAAGAGGAAGAACGTTTTTGTGCATTTTCTTTTTAAGATAAATGCAACTCTACATTTTTATTTGTGTACAAGTGTGAAGACTTATGAAACTGTCAGTAATAAGAAACAAACTGTAAACCCAGCAAGTGCATATTGTCAACTTCAAGGCTTTATGTTAGAAAACCATGGACCACACACTTAGCAACATAAGCATTTGACGTGCGCTTTTGGCCACCTGACAGATAGAACTCTGACATTCACTTTCCTGTAGCTGCATTGTGTTTCACTGTTTAGCAGCTGGTCACTAACTTTGTATAACATGTGGTGCTGAACAAGTCGCATACAGTGGGTTTTCAGAGCTTTTGCTAAAGATAGCTGCCTGCTGCAAAAACACATCAGAACAGTCAGAGGGATCCAAAGTAATAAAGTTTAGGGCTGAAAAACAAAAACCAAGAGGCTATAATGGGGTTAACTGAAGCTTTGGTCAATAATTCTGTGTGGGATCATCACTCGTGCAACACCTTTCACATTACACATATATTTGATCCATAGTTCTTTAAAAAAATGAAATGAATTAAATGAACTTACTGCCACTTTAGATTGTTTTGCAAGAGTTTTTTTTTTTCTCTGTTGTTAAAAGTCTCTTGCTGTTTCCTGTCAGAAGCCTTCAGGTGTCAGTATAAGTTTCCAGCAGCAGTTTCTTGCTCCTGAGTGCAGTGTCACTAAGGAAGTGTGGGTGATCTAAGTTTCCATGGCAACTTAGAGAAGATGACATTTGAGGGGGGGAAATTGAGAAATGGGTCCGTATTATGAATGCAAGTCTTTGTACGTGTCAGCTCGTATAGCAGAGCTGCCCGTTATGATGCAATCACTTGGCACGGTGCAGGCCCTTTATCCTTCCAAGATAAGTCACTCTGTCAGCTCTAATGCAACCTGCCACTGTGGTGTACGCTGCCACACACACAGTCGATACTGCAAACACACTTATCGCACATTCATCACATAATTTCCTGTTTTTAAACTAAAAAAGCTGTCAAACACTTCCTTTTCAGTAACAAGAAAATACAGTATGAAAGTGTGATATGAGTCATCATTATTAGAGACCTATGTGTTAAGTTTTAGCCTCTATTGGTATTAAACTTACTGAGCTACATTTTGTCTTTCTCTGTATTTTTCTGACATGATTTATGGGATATTTCCTTCTGTTGTTTAAAAATTGTGGCACTTAACAGTATATGACGTCACTGTCATAGACAGGTCATGAGGATGACAGAGAGCAAGTGAAGTAAACAGTGGAAAGCCTCCCTCAGCCAATTCCCTTTTTTTCCGGTCCTAAACTCTCCTGTGACCCATTTTTTCTTTTATCCTCTCTATTGTTTTCACCAACTTCCGTCTTATTTTATCCATGAATGCTTGGAAGTGCTGTACCTTTTCTCCAAGAGATTCAAGTCTTTTAGTAGCTCATTATCTGTGTGTGTTTGTGTGTGTTTGTGTATGTTTGACTGTGGTTTCTGCCTTAAGGTTGGGTTTCCAAAACTAATAAACAAGCAGCTTTAATGGGATTCCTGGAACAGCAGGAAGTGTTGTCTCAATAATGATGTGCTGTGATACACAAACTAAAATACTTGACAGGTTGCCTCCACAGTACAAATTTTGTTATTCAGTTGTGTTTTATTACACGCAATAACACATATAATTCACTGTACTGTGTGTGTAGTAGCTGTTTGTTACAGTATCATATAGTTCTAAAACCCACAAAATATATCATGCATTGAAAGCATATTATTTCATTTCTGACAATAAAAGTTTCTTTGTCAAAACAGTGAAAGTAATATACTGATTATGCCATAAAGTAGACCGGGATCATGGGATTACTTTTTATCTCGTGGTTAAACAGCCATCACTGAAGGTGAATGTCTCTCTAACTGACCCAGGTCGAAATCATCTGTACTGATGCTGTAATGTATTAAAGTTCTGTTCAGGTTATGTTCAGTCACATTTGTGGTTCCTAGTTCTCCGACTGGTGCTACCCAGTAAGTCAGCAACAGGCAAAAAAAATGAAACTTAGTTACTTCATATGAAATTTTAGATTTCTTTGAGTTTGAATGTTGTTAACATTTGGGATAAAGTACACAACAAAATAAATGAAGAGATATAGTAGTTTCTAGACATTTTAATGTGGAATGTATTTAAGTTTTGTAGGTCTGTCTGAGCAACATTGGAACATGTTAACTTGGTTATTTCCTGTACTCTTAGGTGTTGGGCTTTAACTGATAGTAAAACATGGTATCTCAATAGCTTTTAAGTGAACCCAGAGGGGGCTTTAAAATGCAACATGCAAAACTACCAGTGATAAGGCCAAATTTAAGCAAGGCTCCAATTTGAGGTTCCTTTTGAACTCCCTATGTCACTTCCCCTCTCCCTGGAGGCACAGAGGAAGTAGGAGCAGATGTGTTAAGCTAACGGACACTTTGACAACACTGCCTGTCTGTAGGTTCCTCTACCCCCTACTACCGGCTGGAACAGAGACCGTCTTTGATGTGCGCGACACATGTGTGCTCACACTCAGCCCATGATTGCAGCCAAAAGCTGTACCGCCCACCTCTGCCATCTCACATGCACACACACTGCGACTGGCATGTTCCTACCAACATTATAGCATTTGATGTAGCATGCAGATTAAATTTAGCTCATAAAATGTCCTATTTGAAAAGATTCAAGAATATATTCTTTTCCAAACTTGACACTAAATTGATGTTACTCAGAAATAAATGTGTCCTATCCCTAGATATTAAGACTTGTTTCGGGCACAGGAGTTAGTAAACATCATTTTAAGGTTACTTATCAGAGATTAGAAGGGATTATCCATTACTATGACTGTGGATAACAACCAACTGGAAAAACAGCATTTGGATTTGTCAACATATTCTACTACATCCATCAAGGGTATTTATTATGTGGTATCCCTCTCTCTCTTTGTTCTGCAGCTTGCAGCCACAAACCATGTTTATCATGGGCTTCTTTGTTATGTAACTGACATGTTTTGGTTTCTCTGATGCACGTATGTCGACCTCTAGTGGTGTCCTTACCTCATTACACCAATCCTCCACGAGCATGTTTTGATTCTGAGGACACACTGCCCCACCTTTTGGTCTCACCCAGTGCAGTTCATCTTTGGCACCACTGACTGATGTGATTGGCCTTCTCATTCTATTTCACATGACTCAGTGTTTTCCAATTAGTCCGTCCTAGTGACACTCACTCCCAGACATTTAAGGAAAAAAAAAAACATGAAACAGACAGAAAAACATGACTGTTTATTAATCTGAGTCACTCCTCAGACTATATGAGAAGAAATGCACGTGACTCTCTTATCTGAAACTAAAGTAAACAGACTGGGCTATTTATGTGGTGTACTTTTGTACCATTTTACTGCCATATTAAGACAAACTTTTGTTACTAATTTTAGATGAGAAGATTCTTCTGATGATGTAAAAATACCATGAGGTTCCATAAAATCGCAAAAGAAAATATTCATTAATCATGACGAATATGTTTCTACAGAAAAAATCTGTTCTTTGCATGGAGATGTACATTGAAAGTGAGTGGGAGGGTAGAATATAAGGGAGGGAGCAGAGAGAGAGGGTGGGAGAGAGACGGCTTGTGTGTCTGTGTGTGTGTGTGTGAGAGAGAGAGAGAGAGAGCGCTGCTATATAAACAGACTTTGAAACCCAACCAGCTCAGTAGCGGACAGCTGTGCAGACCAAAGCACCTCTCCTTTGTGAGGCTTCACAACATACTGATAAACAGGACAGCGAGTCTTTTGAAAGCTTTTTCTGGAAAATACGTTCTGTATCAAAATAGCAAAGATGACGACAATGGTCAGATACCCCGTCTTTCCTCATCTGCAGGGTGAGTTGAGTCATGACTGAATTTGTAGTCCTTTTTTTTTTTTAGACAAAAACAGAGAACGCGCATTTTTTCATGCATGTTTAAAATATTTTAAAGGGGAATAATCATAATTGTGGTCAAATATTATTTTGTTCTTATTTTATATAGATTGTACATTTTAAATCTATAAGTCCTTCACCATTCATTATTTTAACAGAGCATGTGAGCCATCAGTGGGGATGTTTACATTGAGCAAAGCCCGCTCAGGAAAGTTATTAACTTTGGTGTTGTTCTATATACTCTCTGATTGTTATGAGGCATTGACAAACTTTCTGAATCCCAGTTTTTTCTGAGCTTTATAACAGGAACCCAGCAGAGGTTCATACATGAGCTGGTTTACTTTCTATAGATAAAAAAAGATACAATTCTTGTGAAATACATAATATCTTCAATATCTTTTGTTTTTAACTAAATAAGTAAAATAGCAAAGGCAGTGTGGTTCATAATTAATAATTATTTAGATTTTTGCTGTCATTAAAAACATTGGATCAAACCTTTGTGTTGGTAATGTTTTAGCAACTTCTGATAGAAATGAATCACTCTGTGCCTGAAAGATATTAAAAGCACTGTCCTGCTTCATCTCTGTGTTGTTTTCCATATGGTTCCTCTTCACTCAGTGGGGAACAATTATGTAATTTCAGCACTGAGATCATTCAAAAAGTCTGAGCTTCTGCCAGAGAACAGGCGGATGCTCAAACTGAAGGGAGTAATTTCAGACAAATAAAGGTTTCTGAACAATCTTTGTCCTTTGCAATGCAGATATAAATATTCATGTCAGAAGTGCGTCGCTGCATCCAAACCCGTGTTGCTGTCAGTGATAGCTAAATTGAGTGTCATTTTTATTTGTCAATTCAGATCCCCGTAACCCTGGTCTGTCGCTGTCACCAGGGAGGAGTGTCATGGCGGAGCCCGACTATCTGGATGGAGACTGTGATGAGCTCATCAAACCCAAGAAGCTGATCAATCCAGTGAAGAACTCCCGTAACCACCAGGACCTGCACAGAGAGCTGCTCATGAACCAGAAGAGGTCAGGAGACAGAAAACTACACCTTAAATATAATTCTCCCTTTGTCTCTCTTTTCTTTTATGTTGTTTGGTTAACACACGTGGTAATTCCCTGGAGTTTCTTAGTTTTAAAATAAACAGCCTGAAGCTTTATGGTTCATGCCAAATAAGTAAAACAGGATAAGTGCTCAATAAAGGTGACTAAATTCCAAGGTGAGGATAGCTACCCAGGCAGTCGTGATTTTTCTTCACGTGCAGCACAGAATCTCAAGTATAATGGTTTATTTCTTTATTGGGTAGTAAAACTCTGCTGCTGTCCACCTGTTTCTGAATCATTATCAGAGAGATCAGGAAACATAAAATACACCTCAAACACCTTAATCTTTGTTAATTTCTAATCTGCTTCCTGGTAAATATGTGTATTATAATACCCCAGAAGTTTTTGATTAACAGTAATAAATCCAAAGCTTTATTATTGTTTACGGCACAGTATCAAAAACAGATCAGAGTTTCCCTGTAAACAGGTGTGGTGATTTCTCAGAGATTCATATTACACCAGAAGCAAGCCAAGGCTTTATCAAGGTTTATTGCACATGAACAAATAGCAATAGAGGAGCTCCCAGGCAGTCGTGATTTTTCTTCACGTGCAGCACAGAATCTGAAAAATAATGGTTTATATCTTTATTGTGTTGTAAAATTCTGTTGTCGTCAAATATTTTCTGCATCCTTATCACCCTTCCTCTTTGGAACAGGTTAGACAGGGAAACATGAGAGTGTGTGGTTCCAGACTCATTTGACTAGCAGAGAACAAGTTAAAACAGAAGCCCTGCCACTGTCTTGTTAGTGGTCTGATAGTTTCCATGCAGACTGCACTGATGCTCCAGCACTGTGTCACTTAAGTTGACTTCACTGGTCCCTCCAACCTCCAGCAACAGTATTATGTAAAGCTCAGCATGTAAAACTTTCATGAGCTATTATATAAAACTTCAAGTGCATTAGTGTGTCAAAAATTTGTTATGTAAAGATCACCCAGATATGCTGGACTCGACAACTCTGGTCTGGCTTCTGACATTAATCCTAGATCATGCGACACAGCATTTCTTGCAGCTTGCCTGGACATCCGTGCATCAATGTAAAAGTCTGCGTGTGTAAACAGACATGCACACTGGGATCTATGATCACACTTTTGACACTAAATGTTTTTTTCTTCGTTTTCTCTCAACAAACAGTGCCAGCAGCTTTGTGCCTGAGCTAAAAATAGCTACATAAATACACATGCTGTTGACAGCTGTTATATCACAGCGGCCGTGCTCTTAAACAGGTCAGAGAGTGAGTTGCTTTTGTAGTGATGCTGGCAGGGCATTAATGAATGATGGGAAAGAGGCTGGGATCAGCAAGATAGGGAGGCAATGGAAAAAATGATTCTGTTCCAAATGATGCTGAGTATTGTTTTTTATTCGTCTAGACTGAGTATCAGGAAAAAGTCTGTGAGATAAATCTTGAGGGTTTTGGAGGGATAAACTTGTTTTTACTGGGCTCTGTATCGTGCACCGTCAGTATAGAAAGCTTGCCTGCATAGTGGATTAGTCACGCTGATCAAAGTGTGGGGAGGCGGGGGTGTTGGATGGATGCATGGATGGATGGATGGATGGATAGCAGCACGATGAGGAAAAAAAAGTGTTATGTAATCAAGATTACAAAACAGTCTCTAGCTGAAGGCCTTTCTCTGCCTTTGCTACCTTAGCTACGGTGACCCCTCCTACTCATACACACAGACACAGAGGAATTTCAGAAATTCAGCCACCAAGACCGGTGAAGCATTGGAGCAGATGGAGGCATTGATGTGTGGGATTTTTATACACACATTCCTCCAAGTCTGCTAAAGGGCGTGCAGTCACGGGAGGGGGGTCGAGGATAGGAGGGTCAGTGATTATGTAAACGTTGCCCATAGGAAAAGGAGAGCCGTGTAAACATCTTTACGGCCTGTCCTATTACTCTAACTGACCTTGACCACCCTTCCTTTCTTGAAAACAACCTGACCCGAAACCATCTGTGTGCTTTCATAAGACCCTCAGTGTCAGGACAAACAGAGCATTTAACTGCAGCACTGACTGTAGGTGAAGTAGTCCCTTGTTGTAAATTAACTCCCACTCCTTCTTGGAACATCGTGGTCTCGGTTATGCAATCCTCAAGATGGAATAGCTCATTCAATTAAGGCATTGTTGTTGCTAAACAGCAGTCAGGTGGGCATGCAGTGCTTTCTCTGAGGAACTGACGCAGCCTCTGCAGAGTCAGGCTGTCTTGACTAAAGAAAAAACAGTGACAACAGAAAGAGTTAAATAATCTGGATAATATGTTTTTGAAATTGAATTTCTGATGAGCATGGATGTTGGATTTTTGACCAGCAGCCAAATAGCCTCCATCCTTTTACCGCTCTTGATGTTTATTCTCCTGCGTGGCACTTTATTATGCCTCCCTAATCCTTTGTGGGCTTTGTTGTTCATTTGCTTTTGCTTTTCCAAGCTGATTCCAACCCATCTCTGTTCCCTTCTGTCTTAAGCACCCTCAGCCTCATCCTCAGCCCCCACCCTCCTCTCTTGTAATTTGGAGGAGTTTGGAGCATTACATAACATTTGGTATTTTTTGCTATTCTTCACAAGACACACTCACACTTTGCTAAGATGTCCCTGTTCTCTTGCTGAATTTTGCTGCACATAACCAGACAGTTGTGTAACAAACCCCCTGCTTTCCAAAAAAACTTATCATGACTTCAAAAAGTATTCCACCTGAGGAATAATGTTGGTATTTTACGATATTTGTTGACATGTTGGTTTTTTTGTGGCATTTGAAGACAAGTTAGTTGATTTATTCTGATCTTGGTAATGTTCACATACGTTAAGAGGTAAATTTTGAACAAACTGAGATTGGCTGAGAATCAAAACTTTCCTGGGACAAGCCTGACATGTTTTAATCCAGATAATCTAATACAGATCTGCATGTCAAACCAGAATGAGGTCATGGTCGTCATCTGTTACGTATGAATGTGAGTGCTGATCTCCCTCTGACTGGGTCTCTGTAGTTTCAAGGGTTGTTGGGGAGGTTGTTCATTAAGCTTTTTTTTTTTTAACCTGCTGTTTCACTGTTTGATTCTGCACAGGGGTCTGGCTCCTCAGAACAAACCGGAGCTCCAGAAGGTTCTGGAGAAGAGAAAGCGGGAGCAAGTTCTTAAGGCTCAGAAGGAAGAGCAGGAGGCACACAAGAAGAGAAGTGACCTGGAGATAGAGCTCATGAAAAGACAGCAGAAACTAGAGCAGGTGAATAAGAATTTACATTAATTGCAACTTTAGCACTTATGTGAAAGCAAATTGTTATTGTATCTGATGCAAAATATTTAAGTTATCGACCTCTGGTTTTGCAACTTGCAGGCTGACACAAGATATAGTTTCTAGATGTTGCTGTAATTTGCTGAAAAGAATTTGCCTTTGTGTGTGTTCCTGCAGCTTGAGTTGGAGCAACAGAAGATTGAGGAGGAACAAGAGAACACCCCGGAGTTTGTGAAGATGAAGAGCAACCTGCGCAGAACCAAGCAGGAGACCGATGGCGAGGAACGAACCACTTAAATACCAGCAGGGGTGTCAGGGTCTGGCTGATTGTGCGCGTGTTTGTGAGCACGGAGACGTCAGGAGTGTGTGTAAGAGTGTGTGGTGGTGACCTGTCTGTGGTCCAAGATGAACTTCCTGGTTTTCCCAACCCAGCTGTTCCTTCCTGCAGTGAGGAGAGAGACTTTACAGACTAAAGACCCCCCTCTGTCTGCGTGCCACGGACCGCCAGAACTCTGCTCTTCACACCCATCCAGCAGCACACAGCACCCCCCGCAGGAGGGACCTCACACAGACATGTCACACGCCTTTCGACAGGGATGAGCAAACCTCCAATGAGCTCTGATGGAAAAACAACCAAACACACACACACAGGACTTTTCATCCCCTCTGGTTTCACTCCTCTCTCCACAGCAAGCTGTCGTTTCTCTTTACTGTTATTGATGTTGTTCTTGTTGTTGTCTTTTTGTTCTCATCTTCAGAATCAAATAAGGAAAGGTGGA
>JAPZDY010000023.1:12539596-12552542 GCA_029783645.1 Ctenochaetus hawaiiensis
AGCCTGGGCTTCATTATGCAAATGGAGTACAATAAACGACAGCGGAGGTGGAGCTTGATTCAGACTGAAACGGAACAGTAGAAGAGGAGCACTGAAAGTAGTAAATGAAGAAATGTGGAAGGTTACCGAGATCGTCTCTTTAATGTTATGATGTTACAATTCTTGTATGTTGTTGCAACATGTATGTCCTCTGTACCACTACCACACTGGCTACAAAAAACGACATTTCCTGCTCTGGTGTCCCATTTTTGTTGCCACTGGAAAAACTTCTCTGAAATAACACAAGATACGCAGAATGTCATCTCTCACAAAGCGAATTCATAAGGGAATGGTGACAATGAAAGCCTTAATATCACCAGTTGGCCAGTGTCGTGGATATGAAGAAAGATGGTAGAGATAGAGAGAGAGAAAGGAGGCAGACAGAAACACTGACAGTGGTGGCAGCATGGCAGCTAATGTCATCTCAGTTTAATCATCGTATGGGATCATGGGGTTCATGAAAATTCATTTACATATCATTAAATGGAGAGAGGTTATTTGGTGCAGGCAGCCAAAATGGGATTGGATGAAGGAAGGAAAAAAAGGCAAATGGAGGGACTCGTTATTAAACAGCAATGTTTTATAGTCTGCCAGCCGATTCATTTAATTTGGGCGTAATTAAAATGTGTCAGACTCAATCAATCATTCCAGCAGGGATACTATCAATGTTTCAGTTTGAAAAAGACTAATCAGTTGATATTCAGTCAGACATTTTCCAATAACAGTCTAAGTGCTTTCGTCTACTTTGAGCTTGACCCATCCTCGCTTTTTTCTTTTTTATGTCAAGAAGTGTATCAAAACATCCATCTTGACTTCTATTTATTGTATCAAGCCATGTCTATCTCTGACAGGTGGTGATGCCACCTTGTATTAGTAAGTAAGTGGATAGCTAGCACTGTCTTTTTGACCTTAGTAGTAAGCTGTCAGTGGTGTGTATGTACATGCATGTATTTGTGCATTTCTCATTTGCATAAGTGATGTAATTAGACCGCCCTTTCACATGTAGATCAGTTTGACAACATGGCAATCACTCCAACACACACATAGAGCCATACACACATACACACACGACAGCACACGCTTACTGCCGTGACCACCCCCATATCATGGGGAGTCTGTTGTCTGTGAGCAGAGAGTGTAAAGATTAACATAATCCAGCTAATAAGTGTGAGTAATATTCACACAGTGACGCGTGGCGTAGACACTGTCCTGCTGATGCGTATTTGTATCTCATTATAGATGTAAAGTACTAAAGGGGGGCCGACAGAGAGTGCCGGTGTGGATGGGGGATGGTGAGAGGTCACAAAAAAGTGTGGGCCTGGATGTAGAGACACCCAGGAATGATAATAAACACAGCAGTAAACTATGCTATCGACTCTTTCTATAGAGGTCGACAGAGTGCTGATATAATATGAAGACGGATTACACAGGGTACCTCATAACTAGGATGCTGGAGATTGGTGTAGGAAATCTTTCTGATGTTTCCACAAAATCAGAGAGACAATTTCTCTCATTATTCTGTTCACTTACAGTACTAAGAAAGCAAAGAGTGTCTGTGTTTTTGCGGTAGAATGTAGGAATTATAAATTGGGTGTATTTGCGCTTGCAGGCTAGCTCTGCCACATGATTGATTAGGATGGTGTGACGACCATTAAAAAGTCATTTAAAAGATGGATAGGGACCACATTTCCAAATAAAAACCACTTTATACCTGATGAAGTGCTGAACAAACTCTCCTTCAAAGACATTTACTGATTACTCTCTGTGTGTGAGTAAGTCCAACGGGGGAAGCACCCATGTAGTTTATGTAGCTCTGCATCGGCTGTAAAAGATACCAAAGCCATCTTCAGGGGGCATTGGAGCAGTGCATAGTGACGTTCACATTTTTAAAACTAAAAATTAGATCATAATTTATAAAATTAAAAATAGCAGCAGGGAATTCATTTGATCTGAGGTGTAGTGTAATTTATCTGTGTTTACACACTGCCACAAACAGGCCTACACACACTCACACGGATTGAAATATACCTGATATCACAGCGCTGCTCTATCCAAAGAAGCCGAGCTGTGTCTGAATGTGCGAATGTATTTTAGTTCTGTCTCTTCAGCTCAGAGCTCCACCACAGCAGTATGCTTTGGGATTCATGCATAAACATGAGCTGGCCTTTCAGCTCTCTCCTCACATAACCAATCTAAATCTAAATGAGCACCCACTACAGATACACCAGCAGGCAATGACATTACACCCCCCCACCCAGCCTCAGCCCAACCCCCTACTCTACCCCTAGCGACACATATACACCAGCAGGCAATAATTTCACGCCATCCCTCAAAGCCCACCCCCCTCCCCACATTCACCTCCTCTGCACACGCACTCGTACCCCTTTTTGCCGCAACCCCACCAGCTGCACAGTACTCATTTGATTAAGAGGGGGAGGACAGGGAGAAGGAGAAATGGTGGGGGATCACTTTATCAGGATGACTTTCTAAGATGGCTATCATTAGCTACGAAGCTATCTCAAGCCCTCTTCTGTCTTTACTTTGCTATTGTTTTCACTGTCTGTCTATCTGTTTGTCTGTTTCCTGCATCGTTAAATCAAAACTGTTTCACGCATGTATTTCCTCTGTTGTTATATGTAGTGGTTAAATAGATGGCTTGCTGCTAAAAAAACAAGGAGCCGATACCAGTTTGTACTTTAGGCTCTATATGAACAACACATTTCAACGCATTACTTTTTTCTGGCATGTTGTTTCATTAACCACTGGAAAGTTTTACCCGACCAAAGAACAAAATAATAAAATCTGTTCTCCAACCTACGCTGTGTTCTTTAAAATGTTGCATATGAAAATCTGCGTGTCCTAAATGTGCTGTAGTGTGCAATTTTCCTCCCCTCACTCCCTGAGTCGTAAAACACATTATCATCAGGAGCAGCAGCAGAAGCAGCAGTGTAATTCATCCGAGGTCGTTAATATTCATCATATCATTTAGTCACAAAGGAAACTCATCTGGCTGAATGTCACAGATGTAATTAATGAAGTGACCCCAGAGGTCATGGCTCCATTCACCAAACGCCTTCCACACACGACCATGTTCTACACACACACACACAAACACACACAGTTGCACATCAAAAGCCTTCTTGTCAGACACACACCACCACCCAATATACAACCTGGAATATGAAACACATAACAAGCCAACAGAACCCCCTGCATACCGCAACATTCACAAAATGGCTTCTCTCGGTTAGACTGAAGGGATGAGACCAGAGCATGCACCAAAGCAGACTTTATTAAGCTCAGTGGAGTATGGGAAGGGAAAGGAAGAGAAACACACACCAGCAGGGGATAAATAGGGAAGGGAGAGTATAGAGACACACTAAACCACTGGAGCAGGACATAAGGACAGGTGCACATCACAGGTATCTTTTTGGTCATCACTATGGCAACAACAGAAAAACATCCAGGAAAAAAAAAGAATAGTTTTACCTACAGTAAGGATAACAGAGTCCCTTCACCATAGAGGACCCCAATATGTACATCTTACAGTCACTAAGATCAAGAGAATATGAGAGAAATGAAATTTAAAATAATCAGTATACAAAAAAAAAACTGCCTTTGTGGTATTTGGAATGCACATTTCTGTACAGAAGAAAGCTCATTGGTATTGTCGTAAACATTGGTTAGTTTAAGAACAAAACATGAAAGAATTAGTCAGTCCACATCCTTTGGAAAGTTGGCTGTGATGTCAGTCTGAGTTCAGCAAAGCTGTTTTTGCTGGACAAATGGACTAGAGACATTGCAACACAGAAAGACTGACAACATCCCAGTAGAATGTTTGGGGCTGAACTCCTTCAAATAGCTATGCAGTATCTCCACAAGTATTGAGAAGCTAATCCCCTAGGCAGGTGTCTCTGAAACTAGAAGCTTTAAAAAATATTTCTGGTATTACGAAAGCCTTTTTTTTTCTTCTGAATAGGGGTAAATAACAGGATACTGACAAACAAACTTGATGGAATTGAGCCCCACATATCAATTTGTTTTCAACAGAATAACAGAGGAGCAGTTTATCAACAGCATCACAGGTATCATTACAGTTTGTAGTCATTAAAGCCTAGTGGTAAAGCGATCAGAGCATGCATCTTTCTACAGTATCGTTAGAAACTACAGTACATTAGCAGCAAACTGGACATCCTTAAGGGCTGAAATTCAACACTATGGTAAAAAAGAAGAAAAGAAAAATAAACTGCAACATTTCTCAAGAGAAGTAAAACTCTTTAACCGCTATATTACAGACTGCCATGGCTCTAGTTTGGGGTTTTGGTTACAGTCTCCAGTGTGCTTATGAGAGGCAGAAAAACAGTAGCTTAGATATAGGGACTCCTTCCTTCTTTAAAAACAGCAATACATCGTCAAGTAAACAGTAGCGCTTATTTTTGTAGGTCATATGGTTAAAGTATTATCACGTCTTTGGATTTTTGTCTTAAAGCATTAATTATTGTTTAGCTATTATTGTTATATTATCATTATTACAGTTAGAATAAGGACTGGCTGCAAATTAACACAGGAAGAAAGGTATAGCGAAAAAGGTCAAAGTAGGCAAGGAGGGAGAGATAGGGAAAATAAATTAAGTGTACAAAAATAACATCAGTAACATCCAAAGTTTTTCTCAGCTTTGCGCAGTAGCTCCCTATCTGTAAATGGAAAAGGGAGCTATGTCTCAATCATCCAATGAAGTCTTGAGTCAACCATACAAAAGCTAAATACTGTACATTTACCCCTCACACTATTAAACACTTTAGTTTCGATAAGGTTTTTGTAACAATCTATTACTCAGAGGTGAAAAGCTCAGATCTTTGAAATACAGAGATGTTTTTGTAGATATCTTTTAATACTTAGTCCAAGGTTAAACCATACCTCTCCTGTTTTAAAAACAGAAAAGTATAGGATTAATCACATTTGAAGCGGAGCCATGTTGAGCTGTTGACCTGAGCATAGAAAGCTTTACATTAATCACATAACATTGGTCAGCCATTGGTATATTCAAATAGAACGGAAAGGCAGTAAGTCACCTTGCCTGAACATATCAAAGCTGTCATAATCTTTTCATAATCATGACACTATTATATCGAAGCAAGACAGTTTATCTCAATCCATAAGATTTATATTAAGAAACTATTACTAAACACACACAATGTAAATTTGAGTTTGGTTAAAGTTTTCATATACAGTATAATGGTTGAGTGCTATAAAAAATAGTTTGTCCGGACAGGACAAACTGGCCTTTACGTTCTGTGCTATTTGGGCTGTTATCCACTAAAGGAACATAGATGGTGTACATGTACAACAGAAGACTCATCATTGGCTTGTGGAGGGTGAAGCTGCATTCTAGCACCGTATCAGTCCATTGGTACTCGGCTTACATGTGCCAGCTGCAGATCTCACCCATTCACCTTACAGACGTCAGCTCTGCAGTTTGTTACTGAAAACAAACATGTTGAAACGAAATCCACAGACATGTAAAATTTTGGTTACGAGCTTTGGAATCTGAGTCAGTCTTTACAAAAGCTCTATGCGAATACCTCCGTCTATTTCAAGGATATTTCCCCCCCCTTTTTTTTGTTTTTTTGTTTTTTTGTTTTTACTTTTTTGTCAACATCATCTTTTTCCACTATTAACTGCTTTGTTTTTCTTCAAGTTTATCTTTTGGAGCTCTCTATTTACACTAAAATCTCTTTGACATTTCTTTTCCAGCCTCTTACAGACTGGCACTACATGCTACACAGCTAGTCATCTAGCACTGTCTGGTGGAGGGCCCACTGTAAGTCTGTCATGCAGACTGAGAGGTAGACTGCAGGTCTAGCTGGGCAGTGAGGTCACATACTTGGAGAATGCTCTTTGGCCTCTGTGGCATCTGGTTGGTTTTATCAAGGTGGTGTTTGGTTGTAGTAAGGTGTCTGATGGAAAAAGCGAGAGGAGCTCTTTTCAACAAGAAAGTACAGACCGGGAAGGACAGTTTTAAGAACAATATGAAAAACGGAAAGCTGTGGTAAAGAGGGCTTGGTTGGGGCTCTCTCGGACTTCCAGTTAAGAGAGTTTGTCTTTGGGCCACTGTGGCTCTGCATCTTTGGGGTGTTCAGGTTACAGGTTTGGCAGCAAAGTGGGCAGGGTATATGTATAGAGGTTGACAGCAGGTGCAGAAGGGGTTTTAGGGAGAATGTAGTAAAAGGAAGCAAAGGGGCCATAGTCTGCTTCTCTAAGCTCTGTCTCTCTCCCCTGCCCCTGCGGACAGCTCAGCCTGCTCTCTCTCTGCTGAATCAGAGCTCAGGCTCCTGGCTCTCTTCTCCTTGGCTCGGGCATTTTGAAACCACACCTGCCAAAAAATGTGTATAAGTACGTATTAGTTTTAAAAGGAGCTGACTGAAATGATCCTTTTTAATATTCAAAATTGTAGATCAAACTGCATTTTATTACAAAATAACCGATGAATATTTGAGAGAATTTACCTGCACCACACGGTGAGGCAGTCCCAACTCCTGGCCCAGTGCCTCACACTCATGTCGGTTGGGGGTTCGGTGGTTCTTGTAGAAGTCTCTGAGCTGGAGTACTTGGAAGTGGCTCATCTGTGTCCTTTGGCGCTGCTGCTGTTGATGGTGGTGCTGCTGCAGAGTTTGTGCCTCACCCCAATCTGATCTTGGACCCCCAGAGCCCTCTGGACAAGGGGAAGCTTGGTCAGTCACACTCGAACCCTCGTCACATGGGTACTCCTCATCATCTTCATCATAGTCGTCATCCTCCTCTGGGTTGTTCAGATCAGTGGTTGAAGATGAAGAGGTTGCATGTGGCTTTGCAGTGAAGTCTTTGTTGCTGATGACGTAGCCATGGTTTGAGATAGGGTTGGAGGAGATAGATGGGCCTGGCCTGTCGATGATGGATGACATAGCCATTCCAATCTGCCCACTGGACCCATTACTCATCGATAAATTGTAGCCTGCTCGTTCAGCTTCTGCCCAGTGTCGTGACCTCATATGGGCATCCAAAGCACTCTTTACTTTAAAGAGAGCCCTACAGAATGGGCAGCGCAGGTGGTTGAAACCCAAGCTGAAACTGGATCCTGGCCCCATTGACCGGAACTGTCCTTTTCTCTCTCTGGCCCGTGTATTTTGAAACCAGACCTGTGAAGGAAATTTAGATGTGTAAGTGTGTTATCTATTGTCTTTGCCTTTCTTTTGCTTTCACTTAAAAACATTACACTCGAACATTTTTAAATACAACAAATATCCATAAAATACCTGAACCACTCGTCTTGTAAGGCCCACATCACGTGCAATGTTTTCCAGGACTCCTCTGGTGGGGTTGGAGTCCAAGCTGTAGCGTTGATACAACACCTCCAGCTGTTCTGGGGTGATGGTGGTTCTCTGACGTTTATCCCTTCGATGCTCCTCCTCAACCTCTCTATTGCCCCTTTGGCCTTCATAACTGCTCTCTGTCATAAGCTTTGAATTTTGCTTCATGTTAGTTAGGGAACTCTGAGAGAGGCTGGTGAGCGTATTACCAGAGTGATCAGAGAGTGTATTCTTAATTTGTATACTATTCAAATTAGAAATCATGGGGTGTGTGGGATTAGGGTGCATTTGGGACATGGCACCTGAAAGCATCTGGCTGGCCATCAGGGTGTGATTGGGGTGGAGCATCATGTAAGGCATGGTTCGGTCTGTGAAGCCATGGTGGAGAAACTGCACCTGGGTCTGAGCTGCCAGGACATGTCTGGTCTGATGCTCCTGCCACAGTTGGAATGACGGCAAGGACATTGGACAGAAACTGCACTGGAACTGAGCCTGGGTTTGGGGTTGAAGTTGGTTTTTTGGCTGACTTTCAGTTGACAGGCCAGAGGTGGCATCAGACAGTCGATTCTGGCTTATTTCAAGCTGTGGAGCAGCAGGAAGGCTGGATGATGTATCACCATGCTTTTCAATAGATTTATCAGAAGGGGAACTGCCTCTATGTCCCTGGCTGGGTTGAGCTGAGGACGAGATTGTGGGTACTGTTCTTTGTGAAGAGGAAGAGGAGGAAGGTTGGGGTCTTTCTGGAGTACTTTCTCGTTGCACACTGGGCTTGGGTTGTGTAGATGATTCAGTTTTCATGGTGTGAACAGCTTCCTTATGCTCGATATCTGCATCTGAAATTCTGTTTTGAGTTTTAACAAGAGCTGGGTCCTTGCTAGCCACAGGAGAGACTGTTTTATCTTCTTGTTTCCTAGTAACAGGTATTGGTTCATATTTGGTGGTTGGATGTTCACTTTCTGTGCAGTTAGAGGCAGAGTCAAGGACAGGTGAGTCAGGGTTGATGTAATACTCATAAGTCAGATCTAAGGAGTTTTCATTCTGAGATTCACTTTGTCCTTCATTCTCATAGCTGTTATCTTCATTATCATCATCATCATCATCATCATTCTTGTAGCAGCCATTTCTCTGTCTCTGAATGTTGTCAAGCTGGTTCTTCCCCTCTAAACCATCGTCTGTTCCCCGGTCTTGATTTTTGCGGGCTCTCTGTCTGGCGTTTTGGAACCATACAACAATGACTCTGTTAGGAAGAGACAACAAAGCAGACAGCCTGTCATACTCTTCCTCTCTGGGGTAGGGAGTTGCCTCAAACACCCCCTGCAGGGTCTCAAGCTGCTGCTCCGTGAAGCGGGTTCGAGAGGAGCGTCGACCCCTATGGAGTTCTCCTCTTAGGAGGTCTGTTGTCTGGGACTGTGGGGAGGTGTTGGCTGGAAGGCCTGGGGACAGTGAACACGGGGAAAGTGTCAGGGCCTGGTTTTGTGCTGCATCGTCTCTGGACTCATCCAGGGTGATGGTTGGCGGGTTATTAAAATTATAAGGGGAATCCTTGTCTCGCTGGCGTTCTTTAAATAGAGTGTTGCGGAACCAGTGTTTGATGACTTTATGAGGCAGACTGGACAGAGCAGACATTTTGTTGATCTCTTCATCACTGGGGAGACTGTTAATATCAAAGTGTTTCCTCAGTATAGTCAGTTGTTCCTCAGAAATTCTTGTTCGAGTTCTCTTACCCTGTTGTTCAAGTATTCCTGGGCTGACCTGGGGTTGCTGTCCTGTTTGGACAGGGCTGGGTTGGGATGGTTGACCCAGCAGCACAGGATTGAGCTGTGGAGGCTGACTTTGTAAAACTGGGCTGAGCTGGGGTTGCTGGGCTAGCAAGGCTGGGCTAAGTTGTGGCTGTTGCCCTAGCAGTGCTGGGTTGAGTTGAGATTGGTAGAGTTTTGCAAGTTCAGGGTTAACACTTGAGTCTAACCAAGGTTGGGGCTGGAGAGCCACAGACTGCATCACAACTGGAGGGAGGAGAGGCAACTCCATGGGAAAAGGGAGAGGGGGCAGAGGAAGGTTCGGTAAAGTCAGAGAGGGTAGGGAAAGCTGAGGTAAGGGAAGAGGAAGCATAGGTAATTTAGGTAAGGGCAGAGGTATGGACTTAGCTGGGGATGCAGTTTGAGAAGTAGCTGTAGCTGACGTGCTTGGGATAGGTGCATCTTGTGAAAGATCTTGAGGTTGAGAGGGAAACAGAGGAGAAGAAGGTGTGCTAGCAGTTGGTGTTTGATCTGCAGTTGAAGTACATGTTTTGGTTACAGGGTCTGGAAGTGAGGGTACAGGTGAGGGTGCAGGGTTTTTCTCTTGAGGTTTAACTGGTTCTGGTGCTAGTTCTGACTCAGAGGATGGAGCTGGGGTAGCAGCTTGGGGGCAAGCATTCTCATTCCCAGATTTAGGCTGTGTGAGGGGGTACATCTGGTCATATTGCAACCTGTATTCCTTGGAAAACCTCTCAAGTGCGGCAGTGGGAAACAACATCCTGTGAATGTACTCTTTGTGGCTTTTCAAAATTAAGACATCTGAGAAAAACTTTCCACAGTCTCTACATTTTTCTCCTTTTCCACAGCATCCTTTCCTTTTGTTTGTTGATTCCTCATCTTTCTTCTGCATTTCCTCCTCTAGCTCTTTACTGCACTTTATTTCATCGTTATCCTCACAGCCATCTATCTTTTCATCCTGTAGTCCACTAATTTCATCTTTTTTCTTTTCTGAGCACATCTCCATCTTTTTGATATCACAGCACTCTTGTTTATCTGGTATCATATGAGTTGTTATTTGCTGCTGGTGTCTGTGTCTATTTTGTATATACTGCAGTGCCAACTCATAGCCATAACTCTGCAGCAGGGCTCTGAGAGGCTCCCCATTAACAGCAGCATAGGGCACTCTAGGAGGTGGACATTGCAATCTTAGAAGATTAAATGAAGAGGAATCTGTTTCCTCCTTTTGACTCTGGTTTTTAAGAGTAGGAACAAGTATTTCTTTTTCCTTCTCAAGCTTAGAATTGCTATGTTCTCTTTCTGCCTTGTTGATGGAGGATCCACTGCAGCCTGCTTCAGCCTTTGCCTCACAGTGCTCATGATCCTTTGGTTGGCCAGCAGCTGAGTGTGAACTTTGTTTCTGTGTTTGCTTCTCATCTATTTGGGGCTGAGAATCTTTTTTAGCTTCTGCCTTAACTTGTTCTTCTGGGTTAGAGTCTGCAAATACTAGCTGACTAAGTTCTGGGCTCTTAACAACTAACTCTGGGTTAAGTTTCATGTCTCCTGCTAAGTAAAAGGGAAGAAGAAGTTGCTGCTGCAGAGAGAGCAAGTTGTCTGGTGTCAAGGGGAAGTGTTGTTTAAGGAGATTCTCTGGCCCAATGGGAAGATGCTGTATCAATTGAGACTGAAGGAGTGCTGTGTGTTGCTGTAGCTGAGCTTGGGCTTGTGCTTGAGCCTGAGCTAACTGCTGCTGTTGTATTAGCATTAGCTGGTTTCTTGATGCTAGAAGCTCTGCCATTCTCTTTTTAGTTTGCTGGTTGTCAGTTGAGTTAGAGAGGGTAGACTGGGCCTCAGCTGCTAAGCCTAATAGGGAAGAGTTGGAAGAGCTTACTACATCTAGCCTTTTGGTGATAGGCATACTCTTTGAGGTGTCTTCTCTGGTGGTAGCACCCTGGGTAGCAGTAGTGGGGGGACACATTGGAGCAGCTACACTTGATGCTGGGGTCTGTGGAGCTGAGTTCTGGGCAGCACGAGCTCTGGTCTGATGTAGGACAGAGCGAAGATGTATATCCAGTGTGGAGCTCTGGCTATAACCCACTCCACACAATCGGCAGCGGTAGGGCCTAGGATCTGGGCCACGGGGAGCCTCGGGGGCAACAATACCTGTGCCAGAGTCCTGCAGGGCTCGTCTGGCCCGGTGGAGATGTGACACAGAGTTGTAATGGACCAGAAGAATGGTTTTCTGGGTAAAAGACTCAGAGCATATGGTGCATTTATAGGGCCTGGTTGGATCCAGAAAGCGGTCCATTGTGGGGTTAGAGCTCTTTTTAACAAGAGAGCCTGAACTAGGTTCTGATATTATCTCTTCATGTGGGCCTTTTTCTGGCTCAGTTAAGCCCTCCTCACCTTCATCAACTTCACCATCCATGACCTTGTCTTCTAATTGGGCTTCTTCCTTTTGTTCCTCCTTTCCCTCCACACCAAGTGCTTCTTCCTCTACCTCTTCATCCTCACCTTCTCCTGCTTCTTGACCCACTTGAGGTGATAAACTAAAATCTTGTTGAACTATACTCTTATTATGCTCCATATATTGCGCAGTATGGGGAGGTAATAGTGTATTCTGCCCCTGTGTGTTGTCCAGCTGTGAGTGTGTGTTCTGCATGTGTCTCTGCAGGGCCTCCTGACTGCGGCATTGTCTAGAACAGAGGGGGCACTCTGTCGCCGCCCTCATGGCATGGTACTGCCAGTGCAGCTGGAGCTTCTCCTGAGTGGGGAACGCCAGGCTGCACCTGCTGCAACGGAACCGGTAACCATGGCGATCAGAAAGGGGAGGGGGATCACTGGGTGGTGAGGTGGGCGGGGAAGTAGGGGGGATCTGAGTCGGGGACTCAGGAGCCAGTCTGCAATTGGAAGGGTGAGTGGTGTTGTCTTCTAGGGGTGGGGTGAGTAGAGCTGTGACATCTTTGGGTGCGGCTACATCTCCCTCAGTGTTCTCCACAGAAATGCCTGCAAAATGCATAAAAAATACTGACTGTGAATTCAAAAGTATTTTCCAAAAACACCAGGCCAGCCATACAGTGTGTCATGAATGAATGACCATATTATGGTTTGGTATTTATGACTGCGTACTTAAAATCTTAATGGTGGTCAGTTCCGATGTGCATTTTATACCAACCTTTGTTTTTCTGTGAATCAACTGTGGCAATAGAATCAGCAGGATGGGAACAATTCGCAGTGTTATTCTTGGTGGTTTTATTTTTCTGAGTATCGTCTGTGTGCAACTCCAACTGTGGTTCTGTCTGCAGCGGAGGCTGCGGTTGTTCCATGGATATTGTGACCTGGAGGAAAGAAAATAAGACAGTCTGTCAGTTCTAGGTTTTTTTGGATTTTTATTGCCAGATTCACTCAGTGTTGTTTTACAGTGCATTTTAAAAGAAATATGAGACATTACCATATTTTCTTAATCCAACACTATAAATAAAACATGCTTAAATGTACAGCATAAAAGCAAGCAAATATCATGATGTAGAAACACAGAGTGTCTGCACACCCTGTCCTAATATCATAAAACATTAAAGGGTGTATCTATAAGAATACTGTTACATCTTGCACCTGCCTGAACAGCAGTATAGACAGCAAGGCACATCAATTTGGTAATAAGTGTTTATGGTTGAGATATGTGGGTCTGCCCTTTAGGTCTTACGACACCCTCCAACATGCCCCAGGGGTTTAATAAAACTTTACTGAGCTGAATAATGAATTTATTTAAAATCATTCTTCATTTAGAAAACCTCCATCTCCACAGCTTCAAGCACTGAGTGCAAATAC
>JAPZDY010000023.1:12567025-12577339 GCA_029783645.1 Ctenochaetus hawaiiensis
GACCATGTGTGTTCAGGAGCAGCTTGTTGTGGTGGAGCTCTCTGGTATTATCAACAATGACTTTCTGTCCAAGTGTCGGGGCACATGCAAGATAATTGTGAGTTTATATTAATTTAACTGATTATAAAGCTTTTATTGTAAAGAAAGAATAACCCTGTTCACCATGCACAATACAAATAACAGTGAAGTGCAGCACCACATCAGTTTTATTCGTGTGTTCCAGGATATTGACAGCGAGAGGCCCATGATGCAGGTTGGACAGTATGTGTTTGCAGGGGAATATGAAGGTAAGAATGAAGAAAAGGCACAGACATTATGTGTGTAGCTTTTCAGACTTGCTCTCTGTTTATACACAATCATCATTTCTTCTTGAGGCAAGTTGTCATGGTGGAAAGATGTCCCCTCACAACAACTCCAAAGAGTCCTTTCCAAACCTGAAGCATATAGTAATAGTTATGGAGTTAGTACCATTGCTAATATTTTGTTTTGTATAGCAGGCATGGAAATGGAGGAGTATTTTTTTCAATGAGCATCATAAGTCATAGTGGTGCCAAGTAGAGCAAAAAGCCTCCACAATCTATTGAAAGATCAGTATTTTATCATAGATTTGGTCATAAAAAAGGAATGCTAAACTGAAATTGTACGTATTAATCTTCCATCCCCAAAGATGCTTTGGGAACCTGTGTGCTGTTTAAGGAGGAACCACAGAAAGGTAAGGTTCTCTCTTTAAATACATACTTAGCTTATCGTTGTGCTTGAGACATCCATGAGAGTTAACTTGTTCTTTGTTTCCCTTATTGTGCAATCATGTGTGCAGGAAAAGCAGACACTGGTGTCCCAGAGCTGAAGTACATATGTCACACTGTAAAGAAACTAATGATGCAACGAATCTTCCTCACTGAGAAGAAAGAAGGTGAAACCTGCACAGGTCAGCCATAGTAGTATTCTGCAAAACAAGTTTGACAAAGCCAGGCTTCCTAAAATGGCTTGATAACACCTAAGCTCAGTCAGACATTATCATGTAGGTGGTGACGAACCTTTTGTAAACCTGGTTTTCTTAATTAGGTTCTGTGCTCATTCCAATTAAAGGGAGAGTTTGGTTTGTGATATAACTCTTTGTCTGCACTGTATGACCTATTGCATGCCACCAGTTTTAGTCAAGAGGAAGTGGTTGTAATTTAAGAGCTATGAGAAATATTAAAAAAGCCAAAAAGCTGCAAATACGTCAAGAGAGGAATTCAGGCATTAATTTTATTTTACCTCTCATTTCCCTCAGTGTATTTCTCATGCAACAGCTGCATATACTCAAGCTCGTAAAATTTAAACTTGATGCAGCAGATTGAAATACATCCCTCCATAATGAAAAATACATTGAAATCACTTAAGTTTTGGGTCATATGAAAGTAAAATTAATTTCATTAATTGAAAATTCTCTAAAATAAATATCCCCACCCTGCCAAAAAAACAAAAACAAACAAACACATAACTGTGAGAAGGTGACAACTTGTATAGCTGATTTCAATCCAGACCTCAGAAAAGATCTCAGGACAGGTTGGGTGTGAAGCGTAAGTTAAAAGAGAGCCATCTATATGAAACTCAAAACACTGGCTTCAGGCTTAACATACATCATTTACCCATTATTCTTGCCTCAAGTACCATCTCCAGAACAGCTAAACTCACCATTGTTTAAAATCACAAGTTCTTAAACAGTGATCCTTTTGAAAGAGAGCTCAGGACAGCCATTTTTTACTATATTTATCTTGAGAAATGATAGCCTCTGCACAACTTGAAAATGCCCCATTTGTTGTTATTGTTCTGCAGGAAGTGGTGAACAAAATGATACAACCTGTCAGACTAATCAAGAAGAAGATGCCAACCAACAGAGAGAGTTAGACAAAGATGTGGACAACAGAGACCCGGAAGACTCAGCAGCGGGCTGAGACTGCAGACCTCCCATGATTATGAAAATGTTTAGAGACACTAGAATCTGTGACTTGGTGAAAGTTTCCATGTCTGAAACAGTTGGACTTATACAGTTCAGCTGTAAGAAGAGGTGTTAGTATCTCTGTTAGTCTTAAGCAATGTGTCACAGTCCTTTTCAAGAAATTCATGATGCCTCTGCACTAAACCACAAAATCAGGGACTTGATATCACAGTATAAATATGGCAGTATAAAAACAACAAAGGGAAGCAGGCTTGAACAAATGATTGTTGAGAGCCATCTCTTTCAGATTGTGGTGGAGGGGTCTTGGAAAGGAGGTTATAGAAATGTGGTGAGCAATGTCAACTCAGCAGCATGAAGACCTGTCATTATGCTTCTAAGTTGTCATCAATTTTTGTTCCCACTGACTCTGATGAAATTGTAATCAGCAAAATGTAATAGAACTGTGTAACTTATAGAATGAGCCATTAATGCATTTGAAGTGCTAAAGTGTTTCACTTAAAAATATGCAGTCTCCATGTTTCTGATTTTTAGTAGATAGGTTTTATGCACTCCTATGACTCGATTTACACTTTTGATACCAAAACTGATGAAGTTTTTTTATTTAGTAGTAAAATAAATTGGGCTCAATAAAAACGTGATTGTAAAAGGTAACTTTAATTTTTGAGTCTTAGCCTGCTCACATTTTTGTTTTGTCTTTCCTTTGTTTTGGTGGAATTTCTTGCCACATAGGATGTGTTCGTAATTATTTTATTTGGTTACGACACAAAAGTCTGTCAGTCGAGGAAAATGTTATGTTTTATGAACTATAAATGAATAAATTGAATTTTTACTACAGTCTATTAAGTTTTATTTTTCATTTGAATAGACACTGGTTATGGGTTGCTATTGTGTAGCTTACCTGTCACAGACAATACGAGCAGGAGTTTTATGAATGAACGAAGTTTTGTTGACTTTGAGGACGTGGCGGTTCTCGGCCAATCCAATCATCTATGTTCCCTTTGAAGTGGACCAATGAGCTAGCGACATCGCATTCGGCTTCTAGGAGTCTGATTGGCCAGTTAGCGTTTTAGCACAGGAAGTGCAAGGGTGTGTTTCCGGTAGGAGGGTCCAAAACTGCAGCGAAGAACTTCCCTGAAGACACCGGTGAGCTCTCTTGATAAATTGTCCCTTAAAATACAAATATTTACCAAATTACTAATATGTGTTTCCTCTTTAAGTAGTGTTGAGAACGACGTCACATGAGCAGTTATACAGCTGCTTGTTTGTCTTCGTCGTGCGAGTGAAATAGTAGGTCAGGAGGTAAAACTAACGGTACGTTAGATGAACCAGTCTAAAGTCTCCTTAACCTCGGCTTTAGATGGTATTGCTACGTTAACTAGGCTAATTGGAAATAAAAGGCACCAACTGTTGCTGATGACACGTAATACACGTAGACGGCATGTTTAAGGTGGCAAAATGAAAGCACAGACACTGTTTTGTCACACTAAAGCAATCAAGTTAACGAAGGAAATGTTTTTTTAAGAGATTACAGTAAAATTGTCTTAAAAATGTATTTCTCTTTGTGTCTTATAATGCCTCCTGTTACACTAATGCCATTAACATCATATTTCCTTTATATCTTCAGTGAACCTAAACACTGGATTTCTCTTTGTTAAGTGAAAATAAAAGTAATGAAGTCTGATACATTAGCCCTGCCATTAATCAGTGTTCTCATGATAGTTTTAGTTTTCAGAGTTAGTCGAAAATGTTTTAGTTTGATGTTGATATCTCGTTAAAATGCAATACAGCCAAAAGCATCGGTCTCCAAATTTACCAAAAAATTTAATCTACCTCTCTTCAAAGTTCTGTATCTTAAACACAATTTTGACAGTATGACATGAGTGAGGCTAGGAGTTAAATGCAGGACTGTTAGTTTTAGCCAGATGTAACTAGTAAACAGACAATTGAGTGTAGTTTGCAATTTGAATGTAGTTAGAAACCGTTATTTAAAAGCTGTTGCATATGAAGGGTACCAGAAGCAGAACAAATAAGGGATTGCATCAGCTGGAACAGATTAGCCTAGCACCTCTTATAGATGGAGTATGCTAAGCACTGTGAGTCATACTCTGGCATTTGAGCTGAGTGGCCCTGAGTTAAAAGCTGTGATCCATACTGACAGAAAGGTGCACTGCAAATTTTTTACGAGAATGTTTAGACCAATAACATCACTTTTTGGTGTCTTCCTTTTACCTTCTCATCCAGTGTTTACAGTGTTTGTAGATACGCAGGATGGAGCTGCGGCCACTTGTTATGTGCTTTGCTCTCTGTGTGGTTTACGCCACCAGCAAACCCACAGAGAAGAAGGACCGTGTCCACCATGATGAACCTCTCAGCAACCGAGACCATGATGATAATGAGAACTTTGACTATGACCATGAAGCCTTTCTGGGACAAGACGAGGCTAAGACATTTGATCAATTGACACCAGAGGAGAGCAAGGAGAGGCTTGGGTAAGAATTATAATCTCTTATAATCTCTGGTAAATTAGTTTCACCTTAGAGAGAAGTTAAGTCCACCTGAGGTGTCATGCCAATAATGTGAGAGAACCAACTGGATGTTTGACAAATTTCTGTCATTCTGTCTCCACAGCATGTTGGTTGAACGTATAGATGAAGATAAGGATGGCTATGTGACAGTTGAGGAAATGAAGAAGTGGATCAAGCACGCTCAGAAGAGGTGGATCTATGATGATGTGGATCGACAGTGGAAGAGTCACGACCTCAATGGGGATGAGGTGGTGTCTTGGGAGGAGTACAAAAATGCCACATACGGATACATTCTTGGTATGGCTGCAGAAAGTCTCTATTGTTAACGATTGTTGTATCCCAAAGGCAAATTTACAAATGTTATTTTGATATTATCTGCTCCACTAGACCTCTTATTGACTTACCCTGAGTATGACATAACCAGAAGTTTGTGCTGTGCTCTCTGCAGTCTTAACACATTAGCTTGAATTTTACAGATTCCATGTTGAGTTTAAGTGTTTTGCACCATAAAATGACTTGCACAAGCCACTCAAATGAAAAAGATACAATGGCAGCTTATAATCTAATCAAGGATTACTTGCTGTAATTAATTGCAATGCCTTGAAAATGATAAACACAGTCCACGAAATCTTCTCTTTTGAGGATCATTAGGTAGACTTATGAATCATCATACCTTGCTAAAGCCATCACACAACAAGCAGCTTCACAACACAAAACAGGTATGTCGGGGAACATCTAACAACATGTTCACACAGTAACATCACTTATTGTTCAGTGTTATACTGTGACTGGATTGCTGCTGCAGGACAGCAGAAACTGAGTCTCAAAAAATTGTCATTCCTTAGCTAAGCCATGCAGACGCAGAGTAGTGTTTCTCTCTGAAGTTTTACCCGAAGGACATAAATATACTTTGCCGTATTTGGACACACTCGAAGTTGTGACCTCTGACTTGCAGATGATCCGGACCCTGATGATGGCTTCAGCTACAGGCAGATGATGGCTCGTGATGAGAGGAGATTCAAAATGGCTGACCAAGACAATGACATGAAAGCCAACAAGGAGGAGTTCACAGCCTTCCTTCACCCAGAGGAATACGACCACATGAAAGACATTGTAGTGCTGGTGAGTGGCAATTGCACACACACTCACACAGATGTGAAACGATGCCTTTCTCATTGTATCTTTTACATCTCCTCTCACTGCCCTCTGTACTCCTTTTTTCTAATAGGAAACTATGGAAGACATTGACAAGAATGGGGATGGTTTAATCGATTTAGACGAGTACATAGGTGAGTTCTGTGTCATATAGGTATCATCGGTTTATATCACACAAAATTGTGATTTTATTTGTGGAAAACCATAACAGATTAAAAAATACACTGTTGAAAAGAGAAAAAACAGTGAGTATCGTTAAATGTTGGAGGAAACCAATTTGTGGAATTCCTTTGAAATGAGCCTGTTTGGTATTGTGTAAAAACCATCCTCACTCTCACTCAGCCTGCTTCTACCTTTCTGTGCTCAAGGTGACATGTACAACCAGGAGGGAGACGCCTCAGAGCCTGAGTGGGTGAAGACAGAGAGGGAACAGTTTACTGAATTCAGAGACAAAAACAAAGATGGGAAGATGGACAAGGACGAAACCAGAGACTGGATCCTGCCCAGCGACTATGACCATGCTGACGCCGAGGCCAAACATCTGGTCTATGAGTCAGATGCAGACAAAGTACGAACTGTAAAACTTTCACTAAAACAGAACATATTGTTCCTATATGGCAGGGCCACAAAATACTGAGAAAATATGAGATAGATTTGTTCGGTGTAATGTCAGCATAAGGTTTGATGAAAAACAGAGGCTCTTTAGTTTTAAATAAATATTTATGAAATAATGAGTTTGCTATTGGCCAACTCCCTCAAAATATCTGCTTGTTCATTTCCTGCAGTTGCTTAACAGTGATAAAAGTTATTCAGTGTCACCTCAGGTCTTGCTGTCCAAGGCATATAATGTAAACAAAATGTTGTGAACTCACAGTGAGCTGTTTTCACTCTAGTTTTGGGCTTTTTTAAAAACTTTTGTTCGGCTGCCAGTCCATTGAGGGAGGATCTGTCTCAATTACAGCTCTAACAGAATAAAAAATGAAAGAGATAAACATTGTTATCTCTGCCTTGCTGGCATGTTATCCCTTTGGTAAATGTTTATTGTGTAATTAAGATGAGAAAAGATATTTTATTTATTGTCTGCAGCCAGTGACACAAATGCAGATCATATGAGACATACCGAATACTGAACATGTGGTAGCAGATAACAGCATGAAGTATCTCCACCTGTCAGAAACCTTTGTTTACTTAAACACACACTTATCAGGTCTGTTATTGTTCCCTCTTAAGGATGGCCGTCTCACCAAGTCAGAAATCGTGGATAAGTACGACCTGTTCGTGGGCAGCCAGGCTACCGACTTCGGAGAGGCTCTGACTCGACACGACGAATTCTAAACATCCACCTGCCTCCAAAGACTCTGTTCATCTTTTGTACCACCTTACTCCTCCGACCGTGGGTAGAGGATTTCATGACAAGATGAGCTCACCTAATCCAACGCCACGGACAGTAATTTATTTGATTTCTTGAATGTTGTACGCACACTAACATTCAAAGTAAAGTGTACATGCTTGGCCGGTGTGTCCTCATGCTCAGTTGTGCATAAGTTTGGGAATATATTGCCAGCCTTTGTTCTGCTTCCACACACTATACTTGCCTTTTTCCAGGTCACGCAAAGCACAAACAGTGTTAGATGAGAGTTTGTTTTTTTTTTTGACAGGACGATTTTATGAAATAGTCATGATTACTGTCAAACCCCATGAGAACAAGTTATTGCTTGCAGTATACAAATTAGTTCATTTTACCAATTCTTTTTTGCAATGCACTGGACTGTGAAGAGTAAAGCTGATTTTTAATCCATGGGATTTGCTCTACTCTGCTGTCTAATCACGTTATCAGGCCCTCTTATACTTTGTTTTTATGTCATTATTGATCAATAATGTGGTATTGCTGGAGATGTTTGGAACAAGGAGTAAATATGAAACTCTAGTGACAATGAAGAGTGTTTGGACTAGTGCAATACAGTGTCATCAGTGGGATCATGCTGTTTGCTGTACTGTTTCCAAAGCGTCCATGTTAACACAAGCTGTGGGTGCTAAGGGCTGCTTGTTCTGTGTGTTAGTTGAAGGAAATTAGATGACTTTAGAGACTGATGGATGCTTTGTCCTTGAAGCTGCCTCCTTTTTTCTTTCTTATCACCGCAGTAGTGTGTGTGTTGTGTGTGCGTATGAGTGTGTGTGTGTACATATATTACTTGTATCCTTGCTGACTGACTACATCTTTTTTGGTGTTATGTTTTGCGTGAATTAGCTGAACTAACTCATTTGTGTGCCAAGCAAAAAACATTGGTCCTGTTTTGTATGCAGTTTGAAAAAAAACAGTTTTCCAACGAACACTTTGCCCTCCTAAATCTGTTTGTTATGCTTGTATTATCACTACCACCATTTATAACCACTGTTGATAATTTTTATGGTAAACTAAAATGTATATGATAATGTTTTTTTACGTGCTCACTGCAGTAACCACCCTTTCACTAGTGACTTTACTGTAAATAAGTTGTTGGTCTGCAAACTGAGCACTCTAACAATCAGGTCCAGTTTTTGTGATTGAGAAAAATGTCTCAATAAAAAATAAAATTGGAGCTTTTAGTCTGCTGTAATTTTTGACTTGACATTATATTTTTTAGGTGTTTTTCACATAGGTGCTGCTATTACAAGGGATAGGGTGTTAATCAGACTTTGTAGTCAAAAGTTGTTCCCAAAAAAGCAAAGTTTTTAAATGATCTCATATTATGTGAAGTGGAAGTTGAGAATTGTCCTTGTTGCATTGGTGTCACACATCACATTTTTCTCCCTAGACTTCTTCCTTTTTAGGAAATGCACTGTTTCCTGGTTTTCTTCTGGCTGTTGACCTACTGACCTCTGGATTGTTGTTTCAAACATTTTCCTCTCACTCTCTTTATCAGCAAAATAATTTTCCCTTAAATGTCTCCAAAATCAGTTTTTTGCATCTTTAATTTACAGACTCAAAGCTTCAAAACTGAATACATTTTAAACGATTGTCTTTCACTGCTTTCCTTTACATATCAAGCAGTTACCTCTTAACATCTCAGCATAAGCATGTTAAAAATGACTCTTTTATTTACCCAGAATGTTTCATAGAGCAGCTATGCTACAAAAATCTTGATCGCCAAGATTTTACGAGCACATTTCTCTCTTTTATTGTGTGAAAATGTGCAAAGGTGAGGACGTGAAAAGCCGTTATAATTTTTTAAGACCTATTGAAATAAGCTGACAGATTGCTAATGGGTTAAGTCGCCTACATGTTGTCATAGGTTGTACACACTAATCTATCAAGCAGACAAAGCCCTAAATGCAGTTTCCTCTTTTTTCCCTCCTTTTCTTGTTCTATTTTCTTTCATCTCCCTTTAAATTAACTGATGATTATTAGGTTTCTCATTTACTGCCACTATTAGGTCAAATATCATTCTGTCCAGGACTTTACTCATGATATGCTTGCTACATTGAAGACATTCCCATTAGCCTCAGATGTTTGTGTATAACAGCAATTGATCATGTTAGCATGCTAACACACAATATTTAGACAGGAATTAGTAGTTAATGTAAACATTATACTTTTCCGTTATTGTAGCATTTTGACATTGTCCTGAAAAAAAAAAAAGCCCACTGCTCTGAATGGCCTTTGTTCTGAAAATACTCACTCTACTCTGAGTTTTTTGCCCTCAGAATGTTTGAGTCTTTGATTAGGGTATGAGGCTTGGTGAAAGGAAATACATGTGACATGGACAGAGCCAGTGGTAAGTAAAAAAAAAAAAAATGCAGAGCAGTTGTTAAAATGGCATGGTGCCAAAAAATCTGTTGTAACAACAGTGAACTTGTGAAAAGGATTAAAAAAACATCCAGATGGTTAGATATGCCTTTACAACAGCAGTAAGTCTTGTTAAAATTACCCTCTGGGTTTTCAAATATCGCTGTTTTTAATTTTTTAATTTGTGAAACAAATAATTAGCTCTGTGACTCAAATGCTAAATTAATGCTAACAAATGAGAGGCACAAACTGGCGTAACACTAGGCCTTTGCATAGAGCTGCACTCTAAGCAACTAGCATGCATTACTGCAGACTCTTCTTGTTCTTCCATGATGACCGTTCATGCAGGTCCTGTCACAGTTTTCTGGCAGTCAAGGTCCTGACCGAATTATTATCCCAACTTTAACTACCCTAGCATTTAATCTGACTGAACCTTCTCTTATCATTATCCTTACAAACCGTTTTTGAACTCTCCTGTTAAACTTAATCACTTCAAAGCATGTAGCTTAACCCACCCCTCTGGTTTGGCAGACCAGTCAAAGTGCCCCTGCCAATAAACTCACTTAAGAAATAACTTGTGACTCATTGATTCAGTTACACAAAAACTTTACTCAAGTTCAACCAAAAAACGGAGGCAGCTTGTAGAATAGGCATAACACAACAATTTATGCTGCAGAACACTGTGAGACATTTGAACATTAAAACTCTGCAGCTATTTCTATCTGCAGCTACACAAAACCACAGAGGGAGTAAAACTGCTGCTGCACTTTTCTCTGTGAGTTCAAACGGTCAGACACTGCGAACTCCTGTTACGTCAAAGCAGACATTTTGCTTTTGACATTACATGCTTTCAAGTGAATTTATCAGAACTTTTCTACCTGTAACAACCTTTCATTAAATGTTGTATTTAAAATTGCTATAGG
>JAPZDY010000023.1:12577439-12590939 GCA_029783645.1 Ctenochaetus hawaiiensis
CCCCTCTCTCTCTGTCTCCCCCTTTCAACACTGTCCTAAAAAACCAATAAAGGCCAAAAAGCCCGAAAAAAAATATTTAAAATTGCTATAGGAGTGTTTTCAGTGGATTGACTTTGCATTTAAGATGAATCAGTGCTGTCATCTAGTCAACTAGATTGTATAAATGAAACAACAGTATGCATTATAATTGTGTTTGCTTAAATGTTTTGTTTTACATATGTAGTATACAGTATGCATGTCTTCTTCAGTGTGGTCCATGTGCTGTACATTCTGTCCTCTTATTATTCTAAGCAGCGCCTAGAACACAAGCAGAACCAGACTGCAGTGTTTCTTTTGATGACGTGTCTGCTGTCCGCTGTCTGCATCAACCCTCTTCACTTACCTCTTCCATTCTCTGTCTCCCAACCCATCACTCTCAGTGCCTGCAATATCGTTAAGACATCACTTGCTGAATGAAATAAAAATGGGATTACAACGAGCCAACACTCTGAGCAGCTCTTCTTCATCTGGCTCTAACTCATCCTCACCCTCACCCTCACTGTTCTTGTCTGCATCTTCATCTCCCAGAAAACCATCATCATCCACATCCCCCACCTCGCAGCAATCCTGCGTATTTCCTGAATTAGTCGAGGGTCTTCTGTCCTGAGTTGGACTACCAGCATGCGCAGCCCCGCCTGGGTGTTCTGATTGGTCTGTTTGGTCCAGTGATGTGGAAGGTTGGTCTTCCTCTGTGCTTAGAGTCATAGACGTTGGCTCTGGTGTTGCTAGAGGTGTATCAAGGGGAGATGAATCTATATGCACCAGCTTGGCTTTTAAAGGTGTATGGTCTGGGGTGGTCGGGGGTGTGCCAGTCTGCTTGGGAATGGGTGCTGACTGTAAAGGTGAACAAGGGGGTGTCTTCACATGCGGTTTGCAGAAGGGTTTGTCTATTTCTGCGGAAGCAATTCGGGCATTACTGCATGGTATGCTGGATTGAGAGGAGGGGCTGGTGACAGGGTCGGCAGGGTCATCACTGGTGGTTGGTTGTGTAGTTTGCGGATCTGGAGAGGTGAGCGGCGGGATGTTTGTGGCATCATGGCTTGTTGGGCTAGGACTTGTGTTAGGTGGTGCCTCAGTGGGGTCTGTGGTCTGTGTATCAGTTGGTGAATCAGGGTTTTCTTCGGGTGGAGCAGCGTCTTGAGCTGTATGTGTGGGGCACACATCCACAGTGGCTGGGTGAGAGATGGGTGGGCTGGAGGAACTTTTGGTGGGTGTAGAAACCTTATTATTGAGGATCACAGGGGTGTGCACAGTTTCAGTGGGGATGAAGCTGGTGTCGGGTGCAGCGGTCATTCTGGGTAGAACAGGTCCTCGGCAGGGAGGGAGGTCCCGGGGGATGTACATGCCAGGTTTGTCTGGGCAGCTGAAGGAAGGATTGTAGGTTCCATATTCTTCATCGTTGTAGGGTATTACTTCCTCCATCTGTGGCATTGCGTTTCGATGACTCATCTGAAGAGCAACAATAGTCATCATGTCAGCATTAAAAAAGAAAACACTCTTGTATCACAAAGAGTTTAGAGTTAAGTGTCAAGCCTTTGAACAACCAGGAAGTCTAACCTTTTTAAGCGGGAGTGATTGAATTTATTACAATGTGAGCATTTTACTTACAAGACTTGTAAAATGCTCAGAACAAGGTTCCACTTATTTGCCTCTGCAGAATCTATTAACCACATCCTGTGACCATCATCAGATGAAGTTGCTCCATCGTTGTAAGACAGTTTATTTATTGTTGTGCAACATTCCACCCTTAGGTCCTGTATTACTAACTAAATCATCTCAGTGACAACTGAGAAACTGAAGTTACTCAAGTGAGTTGGGCCTTGTTTTAAGAATGTTTAAAACTGTATGAACTGTTAATTTTTGGTGGGATTAGACCAGTTTATTCCAAGATTATTAGGGACAGAGACATGGAATATAGGACAAGAATGAATACTTGCTTCAATTTTATATAAAAACTCACCAGTTGAAACCACCGTAGGCTCTGTGGGAGTATATGAAGAGGAGAATATTTCAGAAATTCAAACTTACTCACCAACATGTCTTATCAAATATGAATTAAGATCATAAAGATTAAGGATCTTACCACATTGGGGTGTTTGCCTTGAGCCACACAGCCTCGCTCCAGTGGGTCCCTCTTTACCTTGTGCTTCTTCTTCAGCCACATCACCATAGACAGGATACATCCAAATATACTCATGAAAACCATGCAGAGAAACAACGCTTTGCCCACAGTGCAGCCTGTCACACGGTCATCTCCCAGTGGACTGTGAGGGACTGCAGTGTTTAGAGACAGACACACAGGGTTTGTTTCAGTTGGCTAGCAGCAGTCAGTAGTAAATATGAGTGTGTAAGAGTGTGTTCTTACTTGATTGTCCTTCAGATAACACATCCACAACCACAGTAGCAAAGGTTACATCACCTGACTCCTGATCTATAGCCATTACCTGAAAAACATGTTGACTTTTACCACATCACTGCCATCTTGTTAACAATTTTATTTGTTTTGAGATTTTATTAATAGACAAACAGGTTGTGCGATACACTGAGATTTAACGGTATATGAAATATTGCTATATAAACATGCTGGTTGTTGCATGAAGTTTTTTATTCCCAACCAGATCACGTTTTTCAATGTATCACCAACCTTCCAGTTCCACGTGAATAGACACAGTAAAAATAACTTAATGGCATCCTTTGTTAATTGGTTTTCCTGTTGTGTTTGTGCAATTATAGAGTGCAGAGTCAATACTTCATAGTTATGTTGTCATGCATGTCAAAAATATATATTAATACATCTAGGTGGATCAATTCTTTCTTCTTTCCATCTGCTCAGCTCTCCTAATGATGGACTTACTGTTTCAAGCAGTTTTCGTGCAACATAGGAAATGTATCTAAAGACTAATAACAGTGTTTACACTGAGGCTCACCTCTAAAATGTGTTTCTGCTTTGGTTTGAGCTGGTTGGTCCTGGTTATCAGAAAACCGTCCTGAGTGATCTGGTAGATGTCTGTGTGATTTGATGTAGGACTGAAGGTGAGGTGGATCATGGGATTGAAACCCTGTCAATTTGTGGAAAAAGAGAGGTGATGGGTAACAATATAAATCACATATAGAACTGCTCTGAACATTTTTTCCACTTTGGGTGTATATGTGATATGTGGAGTGCAGTGTGGTGCATACATGGTTAAAGTCTTGATCTTGCACATGTAACATCAGGGCTTTGCTTCCATAAGTATTGACCAGAGAGGCAAGGCTCTTCCCTGCTGTCACAAAGCCCTGATATTCACCCATGTCGAACTCTGGATTAAAGTGGTTTACTGCCAGAACTCGGACCAACACTGAGGCAACAGAAAATTTCCTGGGGTCGTCATCTTGATATGCCTGGAAGGAGACAAAAAGACAGAGTGGTGAGACTGGTTATGTTCCAAGCTAACACCGCTAACACTGGCTACATCAGTCTTACCATGACCTGCAGATGCAGCGCTGGAGTTTGGGGTCTTTCCCTAAATCCCCGAATCAGTTTAATTTCCCCTGTCTCTTTGTCCATGAGGAAATGTTCATCATCGTCTCCTAGTATGAACACATATGCAGTTAACAATGAACACATGTAAGCTCAGCACATTTTTTATATATTAACCTATATCAGTGTGTATGTTACCTGAGAGAATGGCATAGCTGATCGGAGAGCTGAGTCCTCTGTCTCCATCTGCTGCGTGAATGGGACCAGGAGAGAAGTCCAATACGATGTCCTGCAGGGTGACACACACTTGTTGCTCTTCAACGCAGCTCTTTATGAAATCTAAGAGTAACCCATTGAACTGATCTGGATCTAAAGTCTGTCATTTAGATTGAAACAGGACACTGACCGAGGTCAAGATGATCTTCTTTCAGAAATGGAGTTTTAACATGAAAGGGGAATTATACAATGCTAAATATGCTTGATGAAGCCTTACGGTGCCTCACCCAAAGGGCAGGAAAGATGCAGATTATGAGAGAAAAATAAGCACAGCTATATATTCTTAAAAGAGTGGCTCTAGTGTTACTTCCACTGTAATAACATTAGAAAGTTATCAGTAACAAAAAAGGTCTGATCAAGGAGCCCACCTCTTCTCCCTGTGTGACATTGACTGTGTACACAGGGCTGGTGCAGATGTGGCTGGTCTCATCCTGGAAAAGCAGTGTGCAGGGCAGGAACTGAGGGTACTGGTCATCTCCATCAAGGACAGTGATAGTGATGTTGGTGCTGGTATTGAAACGCTCAGCAGTGTTCATTTCCTGAGCCAATGACAGTCAAGAGTTTTTGATGAGGAAATACATGATTGCATGACTGAGGTATGGTTCATCCTTTCTAATAGTAATCATAAGGAGCATCAGGGAGTCAAATTTCAATCTTAATTTTTAGTGATGGATGATAAAAACTAAACTTAATTTGATTTAGAGGAACGTGAGGATATATTAACTTAAAAACTGAGCTCTAAAATAATTTAAATAAAACACAACATGTGTAGCTTACTGTGGCGTAGATGGTGATGGTAAGCAGGGTTTTGGTCTCATAGTCTAGAGGCTTAGACAGGACCACCTCTCCACTGTTGGGGAGATCAATCTTGAAGTACTCTGCATCAGGCTACAGAAAAAACACACACTAACGCCTTAACCCCTTAACTATGATGCATTGATTTTGTGAAACCATGTGTAGAGTAAAATAGCCAAACTCACAGATGTCTGATCAATGGAATAAATAATGTTGTCATTATCTGCATCTGTGGCCCGGACAGTGAAGACCACAGTATCCACTGGAGTCAACTGCAAAACACACATGCAGAAAATCACATTAGAAATTCAATCTTATATCTACTGTGTATGCACACACAAATTTGTGTATGTGTTTTTGAAAATCTTACCTCACTTATAATGAGAGAAAGCACATTGTCCTCTGCAAAGGCAGGGGAGTTATCATTCTCATTGACAATCTCCACTATGATCCTGTACACACTCTACAATAACAGTGAAAAAGACACATTCAAATATGACTGTGGGAAGACACACTAAAGAGATTTGGGTAAGATGATGGCACAAGGTGTACCTGAAGTGTGTCCTCCTCATAACACCACAGCTCAGCCATTAGAATGGGACCTTGAGCCTGAGAGACAGAAGAGCAAGAGGCAAAATGAGACCTTCATTCAATGTGTTTAAATATTAAATATGCAAAAGAATATCTGAAAGGACAGTAACTGTCAAGACACTGACATGGAAATGTGCAATTCTATAACAAAGTAAATTCTGAATTCAGTTAATGTCTTTTGTATATGTTGTTCATTAACACATTTGCCCAATCAAGAAAATGTTTTTGACCTACATATTTTGACCCACATTTGATGAACTTAAAGTCTTGTATGGATGTAAAATATAATTGATTATCATAATTATCCTCTGTGGTTGCAACATTAAGAAGTCACATCCCAACTTTTCATCAAATGTGCTGGGGAGACTGCAACATTTTTAAAGGGGATGCTCTCTAACATGTTGAATTTGGTGAATTTTAAAAAGGGCCCTCTAGGTCTCATGATGTAGTAAGTGTCTTTACTCGACAAATGTTTTCTTTTTAAAGACAGGGTGGCGGAAGTTGATAGACTGAGACACAGACAGAGAAAGAAAGAGATTGCTAATCTCGTTGACCCTTTAGCAGCTGCCATGATGTAAGACAGCTGGCTGCGAAGAGGATGACGGTAAGAGAGATTGTGTTTGGTCCAAGGACAGGCTGTAGGGTTCAATCTCTAAATTTAGATACAACTTCCTCACATGTACTCCTACAGACTAAACAAAACTGACTTTCACACATAGAATCTACCATCCTTGCACTGCGTTTGTGGCTATCTGATTCAAGACAGCTCCAACACTCAGATCAGTGTTTGCAGATTTCAGGAAGATCCCGTTTCATTTACCTCTCGGTCGAGGACCTTGTCATTTGATGTGTTCAACCGGATGTTTCCTTCATCCAAGAAGAACCAATCAGCATCCTTCCCTTCCAGACTCCAGTGAATCCCCTCTGTTGTGGTCTCAGCCAGCAGTTCAGCTACGACTTCACCTGAAGGGCTGTTTTCTCTAATTTTTACAAGTACATCCTGGCCGTCCAAACATCCACCCCACCCTGACATTCCTGTGTCAGACACAAACCCATATTCAAAATGCAACAAACTCAATTAAGTCTAATACATTCAAATGTGAAGTGACTGTACCTGTAGCTGTGTGCAGACATAGGAGGACCAGCACTGAGCAGATCTCAGTCTGGAACAAACTCCCTTGAAGTTGAATGAAGGCCATGCCTGGCCTCAGTCAGGCCTCAGGAACCAGTTCCTTCTTAGGAAAGACAAGGATACAACAACACCATTAACTAAATGAGGTATTCCTCTCCCCATCTATCATATAAATAAGTGGGCCAGGCTTTAGTCTTTGCTTTGATGGCAGCACATTTAAAGAATCCCCATTAGGTCTCTAGCCTCTCTAAATGCACAAACACTAGTCCATATACACTCTGCTCTGCACTGTAATTTCATTTAATCCCCCTTAAGTGGGTTTCGGCCTGGCTTTCACCTGTCTGAGGGGGCAGACTTGCAGAATAGCACTATCCCTCTTCTCTTCATGTTTTTCTGACCTTATTGCTCCCTCTAGCCGAGCTTTCCCTGCCCATCCCTGCAGACAGGTGCTATTCTGACTGGAGACTCTCCTCTTAATCTGTTTCTATTGACATACTTGTGAATCTGACTTACATGCTCTCCATTACGTCGGTGCTTTCTCAGGACCTGGAGTCACATCTTACTAAAACAGTAACGCTGATGCAGCTGCATCAAAAGATGTGTCATGATTTTTTTCATCAGAATTTTCGTTGTAGTTTTCATCAAAGTGTTTTCGTCTTAAATAAAAAGGACACCAATATGTTTTGTCTGCTTTTGTTAACTCTAAAAAGTTTAAATAGATTCAGCTACTTAAGTTCACAAATAAAATTTTCCGTCACATGTTTTTGTTAAAAAATAAATAAAAACGACGTGACAATATTTTGTCTCTATGTTGCTAATTTCTGTCTCGAGACAAAATTTCGCAGTTTTTTTGTCTCACATAAAAATAGTCAATTTCGCAGGATGGAGATAAACTGTTTAATCTGTAAAATGTAATAAATAAATAAATAAATAAAATTCACAAAAATTACAATCGATTTCATCATAGTTTGTGTTATCTTTCATTTGGTTTTAATAATGTCTCAACTTATTCTTGTCAATGAAAAAAGTCCCTGCGCCACTTTTTTTTTTTTTTTTTTGGTTTATTAATTTATAAAACTATTACAAAACTATGACGAAAAATTTTCATCAGCGAAATTAACACATGGCGAGGAACCTAGGCTTCCCTTAAAACACACAACGAGGGAGATATAAACGCACTGTAGTTCAGCTGACTGACCTGTCGTCAAATCCTCTGAAGCTCGTCTGCCAGTCTCCATACCCTCCTGCCTTGAGATGGAAACAGCATCTCTGATTCCCTAAACGCCACTCAAAAAGACAGACAGGCTTTTAGGAATAATGAGTGACAACAATAGCTAACACACACACACTAACACACAAACACGCACACACAAACTGAGCCCCCCCACTAACATACATTAAAGAGCAGACAGCAGCTTATGGTGTATATCCTCAGGATAAACGCCAGCTCAAAGGCTAAAGCCTGAAGGCGGGGCTTACCTGGTCAGAGACAAAGACTGAGCCAATCAAATTAGATATGGCAAGAACCTGGCGGTGAGATGAGAGACCTGGTCATAAGTGAATTTAAGAGATTTACAGTACAAAGACACTTGACCTTCATAAACAGTTCCTCATACAGTCGAAGCTCAACAGTCATATTCTTGTATCCAAGCTGTAGTTGTTGTATTAAAAGTCATAAAAGGGTATGTTTTTCCTTTACTAAATAAGATTTTGTCAGCTTGTATCCAAACTTAAATGTTCATGTAAAGATCAGTGTAGAGTAAAAGTTAGAACTTGCTAAGGTACTGTGGATACACAGCGTGTGTCTGTAGGATTTATTCAATTAACTAATGGAGCCTGACGAGGGATTAGCTATCAAACATGAGCTGTTCAACCTCTGAAGATTAACCCCCATCCTTATTCACACTTGTCCCAGCATGCATAGGTACACATACACACATACACTGACATGCACACAAATGCACTCTTAAAGGAGTCAGCCTTCACATATCTTCATATCTTTATGTCTCCTAAATCCACAAGAAGTGTTTTAGTGTTAGCACAGGCATGTCAGTGGTTTCCTTTGTCAGATAAAAGCAGAGGGAGAGGATGTGTTTGATGATTTAGCAAGAGATCAGTATCAAGGAAAAGGTGAACACTGCACTCTCCTTGTGTCCCTAAGAGACAGTACAGAGGGACAGCGTTTCTCAGATCATGTAAATATTTAGGATGCTGTTACAAGAAGCATTAACTTTTTAAAGAGGCAGGATTACCTCTATGTTTTCCCTCTTATTCCCTTTTTGCTGTGTTACTGTGTTCATAATAAGCCTACATATAGACAGACATGTTTAAGTTCTATATATCTTGCTGTGACTAGATATGACCACTGGATGTCAGCAGAGATGTGATTACATATGACACATTTGTAACTCAGCTTTGCTGTTGACGCTCACATGATGTGAGACATTTAGACACATGTGCACTTATCAGACTCTTGCACATCATGCATGTGAAATTAAACTAATATTTTTTTTGGAGCACTATTTTTCCATTTTGTATAATTACAAGTGTGATTATGTAAACATTTAATTGGCAAAATAAAGTTTGCATAACATCCTAAACAAATCAATACCAAATCTAAGTATCAAGTGATTAAACACTGCAATACCAAATTTTGCTTCAATGTTAGGAGATTCAGTGTGCAGTCTGCTGAGTGGCCTGACTCTACGGACAACAGTGTTGGTCAGCTGGTCAAGAATGAAATATCTCAAAAACAAGCTGATTAATTCAGATGAAATTTTACACCAATATTATTGGCACCCAGAGGGTTAATCCTACAGGAACTGCCTGACATTTGTTAGAGCCCCATAACAGGGCTAACTTTTGTGATTTTGTCTGAGATGACTCAACAGCTGTTGGATGGATTGCCATGAAAACTGGTATTGACAGTGATGTCCCCCTGAGGATACTATTGTAAGTTTGGTTTGGACCTCCTGACTTTTCATCAAGGGCCACCATAAAGTCAACATTAAAAACATCCAATATTTTGGTCTTTAACTAAATACTTGTTAAATGAAAGACAGTTCCATCAGCCTCAGCAGTGGTTTCTGTTTAGAGAATACCACCATGCTAACAAGCTTAAGTAAGATGCTGAACATGGTAAACTGAACTTGCTTAGCATAAGCATTTTGTCATTGGGAGTGTGTTAGTATCATAATATTGGCATTTAGGTCAAAACACCAGTATGTGGACATCACTTTAATTTATTTTGGACATCATTTTAATTTCATTATACAACTTGTTGTATAATGACAAATAAACTTCCTTGTATCCTTGTATCCTTGTATCACCACAGAGCTGCTTGCATGCTGTAGACTCTTTGTGTTGTCTTAAGTGTCTATTTTTTCTCTTATTGCACATTGAATCAAAATAATCTGGGTGTAACACTAATCTACTTTCTCCACACAGGGCCCACTGGGTACAAAGTGGGTTTGAGAGCAACAATTTGTTCCTGTCAGTGTTCCTCTGGGAGGCATTGACTGATTTAAGATTTTTTTTTCACCAAATTACCACCTTAATATGTGTCATGACATCCAGAGGGATTGAGTGTGTATGCTGAAAAATCAGTGAAGCAGAGAGAGCAAGTCCTGTAGGAAAACTTTTTAATTGTGTTTATTACAGAGGAACTGGCATGAGTCATGGATGAGGATTTGCTTCTGTGGACAGCGGCTGCGAAAATCTTAGTGAAACTCAAGTTAGAACATGTATCCCATTTTCCTTTCAGCCCGGAACTCTTTCAACAGATATAATCTCTAATTGTGTCGGGAACAATCTGGCTCCAGAGTGATGAGGGGCTCTCCAGTCTGCTACATCCATAAGGAAACACCTGGGTGTCGTATATATAAAGTACTCAAACAAGACAGAGTGGCATATGTCTGTCTGTCTGTGAAAGTCTCAAGGCTTTTGTTTATGAGGTTGTTCTCATTGAAAGAAACCAAAAGACAACAACAGTAGAGGCCTGAAGGACAACAAGGGAAAAACCAAGAGTTCTGAAGACAGATGGTGGGGGGATTGAGCAAAGTTGGCACACAGGGATTGTTTCCAGTGCAGTGAAACATGACTACTTGTGTTTACCCTCACCCTCTATCTGTCTCTGTACACGCACACACATATACATTTTTTGGCTGCCTCAGCATGGCTCCTCTCCAGTATCCAGACCAGGTTTTAGCTCATTACCAAAGCGGGGTCTTTGGGAATCAACACCGCTGAGCAGCACTGGGTGGAGTTTTTTTTTTCCCTTGACAAAATGAGGGAAAACAGGGGAAGAAAAAGAGTGCACTCTCAGCTTTCATTTGGGAACTGAAAACTGAACAAGACAGAGACAATAGCCTGTGACCTCACGCGCACTGCACACCTGAACATTTCTGGATGCGTTTTTTTTTCTGTCTTTCATCAGAAATAACAGGCATCTTAAGCAAGTATAGCAATAATCATCTCAAAAACTGTGTGATCATGGAGTGAAAGTTTGTTGTAGATATGGCCCCAGGGAGAATGTAAGTGTGTGACTGCAGAAGAGTGACGCCTTGCCTGCATCCAGATGTTTCAAGTTTCCCCTGCGCGCACTTTGGAAGATCTGCACGCACGAGGACAGAGGAGTATACACTGTGCAACTTAAAGTCCATGTCACCAAATCGTGTTTTATAGGACAATGAATATTATGCTTTTTGAGTAAGGTGTTTGGATTTGAATCCAGATTGTTCCTTTTTTTCGCGTCTGGAGAATGGAGAGCGGCAAGCTGAAGACGCTCCTGCTGCTGGAGATACATTTTCTCTGGATGTTTGCGCTGTTTGTGCAGGGGCACTCCACTCCAAACCACGAGAATGGTAAGTTTAACAAAATGGTCACAATTTAGTGATGCTTAGTTAGAGTTTCTATACTTTTGTTTATATTACTTTCAAAAGTTATTCTCAATGGCGATCATCCCTGCGGTAGAGTTATCAGACTGAAGACAGCAGTCACAGGAGAAATGTGTAGATTTTTAACTTTGAGTAGACAGCTACAATAAATAAACTCAAGAATTAAAACTAAATTCCCAAGTGCCAATCCCATCATAATATTTAATCAACATTTTTTACTGATTATTTTTGCGAAGGAAACATTTTATTTCTGTTGTTGTGGTTAAAAGGGAAGTTAGTACTTTACATATTGTTGAGTCTTCAATCTATAATGCATCAGATTTTACAAGCTATTTAAATATTTTGTGGAAAATCTTTATTTTCAAGTAAATGTAGGTGTTAGAATAATGTTGAGTACCCGTAAAAAGTAAAGAATTGATCAAATATAAGCTTTCAGTATTCTTTTGTACACTATCTCCAAATTGAAAGAGTATAAAATTAGAGGCAGACAGATCAGACTAACTGTTTCATGATGGCCTGTTGGTGTTGTGTTTGAGGTCAGTGAGGCAGCCATGTGTGACGGGCTAATGAATAGCTTCATTCTGATTCCCCTCACACAGACTCACACTCATCACAACCCAGAAACCACAGTGTCAGCCTCCATTAGCCGGAGCACGACCTCATGCAGTGTGGACATGTATGCATGTGTGTCTCAAGTCGGACTCTGTTTTATCTCTTTCTCAGTGGTTGACCTTCTGGCAGCTCTAAACATGTCCCACCACATGAATGGTGTGTCCAGACTGCAGAGTCCCAGCAGTACAACATACAGAATACGTCCAAGGGCACCATACCTGATGCTTCCTCGTGAATATTCCCATTTCTTGCACTCCAAGCTTCAGGCTGGCATGGGGGTACATTTGGTGGGGCAGCAAGCATCAGGCTCCAGTGCCACTCTTTTCTCACTCTCCTCTGCGTCCTCACCCATCCTCCAAATCATCTCTTCCACCCTCAATAACACTCTGCATGTGGACTACCAAGCTGCAGGAGGAGCTCAGGGCCAAGTCAGCTTTCACTACCCCAGCAGAAACCCCTTTGCCAAGGAGGAGTGGGTACAGTTGGCTGTGAGCCTGGAGACTGATAGACTGATATTTTTTGTAGACTGTCAAGAAGCTGTAGTTACACCGATAAAAAGTAAAGAGAGAATCAACCTGGAACTGCCTCAGGATGTTGTCGTCACTCTTGCCAGCACACCAGGAAAAAGGGATAGTAAATTTAGTGTGAGTTTTCTGCACATACTGCGTACAGTGCATACTTACATATTGCAGGACAACAAGAGACATCACTTTTACTGATATTTGCTATTTACAGTGTTTGTGTTTTTTTCTCTGAGAAATCTTTTAAAGACATAACTGCCACCTGTAATTTTTACATGATAACAAAAAGTGATGAATTACAAAGAAAAACACCATTCTAAAATACGTCATAACAGGACTGTATGTCCAAAATGAAAGCAATTATTCAACATGAGTTAAAGTTGTAGTCCACACTTTGTCTCCATTCAATGTGCATCTAATATATACAGTACAATTCTTCATTCTGTGTTTCTGTATAAATGCAGGGATTTTTGAAGAAGGCTGAGATTTCAATGAAAGCATATCTAAGGCGGCCGTGGCTCTGTGACAATGTTACAGGTACAGAAAGAACTATTTAAACACTTTATTTGTTTGAAAGGTTAAATTAAGGGAAATAATGCATTTCAGTATTCCATTTGAGAACAAATCAAGGACAATTTTATATAGAAATGACCTAAAATACTCAGAAAACTAAAAACATGCCTTTCGAGGCAAGCATTTAATGCTAACTGCAGATTGTATTTGATTTTAATTTTTTATGCACAATATGCATGTGTACTTTTGCTTGAATTAACACAATTGTGTGTGTCTGTACATGTGTTTTCTTATATTAGTTTGTGCAGCATGTGGCGGAGACCAGAGGCTACAGTGTCATACCCCTTTTTATTTACTTTTTTGGTCAGTCTTTCTATTCTGTACCAACCGTACTGACCTTAATAATTTGTTATATTTTCCATTTTCTTGTACTGGGAGATTTGACAAGACTTTCTGTCAGTGTCTGTCAACTGTTGTTTCTACTAACTCCTGAATAACTAATGGAACGATATGTCTTTATTTATGTCCATTGTACCTTTGTCTTGTGTCCCAAACAGTAAAATATTGCTCTCATTCTCACAGATTTCAAACTTAGTCATGAAATCAACATGGTTTAATGCGCATTAGATCATATCTTTTGGTCCTCAGGCAGAAAGGTTTCTCAGA
>JAPZDY010000023.1:12591039-12601479 GCA_029783645.1 Ctenochaetus hawaiiensis
AAGGTTTCTCAGATTGTTTGTTTAGTCTCCAAATTTGTTCTTTTACTTAATCAAGAATTATTAAGGAATCTCTTCTCCCACCAACTTTCTCCCTCTAGATGCTCTACTCTCTTCTCAGTACACAGACACCCAAAGCTCATACTCTCAGACTAAAAGCAGCAGAATGTTCCAGCAGGATGTGTCCCCTAGTAAACCTCAAACAAGCCACAAGCCAACAGACCAAACCAAGCATTATCCCCAGGACATCCAGAGTGACCAGCTGCAGAGAGGTGTGGTGCTGGGGCCACCAGGGGTAAAGTCTGTTTCTCAAGCGCAGAAAGACGACAGGCTAAGGAAGCTGGAGAAGAGGCTGGAGGAGCTGACTTATATGCTGGACATGGTCAAAACTCAGGTACATATTGAACTTAGAATGTACAACTCTTCAGAATAAACAAAAAAAAAGGCGAATGGCAATTAATAAAAAGTGAGGAAACATTACAGTTTATTTTCATTGTTTGTCTTTCCACAGAATGCAGATCTGCAGTCACGTGTGCAGTACCTGGAGGGATGTGAGTGTGTGAGGCAACGATGTGTGTGGGAGGGGCGTGAAGTGGAGGATGGACAGCAGTGGCAGATTGACCTCAACACTGTGTGTACATGTACATCTGGAAAGGTCACATGCCAATCTAACATCAAAGGTAAAAATGCCTCGGCCCCTGACAATCTTCCTTCTCTGCCTCATTTACTCCTTCTATTGCCTTTTCTGTTTAACTTTGTTGCTCACGTACAAAAACACAATCAAATCATCCAATGATTTTGCACCCTTTGCAACAACCTAAAACTAACACATGTTTAACTGGTGTTAAGTAGCTGGTTTGCAGATGGCCGTCTCTCTCTCAGACCCTTGTCTGTCTAACCCCTGTCTAAATGGAGGCGTATGTTTCGTCTTGACCTCTGACCCTGCTGGGTTTCACTGCTCCTGTCCCCCCAACACCAAGGGACCACTGTGTGACAGACAGCTAAAACAGGTATTTTTGTGGTAGGATTGGTAGAGTAGATTCATTATGTGTTACAAAACACTTGATGTGAAAATATTTTTGTCACTTTCAGTTTTGTTTCTTTTTTAACCAGCCTGTCAATCAGTCAATCAGTGAGCCACTTTGGCTGGAATAACTCAAAAACTAATAAATGAATTTCTATGAAGATTAAAACATCCAAGTTGCCAGAAGAATGACTTATAACTACTTTGAGTTTTACCTAAATCTTTTTACATCCTTAGGGCCATCCTTAGGTCATAATTTTACTTTGTCCATTTCTTTGGTTTGTGACTAAATACTTACTAATCAGTGACTTGGAAATTTGTTTCAGTTTTGTGTTGTATTTGGTGCTAATCTGCTAATGTTAGCATGCAAATATGCCAGACTAAGATGGTGAATATGGTAAACATTATACCTGCTAAATGTTAGCAAGTTAACACTGATATTGTAACTGTGTTATCGTGTTGGTATCATCATTGCTATACATTAAGCTAAAGGCGCTGCTGTGCCTAATTGCAGCCTCAGAGTCGCTAGGATGACCTTAGAGTTTTAGTCTTGCATTATCAAGCATGTGTTCTTAAGTGCTTTTTAAATTTTCATTTCATACAGTTGATTATTTTTTAATCTAAGTTAGAAAATTTGCTTACTGTTTGTTTGGTTACCTGGCAGGTCTCCAGTGCTTTTCAAATGCTTGAGGTGGGTCAAAATGTGGAATGCAAACAATAGTTTGAAGCCCCTTCTCTTCAGTGTTGTGTTCCAGTAGCGTTCTATTAGTTTCTTACAGTTGTAGCCTTTTCTTTTTAGTCCTTTTGTTGTTGTTTTGCCTTCGTACTTTGCTATGTGGTGAGTTAGACATTTTGTGAAATACACTTATAAAATTCACAAGATAGATTGATAACCATCTCAAAGGTGCTTAGTATTTTTTTTGTTTTCTTTTTAAATCTTTGGAGGGGGCCTAGCCATATCTCCTTGATTCCAGTCTTTGCCAAGCTAACTTTAATGTCTCTGGGCTGTAACAATATTTAATAGAATGATCTTACAGTGGTATCTTTTCATCTCTCAACAAAAGCAAATAAATGTGTATTTCAAAATGTCAAGCTATTCCTTTAATGTGATTAAAATGTATTTTTAGATCACTTGTGACTGTCTTAGCTTGATTCCATGGCACATTCTTGGGTCACGTATCAGTATCAAAATGACCAAATCAACAAAATCTGACACCACATGATTGATGGAATAAAACTATTTGACAGACATGACATCACAGAGCGGTGCCAGGTGGAATCAAGGTGTCTTTTGTTTTTGTGGTTTACCCTTCCAGCGTTGCTTGGCCTGCTGCATTGGGTGAGCCCAATAGCAGTGCTGTGCTTTTCATGTTGTCCGTTGTCCTAAGTAATGGCTATTGGCAATTCAGTGGGGTTTGGGTAAGAGGCCCTATATCCCCCCTCCCCACTTCTAGGCATGTTGGGCACCCAAGCCAGAGAGCAACTGTGAAGGTGTGCAGCCCTTTCAACGCCGTTGGGCTTTTAATCCTACCTCTGGCCTCTGTGAGGAGTTCCTCTACTGCACTGGAAACAGCAGCAACAACTTCCCTTCCTATAATGCCTGTAGGGACCAGTGCATGTTGGGCGCATGCTGTCTCCGCAAATCAAGGCAGAGTCTTCCCACAGACCATCAGCATTACACCCAACATGGATACAACATCTCTGTGAAAGCGACTCTCCTGGGATATGACCAGCAGAATTTGGAGGATGAAATTTGGTACAGTAATATGGATTTCAACAGTACAGAGTTTGAAGATCTTAAAGCAAACCATACAAAGGTAGAGTGTGACAAGGATCCGGATTTCGCTTTTACCTGCGATTACCTCACTCTAACACAGTGCCAGACTCTGATGAAGGACCAAGCTGGAGAAGCACAAGTCATAAGCTTCTCTCCTGGGGTGAAGTGCTCTGACATGAGGTGTGATGGAGGTTGTGGGTGCTTCTTTCAGCAGAAGCTCAGGAGACATGGGGAAAGGTTCAAGCAAGGCTGTGAAGAGTGTATGTGCTCAGGTAGTGGCAGAGTAGACTGTGTCTGCAGACATGTGGCCCAGCGCAAAGAGATTAGAGACCTAACACTGAGAGAGAGGAGGTTGTACCAACGAGCTATCAAGAAACTCTACTCCAGACCAGGTAAGACCATAGATTTAAATGTTTGTGTTCCTTGTTCCTTGTTCCTTTTTTATCTTTTGAAATTTTAAATCATACTTTTGTAGAATTATTATGAATTTTTTAGTGTTTATTTGTGTGTTTACATGTGGATTTAGCTATGTGGAAAGGCTTTGCACTACTGCGAGCTGAGTTCTCTCCTTTGGCCGGTGATGATGCCTTCTTCCTTCCCTGGCACCGCTACTTTCTGCGATTAGTGGAGCTTGAGCTGCAGTCAGTGTCATCCTGCAAACTTTCACTCCCATATTTTGAGTGGACAGTGGATTCTGGGTCAATGAAGTCCTCAGCTGCCTGGCAGGCTGGATTATTTGGAGGAGGCGGTGATCCTGACTCGGCCTGTGTCCGGCATCACCCTTTCCAGGGTTTGACATCCCGTTTCCACTGGTCCCCATGTCTCAGACGAAGCTTTAACTCCTCGGTATGTCAAACAGGTTTTATTCATATGAGTGTTTTGAGCTGTATTATTAAAACCAAGTTTTGTACAACTGATTTCCATCAACCTCTTTAGGTATGGCTCCCGGATGCAGTAACCCTGCAGAGGACTCTAAACCAGGCAGACTTCCAAGTGTTCTCCCAGTCTCTACAGACCTTTTCTGGCCTCTTTAGGCTGTGGGTAGGGGGTCACATGGCATCACCTCTGGCTTCTTATGACCCCTTATATCTGTCACACATGGCATTTATGGACAAGCTGTGGGCACAGTGGCAAGAAAAACACCAGCATGGATCAAAAAGACAAACGTCTACAGATGATTATGCTCAGAGTACCATTATTTATCCTGCTAGACAGAGGCATATTACAATGACGCCATTTGATGTTACACCAGATGATGTGATTTCCTCCCAGCATCAGATGTGCATTGTATATGTGCCAATAACCATTGGTGCACCTTGTAATATCACATCATTGCAAACGCACCCACAAGAAAGCCAAAAGCATCAAAAGCGTAGCTCTGACAAACGCAAATCACATGACAATAGTTTTGTCTTCAAAGGCTTTGACAGCAGTGGTTTTGACCAACATGGATATGATCGTGATGGCTATGACCAGAGCGGCTGGGATAGGTGGGGCTATAGCAAAGATGGGTTTAACCAGGACTTCATGAATAGGGATGGATATGGTATATCTGGTTTCGACCGTTATGGGTTCAACCGTTCTAATGTCACCTGGTTTGGTATGCGTAAGGATGGAGAATTTGAGAATGAGAAAGATGAAAAGGAAGAGAGTGATATTAGGACACACAGAGACAAAATAATGTCAGAGCTTTTCGGTTACAAAGGCTACAGTGTGCATGGGTTTGATCCATTTGGGTTGGATCGTGGTGGGTTTGATGTATTCGGCTTTCGGACAGATGGTTACGACAAGGACAGGTGCAACTGGTTCTTCAATGGGCCGCACTATCTTCGGTTCTACTTCCACACACAGCAGCAACTGATGTCATCCAGTGACCAAGCTTTGAACCGCATCACCCGTACATGTCCTCCAATTACCTCCCTTCCCCAGCACTGGGCCACACAGGACTGGATATCTTTTGATTGGGACAAAATAAGTGCTCTGAATGGTCAACTAAAGCAGGAATGGATGGAACAGATCAAGCCAGAAAATGATTATGCTGTTATGGCAGCTACTCAAAAAAGGAGCGACATATGGCTTCCAGTCACACCAGATCACAGGTATCAGCATCACGAGAAGAGAGACACAATTGCCTCATAAAGCCGGCCCCAAAAATTTGGTGTTTGATGCTTAGGTATGTGGGAGAGGCTGTCGTTGATGGCAAATGCCTTCCTTGTCTTAGACATCAACGTGATCCCTCCTTAGACCTGATTGAGCACCACCACTTGCTATGCTATAATTTGCCAATATTCAGTTTTTTCCATCTAATTTGACCTAATATAGGTTTCTGTAACAAAGCTAATGAGGCAGTTGTCATACCTTAAATACTGAGTTAAACCTTTTCTAAAATGTTTTTTAGCATCTCAACTTTTGTGATCTTCTTTCCCTGGGAAACACTGTCTCTAGGTTTTGTTTCAAGCTCCACTGGTTCAGTGGTTGCCCCCTTGGTTCAGCGCCTATCACCTGCACTGACCTCTGTCATCAAGCCCGTTGCCATGGTTACCCTGAGGCTGTCTGCCATATGCACAATTGTGGTTCCTGTTTCACAGAGTGGCGAGATCCAGCTACGGGAAACCATGTCATATGCCATGGCTGGTAAACAAAAAATGGAAATGGAAAAATAAAGAACTTTTCTCAGCAGACAGAAGGGATTGGATCATCAGTTTGTGGTGTTGTACCTCTAGTGCTTTTGTGAGAGCAATGAAATAAAAGCACTTCATGATGAGGATGACTGCTAGAATATGTTTTGAAGTAGTATCACCTCATTCCAGCTGTACACATTTGTACCAACACATTTACATTTGGACATTAACTCTGTATTAAGTACTGTATGTCCTCAGCTTATTGTTTTGATTTTTACAGCCCAAGACTTTGCCATCTCACTCTTGCCATTGTCATAACCCTGTTTACTGTTTTTGAGAAAAAAAGGTCTAAAAAAATTGAGTGACAATGAATTGCATACAAAGTTAGTGATGGTGAACTTAGTGCAGCCTTTAGCCACTTAAGAGGTTGACATTTTTTTCAGGAGTTGGTGGAGGTCAAACAAAGAGCTTAGAGGAAAGTGAATGCTGAGTTTTTATCAAACGAATTTTAGTAAACAAATACTGATACTTCTTGTGCACCAACTTTATAAGGGGATAATTTGTCAGTGTTTTAACATAATATTTTGTATAAAATTCAGGCACCATATTGGTAGTTTAACATGTTTTGCCAGTGTATTTTGCATTTCTAGCATTTTTCAAAGCATGCTGTAAGTTTTTGCACGATATCGTTGTACAGTGGTGAGAATCTTCCTCGATGTTGCATTTAAGGTAACTGTGTACAGGTTTCATGTCACATTTTGGTGAGAAAGAAAACCTGTGGGACTTAAGTTGAGGTTGGACTGGTCCTCATTAAGGATTTTCTGTCTCTGTTGTTTACTCTCATCCTAAATTCATTCACCACTTCCACAGAGTTATGTAAGCCTTGTTCTGCTCTGCTTATTGTGCAAATTTTTGCCAACAGTGTAATACACATGTACCCAAACAGTCCACTGTCCGCTCTCTCACCCCCCTTGACTGTCACTGTCTCTGCCTTTTGATCCATGTTGCCCCTAATTGTTTCTGCATGTAAGCCTGAAGACTCCAATGACACTCAGTTGATACACACTCACAGACTCACACTCCCACACACACTTTGATCTCATGCATGCTTGGCTTGTGAGAGGAAATGCCTGTTGGCTGCTGGCACAGTAGGCAGCCTCACTAGCTTTTCTCACACTCTGATTATTGGCCTCTCTCACACAGACATCGTCTCTGTCCTTTAGAGAGTCTTCATTAAAATAATTATCTGCTGAAATGTCCAAGCTAGCAAAAAAAAAAATAGATGATGAGAGTTTACATTTCTCTTCAGTGTTAGATATTAGATATTTGCTTTACTGAAAACAGCTCTCTTTTTGATTAAAATAACTGAAACATCCACAAGTGTGTTTTGAGGGAATCATCCAAAGGACTGCTATGCCGTTAACTTTTCTCCCAGGTTTTTCAACAGTAAATTTCCCAGTGTTTATAGACTTGCCAGTGGTAGTCCTTAACAGCTGGAAGGCTGCAGGCACTTATGGTTATTGTTACGGCCCATAAAACATAGTATGTTTGAGAGCAAGCATGTGTATGTTACATCCAAAGTATACTGTTCTGCCATTACTGGAGAGAGAACAGAGCCAGATGTTCCCCAGTGACCTACAGTAAAGACAAGGTGAAGAAAAATCTGCACTGATAGACGGAGAGGGACCAGCTGATTTCTTCAAGCTTTTTTTTTTTTTACACATTCCTCTTTTCTTCATGAAATCAGTAATAGCATTATAATTTGGGATGTGCAGAAAGACACACCCACAACGTTAAAATGTGTATGCATTAAACATCTGTGTCATCTTCAGGGTGTGAGCTGGATGGTAGAGTTCATAATGTGTCCTTGAACAATGTAGATGGCTGTCAGACATGTACATGCAAGGTGAGTATTTGGCACACACCATACTTATCAAGCTTGACCGATTGCTGTAGTTTTTCTTTGTTCACCATTTTCTCTCACTTCTGGGCCTCTTTATTGCCAACAGGGGGGTAACAGGGAATGCCATCCTCTACCATGCCCCCCACTGGACTGCACACAGATGGAGACTGCACCTGGAGAGTGCTGCCAGAGATGTAGAGGTGAGGAAGAGAGAAATAGTCTTTACACAGTAATCGAGAAAGAAACTTGATTTAGATCAAGTGGATAAAAGCAGTGTATCAATCATCTAAATGTTACCTGTGCACAGGATGCATGTAGAGGCTCATTTTCTGTAGTCTTTCTTAGATCTTTTCACATGTGAATGAATTCCATAAAAAACTTCCACAAAATTACCATCATTTGAAAGCCCTTCTGGTAAAAGATGACATAGACAAACTGTGCCTAAAAGCGCAGACTCTTGCTCATATTTACACATTCAAACAATGAACTGAAATTTAACAGTGTTGTTCCCAAATTAAATTTGTTGAAATGCTTTACAAAGGTTAAAAAGAACCATTGTCAAAAAATTATGATAAAAAGATCTCTACAGTCCTTTGACAGCAATTAAATAATCTAAATTTAAAACAAATCTTTTGTAAGTTTGGTCAGACAGAAACTTTTTTGGTCTTGTAAACTAAACAACTAACTTAAGATAATTCTTTTTTTTCTTTACTGTCCAGGCTGATAGATAAGTAAATAATCAATTTGCCTTTTTCACAAAGAATTGTTTTAACATTCTACAGAGGATGCATTTTTCTTTTAACATTCAACCCCTTAACTGCTGGTAATGCCAAAACAGGAAAGTATCTGATATGAAATGTGTTTTGCAGGCTGTATTTATTCTGGTGTTCGATATGAGCACAAAGCCAAGTGGAGGCCAGATGGGAATCCCTGTGAAGTCTGCTATTGTTTGGTGGGTCTGATAATAACTGATAAATTAACCTTCCATCTTTCCACCACTTTCTTCTGTACTAACATCCATCTCTCCTCTTACCAGGAGGGTCATATTCGCTGTGACACACAGCGGTGTAACATCCCATGTAAAAACCCAGCGGCCCCTCCTCCCAATACCTGCTGTCCAGTTTGTCAAGGTGGGTTTCTTTAAGTCCCTGTAGCAGTGTGTGTGTGGAGGATCACTAAAGTTCAGAGACGCAGAATGTGTTTGTGTGTGCCTTGTAGGTTGCGGTGTGAATGGTCATGAGTTCTCTAATGGAGCTGTGGTACCTACCGGAGACCGTTGTCAGGAGTGTAAATGCGTGGTATGTCATTTCATCCTCATTTTCATCATAGTATTGTATTTTTGCGCTCGTCAATTATTTGGATTTTATTTTTTACTTTAGCATTTATCCTCAGTCTATCTCTGTCTCCTCCAGAATGGAAATGTGGCTTGTGTACCCATTCCCTGTGGCACCTTGACTTGTCGAAACCCTGTGCATCGTGCTGGAGACTGTTGCCCACGGTAACTCACCTGCATCAGCTCACCCACATCATTTTCAATCTGCATCCACTCATCTTATTCATCTCCTACTTTGAAATATGACACAAGTTGTGGTTCAGTTTAGAGTCTTTGGGGGTGTTTAAAGACAATTGGAAGTTTTCTAGAAGTTTAAAATGTTTATGCTGTGTTTATGTGACCTGTAGGTGTGAGCAGTGCGAATACGAGTCCAGAGTGTATGTGGATGGCCAGAAGTTCCCCTCTGGGAGAGACTCCTGCCTCCAATGTCGCTGCTCTGTGAGTTCATTTGGACAAAGTGTTTTGGCTATGCTATGTTCATGTGACTGGAGTATCCGGATGATACTCTGTTTAACATACACACATAATACAAGCAAACTTGATGTGGATCCCATAGATTTGTTTTTTCAGAACACAAATGTACAGTTGTACATACAGAGCACGATGTTTTACCATTGAAAAATCAACCTGTCAGGGTTCTCTGGCAAACAATGTATGTTAATGAAGAACATGTTTTAAAATGACTTCAAACCCAGTTTTACATGTCCGCAATGAAATTTTTAGTTGCTTTCATAAACATTGCTAACATCTTTTAAGTACAGCTAGACTGATTAATCTGCCAGGTTAGAATTAGTTTATAACAGATTTAAAAACTAAATCTAAATCTTTATAACAGATTTATAAACTAATTCTAACCTGGCAGATTAATCAGTCTAGCTGTACTTAAACGATGTTAGCAATGTTTATGAAAGCAACTGGAGGTTAAATGTTCAAAGGGACACATTTAACCCTTTTCTTATGTCTACCTGTCAGGCAGGGGAAGTGTCTTGTGAGCGTTTGGATTCATCATGTCCCGCGCCACGCTGCAGTCATCCAGCTAAGCGCAAAGGAGAGTGTTGTCCCACATGTGATGGTCTGTAAACTGTCAAAACATACAATTTCCTCCAGCCTCTTTGTGATTTTTTTTATTCTGTCATCTTCCAACCTTTTACTTTTCAAACTCAAGCAGAGCTTGTGTTTGTTTCTGTTTCTGCAGAATGTGAGTATGACCGCAGGGTGTATTCTGACGGAAAAGAGTTCATCCCTGCTGGCAGTGGACCCTGCCTGCAGTGCAGGTGCAAGGCAAGTCTAAACAGTCTATTCAAGAAGAAAATGTAAAATCTTGGGAATTAAAGTCCTAAACATGTTAAGTTAAATGATTAAGTCTGCATCAGGCTTCAAACACCAAGACAGACATGTTTCTTCCTGTGTCTCATATCTAGAAAATGTCTACTTGTTTGACTTTGTTTTAGGTGTTGTATATTTTTCAGAGCCCCTGACAGGTATGCACATATTAGCTGCTGTTCTGTATCAGTAACACACGTTATAATGTTTGACTGACATACTGTGTGTCTGTCATAGGGTGGAAATGTTATTTGCAGGGAGGAGAAGTGCCCCCCTGTCAAGTGCTCTAACCCTATTATAGACCCACATCTCTGCTGTCCCATCTGCAAAGGTGTTAGTGCTTTCCCACACACATACACATACACATACACATACACATACACATACACACTCACAGGTGCAGATCATTAGTGAATGTATAACTCCTCTTCTCTCATGGTAGTGTGTGTGTTGGAGGGAGTC
>JAPZDY010000023.1:12610671-12628169 GCA_029783645.1 Ctenochaetus hawaiiensis
CCCAGAAATAACATAAATACAGCAGAGTCAAACTAAAAAATGAGTTTATTGAACTTGGTAGCATCCATGCACATGATAAGGGGAGAACAGATTTCACACAGAGAGGCCTGAGCCAGGTGGTAAGGTGTTGTTTCAAGACATTTTTACTCTGAGGATGTGAACAGCGTCACCCAGCGTCTTTTTTCCAACGCTGTGCTTTTTTGAGCAGCTGCTCTGAGTGTTTTGAGCACTACGAAGTTGAAAATCTCTCAAACTTTCAGAGAAATACTGGTGATGTCAACAGTGCTCTTTTCAATGAGCCAATCACATAGTAGATCTGTCAGGACTTGTCATCTTGGTGACTAAGAAGATGAAGGGGAGGCCTGTGTTGGCCACCTCTGTTGGCCACCTCTGTGTATGATATGTTGTACAATACGCCAGACAAAAGCTACCATAACATAGAGAAGAAAGCCTGTTTGTGAGATCAGATTAGATCTACACTTAGAATGACTGGTGAGTGTTTTTTTTTTTTTTTTGTCATTCTATGAGTTGCTAGTTAGGCCTAGCTGTTGTCATCCCTCTGTTAACGACCAGTTAACGTTCATATATTGTCATAAAAGCAGGAGTCTTGTGTAGGGTTTTTTTTTCTTGACACCCAGTGCTTTTTCTCTCAGCGCATAAACACTTCATCCCAACACTACCAAGCACTCCACCGGCGCTTTTTTGCCTGAAAAAAAAAAAACACTATGTGGAGACTCAGCCTTGCACACATCAATTTAATGTCTGAGCAAAACACTAAACCTCTGATGTGTCACTAATTGAACTCAACATCCTGAACCTCTCTCTTTTACCTACAGATTACACACCCAACATAGCACTTTTTCAGTCACTGAGGGATTAAACATGCCGTGAGATGAGACTGTTTCTGGTTTGTTAAAGAGGAACTGAACCTCCAGAGTTTTGGCTGAATTGCCTCCTTTATGAATTCAAAAAAATGCATCTAGAATGTGAAAAAAAGTGTCAACCTGTGAAGGGCTGGGAGGCAGGACATGCAGAGTCACTCTACTCTTTCCCCCACCCTCCCACACATAGGCATGTATTCACACACATGCATACGAACACACACACACACACACACACACACCCCCACACCCACACACACATACACACACACACATAGGCACATACACACTCTTTCAAGGTGTTTCATCATAGTCTAAAGTGTTCCCATGATGCCTTGCTGCTCTAAGCCCTCAGTCTGTAGAGAGGCATTAAATATCTGATGTTGCTCATCATTTTTGCACTCTGGCCAGCTCCTCAGAGCTCATCACTGCAGACACGCTTTGGCTCGCTGTGTGTCTCCTGGGTTCCTAATAGTTACACAGCCAGTTAAACTAAGTGTGTGTGTGTGTGTGTGTGTGTGTGTGTGTGAATACTTTTTTGCTTCCAGGACGAAATGCCAGCCATTATCCCAGGTTTGTGTTGTCCTCACTGCCTTCCTCATCCAGCCACCTGCATTGCCTTCGGTGACCCTCATTATCGCACCTTCGATGGCCGCATGCTGCACTTCCAGGGAGCGTGCACATATGTCCTGGCACAGGACTGTGAGGGAGGAGACTTTAGGTGAATAGGTCACCATGGTGTTAGGGTTAGGGCTAACCAACCCTTACCCTAACCCACCACTGGTACTTTGTTCTTTTGAAATCTTGGCTACTTTTAGCTCTTCCTACTCACTAAAATATCATTCAAATGAAAAAACGATCTGCAAGGGAAAAAAACTCTTTCAAGTTGAACTTCTAACAATGTTAAAGCCTTAATCAGTAACAAGCAGTCAAAGTGGACATTGTTCATGTAACATCACATGCTTTCATTAACCAATCAGGGTTTAGCAACATTCAAAATCGTGATGCTAAAGAGTTGTTTGGGTTGTTTATGCCAATCTTGATCAATATGGATGAGACCAAACCCACGCAGACCCAAATGAAGCAAATTAGCCAGATTTTGAGTTTTAAACTCTTGATAGATATTAACTCAGGATATTTGCCTGAACATTAACATTGATTGTGTATATTTAGTCCTACATTTTTAATGTCAGAGAGAAATACTTGAGAGGTCACAGGACAGAGAGGTTGGCAGCTACTGTGCTGGACATGTTTTGCTCTTGCAGTTTCTCCTTGTCGAGATGTGTTGCCCTTGTAACCTGCTTTCAGAATCGGCAACTTCTCAAGTTCTGCTGACATTGTTAAAATACCAGTTAAAGAAAACAACAAACAACAGGAAATCGCATGTGACCTTTGAATAAAAAAGTTTCATAAAAAGTTAGTAAGTGAATCACTATAACCTTTTGTGCTCAATGACTCCTCTTTGTTTGTACAGCATTCATGCCACTAATGACGATCGTGGGCGTAAAGGAGTGTCCTGGACTAAAGAGGTGACTGTGTTTATAGGAGATGTCACAGTGCAGCTTCTCCAGGACTGGGTTGTGAAGGTTTGTGTGTACAGATACTGCAGATAGTTTTTGTGCAGTCATGTTTGTACTATGCATTCATTCAGGCGTTTTGTACTCTTCAGGTGAACAATGAGGTTGTGACTTTGCCGTTTCTAAAAGAACCATATATCTACGTTGAACGACAAACCAACACAATCTTACTCAACACTAACATTGGGCTGAAGGTACAGTCTTTTTTCTTACTGCATTTGTAGAAAATATATGATTGTAAATACAGCTTGAACACACACTAATACACACTGGCCCATCTATAGGTGCTGTGGAGTGGTCGTTCACATCTGGAAGTGAGTGTGCCAGGCTCCTATAAGAGCCACACCTGTGGTCTATGTGGAAATTTTAACAACTACTACCAGGATGACCTCCGAATGCCCAGCGGACGAATCAGCCTATCAGAGTCTGACTTTGGCAACAGCTGGAGGGTATAGTCCACACTCTGAAGAAATACAGAGGCAGAACAAAAGAAATGAAATTAATTTGTCCTAGAAAAATAAGGGTCAAACAACTGATTGTCATTTTAGGTCACAAATGGTAGTCACGCCCTCTCATCCTGTAACCCTGGAACAAATGTGGACCCCTGTAAAGATGCAGGCTATCAGGCCAAGAAGGGGGCAAATGCTCGCTGTAAGGTCCTGAAGTCTTCTGCCTTCAAGCCCTGCCATCGCGTGGTGCCTCCTGAACCGTGGTATGGAGCCTGTGTGTACGACCTCTGCGCCTGTGGAGCCAATGCTGATGAGTGTCTGTGTGACGCTCTGGAGGCCTATGCCAGTCAGTGCAGAGAGGCTGGAGTCGTCCTGCAGTGGAGGAGCCCATCACTGTGCGGTGAGAACAGGACCATGTTTTATCTTAATGAGCTTTATACTGTCAGCTCATTGTAAGAAGCAGAGACTCCTCACTGTTTTTAAGTGTACTTGGCTCAGTTAGAAAAAAAGGTGATGTCGCATACTGCTGTGCACCAATCAGAATTGAAAAGCATTTAAAAGAAAGCATTTTGACAGATTTTGGAAGTCATTTGCCTTTGTTTCCAAACCACTCTCAATCAAATCTGACCAAACCTCACTCACACAGTCGAGGTGAAACAGATTACAATACCTGTCTGAAATCACTCCCTTGATCATCACCTCATTTTGTCTTTGACACTACAGACTTGACACACGGATACGTATTAGTTAACTTCAAAGCCAGCTGTAAAATGAGATGTGACACCATTGTCATTTTTTATCATCGGTGAATGATAGAGATAATCTACGCAACTGTAAATGTGATATTGCATTGTAGGATTGTTAGCAAAAAAACCAGTGTGCATGCCATGGATACCACTATTTTTATATCATTGTTGGAATGTTGGGGGCATATTATGGCACATTAATTTGTCCCTCAAGAATTCAAACACTTAAAAATGGCTGACAGTAAATGTGATGCGACATATGGTGAGACTATAACTAAAACTATGATCATTGTTGGACACCTGCTAATTCCTCAGTCAGGGTCAACAGAAGGTCACACTCTTTAAATTTCAGTGGTCACAATAGTCTCAGTCACTCACTGTTTTTTTCTCTGTGGTTGTCTTCCACAGCTGTGGGCTGTCCAGTGGAGAGGGGCTTCGTGTTTGACGAGTGCGGACCCCCCTGTCCTGTAACCTGCTTTAATGTTGACGTACCACTAGGAGTGATAGAGAGCCACTGCTTCAAGCCCTGTGTACCAGGCTGCCAGTGTCCTGCTGGTCTGGTACTACACAACAGCTACTGCATCCGGCCGGAAAAGTGCCCCAAGATCATTCACAGCGACTCCTCGTGATGCTTGAACTGCTTTTTTTTAAGTGAACAGGATGTTAAGTCCACTTAAGGACAGCACAAGCCTTTGGTTCCTGTACACAGAGGGTTGAAATGGGAAAAAACCCAACAGATGAACCTCTATGACCTGTGGATTTTAAAAAATGAATGGTGCGAGCTATGCAAAGATGATTTTATTGTTATGTGTAGCACTGAATATTTATGCAACACAAGGGTTTGTTGTTTAAATTTTACATGTTCCTTACTACCTGTTTTTTGTTTTACACTTTTATAAGATAAAGTCTATAGCCTTTATATTATTTTAACAGTATTATTTACTACCAAGAGAACATTTGTTTACTGTTCAAGTTTAATTTAACACAGTGCAAAGTCTGACTGCATGTACAGTAAGCCACATAATCTCAGGTACTCGTTTTTTCCTTTTCCATGGCACAAATAAAGCAAAGAGTTTGCTGATTTTTGTGTTGTTCTGTTTTCTGTTCATTGGTTTAATTATTAAAGTCTGTATTCAGCAGACATGAGGGTGATCTTGATGACAGTTTTATTTTCTCAAACTAAAAAGGTCTCTGGAAAGAAATGGTGCCCATTATAGGTAAAATTTATGATTGGTAAATATTTGAGTAAGAAATTCCAATTAACTACTAGTATAATTTTAGAAAGCGGGTCTTCTAAATATTAAAAAAATGTGATATTATGTAAAATTTTTATATGCAATATTAAAATAAATAAAGAGAATACTTTTCCCGATAATAAATGAATAAGGGTTGAATATGTGCTGCTATGAACTATGAACCCAAACAACTTATTTTAATCCCAACTAAAAGACTGCAAAGGAGAGTCTGAGATGTGTTTCTGATTTTTTTTATAAGTTCCAATTGCATGTTTCTTTCCAGGAGGGAAGGTTGTTTTATAAGAATCAGTCAGTCAACATGTCAGTCAAGTGCAATGATATATCATTTATAATCCACTAACTTTCACAAGTAGTTCAGTGTTACAGAGCTCAAGTGTAATGTGTCACATGGTCATGTATCACATTTCACTCCTCTGTCTCCTTCTGACAAACGCACTGTCACTTTTGTTGCTTGGTAACCTGATCCAGCTGTTGTTAAGAAGACTGCTGTAACCATAGTAATAGACTTTATAATTTATCAGGCCACAGTGGAGAAAACATGGAGCAAGTAAGATTGATGTAGGTTGAGAATTTGCATTTGTTTTTTATGTGTGAACTAGATCTAATGTCCCTGTATCGTCCTTCAGGATTGTGTCGCTGGTCTGTATCAAGCCCTGGGTTTGTCTGCCGGAGCAGAGTTCTCCTCTGAAGATGTGAGTCTCCTCTATCGCAGAGTGTTTCATGTTCACACAGACACCGATGACGCACATGCAGCCATGAAAAAGGTAAAACTCAGACATTTATTAAACAATAAATGTCACCGTCGACGCAGCTCTCACTGGTCAAACCTTTCGTCATCATTATCCAAAAACTTCCTTGTGTGTTTCAGATTGCAGGAGGTGACAGTAACTGGTCCTGTGTTGGTAAAAATGTGCTGGATGTTCTCTTACAAATGGAAAGGGAGAGAGAAAGGAAGGAAAAGGTAGTCTGTGAAATACTTGTCTTCTCACTTAATTTAATACCAGTGTGTTAAAGAAACACATTGACCAAAATACTGTTTTGTTAAAATTAAGAGTCATTGTTGTTATCTCCAGCTGTACTGGGACCTCCAGATGTTAAATATTGGAAATCTTGACACTCTCTATGCGATGGACAAGCAAGTTATCACTGATCGTCACATGCTGAATATCCTGCACCAACACTCAGACCCAAGTGATTTTAGAAAAGCTCACAACCAGTCTGATTCAGGATCTTTACAGTCATGCATCTTTGGCACAAACAGTTTACAGGTATGTGCTTCTTCAATGTAGCAGATTTTCTCCTTTGTGATAGCAGTTTATCTGTTCATCAATACATTTACTTTCCATGCACAGGAGAGATGTGTGGGTAAGAAAGAGCTGTATGGAAGAGCGAGGGGTGTAAAGAGGCTTAAGAAGGCGACCAGGCAAGACTGGGCTAAGTGAGTGCATCAAGTTTAAAGAGTTGCTCAAATACAGTGAAGAGTGAGTATGAGCACTTCACTGGAGTTTTTTTTTTTTTTTTCTCAATACTAACTTGATATTTGACTCAACCAGAGTACACAAAAAAGGATAGAGTTTTTGGGTGCCTTGCATACTGGGGCTTACTTTAAAAATTTCAATAAGACAAGCTCAAAATATTATAATGATTTGCCATACCAAGAGATAAAACAGTAAGTAAACTTAAAGCAACATTGTCCACAAACAGTATTGTGATGTAATGTGAAATAAGGGAATGAATCATACCTTGAAAGGTACCCACTCCTAACATCTAGCGTACTACTGCCAAAACCTTATGTAATATTACATGCAAGTCTTTTAATGAAACCAAGTCTATGTAACTTTTGCTGAACTGCAGTCAATGTGGCCATGAGCGAGTGATGCAATGATACTAAGCACATTTTGAAAATAAATAAATACATAAATAAATAAATAAAAATTCTGGATTCAATGAACTGACGACAACAAAATAAAGCTGTAGCACCAAGAGTAATTGGTTTGAGTAACCATGCATTTTTACTGCTAATGAGTTCCACTGTTATTTTAATTTGAGGAACTATGTTATTTCCTCTTTCAAAAGTCACATAGTATCACTTAAACTGAATTTGTATGCATTGTATTATTGCTCCTTTAAGTAAAGTATTTAAAGTTAACAGCTTTATGTAACAAGCCCCCTTTTATACATTAAAGTGTTTGTTTACTACAGTCACAATGTTGATATGTGTCTATCCTCTTAGACTGGCGTCAGAGGGTGTACAGAGTATATTGCCCTCTCCTTGGCAGGACCAAAGGCCAGCTTTTAGAGCTCAGGCCTGGGGCTGTGTCACCCTGTCAGATGTCCTCCTCTTGGTGGAGGTGAAGTACGATGTGGTGGCCCATTTGCTCTTTACAGAAATGCTTCAGGAGCACTTCAGTAAGGAAACATTTCTCTGAACTGTTGTCACAATATAAGAATATAAAACTGAGAGCAAACTAATATCTGTAAGTATAGTTTGCTCAGGATCACAGAGCTTGGTTCAGATTCTTGGCTTTTGTGTTTTTTTTACTTTTTCTTTGTGAAACACAGCTCTGAGTATTTGGGAGACCATGTTGCCATGGCAACAACACAAAGAAGAGGAAGGGCTGGAGGATCTTGCAGAGGAAGCTTTGGAGTCAGGTGACCTGCTCAGTTTGGCTGAGCTCCCCGGAGCATTCAGGGTATACAGGTAACACACATTTACCAGGGTTATTATTGTACATTTCAGATGAAATGAAACTCACATTTTAAAAATACAACAATATTTCTTGGTTTCAACAACAGGGGTAAAAAATGTAGTGTGCTCCACTTGTCAGTCCGCCTCAATGGGCGTTGAACAAAAGCATTGTAATAGAAATGATCCTCCTGCAGGGTCTTTCTGGGAGCATCTTTCGGAGGCCAGCCTGAGCTCAGAGATCAGTCTTGGTCTGCTGTTTCACTCCTGTGTGAGTTACACACATTTCGCCAACAAGAAAGGGACACACTGACAGTCCTGGGCACAAGGTAAATACTTTTAAAACACATTGGGTACAGAAATACACAAATTTTAAATAGCTGGGAGCAAGGCAGTACAAGGTCTACACAAGAAAATCCAAATGTCAGATGAGTTGTGAGTCGATGATCTTACTGACTTACTGTAAGATTTTGTTTACCTTGAACCCAAAGGAGGTAAAGACTAATGCAAGGAAGTGTTTGCAAATATAGTTTTTCCAGATTTGATACGCATAAATTCATGCATGGCTCTAAAATGAATTGACTCATTAATTTTTTGCCTTCCAGACTTGATGGGGAGAGCCTGAAGCTGTTGTGTCTATACATTAGGTTGGCAACTCTTAAAGCTCAGAGAGAAAAAATGTCCTACAGTGCTCTTCTGGCAGCTCGACAGTCCTGGGAGACATGGTGAGTCAACAAACACTGAGTGAAAATAACAGTTTAAGACTGGAATTAAATTTGCCATTTAGTCTTGCGTCAGGCTCTTTACATGCTTAGTTTTTGCTGCATACTGTGTTCACCTCATGTATCTGTTCAGGCCACATATGGAGAGCTCATGCAGAGCAGAGCAGGTGGCTCTGTGGCTGCAAGGTGAAGAGGAGGAGCTAAAGACAGACTTCATCTCAGCATCACCACAGCAGGTAGTGTAGATCTGCTCATGGGCAACTGGTTCTGGGTCACTGGCAGTGCATGCTAGAGGAAATGCTAGAGGAAAAAAAATTGCACAGCAGCTTTAACAGCAGTAGCACATAAATTTGGCCCTGTTACAACAGGCAGTGCTGCAGTTGCTGGTGCTGACTCAGGAGCAGGAGAGAAAGCACCTGGTCAGGTTTGTACATGGGGTTTCCCTGGAGGATCTGGAAGAGCCAGGTTGCAGAGAGCCAACAACAGAGGGTAATCAATACTTTCTTCTGTTACTGCTGTGTGTTTGTCAGAATTGGTTTTCTTTTGTTTTTCCCTCATTCATTTCTTGTTTCCTACACAGATAGTCATAAGCAAGACAATTTAGGAAATGGCTGTTTAAAAAGGCTGAGACAAATCCATGCCAGCCTGCAGACACCAAACGAGGAGAGGACCCTCATGAAGCAAACAAACCTGCAGCCCAAACTTCAGCCCCAAATGCAGACCCACAACAGCAGCAGTAAACTGGCAATATGGTCCCAGCACCAACTGGAGCATTGTTCCCTGCTCCTCTTGACCCATCTGATGGAGCTCCAGGAAGTCCAGGCTTCTGAAGTACTGCCAGCGCTGATGGATGAGGTGTGTCATAACAACCATGGCAGCAAATCCAAAGTTTCTATGGTAACTAATGCTCCCTTTTTGTGTTTCTTATAGGATGGACATCGTGGACAAGCTCTGCGAGATGAGTTTGAATCTGTACTTCAAGGATATCACTACACCAACTCACTCCAACAGCTGCTCTCTGATGCCCCTCTTACTTCAGGCTCTACTCTTATTCCAAACTTAACTGAAAATATAAGGAATGAGCTAATGACGGCTCCGTCCTGCTGCAGTGGACCAGTGGATGCTCCAAACAGCAATAGTGGACCAGCTGAAGTTCTGTCAGTCGATCCAAGAAATAACCGCAGAGAACCAATTGAGGTGCGAGCCGCAGAAAGGACCAACAAGCAGGACGTCTGTACAGGTAGCGTAAACTGAAGTAAACATCTCATATCACCACTCACTCACGGCTGCAATTACAATACTTTGCATTAAACCAGGTTGTGGAGTGGCCACAGAAGACCTGCCCTACTTGGAGATTTTGTGTGAATCAAAAGCAACAAGTAATGCTCATCAGAGTCCTGCTGCAGAGGGAGGAGCCCAGGTAGAGAAAGAGGGTAATGGCACAGCGAGCCCACAGAGCTATGAGAAACAGGGCTCACTCATCACCCTTGCTTGGAGCAAACCACCAGAGGATGACACCAGCTATGAGGCTGAAGAACAGCTGAAGGATGCTGAGAGCACTTTGATGACCCAAGTCCAGCCAAGTGACATATGCAACGCAGCTGAACACACACAGTGTAAGGAGACTTCTGGAGAGAGAGACAGAGAGGACCTGACACTCACTCTGCTCCAGACTGTTTCAACAGGTCATCCATGCCCACAGTCTGCTGAGCAGCAGCTCAGACAGGTATTCTTTGAGTGTAAAGCATACCACAAAGTATTTCATTAGTGTCATGCATCTGATTTTTTTCTCTTTTATATATTTTCATTAGTTTACACTGAAAGAGAGAAAAGCAGCTAATCTACCCCTGAAGGGAGAAGCAGCATTTGGATGTGACCTTCCAACACATGCTTTGATGGCAGAGACCCTTCAGTCTGTACAACCACAACTCTTGGTTGACCCTCCTGAGATTCAGCAGCATGCTGGTGACCTCTGCTCTAAATTAACCGATGATACTGCTAAAGTGGAGAGAGAAGTGGTTAAGGTAGAAATGTGTCTCACTGCCACAGGGCCAGAACAGTGGGACCTGAGAGGGCATGAACCTGCCCATACTGAGGACCAGATATATAATTCACAAGACACAGTAAGTCTGCAATTACATATTTGTGAAACTAATGTGAATGATTTGTGCATGTTAATCACTTTTTTGGAAGCGTCACTTCTCTGCTGTCTCGTGTTGTAAAGGTTGACTACAGTCCTACAGAGGGAGAATCCACACTGACAGAGAGAAGGATGGCTGGAGAACCAGTCTCAGCAATGGAGAGGGAAAGGACGATGCGCAACCTGGTGGACATGCAGAGAAAGGTCGAACAGAGGCAGCAGAGAGATAGAGAGAGACAACTGCTGAGGGTGAGCAAAGTACAGGAGATAAGCAGGGATTTCTGGTAACTTCACCTGTTAAAGAAAGGTGGTTAGAAGGGAGCTTGACGGAGTACTCAGGTGAGGCAGAGGTGACATGTCACTCTGGAACTGTTTGTCTTTTAGGTTCAGGAGCGTCTGTCGATCATTCAGAACAGAAAGGCAGAGGAAGACCTCCTCGGGCTGAAACACACAGACAGGCTCAGGCACCTCACACAAGATCTACCACAGGTAAAATGATGCAAATAAAGGGAATCGATCAGAGTACTTTGGTCTAATTTTTGTAATATAACCATTGTTGTTTTTTAGGAGGATAAGAACCAGCAGAAGACGGTTGTCAGGGAGCGACTGGAGCAGCTGAGGAGAGAGCGATCCTATGTGATGCAGTTCAAACGAGACAGGTAAGGGAAATCCTTAAAATTAGACGGGAAGCACCAAATACGTTAACCAACATCCCATTTTTTCTATTGTTTTTTTTTAACTTAAACTGCAAACTATTTTATTGCCAATGTAAAAACGTCTTGAATTGCCTAAATTTTTAAAATTTTGCTGTATCAAAAAGGTTTCCCTTGCTCTCTTTTATCATTCAGGAATACTGCAGGATTTAGGGAACTCCTGGGTCCTGTAGCTCCACACAGCAAGGAAACAGAAGATGGAGCAGACTGAGAAGCTACAACCGCTTAAATCTCTGTAGAAGAATAAAATATTAGGCCCTAATTCTGTATTTCAGTTGTTGACGGTGTCATCTTCAAAACACCAAAAACCACAACAAATATAATGTTTATCTCAGATATTTGGATCATAAAGGAAAATGTTGCTGATTTGCAGTAGTGATGCACTTCCTGTTTATTTGTGGTCATAAAGCCACACCATATTTATGTCTTCCAGGCCATTCATTTGAAATAAAACAGATCTCAAACTTATAGTGACTGTGTATTATACAGTTTAATTATCATCTTGACAAACATGAGCATCAACAATAATGTCATTAAACAATGACCCCTTTTAGTTGTGTACACATTATCCCCCGGTGGCCTAAAATACATACACAATGAGTCACAGAGGTGCATGTCAACAGTCTACAGAGGTTCCATCAACTCCGGTTCTTGTGAATGCAAGATTTATACTGACAATGTGGGCCATTACTCGCTTGTGTTAGAAAGAATGTGACTAGACGAAGGTCACTGCTGTAGACTTGGAATGCACCTACGGACTGGGGCTGTATTTATGTACAGGTCTATGGAAATGGAATTAATGTTACATGTTAAAGGATTTGGCTAACAAGTCTACGATGGGGAGATATTTATAATACAGATGGATGGTGTGGGCCCAGTGGTATCCTGCAAGAGAGGATGATCTCTCTGTCCCAGTGAGAAGAGGGAAAATGTCTACATTGGAGAGATCTTCAGCAATTAAAACATTTTTTTTTTCTCTGTAATTGACTCTATATAGTGTCCACTGCAGTCCAATACAAATCAGAAATAGCTATCACCCTAACAAGCCAAACATTCCAAAGCAGCTCACACACAATGAGCCACTGCATTACACACATACATACATAAAAAGTCCACAAGTGTGTCCTCATATCAAATGAAGAGTACACAACTTAGGTTCAAGTTTTGTGGCCTCGAACACGCTAACATTCAAATAAACAAAGACCAACAAGCTTAGATTCCAAACTATGAAAACGTGGTGCCTGGCTGACAGGTGCTATATTCAGGGCTTTAATATTGAGCCAACAACTGGGAACTAAACAGAACCAGTCCCCTTTTTGAGATATGACAGCTCACTTTAGGGGATGCGATGGGTTTAACACGTGCGGCTCTCAGCAGGCTGTGCAGAGGACACACTTTTAGAGCTGTAATCAGGTCAGCTCTTATGATAGCAGGGCACTTGATAGCAGTGACACACTGAAATTTAAACAGGTGTGCTGTCAGATTTCTCTGTAGTATCGACCCTGGATCTACATGTGCAAGATCTTCAGCAAGAAAGCAGCATGCGCTTGTGTGTGATAGACTAAACTACATCTTGTACAAGATAGTCAACAATATTTGCATTTTGTACACTAGACTGGTGTTTCCCACAGTGAAAGGTAAAAGCCAAGGATGAAAACGGGAAGGTCCAAGTCAAGTTCAGTCAGTGAACCTCTGAGACTGAGACTACCTTCTTGCTGGAGGCTTTGATGAGCACTACTGTCCATAAACACAAAATAGCCATCACACATCCAGCATATCTCTGACTTATGGGCACCATGGAACTGAGGAGGGCGGATATATGTGTTTAAGTATTTATGTGTGTCTCTTTCATGGGAATCATGAAAGGAGAGAACTGTGCATGTATGCGCGTCAAGTCTTGAATTGTGTTAGCAATGGGACTCAAGGATGTTTTTTTTTTTTATGTGTTCATGTGTGTGCATGTCTTTATGTACGAGTCCTTCTACTGGTGTGCGCACTGCACCCCTGGGCCATGATGGCCCCCTTCCTCATCAGAACTATCATTGTAGGCCTCTCTCCTGGCTCCTCCTCCTGAACCTTGACTCCTGTCAAAATCTGTCAGGTCAACTTCCTCTGCATCTGCTGCAATCACAGGATTCTCAGCACGAGCAGGCAGCAAGCACTCGAGTTCCTGAAAGAGATTAACCAAATTTAGAGAAAAAAAAAAAGAGTACAGCATGACACTAAAGTCATTCAGGCTTAACAGAGTTAAAATTCTGCAAATCATGATGCTTAATTATTGAGACTCACATTCAGTTTTTCAGTGCTAATCCAGTTGTTTTCAGGAAACTGGACGTCAAACTTGATGTAAAGGTCTCCTTTCTCAAAGGGGTTTCTGTACTGAGGCATTCCTTCTCCCTTCACCATTCGAATACAGCCTACAACACATACACAAAAGGGTGTAAAGTCATGCACATGCAATCAAAATTGTAGGATACAATGAGAATCTTATGATACAGTATGGCCATGACTTCAGTATGAAATCTGACCTTTAGATTTACGCACTTTTTTATTTTGAGAAAGATTTAAATTTATTATAAACAAGTATCAGTATTGGCAATATGGATTGCTTCTCCAGAGAATTGTGGGTAGTTTTTTTGTTTTTAGCAACTTTAAATCTATTGTATCAAAATAAAGATTTGCTTCATTACCCTCTTAATAGATGTTCACTTTACTGTTCACCAAAACAAAAAGGCAGAATCATCATGAAAAGAGATTAAATCAATTTATGTAGTACAAAGACATGTTTACCTGGCTCGATAATCTTGCCTGGTGGGTATTTGACAAGCAACTGACGTCCATCAAGGTGTGTGACAGTCATTTGGAAGCCACACAGAGCCTCCACCAGGCCGATACGTTGGACCATGTGGAGGTCACTTCCTTCACGGCGGAAGTCCTGATTCAAAATAAAAACCCAAATTTGTTGCTTACATTCATTATATTGTGTTTGTCAAATAAATAGTGAAACATTCCCTAAATTGATATCTTCTAAGTCATGATTATAAAGTAAATACAGCTAAACAATCAATAATAGAGAAGCAAATTGTTGTTTTGTTTTGTTTTTTTACCTCATGTTCCTTCTCCTGCAGGACCAGGACTATATCTCCAGGCTCAACACCTGGTGCTTGGTCAGCTTCCCCAGAAAATGTGATCTTCTGTCCATGTCTCATGCCTTTGTCCACATGCACCTCCAGCAGCTTAGTCTCCTTACACACCTTATGACCCTCGCACTTTCTGCAGCGATCCTTCTCATTTATCACCTCGCCTGCACAAACACACACACAGAGACTGAACAATGTCAAAGTGCTCCTGAACACATTATTGTACATTATCTGTGCCTTTTAAAACTTAAATAAGCATGTGGGTGTTTATGGACATATTACCCTCTCCGTTGCAGTCTGTGCAAACTGACTGCATCTGTTGGACCATCCCAGGTGCCAGCTGTCTAATCATGATTCTCATACCTCGTCCTCTGCATGCCACACACTTCTGGACTGCTCCTGCCTTACCCCCCTGGCTAAAAGGGCAAAAAGTAAAGCATCAGCATTGTTACGACAAAAACCTTACATATGATGGAATTGCTGTAATTACATACTATGTTCATGGCTTTTATACTATAGAACAAGAGGCTTTTTTTTAAATGGTTAAAATAAAACATTCAAAGCAAACTTACCCATTACATGCACCACACAGCACATTTTTACTGAGCTGCAATTTGGTGGTTTTGCCATTGTAGAGGTCTTCAAGAGAAACTCTGAGAGACAAAAGAGTTATAGGGTGAGTGCAAGATTGCTTTATATTTAAAACACCCACCAAAGCACAATTACTGTGCCTAAGTACCATACATACTTCAGAGGGTGTACCATGTCATCTCCTCTCCGCTTGCCTCCATTACGGCCTCTGCCCTGTCCCCCCATGAACCCAAACAGTCCTCCGCCAAATATATGAGAGAAGATATCATCCATGCCAGGCCCTCCTCCTCCTCCTTCTCGTAGCCCCTGTTCTCCATAGCGATCATAAAGCTCCTTCTTTTCTGGGTTTGTCAGTACCTCATATGCAAAACTGATTTCTTTAAACTGGAAAAAGGAAAAAAAAAGAACACTTAGACAGCTTGACAGTGAGCACACAAAAAGACAAAACATCACAGTAAAATGGGCCAATTACTTTTCTTCTTTTTAAGTGCCTCTTATAACAAAGAAATAAATTAGAACAAACTCTTGATTGTCTCTTGTGTCATGTTCTTGGAAATTTATCTAAGAAAAAAAGTCACAGAGCAAAACAAAACAAAAACTGATGCACTTTTCTCTAGAGAAAGCCATTTCATGTTAGGTACTCTGATCTGTACCTTGTGTTAATCCTCAAAGAGTCAACTTGTACGATCATGACAAAACTTATTTTCAATCATACTAAATTAAACTTCATTTCTTGGCTCCAGCTGTTTAGCAATTAAGTTGGCTGCCGCTGTTGTCAGTCCTCTTTCAAACCATATTGTTGCTGCTTTAACCATGACATGCTAGATGCATCATACCTTGTCTCCTGCATCAGGGTTCTTGTCAGGATGGTACTCTTTGGCCAATTTGCGGTAGGCCTGAAAAAAAGAAATCCACAACGTGAACAAAGCTCGGGGTCTGAGTGCCCTGAGATTAGGTGCCAATTTTGCTAGAACATAGTTCTTCTGGGATATGACAATGTGTATTAACTGTCCTCTGTATCAGCCCTACTTGTCAGGGCTGGACTTGTGGGCCTGCTGTCAAAAACATAAGGTCACCAGTGAGAGCATTTCTGTCTTTGACATCTCAAGACACTCAGTCATGATCCTCTGGCAAATCAATCAATTTTTTTTAGCTTTTGAAAGCGAATCACATCAATTTGTTTGGCAGGTTGTCTTGCATGTTAAGCTAGGGCCTTCAGTTTGAGAATTTTAATCTATCTATGACTGCATTGTGTTTCAGTGGAGTTTGGAGTGAGGCTAATACTTTCTTTTTTATCACAAAAATATTATCAAACCTCCAACATGTGTCTGACTTATGAGCACTTTAAAACTTAGAAGAATGTATGTATGTATGTATGTATGTATGTATTTGTCCATATATTCGTGCAACGTTAATTCTGTCGTGTGAGTGAGTCGTGTGTCTTCTGGCAGATCCAGAAGCAATTAACTTAACACTTCATTTTATATTACAGTGGTCTTAAAACTGAATCCCAATATCGCTGATCGCTAACACCCGGTATGTTACATTTTTCCAGAGAAAAATGATGGGATGACTGGAGAGGATTTTGCAAAAGTCCGGGACCAGATTAAATGTGTCGAGTAATTCAACTGCATCACGTTAACATAACATAATCCTACACGAATATGCAAGAAGTCGTAATAATATCTTAAGATATCCAAAGTCATGTTAAGCCAGGGGCTAAGGTTTTTTTTCGGATTATTAAAAATTTATTTCTGTCTAACAATTGATGGTTTGGTGTACACAGCGAGGTGCTTCCTGGCTAACTACGCTTTGTAACTATATACAGTAGCTACACTACTGATGAAATTTACAGTAGTAGGTAACCGCCACACAAATGTATCGATAAACAGTAACTTGAGATAAATTTCCGACCAGGTTTAGTGTAATTAAATGTGATACCACGGCCTTGAATATGTTATTTATCTTGGTATTTTTAGCTAGGTTAGCTGCTTTGCTAATGCTACTTGCGTCGTTACAGCTTGACTTGGCGGAGGCTATTCGCTGGAATGTAGTTAACGTCTAGTAGCCGGTCGGCAAGCTATCACACTCGTGGTCACCAGTCAATTTCTTGGTTTTCAAGCAGGTTAACCCCATCTTTCATATACACAGAGAGAAATGATGGCAATCATTGCCAGTATTTTACCAACACAGAGGAATAGCTTACATTGGCTTTGAAAACGATTGCCATCAAGCAATACACAGTTATGACGGCTAGCCTAGCTTAGTGCTTACAGTGCAGGCTACAGCCTAGCATCTCCAGCTAGCGTTCAGCAGAAGAGCTCATGTTGATTAACGTTAGCTTCGTTCTAGGCCATATTTCTCTGGTGACCTCTCTTCTTTTAATACTCTGGTGTTACTCTAAGAAATTCCCTTTGTGATACAGGTGATATTTACCTTTTTTAGTTCATTTTCAGAGGCAGATGGTGAAACTCCGAGGATGTCGTACAGCTTAGTATCCACAACGTTGGCCATGATGCTAACCGGCTACACAGAAAGACCTTCTGCGGATGTTCGGCTGAGAGAGGAGCCGACGCAAGATTCACCGGCTGGGACTG
>JAPZDY010000023.1:12628353-12642576 GCA_029783645.1 Ctenochaetus hawaiiensis
TCCAGGGTTGCCAGATACTACGACAGACACAACACCCACTCGGAAACAGATGCCAAAATCAGCAACCCTGTTTTTCCAAAACAGTTACACTGTTAATGTGTTTAACGTAATGTTGAATTTATCGTGACTTTCCTTAAAATAGAACCAAATTTTACGTTCTACACAATATTTCAACCCGGCATGTTTTTATTATTTCGGGTATTAACGCTGTGTTATAAATTACCCATAAGCATACGAGGGTTTATATATGTGAGATTGAAATGGTTACCGATTTACTGTAATGCTTCCTAAGACATGCAAGAAAACACCTGCTATCAACATTTAAAAAAAAATGTCCATTAAGCCAGAAGAAATTGCATGTTTGAAGATAGTGCAGGATTGTGATTGAGGGACAGTTAGGGACCGTCTTAAAGGAGGGCTACATTGCACTATCAGACGTTCAAGTTCCACTGTTAGTGCAGTGAGTGACAGAACTTGGCTTTTTCAAATATCTCTAAATATTGAAGTATTCATTGAACACTACTATTTTTCTGATGCACGGAAGTTAAAAAAATAATGTCATATGGAGTTGTGAAATAGAGACTAAACAGTTTGATTCAATATTATATAAATATAACTCTCACAAGGGGCATTCTGTTATTACTCACGAATACTTTTGTTGCTGTATTTCATTTTATTTAAACAACATTTTTAATGCAAGACTTTTACTTTAAGAGGAGTATATCTTCATCACGGAACTGCTAACCTAATCTTAAATTTTCTGAATAGTCCCTCCGTTTCTGACTTACAAACTGAGTAGCTAACCTGATCTCTGCTTTGGTTTTTGCCTTACAGGGATCATTATTATTACTGCAGCTAGCTGTATTTATAGTGCTGCGGCAGAACATTCAGGTTCAAAAAGGATCTGCAGACCTGAAGTCTAACACGGTTGCAAAGTCCAGGTCAGTTGCAACAAGGCAACAAAGGTGGACCAGAGTCACTGTACAGTACACGAGGTGTTGTGAGTTAAAGCATTTTTTTTGACACATCCGTTATGATGCTGTTTAAATATCAAATTTGTCTTGTGCCTGCATTTTTTCCATGAATTAATGAATGGATAAATACATAAATAAATAAACGTTGTCAGTTATTTGATATCAACATTTGGATGGTCCCTTGACTTTTGGGCAAAATTCAGAAAAAGAGAACAACAGCCTCTAAACCTTGTCGCACTGTGGGCGTCCATATAACCAGAGGCCAAAACAATTTATCATTGTAATGACATAAATGGTTTTATATTAATGAGGTATTTTATTGCCAATATTTTACTAGGATATGAATATTAAAACTAGTTTACTTTTTAATATAGAAACAGGTTTCGTCATTGAAATATGGCAATAACACTTTAGTGCATCACTTGCCGTACCACCTTGCTCATAACAACAATTCCTCAGGGTGACAGCAAATAAATATTGAGTTTTTCTAATGTTTACACAGTTGATGGACAGGCGAACTTTTGATTACGTTTTAGGTATCCGCCATTTTGATTTTCAAATCTGACAGATTTTTTGTTGCCTGCCTGCTGAAGTACAATTTGGACAGTGTCAACACAGCCGCTCGACCACAAGGCCAACCACCGTGTAACGACTATGTAAATGACATTGCAGCCGGGAAAGGGTAGTATCTTCGAGCTAACATCGCAGTCATGAACAGCCAGCTATGGGCCTCTGGGTGACCTGACAGCCAAAGTCGCCGAGTTGCCGTTCAGCTTGCGCATGACGACTTATACAGTGATGGACAAAAGGTAACAGTTGCTTGTCTTTCGGGATAAATAGCATGTAACCTGACGTAAACCCTGTATGAGCTGCCTCGCTGTCAAGTGGTCTGAAGGCGATAACGCTAGTCAGGTCTTATCTGGAGGACATCGTCCCACCTATAGCCGCGCAACCGAGATAAACAACCGACCTATGTTAGCGTTTGATCCCATGTAAACAACGTTTAACACCGGTACCGTGTTGGAATAGTTTGGCAAGGTTAGCATTATAATTTAGTCATTGCTAGCGGGCTGGTTATGATCTGTATTCAAGCTTAGTGAAAGACACAGGACACGCACTGAAAAGGCTTGATAACGGGAGATAAGCTAACTCAACGCGAAGTTCCGTTAACTGTCTCCATAAGCTATTTAACATTAATTCACGTTGATAAGACTATTACCCCGGTAACTGTATTTAATATCCGCAAATAGCTAACAGTAACCGTCACTAGCTGACGCCAGAAGGGCCTGACTTAAAGCCGACCATCGCTGTACGGTGTTTTTAAATTTAAAATCTATATTTGGCTATGGGGAAAGGATGAATTCCCAAAGTTCGTAGTCCAAGCTCTAAAACACCTGTTTGTTTAGCTTCGACATGCTTATCAAAGGGTTGGGTACACAAGGGCAACATACCCAGAGATGTTAATGTTATGCAATCAGTTTAAATGGTCCTTAAAAATTAGCAAATTGTGTTTAAGCCTTAGTTTACAATCTATATGTTTCCCATGGGTCCTATATGGCTGCTGACTTTGCGGATTCCGACGTCATGTCCATTTTAATGCCGGGATGTAACCGCAATTTAGACAAACATGCTGGATCAGCGTCATGTTCACCATGGCAATCAGTTATGTGATAATGGACTGAATCATAGGACAATTTTATTATGATGGATTGATCTTTACTGTGCCTGTGGTCTGTTTTGATTCATGAGGATGTAAGATAAAGATTTCTCCCTTAAAGCCATTGGCCAGTGACAGCTCCTGCCTGCCTCATACAGTGTTCAGCTGTCATCATCACCACACCTACTCTCAAGTTTGCACTTTGTAGTAACACATTTGTCAGCAAATACAAGACTCAGCTGTCCTCCCCCAACTCACTGGCCTACGCTTTTTTTCTTTATACACAAGTATTCATATAAAACAAATCTACACAGCCAGTTGTCCTTCCTCAAGATATTTGTTTTGTTCATCATCATTCCTACTCTAGTCAGTGTTTGATGACGTAAGTGTATTTGTAGGGCCATTCTCAAAGCAAGCTGGGTAATGGCAATACGTAAATGTGCAGCTATAACTCAGTTACAGATGCATTGCTTCCTGCTCTTCAGAGAGAATTGCAATCCTCATGCATGCACTCATGATAACTCTTCTTCTGTTTTCATGCAGAGCAAATATTTCTTGAAACAATTCTTTGTCACTTATTGTTTTTTTTTTATTATTATTGTCTTATTTGTCATTGCCAGGTTAAAGCCAGTCTCTTCCTGGTCTGTGTGAGTGGTGTTAGTATGAAGGAGCTGAATTTGTGTCTTCATTGTGTGAATTTACTGATGCTGGTTGATGTCCAGGCTGTGCAATGTCAATAAGGTAAATTGCTTTTTAGCCAGATCTGAGAGCTGAGGATACTAGTCATTTTCCAAATATACATACCAATATCATATACTGTCACTAAATGAATTGTTCAGCAGTAAAAATAGTGTACTTGTATGCTGCATTTTCATATTAATGAGCACCGTGGCATGTCTTCTTTTGGTCAACAGCTAAGTGTGTGTGCCTGTGAACTCAGCCATGTTTTGGAAGTTTGACTTACACACGTCCTCTCACCTGGAGGCTCTGCTGGACAAAGAGGATGTCACTCTCACTGAGCTCATGGATGAGGAAGATGTGCTGCAGGAGTGCAAGGCCCAGAACAGGAGGTCTGTTTATTGTTAGCTTTAGCATGTCAGCAGCACATTAATATTATTACACATCTACTTACCGTAATTCCTATTGAAGCTAACTGGTATTTCTTTTCTTATCACTGTGAATTTGTAGACTTCTCCTGTTCTTGTGCCAGGACCAGTGCATGCTGGAGCTGGTCCGTATGATTACTACAGAGCCCCCTGCTGGTGTAGAGGAGGTCAAGCGTTTCAAGTAGGTGGTTGAGATGATGTTGGATTGTTGTAATTTGCATTGAAGATGTAGAACTACTTCATTGCCTGTTAGATAATTAGACCCAATCCTGCTCCAGAAAACATTGCTTCCTGGTTTACTTTAGTAAAGTGTACTAAGGTAGAAAATAAGAATTGATTTTCTTTCTACTTAGTGTTACTGCTAGGGATTTTCTCTTCATGTATTACAGGTATCCTAATATAGCATGTGAGCTGCTGACATGTGATGTGGGAGTGATCAATGATAAGCTGGGTAATGAGGAGCCTCTGCTGGAAACTCTGTATGCCTTCCTGGAGCAGCCATCCCCACTTAACCCCCTCCTGGCATCTTTCTTCAGCAAGACAATTGGGAATCTCATCACACGGAAGACTGAGCAGGTAACACACACACACACACACACGCACTCACACAGCTAAATCAAAGGGCATACTCAGAGAAGATGACAGCTATGTGTTTGTGTTGTTGGGATTTAATTCACAAAGTCTGAGGGGTGCTTACAGCAAGATAATGGAAACTGCTCACATTGGGAATTACTCTCAGCCAAGATGGCTGCAAGGTTTTATTTCTCTTGAAATGCCAACAGGCAGGTGTTCAGATGCACATAGTTCAGGTTTAACCCTGTTAGTTGTGCGGTCTGAGGATGTCAAGGTCAGTAAGCCTACATCTGCCAACCAGCATGTTGGTCCAGAGCAACACATCTTGAACGGTGCTTCAAAAACTATGACATTTGTAATGGATTATTATGTTACAGAGAGGATGATTGCAAGGATCATGGTGACCCTGTGACCTTGACCATCACCTTATGTTCATGAGAGTATGTAATGTCCGCTCAGAGAGAGCTTTCTTAAAAGGGTTGTAGTTTGATGAAAATAAAAGACATAGTTTGATGTGGTGATGTAGAGTAGGATAATGGGATTTGTTTATTTCATTGTTAAACAGCCACATTGCAGATGTAAATCTGTCTGACTGACTCAGCCAGGAATGCTAACAAACACAGTCACTTAGTGGAGTTTTATTCACATTTTGTCTAGTCTCACTCACTGACTTCCTTCCTCACTTGCTGACGAATTGGTGTTTCCTGTGTTTCCTGGGTAGTTATAGCAACAGGCAAAAAAATAAAGCACACCGTTACCTTGAATAAAACTGCCGATTTCCCTGGGTTTGAATATTGCTGGGAATATTGTGACTGGATGCAGGAACAGATCATTTGCATAATTTTAAATTGCACTGCTCAGATCACTTAAAAAGGACATTTAAAAAATCATGTTTCTCCAGATATAATATCCCACTCAAGCTAATCTTTTTCTGGCTAATAAATAAAGCCGATGTCAACTTTTGACAGGTTTTATGTCCTTTTCTTAATTTAAGTCTAGAAACCAATTTTCAATTTTTGTCTCATGGTCTTTTTGCTGTCTTGTTTCTTTAGGTGCTTAGTTTCTTGCGAAGGAAGGAGGGATTCCTTTCCTTGGTCCTGAAGCATATTGATACATCAGCCATGATGGATGTTCTCTTAAGACTTATCAGCTGTGTGGAGCCACCCCCTCTTCGACTCGAGACACTTACTGTATGAAGCAAATGGATCCACTTTTATACTTTTACACATTAGATCCTGATGTTGTTTGCAGCTATAATATAATATTTTTCTCAACAGTGGCTGAATGAGGAGAAGCTTGCCCAGAGACTTATAGAGCTCATTCACCCTGAGAGAGATGAAGAGGTAAAAGAATATTTATCTATTTTTATACAAAAGAGTGCCTGATTTCTCTGATTAAACATAACATCAACAGCACTCATAAACATTTGCATGAACAATTTAAGGGAGTGAATGTTCATGAGTGTGTTTCTGTTTTTTGTCTCACAGAGGCAGTCCAATGCATCTCAGACTTTGTGCGACATCATTCGTCTGAGCAGAGATCAGGCCAATCAGCTCCAAGAAATTTCACAGCCAGACCCTTTGCTGACTGTGCTGGAATCGTAAGTCTCTCTCTCTCTCTCTCACACACACACACACACACACACACACACACACACGCACCACTCACACACACATAAAAATCCTCCACAGAATGTGATGGCAGTAATGTTGTGTCTCTACAGGCAGGAGTGTGTGGAGCAGCTGTTGCAGAATATGTTTTCGGGAGAAACCACTGAAAGCTGTATTGTCAATGGGATTCAAGTTCTTCTCACTTTACTGGAAATCAGGAGACCTGTGTGAGTGTGAGACTTAAAGTATTTTTTTTTAAAACTGTGAAGAAATCATACTATCTATTTCTACTTAATAAGGATCATTAATTTCACTAATTTCTTTCACTAATTTCTTTCATCTGTGATCAGTTATTATGAGATCTTACTGATCTGCTTCCTGTTTTTGATTGGGTTTTGTCTCTGATCATGACAGGGTGGATGGTGTGATGGATGCTCAGGGATTTGAGAGAAGTTACACTGTAAACAGCAGCATTTTATTGGCCATCCAACCACAACTGAAACACTTCCATCAGCTACTTCTAGAGCCACCTAAGGTACATTTAAAAAAAAAAAATGCAATCCTCTGTTGGTCTGTTTGATCAGCTGATGCATTAAGTGTTTTTTTTTTTTTTTACTTTTATCGGTCCCAATACACCATTGTAGTTTGGACATATAACACAGTCTGCCTTAATCTGTGAAAATAATTAGGACTATTCAGTTATACACATGGACTACATCTCAGAGATGAGGTTTACTTCCTGAAGCACAGGCTGTAGAGCCAACTGTATGAATGTAACATGTTATGCTGTAATGCTGTGCTACAACTCTATTCCATGAAACATTTCAGCCGCAACCTTAATGGTGCACCTTAAAAACAGTCAGGATGAAATGTAAAAATATATTCTATAAATGATGTTTTTAATAGGCTTTCTCATCTTTAACACTTAGTACAGATGTGGTGTGAGGCTCTTACAATCTCTGCACCATCTTCTGGATGCTTGTGCTTGCATTTTTCTCTGCATGGAAGGGTGGTGCTGATACAGGGTAACATCAGTTTAACCATGAAAATAAACTGCTCGGAGCAGTTTACAGATTCAGCGTAAATTGCAGTGACAGCAGAGCTTGTGTAAAACTTGCCGACCTTTTGTGTTTGAGGTTAATCATTACCTTTCTCTTAGTTACTTCTCTTTGAAGCACAGGTCTCTGTATCCCCTTTATTGTGCATTTTTAGCGAAATCCCATGCTGACTACTTTGGGTGTGCTGGAGGAACCATTAGGGAACACACGTCTGCATGTAGCCAGACTCGTGGCCTCCTTGCTGTACACCAGCTCTGCCAGCCACGCGGTCATAGCACAGGAACTCTGTCGACTTAATACAATGGATCTGCTTCTGGTGAGCTGAGCATTTTCAGAGTGCAGTGTTGAAAAAAGTGGTAGATGTTAAATGTCCCAGTGGAAAATGTATGTCCTTTTTTTTTCAGGACTTGTTCTTTAAGTACACATGGAACAACTTCCTGCACCTCCAAGTGGAGCTTTGTGTTGCCGCCATCCTCCGTCCCTGTGCCCATGAAATGAGGCTTCAGCCCGGCTTGGTAGCCCAGGAAAAGTTCAAGCCTCATCAGGATGCTTCACAAGAACAGGCTTTGACTGAAACTCCCTCTGAACCCCCAATCACCCCTGAGAACTCTGCTCATAATCTCTTGGTGACTCATGTAGGTGTCTGTGCTTGTGTTTAAATTTACTACATTTGATTTACAGGCTTTTTTTTTTATTTAAAACAACAGGTTGTGTTTTTTTTCCTCTCATTAGCTGTTTCAGCACTGCCACCTTGTGCAGAGAATTCTAGAGGCTTGGGAAGAGAATGATAAAATACAGTAAGGAACTCTGAATTGCATAATGTTGTGTCTGCAAACAGGCAAAGGCATATGGGATTTGAGTGTGTTATCTCTGTGTTTAGGTCAGACGGCGGTATGAGAAGAGGGTACATGGGACATCTGACCAGGATTGCCAACACGGTAGTCCACAACTTGGAGAAGGGCCCAGTTCACACACAGATTAGTAGCCTCATAGCAGGTTTGTGTGTAAAGATATGTACTCAGATTTCTAATACTCTAGTAGAAAATTATTTTCTTAATGCTGTTGTTTTTGTGTTTTTGGTTGTAGAGCTGCCAGAGGACTATAGAGGGCGCTGGGAAACTTTTGTGGATCAGACCCTTTCAGAGACTAACAGGAGGAACACCATAGACCTGGTAAACACACAGATACATGCTCATCTACGGTATTCAGTGGCTGGATATTGTAACACACACACTCAAACTTCAAGTGTGATGTTTTTTTCTCCCTCCCAGATTGGCACTGGAAACCCGCGCCCATCCTCAGAGGATGATATAGAGAGCCCCTTCCCCAAAGAACTGACACTACAGCAGGTATACAATAGTAAGCACACACAAAATTACTTGAGGCTACTGTTTTCAGAGATAGTAAACTAAATTGTGATGTGTGTTTTAGGCTTTTTCAGACTACCAGATCCAGCAAATGACTGCAAACTTTGTGGATCAGTTTGGCTTTAATGATGAGGAGTTCACTGATCATGACGACAGCATTGGGTAAGTTAACCAGCACTCGTCTTTGTATGACAGCTAACTACAGTTATTTTGCATCAATTGAGTGATTTGTATTGTCGTTGCAGGGCAACATTTGACCGAATTGCAGAGATCAACATCAACATTGATGCAGGCCAGGACAGTGTGAGTTTATTCACACATTTTTTTAATAAAAAGTTTGTATTTCTGTAATGCATGTAATGCTTGAGGTTGTAGATGGTTTTGTAATTATTTAAGATGTACTGAATTTTATGGCCTTGAGGGGCAAAACACACAGCTGCCACATACTGTGTGCGCAGACAGGTCTACCCTCCTTTTACATTACAAACAAGGCTAGCATCAAAATTTTAAGAACTTCTGGTTCAAGGGTAGCAGTTTTTGCATGGCCACTGAAGTGCACTGATTAAACTTAACACATTTGATTTGTTTACCTGTCTTTTGCAGGCTAATACAGCTGTGTTTGAGGCCTGTTCCAAGGAGAGGATTCAGCCATTTGATGATGATGAAGAGGACATTTGGGAGGAGAAAGAGATCAACTTTGCAACACAAGCCAAGTCCCGCAACAGGTCAGACACACAACACAAATCCAGACGCTCTCAGCAATATGTTATTTCTTTCAGCTCTATGCTTGAAGTTGCATATACACTGAAAATGTTTGATCCAAGGTTTGGGGGATCACGATCATCCCAGAGTCAAGCAGCTGGTAAAACTTGTGACAGGGCAGCAACTTCAAGCACTGAGACCCCTGACAGAGGAGCAGACTCAGACTCTGAGGAAGAGGATCCCAAAGAAGAACTGGATCCTTTTTCAAGCCAGGGCCAGACCGATGCAACAAAGAGTGAGACATATAATATTGTCTATCAATCCATGTCTATTTTAGCCTTAAATGTTAGAACCAAAGCAGTTTTTAGGTGAGTGTCTCATGAAGAGTGTGTGGTACTTTTTATACTCAGACACTGGCTGGATAGCAGACTTTGGGGAGGTGAACTCAAAGGCTCCTGCAGCAGGAGTGGGCTTTTCAGGGTGGGACACCCCAGACTCCCAAACAGCTGCCACAGAAACTGAGGAGAAGGGATGGGCCAAGTTCACTGACTTCCAGCCTTTCTGTTGGTGAGTCGTTGTGTGGTTTAAATCTGAGGAGCTTATTTAACAAACTGCTTGAGATCATCTTTAACTCCTCTTTGATAAAAGATATTCTGATAATACAGCCATAGAATAATATTGTTTTAGCATTACCAGTGAGGTCTTTGTCCCTGAGGTATTTTTTTTTAAGAATCTCAGCACAGGGGACCGTAGACACACTATAATGGGGTTCACTCCTAAATTTTAATGACTGTGTGTCTGGAGTTTATCGGCTGTACTGTATTTTCTTATCTGTTGGACTTATGTCCCCAGCTCTGAAACAGGCCCCAGGTGCAGCTCTCCAGTGGACTCGGAGCTCTGCGGATCAGGCAGCACTAAACCAAACCAGAACCGTAAGTGACTGCAGCATGACTATTTGATATAAAGTGCATACAGTCATGGGGATGATATTTAAACTGACAAACATATAAAAAGAATCCTGATTAAAAAAAAATCAATTTCAAAGCCCTAAATCTTTGCCACTGGTGTACAATGCATCTTCATGATTAAATCCTCTATTGAGTGTAAATTCTGCACATGAAACTAAATGCATTTTATGCATTTGTTTGTAGTTCATTCAAACTGACAATTGCAAATACAGATTTTATACCACAGTGAGCTTTCCAATCTACTATCAGAAAAGTAATTGAAGTGAGTAATGTGACTGCACACATCATTTGGGATAAGTTATATGTTTCAGCAATAGAGAAACAAACTTAAATGCATTTGGCTTCTTTGAACAACTTACAACAATAACTTTCAATCCCCTACATGGACAATGAGTTGACTTCTTCAGTGAAGTGAATGTGCCTCGAGTCAGATGATTTCCTCCTTTATCGATCTCTGCAGCGTGTGTGTGGAGTGTGTGTGTGGCGAGAAAAGCTCCACTGGTGGCATCGGACAGCTCTTCCTCCAGCAGCTCGGACAGCGACGAAGAGGAAGGCAAGACAGAGCCTGCGACCAGTGAGACGGTCACCAAAGAGACCATCACCACAGGAGCTGGCAAGGAGACCATTCGGCTCACCATGGACGCCAAAAATGAAAGGGCAGTCTTCAGCAGGTACACATGCTCACACTCGAATGATGTGCTCTGTCTTGTTTGATGCAGTTCCCCTCTTTCCAGTGTAATTTGAAGCTCTTTTATGGAGCCTTTCTTGTCCTCTCCTCTGCAAACTTTTCCCCACACAACTTTACTTCCACTTTCTCTGTTTTTCCTCTGATGTCACCCTCCTCCTGTCTGTTCCCTCTTTCCCATCCTCCTCTTGACTCCAGAGTTTTCAAACCAGCAGTCATACGGTATGTTGTGCTCCGCTGCTCTGGAGTGTGGAATGTTTTCCTCGAGTTGTATGAAGGATGTTAAAGGGCCATCATAAGATCAGATGTGCCATGTTTTTTTGTTTGCTTGTTGCATTAAACAGGATGCCATGTAACTATTACTTGTGCCTTAATTCAGAGCAAGCACAAAAATACACTAATCCACAAGTGAGGACTTGTAGAGAACCTGCAGGACCTCTGGTCTGGGCTCATCTCATATTCTCAACAAGACCCTATGATTCCCAAGCAGCATTTGGCCCAGTGACAGTCCTCCTGGCATGAATCAGTTCACACAGCATCTTTTAAATCAAATAGTGGTCTGTTGTCTTACTCCTGCACTAAAGGATGAGAGCAGTGTACGACTTTACCCACTGTGGTTATATGACACAGATAATTACTGTTCTAAGCCCTAATTTTGAGAAAAACCAATCTATATGCTTTGTGATATGTTTCCTTTTAGAGCCCCCAAACTACTAACAGTTTATCAAATAGCATGCTATAAACATAAATTGCTACCAGTCCAACATTCTAACAAATCAGTTCATTAGTCAGTAACTAACAAACAGTGCACCTTCAAGCATGCTCAAATACTTGGAATTTGATAGGAACTACATCAGCACAAACCTGAGCAACTGTGTGCCTAATTCAGTTTGATTGTAGTCAGTCAGAGCCACTTACGTGTTGGCAGAAGCAGAGGAGTGGATGAAAAAGGTTGTTATGGTGTGCGTAGTAATGTAGCCTTAAGCCAGTGTGCAAAATGCTTATAAAATCATGCACATCCAAAAAAAACAGTATTGGCTATAATACATGTGTAAAACGGAAAAAGAGTCCAAACAGTACACAGTGTTCAAATAAAAAATTGCTCCCATTTACCACCATGCAATGTTTCAGGCGTGTAGGCAGTGTGGACAGCTAACAGCAGTAACTGGAGAAATTTAATCAATAGCAGGAACTAGTATTTGCTCAGAAGATGATCCCAAACTATTCCATTTTTTTACAGCTACATTTATTGTTGTTTTGCAGTGAAGCAGACAAGGTGCCAGGAGAAGGACTCACCATTAAAGGGAAAGGCCATGAGAAAGAAAGTGAAAAGGCAAAGAAACATGCTGAGGGTCCCAGTCCAACCGCCCAGTCGGCTTCTGTATCACAGTAAGTGTGTGTGTGTGTGTTTGTAGCTAAATTAAGTAGGAGTGATGAGATCACCTGATATTTCTGACTCTAAGTGGTTCCCACAGTGTTAAAGTTGGCTTCATAGACCCTCCTCTTTAAAGTAGATTTTAAATGAGCACAGAGAAACATAACACTTTCAGCAGATGAATGTGAAAACAGCATTCTAGTGTCAAACAGTGAAGCTCAAACATTTAACTGTAGGAACACAAAGGCAGGTATCTCAAAACCTTGACAAATGAAAGTGAACTCGTCTGATTTTTCTTGTCTCCTGTCCTGTTTTCTTTTTTTCAGAGAGATGCAGTCCTCTGCTAATGGACCGGCCTAACAATGCATCACACTCACACACACACACACACACGCACACACATGCTTCATACCTGTCTATTGAACACACAGCCTTGCCACCTTTGCTTCCTGTTAGCAGCCCTCCAATGCCCTTTGTTGTGTTTGAAGAATGGGAGATCCCCAGTGTTGAGGTGAACAGCCCTTAACCGTTTGTATGCTGGATTACACAAATCTACGCACGGGCTCTGTTGATCTCTGCTGCACCTTCATGACGTAATTTTGACTGAACCGCTTCCAAGAGGAATGCGTGTTTTTAAAGAACATTTTCATCGTTCCAGACCCCTAAAGCCAAAATGAGTTATGTACAAACTATAACAAAATGTGATTTTTCCCATTGAGCTTGGGAAAGTATAAGCTCTCTTACCTGTTGTGACGAGCAGAGGCTACACAAAGTGTGCCAGCTGCAGCACTTTAATTTTAAGAAAACAAATGCATAAGTCTGAAATTGAACCTTTTATTTAATTCAACATCAGAATTTTGTTTGAGCGTCTCTCCTCTGTGCGCATTAAATCACAGCCCAGAGAATTTTTCTATTAGAGCATTTGACTGTTTACACTTTAGTAAGTAAAAACTGTATCCAAATAATCAGCCAAGATTAAAAAAGCCAAGATGCTTGCAAAGCTAGCTGCTTTTTTTTTTCCTCTTCAGCATTTCAATGTACAATGCTAGGCAGACGTTTTAATAGCGCTAATGTGTGAGTGCTTACAGTTTGACTTTTTTCAGAAATGCTACCTAAAACATTTCTAAATCCAAGTAAGATTTCTTTGCTTTTTAGAACATAAATTATTTATTTGGAGCATCAGATTTGGGAGCACCATTTGTCACTTCCTCCTCAAGCCTCTGAGAAGATTCATGTAGTTTAGAGGTGTGTGTGTGTGCGGTTGTATTTATATGTGTAGAAGTGTGTGTGTGTGTTTGTGTGTGTGTGTGTGTGTGTGTGTGTGTGTGTGTGCATGTGTTTGAGCTCTGTCTCAGGTACAGAGTGCATCCTCAGGTCAAAGGAGAGAGATATGCAGATACAAAGATAGCACACCTGTGAATCACACACACAAACACACACAGTGCCATACACACATCAATACACAACCAAATCTATGAACACGTGCAAAAAAAGAAAAAAATCCCCCCAAAACACAGAGACGGGCACATACCAATTCATATCACCCTCAGAGCTGTTTAAATGTAATATTGTGAATTTTGAACCTGTATTAGGTTGTGGCTATTCTTGGTAACATGTAAACGTAATATAAATGTAAACAGTATATATAAACATTATATCTATTTTTGGAATAAATCCAATGTATGGGAAGGCAGTTGTTCTGCAGGTTGCAATGTGTGTGTTGTATGTGTGTGTTGTACCGTTGAAATGAGGCAATAATGATGTCTGTGTTTCAGTTAATACCCCAGCGTCAGTTCCTGTTCCTCTGCTCCATGCATCCTACATGGAGGCTTGGGAGTGTGCATGTGTGTGTGTGAATGCGAGTAAGTGGACTGTAGTGTGTCAAGTATTTTATTTACTTAAAGGACAATTTTGGTTTATTAAAACCTGGGTCTGATTTCGATTTTTGATATATGATATATTGATTATCTTTTAGTTTTTGATTGTAAGGCTGACAAAACAAGCAAGTTCAGGTCATAACTTTGTAAAACATCTTTAGCTTTTTCTTTAAGGCTAACTTTCTGACAGTTCATGCACCAAATGAACTGATGAGTCTAAATGAGTCTAAGAACAGATTAGAATGAGAATGAATCATTAGTGGCAGCCCTA
>JAPZDY010000023.1:12701218-12725760 GCA_029783645.1 Ctenochaetus hawaiiensis
TTTTTTAAATTAAAAAAAAAAAAAAAAAAAAAACACCACAGGAGTAGCACCACAGTGAGGCAAAGGAAGGGATGACAATGGGAGAGGAGGGGTGGGGCCAAGTGTTCTTACCCGTCTTGGGCGTCAAACTGAGGTCTGTGTCTGATGATGAGGACTGGCGGCTGCATGGCTTGGAGGGAGAGAAGGGGGGAGGAGAGGAGGAGGAGGTAGGGAGGGCTCTGAAAGGGGTTGGCGGGCCGGAGGATGAGAGCAGGTCCTCACCAAATACCGGCCTGCCAGGAGAACATGACACATACACACACCCACGTCAGTCACCACCTCACCCTCCGAACGTGTGTGTGCATGTGTGTGTGTGTGTGAGAACCCGTATGGGTGTGAGTCTCTGCTGTTGTTTAAGTTAGAAGGTGACTTTTTTAAATGTGTGATTTGTTTTGCTTTGGGTGAGGTGTTTTTTTGAGGTGCTACAAATGGCTGGAGAGCAAAACAGCACGCAGCGGGGAAAGCAAAAATTAGGTTAACACAAAGAAAGGCGCACACACAAATCAAACTAAAGAAAGCAACGAGGCAAAACACAAGGGGGTCAGATTCAACAGAAGATGATGAGCTGAAGCATGTGTCCCAGTAGAGTGAAGCAAAGGTCAGGTGACTGTAGAGAGATCACAGGCCCTTTCTCAGGGCTAAAGTCTCACTGTGATAATTTTTTTGCAAACAGCCAATAATGATGTATAATGATTCAATTGTGAACCTAACTGCCCGCTCTCTATGGCTGGAAAAAGACCTATGAGTTGAAAGGACTGGAGACTGCTATCAACGTTGTCTGACAAACATATCTACCTTCTTCAATGGCGTGATTCCTCTATCTACACCATGACTTTATTGCTACTGCAAGGCTATCTATTTCCTTCCCTGCCTCTGCGTACCAGTGAAGATGAGTGTGGGAACAGAGACAGAGAAGTTCTGGGACAGTCTCTGGGAGCTGCAGGTCGAATGCACTGGGCTGTTGTGGGTGGAGCGGCATCCATGGGCAAGGGGAGACCTGGGCCAATCAGCACGCAGAGAGAGGAAGACAGAGGGCCGATTTGGACACAAGTAGTGAGAAAGGTCCCAATCCGAATATCCAGAGGAAGAAAGAGACGCACACAAGAACCAACAACCCAACATTGCAACAGAGTGAAAAAGGAGACAAAAAGGAAAAGGAAAAGATTTTACATCCCTTCTTTGCCTCCGCAGGAAACTCATGCATAGCTCTTATAGCTCATGGCAGTGCACTCTCTTAAAGAGCTCAGTCTTACACAAACAAACACAGCAGGGATGCAAACAACAGAAAAAAGGCCCAAACAGGGCGGGAACAAGCTAACCTGTAGAGAAATTTTGAAAAGATGTACCCAGATGAACCTCCCCCATTATTGCTGAAACATCCATGTTTCAAGTTTTGTTCCAACAAAGAGGCAATCTGCACACCTTATTCTGGACCCTGGAAAATTGTGTAGGGTATGTGTCACTATTTTCTGACATTTATTTTCTGACTTGTTCTTCTTCAGTGAAGTTTTTTGTAAATAAGACTTGGACTGTTAAAACGAAAATTAATAAAATTAATCATTTAATCTTCACGTGTTTGATGTGAATCAGTGTCAACACTGAAAAGAGACTTTTTGAACATTTATACGACTTAACGATTTTTTTACAGAATGTACTCAGGCCCAATTTTTGGGCTTGAAATTTAATCGAAGAATTGGAATTTTGAAGAATACAAATAACAAGAAAAGTGAACATTGTTATTGTATTTTGAAAAACAATTTTAGACAAGAGAAGAAAATTCCTACAGAAATTGTTGCATGAATGCAGTGGCATTAAAGTTGCTTCAAAAGTTAATAATAATTATGTTCAAAGACACAGAACACTTAAATAAAGGAAATGAATGAAATAAATCTGATTTTAAACTTACAGTACTGTAAACTGGGAGCTAAACTGCATTGCTTACTTAATGGCCATTACTTAAAATTAGGAAAATTTCATGGATAACACTGACTTAATCTTGCATATTATTCTTAATCTCATTGGATAGTCTCATAGTAGAAGTTTCTGTTTTAAAAAGAATTACGTTGCAAAAAAAATGCTGCAGAATAATCGAGAATTTTGTGCAGAAGAACACGATATTCTTTAATTATCAAAAATCTTTTAAATTAGTGTAATATGAAGCTACAATTTTTTGCCAGGGTATCTTAAGTTTTTTGACCAGTAAAAGAGGAAGTAAGCTTACAAAAATATGTCTTCAAAATGACGTAATGTATAGAATGACATACCCCATGTGGACTATGTGAAACATCCACATGATTACATCGGGGCAAGATAAGAAGTGATTACCCAACAGCGTTTAGATCCCTGATACAGACAAACTCACACACAATAGCCATGTTTCCATCAGGGTATATCATTGTGTATTTTGAGGTATTGCATTAGCACAGAATGATGGAGATGGCAAAATGTGACAATCCCCCTCACCCCAATTTTGTAAGTTGACTGACTTTTTTATTCATCCCAAATGACAGTGGTTGGCTGTTTATTTCCATGAGTGACCTCTATTTTTTCTACTCTGTTTATTACACCACCTTCTGACAATAATGTGTGTTGCCTATCCTAGTTTATTCATCCAAAACTTGTTTCAGAAATGCACATAATTACTAGTAACATTACAGAAGTTTGCTTCAATTTGCTTGACAATTAAATGGAAACAAGGCTAATGACACACAAATACAAAGTTACAAAGACTTATATATTATATGAATGCAAACAAGACTCATACATGCACTCAACTGTATGTTATGTTATGCTACGCTTACAGCACTAGAACATGCAGAGGCAGAGCAGGGTGCCATGCAAGGGCAGTCTAAAAGAGCAGACAAGGGAGGAGGGGGGTTGAGGATGGCTGTGTGTGTACTGTACAAGTGTGTGTCTCAGGTCCATGCATGAAGTACAATTAATTTCACTGCAAGTCTTTATTCTACTCTACAGGGACCAGGCAAAGTGTTAACAGAGCTCAGTAAACATGAGTTATTATACGTTTGCATTAGCACAAGTAGGACAACAAAACTAGGCAATACCACTAAATTAAGTTTGTTCATTTTACACTGTAAATAGGTGCTAATGAATTATACTTCAAGCATGGACCATCTCAGCATGTTTGTGCTGTTAGTTTCATGATGCAATAGATAAAAAACATTGAACGCACAAACTAAAAGGAAGAATAAAAAAAACTGAGACACACACAGTAACTGCTAGACTATTGACAGGCGTACCATACAGTATTCTGTATTTTGTTCACACACTCTCCCTCTCATGCAAACACTAATCATCTTTCCTCATTCTCACAAGCTAGATTTACAGTGAAATTTGCAGATAAAGGGACCCAGGGTCCATGCTTGTGTTGCTGGGTCATACTCACTCCTTTCCATCCTTGGAAGGGGAATTGCAGGCATTGGAAGCAGGGGCTGTGTTAGGGTGCATGTGTATGGTGGTGTTGGGGGCGCTTCCAGAGCTGAGTTTGTCCAGTGTGCAAGCAGTACCAATGGCCCGCACCACAAGGCCAGACTCTCCCTCCAGGTCAAAACGCTGCAAATAGCCCACCACTGCATTCCCCCCCATCTCCAGTACTTTAAGCCCTATTTTCCTCTGCAACTCTCCTGAGTAAGGGGTAAAACACACATTTACCACATTAACAGGGGAGATCAGAAACATGAAAGACCAAATTCCTATTCACTACACATATATGAGAAGAGGATCATTTGAATTTCCTTACCAGACATTAGAGAGATGAGCCTCTGACGGGCCTCATTAGAGGCCCGAGGAGTTCTAATACGGTCGATCCACTGGTACTCTGGGTCTTCATTCACCACAAGTTCCTCAACAAACCCGTGCACCATTGCTGCCCGGTAGCACTTTGGAATGGATGTGGCTGCCGTACACAATAAGATTCAGAGTTATAGGATTTTGAATTAAAAAAGGTTTCTATTTTAACATCTCTTCTGCTTAAAACATCAAAAATAAACTGTCAATTATGATTTAAGTTAAAACATCTATGATGGATTGCTTCATGAGTAAGTACCCACTCTACTGCCAATTTGCATCTTATGCACACTAAAATGTCTTGTCACATATTTTTAAGCTGCATAAAAACAAATATAAACCAAAACTCAAGTCAGACATACTGCAGAAGAACTTGACCCCACAGGAGGACTGTCTGAAGCGGTTCAAATCGTTAAAAAGTTCCACTTTGACAAGGACATTGATCTCTCCTCTGATACCTAATAACAAATAACAGAAGGAAACACATTCATACATACCTTGCAATAAGTAATGATACATTAATGTGAAAAAAGTGCATTTATCTAGGTCAAATTATTTTAGTCTTCTACCATGGATGGTATCATAGATGGGAAACCAGCCAGAGATGACAGAGGCAGCCTCACTGCACAGCAGTGGGTCAATGTCAATGTAAACTTTCCCTATGGCATCATTTGCACTATAAGTGTCATGGTCCAACACTGTGACCTGCAACGGCTCATCCTGCAAGTCCTCATCATCAACCTAGATGCCAGGAGAAAATAGAAAGATAGCAAAAAGAAACAAAGTCAAGAAAGTAAGAGAGGTTAGGATTGCTCAAGTTAAATACACTTATCCACACTGGGAGATGCAGTAAATATTACTACCACTGCATGCCATGTTTAGACAGAAGCTTAAAGGCATTCTACCTCAAATTTAAACCACTCTGAGTTCCACTGAGGATTGAGGGATTTAGGACAGACATCTGTTTTGAAAGTTGTGTTTCCAAACTTAACCTATGGAATAAAAGGGACAATGCACAATTTTTAAAATGTTGAAGAACCATAGTAAAACCAAAGCTTGTACAGATATGAATGTTTTATTTATTTGTTTATTTATCTTTGTTTTGTTTTGTGTTTTTTTTTCTAAAAATATTTTACTCTACACTCACTCACCTCTACAAAAGCATCAGTTAAGTCACTGGCTCTGTCCATCACAGGCAAGTGGCGCCCTGCCACAATTTTGGCCTTCAGTTTTCCAGGCATGATTAAGCTTCAAATTGAACTGTGAACAAAAATAACAATGACAACCCAAAATATTTTCGTGGATTTTCAAATGCAGTAATAACAGCTGCTGTCACTAACACTGTGGACTCAAAGGGTGGGCCTCTTAATTGCACGAGCATATGTTGTTGACAATGGCCAGCCCATTCCTCTGTTGACATGCTCACTAGCTAGTAAGTTAGCTTCCCTCTGCTGAAAATTAATATTAAGTCTCCAGCTTACTTCTAAATCGCTTCTCGACTTGGTTCGAAGTTATTTATTAAACTGTTGTGTATGAACCTGAAAGCAACTGTCAGTTAGCTAAACTGTGTTAGCAAAGCAAGGCTAGCAAGAAAATCCACTTAGGTTAACTGCATTGCGGTCACAATCTCCTTAGCTCCAACGTTACCTGCCCTGATCGGCCATGTTTTTTGCAATCATGCCGCAAAGCCACCACCCACGTAACGACATCATGCTTATTCAAGAGCAAACAGTATCATCCTTACCAGTGCTATGATATCAGAAGGCAGCTGTCAAAGTGGCAGCAGGCTCCTTTAACTCAGACATTATCGTTGACAGCCCCCCGCTGCTCTGACCTCCGTGTCTCTCACATAGCACGAGACGTAATTTCCCTGTACACCAGGCAGCAAAGTGTCATGATAAAAGTACCCCTTCGGTGATATTACGGCTAATTTGACTCGGGTGTACCTTGACGTTACGTACTTAAAGTCTTTACGCTACACATGTCGCTGCTTAACGCGCTACGCTAACGGTTCAATACGAATACAGCTCGTGGTGAATGAGTTTTAGGGGATAGTCTGAGATGCCTTCGGGAACACTTCGTAAGCTCGAACTTCCGTTTAAAATAATACACCACTATTTCTCAGTTTAACTAAAAAGTAACAGAATAAATTTTGAACAACTGGTCCCACCGTAAATATTTATTTCTATTAACATACATAATAGGCACTTGAAACACACAACGGCCAATGTTGTTATATTTACGTTGTTACATTTGCTGGAAGTGGCAGTATTACGAAGATACGCAAAGGCAGCGTAGGGTTTGTCTTGGACATGCGCAACTTTAACAACCAAGTCCCGCTGCATCTTGCGCTGGTTGGACGGTGAAGGAACTTACTCACCGAGGGGGTGTCACTGAATACGTCAAAAAAAATCCATAGTTTGTTGACGTCTAGTTCTTCCTGTCAAAACTTGACAAAAATGTCATGAGAAACTGCCATATCTATTTAGTGAATTAGAACATGGTCAAAAGTCAGTAGAAACAGGTGAATATTGTATTTTCAAAGAACCGTTTACGGTTAGCAAGCAGCTCTCTCGCTCCATCACTGTCCCTTCACTTCCCTGTCGTTTCCCTTTTGTCTGTGGATTGCTACAATGGAGGGAAATTACATTTTCTATCCACCATCTCTTCTGTCTTCTATGTACAACCACAAATAGCTACTGGTTAAGAACCTAAGTGACGTGCCTTGTCGATGTGTGTCTGTTTATGGATTTCATTCGCACCGTTTCAGTACTATGGACAGTGCCACATCAACAAAAGAACCTCACAGTTTATCAATAATTATATCGCCATTTTACAGTACACACACTAGCCTGCTTAACTGTGGTGCTTACAATGTCTGTTACAAACCATATGTCAATTTCCTCTTGGTTGCAGACAGGCAGTAACGTACCTCAAAGCTAATGGCAGTTGCTATAATTAGCTCACGTGACGAACACAAGACTCACGCGCTATATGGGTCACCTGACCGCTCTCTCTGATATATGTCTGTGCCATTCCTGGAACTATAAAGATCATCCTAAATTACCTTCCTCATGTATGACCTTCTGTAGTGTACGTTAACTACCTCTTCTCAGCTGGAACAAAGTTAAATTTTACCTCACATGGAGGCTAAAATTAATGGCCTCAGTTTTTATTACAATACATAAAATAGTAACAGAAAGACAAGTAGATGAGGAGAAAGTTACTGATCCAACGATATCTGTGATGTGGAAGTTGTGTTGCAGGCTTTCTTGTAAGGCTGCAGGGTACACTGACTATTCTTGTTAACATCTGTGCTGAGGTCATGTTAGACAGAGGTGGTGCACATGTCTCAGAAGACAACTGACGCCATGCTGCTCACAAGAATTACTTATTGTGTCTTGCTAATCAACTACATTTCATCATATTCTTTTATGAGATATACACGCATCTTATTACCTTTATTTTATCTTCATCTTTTATTTATACGTGACACAAACTAAGGTACTTGGAAAGGTCGTATTTATCAACTTCAGATTTTTGAATTATGTTCAGCATATTGATATCAAGGCACAGGATGGTTTAGCACAACACTTAACAGACATTTATGATTTCCTGATAAGAGTATTCAAAACATGTCTTTCTTAGGATTAATAATAATAGCTTTGTGATTCTCTTTTCCTCTGCTGCCAACATCAGGTGGACCTCTAAATTGTTTATAATATGGTACTTTTGTCTGTGACCAAATACCTGAAAACTAATGACATTACCATCATGTTCAGCTGTAGCCTTTGTTTTTGCACCAACTAGTAAATGTCAGGATGCTTGGTAAGCAGAAATGGTAACGATTACACCAGCGAGACATCAGCATGTCAGCATTTTCAGTGCGAGCATGTTAGCATGCCATAGTTGGCATTTATCTCAAAATCTTAAAGCACCTATGTTGATTACCATGAATACATAACACAAGTTACAGCCCCTCAAAGCTTCTTGCATGGCTATTAAGACTTAAAACATTGTTTGTTAGAAAATACAACACTAATGAAGGGCCTAAACGCTCAGCTTAAGTTTCTTTTCCAAGAAACAGGGACTTCCCCAGGTCATTTACTGAGGGACTAAAGCATAGCATTAACATTTACCGTTAGCCCAATGTTTTTCCCACCACAATATTTTCTCTGCAATAGTATTGGTACAATAATGACATACTATAGCAATGTAATTGCATATCAATGCTAATGTAAACATCCTGCAGTCATGAAAAAGGTCCTTGAGTCTGTACACAAGGCTGAAGAGGACAAACCTTCAGGTCCAGAAATACAAATAAGTATCCATGAATTCTTTACAAACCACAGAGAAAGAGGTGAACTTATACACACTTTCAGCTGGGTTTTACCACTGTCTCTGCTTCTTCCTGATCATGTAATATATTTAGACAAATAGGTGTGTATGGTTAGAAAATACCAGAACATCCATATTTAATTTTTTTTACTTTTCAATTACTGGCAATAATCTAGTTCCTTGTATAGAATTTGTAAGAATTTGTAATTCCAACAGGAATCTGCATAGTCCTGTTGTAAGATGACTGGTACTGGTGTTTTATACATGTAATTTCCTTGAGAAAGTGCTAGTGTATCATTGAAAACAGCACAATAAGAAAAAGAAAAGTAAGAAAAGCACTCTTAGATGCTCTTTTTAAGCTACCACAGTCAAAATCTTTGATTTTATTACCACCTGATGGCCAGTGGGTATAACTGCATTCAAATCATATTTCTTTGTCACCCGATTCGACCATTCAATATAACAAGGATTACTCCCAGAAACGATTTCTATAAAACAAAATCAAAAGCTGCAAATCATGACTCATATTTGTTTTATGGCCTATTGAAATGTGAGAAATTGTTAAATTTGAAACAGCAGAGGCCAAGATATCCTGACTTTGTGTGTGGGTCAAGAGCTAAAAATGTTGGATCCTTAACCACCCATAAAGCAGCTCAACAGGGTATTTATTGGAGCCTAGTATTTCCCACTTTGTTGCAAACTCAATTGGGCTTAAAGGTATTGTTTGCCCAAGCAGAAAGTACTCAAATAATGTCAATTAAGTGGATTCCTCAGACTTGAAAACTGTTTTCAGAGCATGTGTAGTACTTGCTTTTTCTCTTTGAACAGCAGCTCTGCCTTCATTGTGTGGATGATAGGCATAATACCAGAAAGGCGATTGCTATCAGTATCATTATCATTACTATCAGTGACAAAAAGAGCACTCATTTGTGTTGTTCTCGTCTAAGGCTTCAGACATAACCTAATGTTTGAGATACAATAGTATCTGCATTTTTAAAATGTAAGCTAGGGTGACTCATGTTTTTGTGTCCTGAAGCATACACACATGACTACAAGGTCATAAATGTGTTGCATACATGCCCACACGGTCAGGTATCCATGTATAACATTGTGATATTTATTGCCCACCCACTGGTCAGATGTACTAAATATGTTGTTTACCCTAAGATAGACACTTAATTATCATTGCATGGTAACCACAATCAAATTAGGTCTGGCAGCCATCCACCCTACTCTTGTCAGATGACACAGTCAAGGATATGAATGACTAGTAGGCAAATTATTTATATTAGTTTCAGATTGGAATCTACTGTTGTTATTAGGATACCATCCTTTCCAACTGAGGTGTTAATCCCAACAGTCAGCTAAGAGTTGTTGAGTTAACAAGCGGAGCTTTCAAGCTGATCCCAGTGACCGGCCAGTAATTTCTGACTGGGAGGCGTCAGGAGGCCAGCTGAGAGAGCAGCTGGAGAAAGAGAAGACAGCTCACTACGTTCTTGTTTCAAGGTACCACAGATGACATTCTGACAGGAGTCTGCCCTTGAAAACACGCTGCTTGATACATTTAAGATTTGTCTGGATCAAATTGCTTTGCAATTTTTTAACATTCAGAACTACAAGTTGTATTTTTGTGATTAACAGGTTTTAATTATTAATTGATTAAAACTAGATTTTTCTGAGAAGAGAATGTGACTGTGCTGATACTTTTACCCTGTCAGTGGAGTAGCCAGTATTCAAGTAGAGCTCTATCGTTATTTATATAGGCCGTTATCAGAAACATCAAGAGGCTTCACAATCTGGACAGCAAATGACATCCTCTATTCTTCTACCCTTGAGTGGAAGAGGGAAAACTTCTCCTAGTAAAAACCTCCTTAACAAGGAAAAAAAGGGAAAAAAAACCTTGTGGAAGGAAGTAAAGGAGGGATCATTCCTAATAAAATAGATGTGCTTACAGAACAGACGGGCATCGTAGTCCATCACTCAAGATGATAAAATTTGAGATGAAGCGGGAACAAATAGAGAATAAGGATGTTTCAACCTTGTTTTTTCAGGAAAGTTTAGACAGAGATTTAAAAAATAAATGTTGAGTTCACAAGAGCTAGACTAGAGAGACTGGAAGCTGAGTGTGAGTCATTTCTTGATAATTCAGTAACTCAAGGACTTTTTCTGGAACCAGAAAAGTTACTGGAGTGATTCATCTTCTCGGTAAAAGATCTTTGGTGCACAAGTCTGACATATAAAAGCAAACTGCTGTTCTTAGATACCAGATTTATTTTATATTGTCATACATTGATACATATTCTGATTTGACAGGTGCTGTTTCCTCTTTATCACTGGACTATTTTTTTCCTTGTTTTTGGATCTAGCAGGGTCTCAACTGTTTCTTTCTCAAGGGTTCAGCAATGTCAAGTAGGTAAGTTTCATCATGACAAAAGGTTAAGTTCTCTCCTCCAAATTGTTTATTTGTCTATGAAGATTTTTTTTTTCAAAATAACAACAGTGCTTCTTGTTCACTTGTGTATCTCTGATTCCTCTGGTGCAACAAACTCCATATGGCCATTACAGTGATGTAAGTTACAGCCTGTGTGTCTTTTCCTGCCATCTAACCTAAGCAATAGAGAAAATGTATTGGAGTTTTATGTTTAATGGAACTTTAATTTCTTTCAGTATACACCAGCTCCCATGGCCCCCATGGTGGAGACAAAGGTAGTGATACTTGTTTGAAGTGCCATGTCCGGTAGTCATGTGTTTGCTTGTTTAAAGGACTAAAACTTTACACTTTTATTATAACATTCCCTTAACAGTTGGAGCATGGTCTCTTACTCACTGACTATTTGTAAGATCAAATGCTGACGTATTTTGACACCAACAACAGTGCTAATAAATTCCTTCTATTTTGGTTTTGAGATAAGATACTGTAAATGTGTAGAAAATAAAAGTTTGTATTGCTCTTTTTGTCAGTGTCATATTGGCATATGTTTTTATGCATAAAAAATTCTCCTTTGCAAAGCTGCTGCAGTGTATTGAGATGCTAAGATCAACAATAATATAAATTTACATTGTCAAAGCACATTAGTGATTGAACAGCTATTGCAACAAGACTGGTAAGAAACTGGTAATTATACCAAACTTAAAACCTATTTTAGCCTAAAAAAATGCAATCAATTGGACAAAATGTTCAAATCGCATCATTATATCCACAAGGGCAGGTGTAAAAAGTCATGTTTTGTATTGTTTTCAGCCCAAATGCAAGATTTCAGCATCCCGCAAGCTCTCCCTGAAGGTAAGTACTGTATAAAAGTATGTTCACTACCAAGTGTTAGTTTATTTCCTGGAGAAGTCAATCAAATCGATTAAAAAGACACTTATTATTCACCAAAATTTAAGGCTTCTTCTCTCCTTGTTTCCATTTTATTCATCCAGATCCTTTTGCTGACTCGTGCAACGGAAGAGCTGGAGGCAGAGAAGGCAGCAAGAGAGGAAGAAAAGGTTCGCTACCTCGGAGAGAAGCTTCCACCACTGCAGCTAGCTGGTTTAAACATGGAGGACCTTTATGTGAGGATCAGGAAAAACTGTCAGATGAGTAATGACAGCATACCACCTAAGAGAGTCTTGCACTTAAATAAAGGGTTGATACTTGTATTTGTAGAAGCTCTGCAAGCAGATGCATGCAAAGATTGATACGGTGGATGAGGAACGTTACGACTGTGAGGCCAAAGTCATCAAGAACCACAGAGATGTATGTTACAACCCGTGCTCCATGAAACACCAGATTTAAATTAAAAACATTAATATATAAATACATTGTGAAAATGAGTTTTAATTAACAATAGTTCACCAGCTAAGCTTTGCACAATCTCCAGATCAATGAACTGAATCTAAAGGTTCAGGACCTTGGAGGAAAGTTCAAGAAACCAGCCCTGAGGAAGGTGAGAGTGTCGGCAGATGAGATGATGAGGGCTCTTTTTGGATCCAAAAACAAGGGCTCCATGGACCTGAGGGCAAACCTCAAATCTGTAAAGAAAGAGGACATCAAACAAGAGAAGGTATAGTCACTCAAGCAAACATACATCCAAAATCTTTAAAAAAAACAAACTACAAAGCCTAATGGTCTGTGTGGGTGTTTTGATACTGCAGGAGCTGACCATGGAGGTGGGTGACTGGCGTAAGAATGTGGAAGCCATGTCTGGGATGGAGGGCAGGAAGAAGATGTTTGATGCATGAAGTTAGCAAGTAATAAGTGATTAAAAAATGGAACAAAGCTAAAATGAAGTCATAGTAATTGATAAGGCTCATCTGCTGTTAATTTTGCCTCATTGCAATGTTTCATGCATTGGATTAGACTTAGACTTAGTGTTTGCCAATAATTCTTATTATGTGTATTTAGAAGCTGCAGCTGTTTTGACTAAAGTGTAATAAATAGAACTTTCAAGCCAAGATGGTTTGTACTCTGTTCCCAAAATGATAATATGTGAAATAGCTTTGTGAATGCTCAGTATAATACTGCTGTTATATAAAAAATACACTAAATCTGCACATATTGCCTCTCCTTTTGTTCCATCTACTTTTACAATGGATTTTGAGCAAATATGTTAAATATTTCAGCTAAATGTAACCCCTACTGTAATTGTGCATTACCGTAGAGGTTACTGTTGGTGAGATCTAAATTTATTTGACTATTGCAAAGAATCCGACAGACACAGTATTGAAGTAGTGTGTATATTTGTTTGCACTTGACTTTTACATGTCTGTTTTCCTTTTCCACGGTTATGAAGAGGGTATTGAAGCTGTTTTCAAGTACAGTGACAAAGTACCAGTGATTGTTTCTGTCAGGCTGAGGATATACTTAGCCTTTCCTCTTGACTGGAATGAATTCCTCTCCAATAATAAACAGCAAAAATTGTCACACACTTGTAGCTGTCCTTGGACTGACATCATGTTGTCAGGAAGACGAAGGCTGAATGATACAGTGTATTGGTATGGAGTCTGCAGCCTCCAAGGAATTTCAGAGTGCTCATGAGCAGCCTGTGCCTGTGTGAATGCCAGCGTATAGTCAGGTGGTTATTCTTGGTGTGTACAGCACACTCATACATCAGATGTGCAGTCTCTCCTCGTTGTTTATTTTGAATGGAATTTTTAAGAGTTTTGGCCACATTCCTCTGAATCATCAGCAGTTATGAAATGGAAAAAGCTGCAACATCTAGTAGACCCAAACTGTTGACACCCATGACTCTATACAATACTAGAAGAAGAAGAAGAAGAAGAAGAAGAAGAAGAAGAAGAAGAAGAAGAAGAAGAAGAAGAAGAAAACTTATTTATAGAGCACTTTTCAAATTTTGTTACTGAGTGCCTAAAATAAAATATTTCACAACAATTAGAATAATAATTTTAAAAAAAACAGAAAAAGAGAAAAAAACATATTTTAAAGAAATAAAAACATTCCAAGTACAATGAAAATTTAGATAAATTCTAAACCTTAGCAGATAGAAGTATGTTTTAAAGACGGGAATTAAGACGTCACTGCATCAGCTAACCAGATTTCCTCAGTCAGATAGTTTCAAAGCCTCAGGGCTCTGACTGCAAAAGCTTCATCCATTGTAGTTTTCATCTTGGAATCTGGCACAAAAGTTAAAATCTTTTTTTTAACATTTCAAAGATGACAAAAACATGACTGTATAAGTTTTTTGGTGTGCTACTCAAAGCTTAAATTACTTTTAAATAAAATTCCGTGATGTCTTCCAACAGGTTTGATAAATTCCACTGGAGAACCAGCAGATGGCAGAATTTGCTTTGTCATGTGGCGTGACCCAGTGACAAAGATCTCCATTTTCTTTGTTTATACAACAAACTGTTAACAACAGGGGACATTCCATCACTTTTAATACAAAAATGCCTGTATTATGTGTGTGCTGTAAGATAATCTCATATTTAATACTGTTTTAAAAAGTTCAGAGAAGGTCATGGACTAAAACTCATTAAAACTAAAGTATCTTGGTGCTGTTGATGGAGATCATAGCGATTGACTCCTCTTCATTAGTAAACATTTCACAGACAGCATCACTTTCAGCTTAGGGAACAAAGAAGAGATTGATTTACCCAATGAGTGACAGGTGTGAATAAAATTTTAGTATTATGCTGAAGGGCAGAAATAAGCTTTTATGAATGGGGTATTCTCTGTTCTTATCCTTAATCATATTACTGTAGCTTAATAATAATTCCTTCATATCATAATGTACTTGGAGACCAGATTTTTAAATTATCTGTGTAGGAGGTATTTCAACTACATGATTTATTTCAAAAGCTTGTATCACAAATTGTGATAACTCTTATTATTAAGTTATTAAGTCCTTAAACATGTATTCTTCATAATACCTCTTTTAACAGTATCAGTTGGTCCTATATCATCTTAGTTCACTGTTTCCACAGCAGAAAACTACTAAAAAATAAATATGACAATGAAGGAAAAAGACATTTATTCAGAGTTTTGTCAAAAAAGTGAACAGAGTGTACTTCTTAAAACCCAAATCAATGCCCACATTCACTATTTCTGATCATCAACTCACTCACACAAAGCAAATCCAACACCCACAGTATTATTATTTCACTCCCAACCCCCAAATTAATAAATGACTTGAGTCAAATGACTTGGTTGCAAAGTTGCAAAATTTGCTGACTTTAGACTTGACTAAAATCAATTTAACTTGGACTTTCACACAAATGTCCTTTCACCCCAGTTAGACTTGAGCCTTTTGACCTGAAATACCTGAAACCTTCCCCTGAAGCCAAAGATTAAAAAGAGTTAGTTCAAAAAAGTGCCAGCAATCTATTCATTTCCATTCACAATTTACATTATTAAGCCCCAGAAGGAAAATGATTACACAAAAATAATGTTTGTGTACAAAAACTGTGTAATGGTCAAAAACCTAATAAACATAAACACAAAAAAAAATTTGCAGTATGAAGACACAGGTATTCCAAAACTACAGATTTTACACAACCAGTTTAAACTTTGTTTGACATTTGCACAAAAACTTGCATCGAGAATGTTTAGTCACAGATCTGTTGAGAAAATGAAGCTACACTTAGTGAAGAAAGCAGTAAAACATGTTAAAGACATGAAACTCAAAAAGACTAGGGACATGTCAGTCCTAACTTTGGACTTGACTCCGGACTTGCCTGCTTTAACCCCACTTAAGTGCAAAGACTTGAGACTTAGTTGTGATTTCCAAAACACTGACTTGGTCCCTGATGGAAAAAAATCTAAATCACTTAGTCTAAGCAGGGACACAGTGCAAGGATCCCCATTATCAACATGAACTTTTTTGCCCTTTTTACAGAACCCAATTTTTCAACAATAAGCCAGAACTCGCACCATCATTCAGTCTAAATGCTGATGACATCTTGTTATATATGACAAATCCTTCAACATCACCTCCTTAGCAAGGTGTCACATTTTAGAGGAAAGGTTCAGGAAACCCTAACGATATGTCAGACATGATGCACCAGATTTTACATTAACCTTTGTCTCCCATCAGCTTCAGGTTAACCACTATTGGGCAAGCAACTCCAGCACTGCTTGGCTTGATATTTAATAGACCTTCTGAAAAGATCTCTCCCTTCAGCATATTGCATTTGTAAAGAAATTCAGGTGAGACCATCAGCAGCCCTAAAACCAAACTCCATCAATACCACTCTGTCAGGTGGAAAGCAAATGACATACATAACCCAAAGCTACACCTCTCTAGTCTCAGTCCAACATAGCAGAGCCCTAAGTTTAAAATCAGCAAGGAGCTCCACAATCTACCTGAGGAGTAAGCAACCTGGAGAACCTTTTCAGCTGCACCTCATGACCTTTGACCCTCTCTCTCAAACATAACTTATGAGTGGTACCCCCACTCACCCACTCACCCTCCACCCTTTTTTCCTTTTTTTTTCTTTTTTGTTTTAATGTCTTTATGTTTGCGTTATTTTGTGATTACTCCTGTTGTAAGGAATAAGAAATATAAAACATACATAGGCAATGTAAATTATTTAAAAAAAATATTTCAAAAACCTTGTCCCTGAGAAAATATAGACTCCAGAACAGTACAAGAAGGCAGAGGTAAACTCCCAGCAGTAAAGGAAAGAATGAGGTATATTTAAAAACATCAAAATAACAGCTGAAGAAACTGTAACAGATCAAAAGGGAAAAAAACATCAACTATTCTGGTCAAGCAAGAGACCAAGTTTCAAAAGCATCAATGCTTTAACCAAGACAAAAACAAGAAAAAGGTCACGCATTTTTTGTGTTAGAAATAAAACCCAGCAACAAAACATAAGATCATGAATTCTGTTGTTTTTTATCCCTCTCTATATGACTTCATATTAATATAGCTATTTCAAAGGACTAATAAGGCACATCGACTTTGTTATATAAACCATAAAAAGGCGCCATTAGTCTGATCTCAAATGACAATAAAACAATACAATAAATACACAAGATTATTTGTCACCCACTACAGATCTTGTCTGTATTTTCCATGTTGACAGTGAAAACAATGTTTCCTAAAACTTAGCATGTGGATCAATAAAAAAATAGCGTGAACTGGCTGCATGGACATATTATTACAGTAAAACCACTGACTAAAAATTGCCCTTAATGTTATATTTACATTAACAGGAGCTTGTCATTTAGAAAAACAATCACTGCTTCTGGACTCTCCTGCACAAACATAAAGCAGATGTCCTTCAACTCAACTTTCAACTCCTTGACTGTCTTTGGTAAGTGGCTGTGTAGAATAACAGGCAGAAATAGAGAAAATATTAAAAATTAACATAATAATGCGTTGTTTTCAATTTTCGGATATTTGGTCAATGTTTCCCGTGGCATACCTCTCTGTATTCAAGTCATATAAGAAAGGAACTCTTCTTATCTCATAAAACAAAATGCTACGAGCATGAACATTACTTAAATAATTAACAAGTATTCCTGTTTAAAGCCTTTCCCATACTAGCCCTATGTGGCCCCTTTACCTGAATTAGACACATTCACAACAGTAGGCACAATTTATAGTGAACACAACAAATAGAAGTAGGCACTTAAGTTAGGCATGCTTGTCTTAAATGTTTTTTCCAATTCCTAGACATGATATTAAACTCAAATGAGAAAAATGTCATACAACATGATGTAATAAAATAGTAATTTACGACATGACAAAATAATGTATTTATGCTACACACAATGTGCTATAAAATGCACATTTTACAACAATTCTTCTTCAAGTTAAGACTCTTGTGCAAGGCTTGTGATCTCAATAACAAAGGACACACTTGATCACACACAGTTGTGTGTACACATCCCTGGAGTGCGATCTGTCATTTAGTATATGCTTTGGATTTGGATCGGGTCAGTTCATTGCAGACAGCAAGATCATCATAATGCACAGCAGCATCTTTGTCAGTGAGACCACACTCAAAACCAGTACCCCCCTAGTAGTCTATAGTACATACAGTAAGTATATCAGTAGTATCTCCTCAGCAGAAACGTTTACAGCTGCAACTTGTATGTTTTTTGTTTCAAAGAGCTTCAGTGACTACGGACAGTGTTGAGTCCTCTGTCAGCCTCCAGTCCCACCCTCTGTGTTGGTCAGCAGGCATTATCACCATCCTGTTGCAAGAATCATTCTCTGGCCTTAAAGTGCTCTGGTTGCCGTGGTTGTAACCATGGCGACCATGGTCATGTTGCTGTGGCAAGTGACGAGGTCACCTGTTGTTCCACATGCCACGATGGGAGTGAAAGTAGTGAAAGAAGTTCCTTAAGTAGACCCTCTCCACCTCCAGTCCTGCTACCAGGATCCTAGAGCAGAGAACAGAGGACAGATTTCATTTTGTCTGCCAGTGAGGCACAGTTTCCCAAACCTTTCACAGACAGCACACCTCATTTAAGAGCACAATTCAAGTACTTTTGAGGTACCTAAACCACAACTGATCAGTCTCTCAAAGCCTTAATCATCAAATTTAATTGTGAAAAACAAGAAAACAGATTTTTAAAACTCTACAGTACACAGTGAAAAAGTTAACACTTCTAAGAAAACTCTGGCCATGGTGAAGAAAATCAGTCACTCCATTTGCAGTGCTGTCGTGTTGACAGGCAAAACAAGAGGAAATATAGTGTTGAAGCTAACCTTGGCAGCATGGCTTTTGCAGGTGGGGCCTCTGGTTGCCGTTGGTCTGATTTTTTTTCTCAGACATACAATTGGCCATTATGGCTTAGGCATAGGGTCATATATGCTGCCTGTTGCCATGCTCATGACATGTTTTAAATGGGTTTTTTTCATTTTCGTTTGGACAGAGATTTATTTAACCACACAATATGAGTCCAAAGACAAGTTTAACCACAAAGTAACAGAGAGAGAGCAAAGAACAGACCTGTCGAGGAGCTCCCAGTCTTCTCCTCCCCAGCGGTCCCTGTACTCCCTGGTGTTCATTCCTCCAATTGCATCCAGATCTGACTTATAGATCCCCAGCAGGCCAAATCCATTGATCTCCCAGTAACCTGCAACACAGATGGTCATTTGTTGTCACTTATGTTCATATACACACAGGAGCCACAAACCATGAAGCTTATATTTGGACCTGACGCTGTTCCATCCTTTTATCCTGGGGACACAATGAGTAACAGTCAACATGCGGATGGACAACTAAGTTTACTTATCTTTTGTTTTATCAAGTTATTGTTCAAACAAATTTGCACTGTACTGGACATTGTTAACTAACATTAGTCTGCCAAATTGCTGGATGTTTCATGTCAAATGCTGAGAGGACACTAAAATGGTTTGGCGGCGCTGTCTCAGCAAATGTAACTCAAAACAGTATGCCAGAGATTGAAACTGCTGATAAGGTTTGTGTGTCTGATGAGCGAAGGAGGGATGGGTGGAGACAGAGGAGGTGTGTGTGTGTGTGTGTGTGTGTGCCTGCACAACACAAAATGAGTCAAGCATGTCAGAGAAGCATCAACAATAAAAGACATGAGCCTTGATGGCACTGTGTAAAGTCTTCCACTGCTTTAAACTGGGGCCATTTACAGAAGGGAGGGAGGAGTGCTTTGTAGACTTAAAAAAACGACTCTGAGGTATCTTTACATTCACCTGTTGTGAACTGTTGTGATTAATCTCTCTTACTTTATAGCTTACTTAAAGGGAAATGTACTTTACTTATTGAATTTACAGAGAAGTGAGGGGGGAAAAGAAAAGACGAAAAGTAAATAACTTAAACAAACAGAGTCAGGTGAGGCCGAACACAAACATGCACTCACACATGCCCTCGATACTGCCAGCACTTTGCTATGTTAAGGCAGTCAAGTCACTTACAGTCAAGCGGCCCTACCTTTGGCGTCTGATGGCGTAGCTCCGCAGTTCAGTCTCATGACCACTGGGGCAAAGGCCATGTGTCCCTCCACACAGGACTTCCTGATGGCATCAATGATGAAGGAAGGGAAGTGGATGTGGAGGTCGAAGAGAAACACGATGCTGTGAGGATCCTGAGGGAGGAAAGATTTATGTATTGCTATGGTCTATTCATACACCCATCACTTCATCTTAATGCCCTATTGCTGAGAGAGATGTTGTGACACTCACCTTTATGGTATTGACACCTGCTTGCAGACCAGCGGAGCGCTCAAAGTTTCCACTCAGCTTCACGTACTCGTGTCTGATCAATTCACAAGCCTAGTTTTAGCACAGGCACGTGTTGTGTAATGAGCTAGTAAAAATGAGGCACAAACACGTACCTGTGCACTGAGGATTTCTGCAGAGCCTTCTTCACGTCCATGTCGGTGCTGTAGTCAGCGATGATGAGATTGAAGTTGGTATCTTGAGTTTCTTTATATAGCCGTTCCATGTCATCAATCAACTGCTGCACCCATCGAGCCTGGTTTTTCACTGAGAGAGACATGCAGACACACGATCAGCACTGAGGTGATGGATTGATAGACCAAAAGTGAAGAAAAAGATTCTGTGAGCTGAAAATGACTGCAGCAGTGTATATTGGTGGACGTGTTTTTTTTATAATATATATTTGCTTGAATCCAACAGTCCTGCAATCGGACCATCTACTCTGCATGATGCCAACCTTTATGTTTCCTTTTTGACTCTTTGCTTCTATGATCCTGTCCCATGTAGGCTGTCCTGCAAATTTTAAAAACTAGCTGCTATGAGTTTTTTATGTTTACTTAGATTGGAAGCTGTATGAAGACTCAGATATGACTCCGTTCTTTATATAAATGAACAAAACATTGAAGGCCTTGCTCTCTTCAAATTAGTAAATATTGACAAGGATTCTATGTAAGGGTCATATCAATGTTATTTTTAGTGTTGTCCTTTGTAAGATATCAAGTTAAAGTACAAGTTGGCACACTGAGGTGAGAATCTTGTCATCAACAATGTTACGAAAAATGCTCCATACCTGATGTGCAACAGCTGGTATACCAAGATGATGAATGTTGATGTGAACAGCAAAAAGTGAGAGCAGAGGCGAAAACTCACACAAAGAAGCACAGGAAGTGGAGTGGGTCAGGCGTACCTGCTACAACGAAGTGGACGGTGGCAGCAGGATTCCACTGAAAGCCCACCGGGTTACACAGAATCAGCTTAGGATTTAGCCGTTGGTTGGGGAATTCCTTCATGCGTTGGCTGCTTAGAGCGTAGATGTAATGCGACAGGCGCAGCAGCTGGCCGTTTACATCTTTCACCTCCAGCTCCAGGAGGTAGCGGTTGCCCCTGACTCTGTCAACGCGCTTGACCACATTCATCACACGCACCAATTTGAATTGGCTGCAAAAAAACCATAGAGGAATTAAACTAAAAGGTTAAAATGTGCTGCAGAACTAGTTTGCAATCTGTGTATGTTGTTGTTTTTGCTACTTAATAATATTGGAAGTATGGATGATTCCAAAATATGATGCATTCATTCAAAAATAAAAGGAAACCTTAAAGAGTAGAAAAAAATTCTACTGGATAGTTTTAACTTAAATGGTTACTCAACTAACAGCATGCTGATAATAATATTTAAGTTAGGTGGTTCCAACTGAAGGGTTTTGGTCCAAAAAAAAATCTTTTTTATGCCTCTTCAATGTTGTGTCTCTAATTAAAAAACTGGGTAATTCAAATGATTAAAATTGGACTTAATTAACTTAACTTAATTAACTTTGACATTTAGTCAATTATAATAAATTTAGTTCATGTAAATCAATTATAAGTTAACCGGCTAATCCTTGCAGCTTTATAATAATATATGCAACCTGTTAAAAGGGTTGCAGGTACATGTAACTGAATTTTAAGAAATCAAATTTAATTGGAGAATTAGGTTCCATATTTAATCAATATCTGTTCTCCAGTCAACAAAAAAAAGTCAAAAAAGAGATGAGGCCGATTCCTGCCATGGATACCTTTCATTTTCAGGTAACTGAATCAGTTGATACACAGCTGCATTTAAAATGTCAGTACTTACCCGCTGTGCTTTTTGTCGAGTTGGTCCATAAAAGCTTTGACTACGAACAAAACTTCACTGGATTGGATCAGCAGGTTGCCTGAGATGTTGCAGTTAAAGTTGATCTTATCGGACCGCTGTGCATGAAGTTCTTGCTGGCTGAACTGAAAGGTCTGGCTCCACCTGTCATCAGGGTCAGACACCGGCAGAGTGTCACCCGGACTTTCAAAGTCTTCACCTTCCCACATAGAATTTCTCTCATCCTCCCTGGTGTCTCTGCTGTTCACATCATTGAAGTGCATATCATATTCCTCCCATACTCGGTCCTCCTTTTTTATTGTATCTGCCTGATTTGTGTCTGTTTCTTCCCTACTGATGATCTTTACTGTGTCAATGCTATTACCTTGATCCTCTTGTAGAGGCATATTCATCTCTATCTCTTTATCCCTGAGGTGTTTTCTGTCGTCGGTCTCTCTCTGGTTCAGCCTTACCGAAGAGTAGTCTCTCTTCAGAGTGGTAAGATGCTCGTCCCTGGTTTTGAAACTCTGCTGCAAGGCCACTACGGGTTTTTCAAGCAGAGGCACATCTTGCTCTTTGGGTTGAGGCTTTGAGTCTTTCAGTGTCTGGATTTGAGTGAGGTTCTTGATATGATACTGTTTGGAGCTGAGCTGCTCCGATGGGACTCCTGGTCGTTTCTTTGCTTTGAGCTGCTCTGTCTCAGCAGGTATTGATGTCTTTTTGTTTGTCTGCCCTGCTCTCACAGCCGTCTCTACTGATTTTAGCTTTTGTCTCTTTTGAGGTCTCAGCTTTTGTTTTGGTTTTATCTGTTCCACTTCTTTAACCCGTCTCTCTGTCTGGTTCTGTTGCAGGTGCAGGTGAGTTTTTGAGGCTTGTGTTGGAACTGACTGCAGAGGTTTAACTGATCTCCGTAACTTTGACCGAGGTTGCAAGGCACCGCTTTTCCCTCGCCTCCTATGTGACTCAAGTATGTGCAGTTTTGAGTCAGAGCTGTTCTTCGGCGTATTGTCGTTGTCTTGCGTGAGTACGGAGAGGAGTTTGCGCCTTTGAACATAATCATCATAATCATCACCATAGTCCAAAAAAAGCCCCCTGTCTGTGAGGTCTCGCCTGTTTTTGTCTCCTCTTCGATGGTCTCCAATGTTAAACATCCCCTCTCCATCAAGCACTTTGTGGGCACCAAAATCTAACATTCACCAAAAGAAAGCACAGGAAGGCTGGTTTTAACTGACCGACAATATAAGTCACTGAACTTTTTTAAAGAAAACAAAGGATAAAAATACCTCTGCCTGTGTGCCCTTTTTTCTTGTTAACAGAGGAATCCAGATTCATGTATGCAGGGGACCTGAACCTGAAGACAAGTAGACAAAACACAAAATTATGCAAAGATTCAAATCTTCACTTCTTGATTTTACTGTAAGACACCACATTAAATGCGACTGACAGACGTCACTGTCTCACTCACTCAACTAACAAAAACATATTACTCTTCTGCCATCCAAAAGATGCTTAGTAGATACAGTTCCCTCTGTTGACAGTACTGCAAACCTACTACTTCTTTATTCTGCCCTGTCCTACTGTATGTATTTTCATTTATTGTGGAATATGAGGTCTCACCTCTTGCTGCCCCAGGAGCTGTCAGGGTAGAAGCAGCTGGTCTGAGTCTCCATGTGTGTGAGTCGGGTGTGGTCATCGGGGTAGATGTATGACATGTAGACCTACAGAGAGATGATTTTTGATCTGCTGTTAAAGCTGAGAGAACTTCAAATTGATTTTGAGATTTGATATGACAAAGGTTATCCAAAAGGTTATCCAACTACACAAGGTGGGTGCAGATGAGAACAGAACATACTGAAAGTTTTGTTTTTTCTTGTACATATGGTTCCTGTTTAATGAATTTCTATTATGTGTGACAAATACACACCGTACTACATCCTGTACCAATACACACACTACGTTCTGTGTGAAACTATTTTGTAGAGGACTAACAATTATTTTCAATATGGAAATGTACTGACTAGTTCTCTGACTCCTTTACATGCTTGTTTTGTCCAGTCAACAGTCCAAACCTTAAAATGACTAAAAATTAATTAAAATGGTTACAAAGATATATGGGTCTTTAGATTTGAGAAACAAGAACAAAAAGTCCAGTGTGATTTTACATTTAGAGGGATCTATTGGCACAATATGCCAGAAAATTGAATACTGACAATTATTTTTATTATTTATTATTTCTTTATTTTATTAGTATAAAATTATCTGAAACTAAGAATTGCTATTGTTTTATGACACTGTAATGAGTTCTTCATAGCTACAGAGAGGGCCCTTTCCCTTGGAGGCTGCCATGTTGTACCACCATGTTCTACGGTAGCCCAGAATGGACAAACCAAGCACTGACTGTAAAGAGGATCTCTCTGGTGAGTGGAGGGACATTCTGTTGGTTTCAATTTGCAGCCTCCCTGTTAGATGTCACTATATCACCACATTGGACATTTATGTTATTACAGCATAATAAAGCAACACTTTGAGGTCTTAGAGCTTACTTTTGTGAAGACCTATTTCTACAACAAGCAGTGACAACCTGGAGTCTTGTCAACACTATGGGGTTGCTAGGCAACTCCAGGAAGTCACTGCAACGTGACTTAAGATGAGATTTTAATAAAATGGGTTGTAAACTCAACCGAGAGAAAGCAGAAGCAGTGCTACTACATGTTTTTTTTTTTCTAATGGGTGCAGGACGTCTTGAGACATGAAGACCTTTGTATGTTGGCATAATTCAGTGGCGGGCCGTGCATTTTACACCTAGGCCTTCAGTAGTGCTCTGTCTAAATCAATCCACCCCTCAATAACTATTTTATGGCTATAAAAACCATCTTATT
>JAPZDY010000023.1:12750607-12769697 GCA_029783645.1 Ctenochaetus hawaiiensis
TTTTACATAATTCTTATCCACTGCAAACATCTACAGTATATGATGAATTAATACAACTGATGTAATTAGGGCTAATGTTGATGTTACATCATTATGATGATATGAGACTAGATAGCCTCTTACATTTTGGATAGCATTTTTTTGCATGACACAGCTTAAGTGTTGCCTTTGCCTGGCTTTTAAAGCTCATTATCAACTGATGAAATATTCTTAACTTTCCTTTAGAGGAATTAAACTGCTGATGCTTTTTCTAAATAAACCAGTTTCATGTTGATGAATGATTGAAAATGTTTGGGGAATAAAAGCATTGTATGTCAGAGACCAGTGAGAGATACAACTGAAGCAACAAGTTGGTTCAGCAATTTTGATTATTCTTTTGATAGTCATTAAGAAGCACCGTCATTTCATTCTTCTTCTTTTTTTTTTACAATTGGACGAACATAACACTTAGACATTAACTAGTAACATCCCTTGAAGAGTGACATGTTTAATTCTAACATAGATTTCAAGTAGCATTCAACTAAAGGCTGCTGCACTGACAGAAGTCAACAAACTAAAGCCTGTGTACTATAATAATATGCAAACTTAAAACAGCTATAGCACCTATTTGCATAATGTCTGCCACAGGCCCCTAGAATGATCCAGAAGAGTCTCGTGTTTTTCCATGTAAAAGAAGGCTGTTTTCAATAAAACAAATTTCAGAATGTCTTAAGTTATTTAAAACTTTGTTACTTAATTTTTTTTTTAATTTAAGGATAATAAAAACAGTCTACATAAACAGAATATTACATCTATATTTGTATTCATTCATTGTATTAACTTTGTTACGAATCAATCTAGAAGGACCCAAATGCAGAACACAAACACAAACAAACAGGGTGGCAAAATGGGGTTTATTGTAAGGAGGATGAATGTGGCTGGAGGGGAAAATCCAGAAGACGAGGGCAGAGGGGAGTGGGTAGATGGCAGGGAGGCAGGGAGGCAAGGAGGGTAGGACAGGTGTGGCTGTGAGCGTGGCAGAGAGGCAGGCAGGCAGGCAGGCAGGCAGTGATCCTGAGATACAGAAAACAAACAGGATTAGATCCAATCAGCCAAGCACAAGTGAATCTTTACTTAAACACACAGTTTAAGGTGGCCTAACAGGTTGGTCTGTACCAAGTTAACTGACACAACGATCTGGCGAAGACTGGAGAGGAGAGCCGGTGTTTTAAACTGCAGGGTTGATTACTGGGTGGGTTGCAGGTGAGCAGCAGGGAGCAGGTGAGTAGAATGAGTGTGATCAGGAACCTAGGAGAGAGAGGGAGATGCCATACCCACAGCACAGACACACAGAGACAGACAGGGGGAGGAGGGGAAGTAGAGGACAAGGAAACAACAGAAAGTGGAGGCACAGCCAGGGCTGTGACATACTTAGTAGCATGTTGGCATTTTTCAGAAAATATAACTTGAATTCGATCAGTCAAGAGTGATTGTTAACAATGACATCTGTAGTATTTTCCCAGTAAACATGAAACTGTGTACTTTCCAGAATCTGTGCATCAATGAGGAGGTGCGTCGCCTGGGCACAGTCCAGCGCATTAATGACCGCTGCATGGAGATGCAGAAAAACAAACATGGTGAGAGTCTCTCATGAACCAACTCCAAAACTACTGATCTAACAGAGGAGATGTAAGAGATTTGTCATATTTAAAATTTTATTTACGCTTGAAATGACACAGGGAAGCTCAGACAGACGAGATAATGAAAGCAGCAACAAGTGACAGACAACCAGCATAAGACAAATAACTCAAAAATGGCACAAGTTAAACAGATACGCAGGTTGTTAAATTATATAAAAAAAACTATTCTAATGCAATCAGTTAATGCTTAAAACAACTGAAACCTGTTCTTCTTTTTTTAGAGAAGCATCATGAAGAGGGTGTGAAACGTAAGCGAGGCCCGGCAAAGAGTGTGTGCCCCTATTATAAAGCTTCAGCAATGCAGCAGATGAGGGATGACATTCTGGGGACAGTCCATGATATAGAGCAGCTGTTGAATCTGGGCAGAGAAACACATTCATGTCCTTATTACTCCACGCGCCTCGCTATTCCCCCTGCTCAGGTAAAGCTTGTCCTCCTCAGTCATCTGTTCCTGTGCCTCATTACTTTGGAGATGGCTTTTGTAACATACTGCTGACTTTACTCTCAGTTTGTCATAATTTTTTTGAAGGTTAACAATTAGAGGCAATAACCAAGTATTTTTTATTTATTCATTCAATTTTTTTGAAAATAAAATTTCTAATTTAATCTGTATGTTTGTTGTGTCTGCAAAGCTGGTGGTGTTACCCTATCAGATGGTGCTTCATGAGGCTACAAGAAAGGCAGCGGGAGTCCAGTTGAAGGGACAGGTGGGGTAGATTTATTTTTTCCTGCTCAGAAATTGTCACTATTATGAATATGTAAAAGGAAAAACACTTTTATTGTGTGTGTTTGACATTGCAGAATAACATTAAAGACACTATTTCATATTACCAGTTTAACCTCTGGAACACAGGGGCACACAGCAGTGACATTTCTGAAAAAAAAATCTATACGCAACCACTTTAGTTGTGGGGTCTTATAGACAGTTTGGGTGCCAAATAATTCTGCGGTACTTTTATCATTTTTACTTGATGACCCTGAGAGCTCAACACACAGGCACTTAAGGACACACATGAAAATAGACAAAACATGATCAAATTAAGAAAAACATCTTCACTGCTTTGATAACATATGTTCACCATCAAGAAAAATGCTACAAGAACAGAAATTACAAATAAATACAGATAATCTCGAAGAAGCACAGATGACAATAGGACTTGTTTTGGGGGGGACATTAAAAAGGGATGAACAGCTGAGGCACGCTTGTTGTTGCCATGGTTTGTTACTCAGGAAGTTACTGGGTTCAGCTCTCTTTAAGTGGTTTTGAACATTGAGCTAAAATATGAGGGTCTTTTTTTAGAAGCGTGCATTTTCATGGACCCACTGCTTTTCCTGACAGAACCCCCTCATACTCTGCCTCTAATTGGTTTCTGAATTAGAGTAAGAATAACAGAATAAACCAGTTAGATCAAAGTGTTGCAGTCAGAAAAGCAGTTTAAAAGCATTTGGACTCATTATAACACATCCTAGCATGGTATTTTCAGCATGTTTTAATGACCCCTGGAAACAGTTTTTATTGTTATCGGTGCTTCTTCATTTGATTGTTTTCTCTTTAACAGTATTTTACCAAATGCTGCGCTCATGTCGAATTGTTGGACAGATTTCTTTTAAGTTGTAGTGCTCTGAGTCATCAAGGCCAATGTAGCCTCAGCTATTCAAAGTGAAATCGATATGGCATATCACTGACCAGAAATGTTTGTTTTAACAGGTGTTGATCATAGATGAAGCTCACAATCTTAGTGACACACTCTCCTGTATACACAGTGCGGAGCTCACAGGAGCACAGGTAAACAAATTCAAACGCATCATGTTAAATTAATGCCCATGTCCGGTAATATGCTAAAATGTGAATCTTCTACTGTACAGCTTTGCCGTGCCCACTCTCAGCTTACCCAGTATGCTGACCGCTTCAAGTGAGCACACACACATACACACACACACACATGCTCTGTCACTGCACTCATTCACAAATTAAACATTGTGTTACCTTCCCAGCTCCTGATCTCTTTGTTTCTATCACATCAGGACAAGACTGAAGGCAAAGAACCTGATGTACATCAAACAGATTCTGTTTGTGATTGAGGGGCTTGTCCAGGTGCTGGGAGGTGAGTGTGTCTAGGTTTTTTTTTTCCCTGTGGTTAATTATTGCTAGTAATGTGGGCTGGATGACAAATTGCTGTAAATCCTGTCTGTGACATTTCTACCTAATGATGTAAATATTATCCTTGCAGGCAAGGTGGGGCATAATCCTCAGAACCAGACTACACAAACAGGTTTGTAAATAATACACACAAATGAATTCACACCAATACACACAGAGGCGCACATGGCTCACTAGTCATGTTTCTTTTGTCTTTTAGGGACTGAAATGCTCACCATCAACAACTTCCTCTTCAAGGCTCAGATCGACAACATCAACTTGTTCAAGGTTTTTGACAAAATGTGTAAAATGCTGTTAAGATCACAATCTTGGCTTTTAAACATTAAATCCAAACTGCAAATTGATTCTGTCAATGTCACTACCATTCCTCTCTCTAGTTACAGAGATACTTTGAGAAGAGCATGATCAGCAGAAAAGTGAGTGTTTAATTTGTATGCCTTAAATATTTAAAATGCATGTAATGGTTTAAGCCTTCTATGAATACTCTATATTTCTGGCAGTGATAATCTGTAAAAGCAGATAACTGTCATACGTGTTGTCTGCCTGCAGCTGGGTAGCTTTGTGGAGAAGTATGCTGGATCAGGTGTGAGTCTGCATACACAAAGCAAATCTAACAAGGAAAACCGACGCACCGACGGCTTAAACCGCTACCTTCAAACGCTACAAAGCAACCAGAGTGCTGCGCCAGGTTAGAGCACTGATGTGTATGTCAAACACATATGAAAAACAAGTTACAGAGATGGATATCCTCCTATTCAGTGATGAGAAGAGCTTAAAATGCTCTCTTTCTGAAGTGTGTTGTGTGCTGAAATTCAGTATCTCTAGATAGACATTTTACGCTAGCTTAGTAGAGCATATTGCAGAGCAGAACCTTCAGATTAAACAGTTGTAAGTGCACGTGCAAGAGAATAAACATTATGTATATTGTTATGAAACTGGAAAAGTGGCATAATGCTATGAAGAGGACGTGTAGTGCATGTCAACCTGCAATGAGCAGCATTTGTAGATATTATCACTCTTTTCACTTCACATCCATGTCACTCACATCCAACCATTTCTCACACTCGTGCATGTAGCATCTAGCAGTTAACAGACACCAAAAATGCAGCATTCATCTGGTTGTTGCTCATTATGAATTCTCTGCTGTGTCTGCTCCTATGTGTGCAGTGTCTTCAGCAGACCAGCAGGGGTCTGTAGAGGCAGAGAAAGTGCTGTCCGCATCTCCGATGATGCAGGTGGAGGGTTTCTTCATGGCTCTCACCAACAGCAACACTGACGGCAGGGTGGTGGTGCACAGACAAGGTAACATTTTAACAGCACAATGGCAAATAAAGGAGTTTAATGAAATAAACTGTGAAATTTTGTTAAGTACACTTTTTGTTTTATGTCCAGGTACTTTGGCAGAGAGCAGTGTCAAGTTCCTGCTGTTGAACCCTGCAGTCCACTTTGCTCAGGTGCTGAAGGAGTGCAGAGCAGTCATCGTCGCAGGAGGAACCATGCAGCCTGTGAGTTATTTTAAATCCACCATAGAAAAAACAAAGTCTTTACTGTGTGGAGTTCATAAGTCTAAAAGCTTTGATATGTAGGTTTCAGACTTTAAACAAGAGCTCCTGTTTTCTGCTGGAGTTGGAGAGGAGCGAATCACTGAGTTTTCCTGTGGTGAGTGGCCCATTTTTTTTACACCGCCGTACTTGATGAGCTGAGTTTCTCTTTCTGTGTTTTTTTTTTTATAACACACTCTCCCTTAGTGATGTGTTTATTAATATTTCTGTTTGAGGGAAACTTTGATGAATAATATAATACTTTACAGAAACTCAAATAATAGCAGATTTTGAGTACAAGTCCTAATTTTCTGTTGGGTTATGCACTTAGATTGACAAGATGTGAGAGCCATGATTCTGGTTCTAGCGATGGGGCTGACATGATAAATTATTATATCAGAATTGTATAGAAAGAGATGGTTGATATGGCACAAAAGAAGCATCACATGGACTAAACCATGAATTCATTGTCCACCCACTTTACATAAACAGTCGGCTCTACATTGAGGATCATTTGAAACTTATCTGCCCGTTATCCCACAAGCCTTGTGTTGAACTAGAAAGGTTATTGTTTGATGACTTAACTGAAAAACACTTGTGCTTCTCTGGCATTGACATACAAAGTTACACCTGTTACATTTAAATCGATAAAATAATATTAATTTTTTTGCACGGCAACTTCATCTGTAGGTCATGTGATTCCTCCTGAAAACATTCTTCCCCTGGTCTTGTGCAGCGGTCCATCCGGTCAGGAGCTGGACTTTACTTTCCAGAACAGAGACTCTCCACGCATGGTAACAGACCCACACATACTATCGTACTAAGCTTTTGCTATACACAAGCATTGCTGCATATGTGTGGCTGTTTGTTGACAGATGGATGAAACAGGGCGCATTCTCTCCAACATTTGTAATGTTGTCCCGGGCGGCGTCGTGTGCTTCTTCCCTTCTTACGAGTACTCGAGGCGGATCGTTTCTCACTGGGAGGCCAGCGGCACGCTGACTCGCCTGGCTAACAAAAAGAAGGTACATCATCTCTATGATTATTTTGATTACATGAGCTGAAATAGACAACTCCTTTATATCACACCTAAACTCCAACAACTGTTCTTGAAGTAAAAAGAGAATTGTCCCTACGGTCTCAAATCGATCCCAATGACTGTTCTAGATCTTCCAGGAACCAAAAAAAGCCAGTCAGGTTGAACAGGTGCTGAGCGAGTATTCACGCTGCATCCAGGTAAAACTCTCACGCCTCAAACATCCGCCCTCATCACTGACTGAGCACTGATAATGCGTTAATTAGGACAAAGTTATGTTACTGTCTGCATGTCTCTTTTCCTTTTGTTAGAGGTGTGCTGTGGACAACAGTGGGCCTACAGGAGCTTTGCTGTTCTCTGTAGTTGGAGGAAAGATGAGTGAGGGCATCAATTTCTCCGATGACCTGGGCAGGTGTGTGGTGATGGTGGGAATGCCATACCCCAACATCAAATCCCCAGAGCTGCAGGAAAAGATGTCCTATCTGGACAAACACCTGGTGAGACCTGTTTACTGTCCTCACAGTCTTCACTGTACCCACCAACTTGGCAAAATGAGTGTAGAGTAGCAGGAGTGCTGAGCTCATCATCAGTTTTATCACAGTTTTGTTTTGTTTTGTTTCTGCAGCCTCACAGTGGAGGGAGGAGCCCTGGCCAAGCACTAATTGAAAACCTATGCATGAAGGCTGTCAATCAATCTATAGGTAATTATTCATTAAAACATGTGTGAATACCTGTTAACTCCATAGGTGGTAAGATCATAGAGTATGTTAAACAGTGGACAGAGCAACCGTGATGCCACCCATGGGCTTGTGGAGAACCTTTGTATGGCTGACATTATCTTGGTTTTTTTGGAGCTATAAGTGACCATATTTGGGCAAGATGGAGCTGGGGAGGATATGCACCACTACCAGTAAATGTGGGCCTGGCAGAGGGCTTGTGTCTGCTATCACTTACAGCAGCCGCACCATCATTTATACATAACGTTAATCCTTTATATAAACAGCATTCATGTTGGCTTCATGTTGCTGTTTGGGTAAGATCATATCATTATTATTCATGTATTTATATTTACCTGCCCAAAGGTAGAGCCATCCGACACCGTGGCGACTATTCCACTATGGTGCTGTGTGACAGACGTTACTCTCGGCCCGCTACGCTTTCAAAACTTCCCACGTGGATCAGAGATCGCACCAGCACGCACACAACTTTTGGCCCTGCTTTTGCTGCCTTGCGGAAGGTGAGAAGCAAGTGCACATACATAATCACGCTCAAACCCCTCTGACATGAGCTAAACTTCATCACATGTTGTCTGTGTGTCTTCTTTTTTTCCCAGTTCTTCCTGGAGAAGAAGCAGAAGCCAGTGTAGTTTTAATGACAGCGGGCTCGCCTGACATTTCCAGTGTATTTTACCATACAAGACTGGAATTAAGAAGAACTCTGGGAAAAGTCAGTGCAACTCACTCTGCAGTTTTAGCAACTGGAAAAATGTAATATACTAGTAAACAATAGAGCAACTTAGTTTAAACCTCTTCTGTTCTGATTCAAACAACCTATTTCAAAGCTTTCAGAGCATTTCTATCAAAAATAAATCTGTTCAGTACGTGAAAAGACGTTTTCCATTTGGGACCAAAACACAGCAGGTTTTCCTTTGGAGTGGGTGTTTCGGATTAATGACATATCCTTGATTACAGTGGTTCTGCTCAAAACTGTAACGTGGTCCGGCTGTGAAAAAGCGCCAAGGTTTCAGACCCTGAGTGCTCCTTACTGGAGTTGAAGGTTCAACCAGAGGGACAGTTTTTCAGTTTTAATTACATCACATTTGCTGTATTTTGATTTCAACTTTCATGTCTTGTTCATTACTTGTGTTCTGCTTTGGCTTGCTAACATCTCTGGTTTGAAGAAATGAATGAAAGGTAATACAACAGTGCTTCCACGTCACTTCCAGGGTCATTTGAGCAATAAACTTGTCAATGAAGAAGATACTTGGATGTCTTTCAGAAGCTTTTATTCAAACTCAATTGAGGAGGAAGAGCACAAGCTTTAAAGATGAGAACCACGTGTGGTGCCAAACCAACTCTCAAGGTTTATTCCTGGCTGAGAGAAGTATACCACCCCCACTAGACTTACTAAATGTCTATGAAAAGGTCACTCATTACTCATATATGTAAGAATTCCATTTATCATTTTGTCCATGAAATAACACTAGAACCGCCAGGGGTTGCAGTATGGAGTACCTTTTTTTGTTTGTGTGTGTTCAGACCTTTTTATGCCACATGTGGACTCAAAAAGCTGCAACCATTGACAAGGATGTGCTGCACAAAAGACTCTTCAGATGAGCAACAAAGCAAAGGAGAGTGGTGCAGTTCAGCAGATTTATTGTAGAATGTGTCAAAATACAGAGGACTGAGGCTGGGTCTTGGATTGGTTGGCACTTGAAGCAAATAAACCGTCTCACTGTGTGATCTTATGTGGCCTGATGAAGTTGCTTTCTCCTCAAAATACAATACGGGCCTTTATATAACTTTTCTTCCCACAGGTATTTTACCTCTTGAAGCAATAAAGACATTTATTGATACAATGTGTCGATCTTTTATCACAGATGGTTTATGTATAATGGGATACTGACACAGGTATTGATGGATTTAAAATACTTACTAAACAAATGAGCACGCTTTTGTTTTCAATGTTATCCCCAGAAAGTGTACCTTCACTTCCACAAGCATCTTATACTGTAGATCCATAATTCTAAAGGTTGTAAGGGAAGTATTTTGGTGAAAGAGAAGTGCACAAACTGTAAAAAAACAGAGTAATGGAAGAATATTCGGATAAGCGCATGAAACATCGAAAAAAGTGACCCACAATCGAGAGGAAGTCCAAAAGTGAAGTGGTAGGATGTTCCTATTGGCTCGTAGAGGTTGCGTGGCGTGACAGTACGTGGAGGAGGGTTTTGCTGAGGATGGACCCTTTTTTTCCCCAGACAAGGAATAAGGCTGGAAAGAAGAACAGAGCTGTGGAAGCGTGGAAGCGTATTTTTCTGAGAAACTTCAGTGTGATCGGTACGTTTAAATTTATTTTTATAAGTCTGCTGTTTATGCCAAACAGCTGCTTTGTCTCGGTGACACTTTCTTTACATTCCTCAGTTTCCTGTTTCCTGTGCAACGTGGCAGCCAAGATAGTTTAAAAAGGGTGTGGTGGACCTCATGCTAATGCTGGCTCGTTTTTAAAGGTTATTCCTAATGAATGGTGATTATTAAGTGAAAAGTGTTGTAGCTTTATATGCATGGGTGGGAGAAGATAAATGTTCTTTCTACTACTACTACTGCCGCCCAAACCTTCAAGCTCTGAAGTGTTAACAAAACTTTGGCACTTTTGTAGAATCATTTATTTTGCACTCATGCCCAGTCCCAATGCGAAGAATAAAATGTGTGGTTTGACCATGAAAGTATCATAAGTACAGGAATAATAAATGAATTATCAGGAAACATTACAACTTATTTTTTCTGTCATTGTACTTTGGAGATGTTGGCAAGAAGTGACTGTGAGCCTAAACCTGCGACACTTAATGTAAGACAGAGCTGCAACAGAACAAAGCACACAGAGGTGATTTTTTTTATCTCTTTGCAGATCATGGCTTTGCATTGGATAAAGACATGTTTGGAATGTCTTCGGCCATGGGTTCAAAGTGAGTCAGATGATGTGGTGTTTTTGAAAATTATATTTTAAAAGGAATGAGATACCTGTCAGAACACCGAAGGTGATATCAGTTTCTTAAACTATTTTAACAGATTGTAATAAAAGTATAATTGTCTTCAGTATTTACAGGAAACCACCCTCCAAAAGTGAATGCTCAAGATAACGGCTTCGTAAGCAAACTGCAATTGAAAAATGTGAAAACAAAGAAGTTCACTCAGAACATCAAAAGAAAGATTGGGAAAAATTCTGGAAAATATCCATCTCGTGAGTATTTCTTGGTATCTCCTGTAAGATGAAATTACAAAATGTCACGAAATGAAATTAAACACTTCGGCAAAATGTGTAGCTGCTCTCATTTCATGTCAAGCCTGTTGTACAACATTGATTTCATCATTTTAAAGACAAACTTTTGATGTGTGTGAATCTGTTTTTACTTGTTCAGAAAATGCTGGACTGGCTCCCCAAGTGGATTGCTCTGCTTGTGGTAACGGTATGTTCCTGGCTGACACATATGATGGTTTTGAGGCTGATGAAATTACATATAACATTACTCTGGAAAACACATCATAAAACATGAAGGTAAGGCTACAAACCTGCAGAGATCAGTTAGATATTTGTACAATATGATCATGTGTATTTGTGTGATTTTCCTGCCAGTCTCTTATTTCTAAATCACAGCAGAAATAATCAAACAACCTTTTTACACCCTAATACCATGTAATCAAAAGGCCAGATTCCCCACATTGGCTGTCCTTTACTGTATTTTTAAAATAGAGAGAGAGCAGCATTTCAGTGTCAAGTTACTCTTAAAAAAACAAAAAGCTGTTAATGCAGAATCAGGAGACAGAGCTTTCTGTCTTTACAGGGGACCTCCTTTAAAGGACCACTATGCATCAGCCATGGACACTGGAAGTCTGTACGCCCTGAGTACCCCCTCCTGCAGAGGAAGCTAATGATATCAACACTGAAAAAACAAGACAGATCTCTATGTGGTATTTAAAAGTATGGAATCCTTAAAAGAGTATGGATAAATATGATCCTCACACCTACCACATCTGGGTGAAGCATGTCCACAAACCACAATGCCAGTGTGCTTAGAGTTGTCTTATGTGAATATGCAGAGAATTCTTGTTTAAATCATTTTCTTCTGTAGTTTTAATTTGTTAATTTGTTCCATTATTGTGACAATTCAGATGTTTTTATATTAATAAAGTTGTTACAAATAAACTGGACTTGTTCACTTGTTTTGTTTTACAATGTAGAGACCAATAAAATACTTCTTCCTTAAGTGTTTATAACTAAAGAAACAGGCCAAATATTTAGTCTCTTGTCTCTGAAAAAAAGAAAATCAAAGAGTTAACAAGGCTTTTACAGTCAGCAGCCAAATTAAATGAGGGTCCTTTGGAGTTGCAATGCTTTTCATCAGCTCCTGTGAGTTCGTTCTCCACTGATCCAAAAGCAGAGTGGCTTCACTGTCACAGAACATTTGTTCAGTCTATCTGACTTGGCTTGACTTAGCTTGTAAAACAGATTAAGAAATAATGAATTGTCATTCACCACATTAATTTTAGAGGTGTGAAAGAACTCTCCTTCCTTGGGTTAAAGGTTAAACAGCAGCTATGTGTCATTTTCAGGGTCATTAGAGCTGATTTACTCATCAATGAAGAATGATTTAAGAGATCTGGATGTCTAGCAGAAGCTTTTATTGAAACTCAATCGAAGAAAAATTATAAGTCAAGTTAATTTTATTTCTATAGTGCCAAATCACAATATAAATTGTCTCAAGAGGCTTTACATTTAGAGTAGGTCTAAACCAAGGCTTCCCAAAGTGTGTTGCGCGCGAGCTGCCCCTAGGGGATGCAATGGCAGTGTAATTGTGTATATTACACAAATACTTTTTTAAGTGAGATATTCCAAGAAATAAAAATATGTGTGTAAAAAAAAATTGCCACTCATTTTTTAAATATTAAATTAAAAACCTTTTCTATAAGACATGCTAAAAATATATTTTTATGCATCTCTCTCGCTCCTTCCCTCTTGCGCTGAGCTGCCTGTGCTGCACTTGAAAATCCTTGATGCTCTTTTTGTCGGCGCCCTGTTAAGCCTATGTTTCTGAGCCTGTATGCACTCGTCATTCTTTTTTGTACCTAACGTGGATGCTCGTGTGTAATTTTATTGCTTATTTGGTTAATTAGAATTTAAACTTGATGCAGTGTTCTTTCATGCGACTGAAAAATATGACAGTAGGCCTATTTTCCTCATCGTTTCTTATTATGGCTTATTTTCTTCCCAGTGCCCGTCTTCGCCCTCACCCTCCTCATCCCCTCTGATCTTTAAAAATCGATGGCTTGTTTAATTGCTTTCTTTTTTTGAGGTATAGTTTCATTCAAATGTGAGGGCGCATTGTTGCCATGTCTTGAATGTTTTGTTTCTTGTGTTCTGGTCATGTGTGCGCGATCAAACGTTAATATAGCTGTTAATATGCCATGGTTATTTTGCTGGGGGGTTTTTTTTGGAGGGGGGGCACCCGGGTTTGTATGTGGAAGGAGGCGCGCTGCCTAAAAAGTTTGGGAATTGCTGAATTAGATAATAAAATATTTGATGTCACACCGATGACAAAGGCCAGAGAAAGCAGTAATCAGATTGACTCAGTTGTATCAGACCTGCAATGTTTTCTAATTCAGTCTGGAACATGATGCAAAAATGAATAATAAATGCTACATAAATTCTGAAGCAGCACTGGCTTAGGCATCCATGTGACTGAGATACACTTGAAGAAGCTATTAAATATTAAAGCACTCGATGTAAAGTGTTATGTAACACAAGAAAAATACTTTTATTTAATGACAGTGAAATGATTTCAGTGAGTATTCCAATGTCTGCTTGTTATTTCATGAAAATGTTTCAAAACCAACATAATTATTAATAAATTGTTTTGCTATTTGAGTTTTAGTTGTGTTTTGTTTCACTGGATGGACAAAATAAAATTAGCATCATTACAAAGCCGATTATTACCCATTTTGAATTTAAATATACTGTTATCAGAAGAGATTTTCTTCATATTATTAAGTGATTAGAAGTCCTTCGTATGCAAAATTATCCAGCATATCCACATATTCATTGTCCTTCATGTTATGCCTCCCAGTCATCATCGTCTGTTGTTGAATGTGGGGCAGGAAGTGGTGGGATGACATCTGACATCCTGGCAAATGCACCTCCAGTACCAGCGGGAGCATCACTGGCCTCTCCACCTGCTGGACCCTTACCAGAGATGCCTGTAGAGGGGACAGGATACATTATTTACTGTCTGCTGGTCCAACCACCTGCATCAGTATTTTTAGATCTTATTTGATTAAGAAAAAAAAGAAAAAAAAAAAAGGATCCTCACCTTTCCTTCGCATGGCAAGTTTATTGAAAAGATCTGACATAAAGTCTCCACCACTTGATGTCGCTCCCACTGCTGAGAGACAAAGATAAGCAGTCACTTTAAAGTCATGAAGTCAGTGATTTTTTTCTTTTTCTTTTTTTAAATATAATTAGTAATTGAAACAGTGAAATGGATTCACTCATTCCCCAGTGCTGGACCTCAAAGTTGAACATATAATTATAACATGACTTTTAACTAGTTAGTATGAGCAGCTCTCTGTAAAATTAAAATATAAGGTAAGGTGCGAACAGGCCAGTAAACTGAAATGAAAGCAAAGATCTGTTGTTTGACATGTAAGATATTTAAAACATGACTGTAATCAAGTCAAAATGCAAGAGGGTTGATGTTAATTAAAACAAGGTCACAAGGTAATGGACTGTCATTAAAAACATGTAATACAAACACACATCTCGATGTGCAATGTGCTACATTATATACACTCATGAGTAAATTCTGACCAGGGATCTGTCATGTGATGATTGCATGACTTTTTCATCATTGCTCAAGCTGCATCGTGTCACAGTTAATAAAACATGCAATCAAATAATCTGACACCTTGCTCTTGCTCCTTCTGTTTCTTCTTCTCCATCTTGCGCTCTTTAACATTGCGTAACTTTGCCTTTCCGATGCCTCCGGCGTTGCGGATAGACTCCAGGAGGCTGGCGCGGCTGTCTGACGGCTGAACCACCTCGCTGGGAGCACCAGACACAGGGGCTGCGAACAGAGGAGCCAGTCAGGGGTGGCAGTGCAATGTCCTTAAGTGTCACTTAGGTCAGTCTAATTTGAGAGTGTGAATAGGGATTTTTCAGTGTGTGTGTGTGTGTGTGTGTGTGCATGTATGGGTAAGGAAGGAACCTCTCTTTAGCTTTTTAATACACTGTCAAGCTCAATGAAACTCCTCCAGGTCTGTTGTGTGTAGCCAGTGCAAGGTTGATGAGTTGCATGCGTGTGGCAAAACCTGAACTTGGCGCTCGAGAGACTTCTGTGGGGCCGTCAACAGGAGGAGGTGGTGGAGGAGGCGGAGGAGGCGGAGCCCCCGCAGGAATGGCTGGGGCAAGGGCAGGCTCAGGAGGAGGAGGGGGAGGTGGAGGTGGTGGAGGAGGTGGAACATTAGGCTGGAGCTGAGGTTCTGAAACGAAGAACATTAAAAGTCTGCATCAGCAAGCTAACAAGGCATCAACATAAACCATAATGAGATGGTGGAAAGTGTGTGAGTGTTTACCAGGCGCGACACGCTCCTCAGTGAAGGAGGGCAGCTCGGGGATGTTGTGTGTGGGTCCTGACGGGGCGAAGCCAGGCCCAAGGTCAGCACTGTAGGACAAGTCGTCTGCAATGCCTGGCAGATCAGGCAGGTAGGATGGCACATCTATCTCAGGCACCTGTCCCAGGTCTGGCACATAGAAATAAGACTCTGCTGTCTGTTGGAGAACAATGATCATCAAGATTGATCAAGAAATGTGTCATTATCAATACTAAATACAAAAGAGTTAAATCAAAAATGATTTTTGGCTGGAAAAGGGTGTCTGAGGCACCTGTCTCTCGAGTTGTTCTCTCTTTGTAATGGACAATGGTGCATCAAACGGCTTCTCTTCTTTTTCTGTCTCTAGTGTTGTGTGTGTTTTTGTCACTGCTCCCGCCAGAGGATCAAGGAACACATACTTTTTATACCTTTAAAAACCCACAAATCCAAAAACATGAAAAACAGGTTTCAATCTTATCCTTGTTAGCAGTTAGCATCAGTAAACATTTATATTTTTGTGTGCTGTGTGTGTGTGTACTCACAGGTTCTCTGTAGTGTTAAAGAGCAACAGAGAGCTGACAGATGAGATGTTACGAGGCAGACTTCCCAACCCCTCCTGTGTCTCATCCTCAGATTTCTTCTTCTTGCTCACACACACTGGGAAATACATCAACTTTTCCTGAAATGAAAACACGCAGATGTAGAGAGAGAGAGAGAGAGAGGGAGAGTTTGGAAATGTCAACTAAGGCTTGAAAACACGCAAATTACAAATAGCACCATAGCGCTCCTGTACGCAGATGCACACGTGTACACAAACACTGCAATACCAAATTATATGGTTGGGGACAGGGACATTGCTTCAGGGGGATGTTGAATAAAGCATTTCTGCAGCAGAGAAAATTGCCAACAGTGTTTTCATTTTTTTCTCCTTCTCTCTCTGACAAATAAACAGGGATGAACACAAAGAAACACAAGACCATGCAAGACCATGCACAAGCAGCAAAAAATCTGCTGTTTTTGTAAACTTTCTTAAGTAGTGTTCTCTATTAATAATGCAGAGGCTTGTGTTGACCCACACACACACACACATACACACTCATACAAAACACTTGGGCAAAAAAAGCAAAAAAACAAACACCTTCATAGATTGCACTTTTCTTAATGTATCTGCTGTTTCCTCCTAATTAAGCATCAAATTTCGAGCAGAAAAAAATGACAAACTAATATCACCCTGGACTGTTCTGCCCACCTCCATCTCATCTTTAACTTGTAAAATAATCTGCAGTCTGATGAATAGTCTGTGCACAAAGCCACAAAATGTATAATTGCTATGGTAACTATTATAGCCAATGTATTTTTTATGAAGTAGATGCCAGTTAGTCATTTGAGTCAGAGGTGTGAAAAATTCAGAGTGATATGGATGAAAACTTATCAGTACCAATTGAGAGATAAATGTTTTTTTACATGTATGATGCTAATCATGGATTACAGATCTGTTTGTTTGTTGTACTGTAAGAAAATTACTAGTTGGCTCAATAACAAAATAGCAGAAAAACTAAGTATCTGAGCTCTCATCCTGCCCCTAAGTGTGAGCCCGAGCACTCTGCGGAGGAGCATCATTAAGACTGCTTGTAGTAGTGATTTCATTATTTCAGTCATTACTCAGAGCTAAGAGATCAGAGGTAAAGGTTTGGACTTAGGTCGTACTTTTTTCTTAACACTTAGCTAATGCTTCAGCTGCATCACTGTGGATGCCAGCATTGGAAGTTATTAAGGGGCCTAGGGACTGGCAGAAAGAGGTGGTGGTTCCTATTTTACATATTTATACATATATTCCAGCTATCGAGGTATCAAGCTTCTCATCATCTCCAGGAAATCACATCTCAAGGTGCTGGAGAGAAAACCCTGGAGTCTCCAGGAGCAAGGTGGTTTCTGTCCCAGCCACATGACATTGTCTGTTACGTAACTGCTGCATTTATACTGATGAGGTCATGGCAGTTTGCCCCTACAGTCTACAAAAATACACGGAGTCACAACATCAGCTCGAAGCCCCTCTTGTCCTCTAATGACTGGAGAAGGGTGGTGTCATGATTCTCAGCAGTAACATAAAAGAAATTTAAATGGAAAATTAATCATGCTTTCTTTTTTTAATTCTTGTTTTCTACAGGCAGCTTTAGCATTGTCAGCTGTATAAAAAGGGCCCAACAACATCAGGCTAGCACACATTTTCTTTTATTCTGTCTTAGTTATAGAACTGTGGCTTGTGGGCTTAAAGACATTAGATGCAGAGCACTTTGTGATATCAAGGCTCAGAACAAGTCCCATTTTTTATTGTTGCATAATTGGAGGCATTGCATGTTAAAAATTGCTTGCGTAATCGGCATTTTAATGAATCCATCTTACCTGCAAGGCCTTCTCATCAAAGGGTCGCAGCTTATTCTGTATCCTGTGTCGGGGGTGAGCTTGCGAGGAGGGGTCTGCAGCATCAGTAAAGAGAGATGAGTAATCCTGAAGTCGATCTGGGGCCGGGTACTTGGCACTGGAGAAAACCTACACAGACACACACACACCCACACACACAAAGACAAGCTGAGTCACTAACAGACACATGGATGATCGCTGTGTAATTTTGTAGCTCTATTGTGTATCATAGGTTTGCTATGTAAAGCTTTCTTTCATAGTAAAGGTGCTGTGTCACCTTAGTAGCCTTTTTACTGCCCTTAATCTTGTCCACACGGGCCTGAGCTAGTCTGATCCGGTCAGTGATGCCCTGAAGCTGGTGACGGTTCTTTTCTACACTGTCAGACACCCTGGGAGCAACACACACATACAGACACCAACATTCATGTAGACATACAGACACATAGGAAAACATGACTAAGACCATATCACACAATACAATATAGAGAAGTACACAACTTTCTTTATTAATCTGCAGGAAGCTGCATTTCAAGAACACATTAATAAGGTAATTGCAGACTTTTTTTTTGCATGTAATAAAGACGTAGTACGGGTATTGTATAGCGAGTTTGGTACTGATATCAGTCCTCTAATTACTGTACCATCATCTTTTCAAAGGTTATGCTGACAACACATTTCTGTAAATAAATTTCACTGCTTCACTGAAGGTACAAACACTCTTTCTCTATTTTTAAAGCAGCAGATGGAAAACTCTGTTCTGCAACAGGTGGCATAAAATGTGGTTTTGAACGTGGATTTTACATGTGTTAGACAATGTATGTGTGATTCTGTGCTTGCCTTTTGAAAATATCAGTAGAGATGGTCTCCAAGTACAGTAATGCATCTGCTATCTGATGGACAGCCTCCTCTCTTCTCAGGTCTGGCTGGATGAGGGGCACTGCATACACCTGGCCCTCCAGGCAGGTCTTCTGGGTCATCCTAGGGTTTATTACCACACACAAGCCTGTTTATTAGATAGTTGAATTCTAAACCTGAGCAAGGTGGTTCATTTTTGACCTCGGGAGTATGACAGTATGACATTATTACCATAACTCAAACGTCAACCTGTGCATAAAGAAATAAAAACTCAGAGACAAAATTTAAAATCTAATAATCAGACAAACATTTGACCACAACTGCTGTTGTTAGATTCAACACAGAAACACCTGTAATAACGTTAAAGACAGAACTGTTAACCAAAACCTTACCGTTTACAAAACTTTACTTCTCAATCTCATCTGATTGTCACATGACAATACCAGAAAATAACGTTACAATTTCTCCAACGTATGCTTGACAACATTGGGCCTCTTAGCTGCTTTAACGCTTCACATGCCTTAATTTCAAATCCGTAGATATATAGGAAAATATCAACAGGTCATAAACCTACAATGCCTCTGTTTACTTGCAAAGATATTGCAAATAAATGATCACTGTCGCGTAATCAATACGCTGGCAGCCTCTCCATGCTAAAGAATACATCGCCGTTAGCATTATACCGAACAATATCCGTTTCTTGATGAGTAAACTGCAAAAACAAGTCGAATGAATGTACTAGCCTTACCTGACCATGAGTGATGTTTAGTTTCTACAGTTACAGGACATGTAAGAAATAGCTCTGCTATGGGTGCTAGCATAAGAGCTTCAGGTTAGCAACGGTTAGCAAACAACAACTTGGTACTTCCGTATCCCATGGTCATGTGACCACTGCCGGAGTGGCGTTCACTGTCCCTCTTCTCTGCTGAGGGAGCTGGCTTTCGACATGAAAGCACTTAAATTAATTTGGAAAAAACACTCTGTCTTTTAAAGGTATGATTAACATAATATTATTATTATTATTATTATTATTATTA
>JAPZDY010000023.1:12770560-12785954 GCA_029783645.1 Ctenochaetus hawaiiensis
TTATTAAAATATTATTATTATTATTATTATTATTATTATTATTATTATTATTATTATTATTATTATTATTATTAAACACAAAGCCAAAATAATGTACAAAATCTAATTAACAATTATTCCGCCAGCTTATATTAAACTACAAATAGACTTTACATTTTAGCATTAGACTTTATTTGCAGTAGAACAGGCACAGATGTTGCACAGATGTTGAGCTCCCTTGAACGGCCTGTAGGGTGCGTGCTTGCTCTGTGGTTTTATTGTTCTTGTGCGTAATGACGCATCCGTCCTCCAGTTCCTCTCCTCCCCTCCTCCCTCCTGTCACATCTGGATCTGGCTCCTCTCATCGCAACACTCAGCGCAGTGGGAGAGAGAACCAGAGGGAGGGAGGGAAACGACCGGAGAAGCCGAGGCTAGCTCGGTCGATGCAACCTTGTTCACAACCGAGCAGAATCAAGGAGAGGCAGAAGGACATCTTACCTTCTCATCCGCACTCAAGGATATTTTGCATTTCTGTCTTCTCTCCGTCAGCCCAGTTTCTTGTTTCATCTCCTTCTCTTCCCTCCTCTTGTCTTGAGTATGATGAGCTCCAGCCTGCTGGAAAACCCGGTGCAGGCGATTCTGTACCTGCGGGAGCTCACCACCATCGTCCAGAACCAGCAGAGTCTCATCCAGACCCAGCGCTCCCGGATAGAGGAGCTGGACCGGCGGGTGGACGAGCTCATCGGTGAGAACAGGCACCTGCGGGACGTAAGACTTCAACAGCATCATTCGTACCATCACCACCATCACCATCACCCCGACCCCAGCTGCCTTCATCACCACCACCACCCTCAGGACTCCCAGCTCAAGACTAGTTCGGGGTCTTTGCCAGACCATGCGGCTGCACCAGCGGAGGCGGCTCCGGTGGTCCAACCGTCGCCTCCCCAAACTATGGACCCGGGGGAGATGCAGCTGGTCCCGGCCGACCCATCCACGGTTTCCCCAGTTGAAAGTGACCCAGAAAACGGCGGAAGTTGCCAAAGCTGCCGCTCTTTGGTTCCGATGACCCCCACAACCCTTTGTCGATCCCTGGCCGTGGCAAGGAAATCTGAGTAAGTTAAGGTTATATGATGGTTTGTATGTGTGTGTATCCATCATGAAAGAGTCCAAAAGGGATTTACTGAACTGTAGTCTGTCCAGAAGGTTTCTCTTATATTTATTAATTGTCAGAATCTCCTGTAGTAGCTTATTGCATTTTCTAGAAAAAATAACTATTACCTAAATAAATGTCCTACCTTGGTTATAGTAGGCTGGCTTGAATTCTTTTTGTAGCATCCGTTTGTATAATTAGGTGTGTGCACGCGCGTGTGCGTGTCCTGCAGATTGAGAGGCGTTTAATTAATGAAGAAGGCGCTTGCAAATTTCCAATTTTCAGCTGTGTGTCGGCTAAAGACTGTGCCAGAAGAGGAAGAGGTGGATTATTTAAATGAGAAACTGGATCACGATCACTGGATCATTACATAACAAACAGCTGTAGGCCTATATGCGCGCGCGTAAGCGCGCTGGAAGCAGCACAACAAACAGCACAGCGGTCAGTGTCGGCGCGAGACAGGAGCACCTTCACGTGAGGTGATGAGACACAGCAAGTGGCTGTCCGCCGTGCGGCTGGTTTCTCTATTAATTACTGCACAGGATCTGGGAACTCTCACGGGACCTCTGGTCCTCTGATGTTGCGTTGTTAGATGAGACACACGTGCACATAGTCATACACACAGAAACACCGACACACACACACACACACGCTTAGAAACATGCCACAGTCTCCTGCATGGCACCAAAAAGCCTTATGGTATATTAGCACTACAGTAATGAGAGAAAACCCACTTTTCTCTCTTTTCTAGTTCTCTCTCTCTCTCCCTCACTCTCTCGATCTCTCTCTGTATGTGTGTGTGTGTGTGTGTGTGTTCTCTTCATAAGTTGTATCCCGGCAGGAGTCCTGATTGGTCTCTCTGGGACTCCACCCCCACTGACGGGAGCAACACAGAACAGATGAGGAGTGGAGGGGAGCAGAGGACTGCAGAATGGGATACAAGTGTTGTTGATATTGATCGTACAGCGAACTATTCACCTGTCACATACATTGTCTTTCCCTGGGTTGTGTCTGTGTGTGAGAGAGAGTATGGTGGCTGCTCTTCTATAGCCTTGCCTGAAACCAGAGAAGTAACCTGCGGCAACTATTTGCTGTATTTGACGGGAAGCAGTGTAAAACTACTGGTTCTTAATTTAAATAAGTTTTTCTGCTAAGGAAGAAATTTTAATGAAGTAATTGTAATTACAAGAGCTGCGGGCAGAAAGCAGCACAGCCATCCATGAGTTGATCAGGCAGCAGAGTGGGTTAGTGGTTTATTTGGCCTCCGTGTTCCCTGAGTTGCTGATGATGTGTCCTTGAATTCAATCTCACATCACCACCTGCTCATTGATTTTAAGTCATTCTGGATAAGACGAGTAGCTTAACACCTAATTTCTGCTCTCGCCTCTGGCAGTCCAGACAGGTTAGGCTTTCAATTGCATTTTTAGAGGATTCGCCTTTCTGTCATTGCCTGCTGTATCTGCAGCTAGCTGGAGATCAGATGTGCTCCCTGCTTTTAGTGTTGTCAATGACTTGTATGTGTCAGCATGATTTTGTGACAAACACTCTGTGCGTGGGTGGGTGTTTTGGGCCTCACAGTATGTATCTGTATAGGTGCATTTGTTGACATTGCTTTCTCTCACACAATCTACATCTTTCTGCAAGCTTTATCTGTATGTTTATTTAGAGCACAGTTTTTCTTTGCTTTATAGATACATGGTATGTAAGCTATGTAAGGTTGGCTGACTTTGCTTGTGTGCTTTACATTGTGTCGGTGTTACTGTCCGATGCACGGGCCTATGCAAGAGAGACAGGATCCTCTCCTCTGCTTATTCTCTGTCTCTCTCTACAGCTGAGCCTCCTATCTGCCCCACTTAGCCCATGGAGCGAACGGTAATCAGCCATTCTCAGGAGAGAAAAAGGCAGAGAGAGAGAGAGAGAAAGAGGGAAAGAGAGGGATTCACACTCAGTCGCTGTCTTTGAAGGGAGCCATGGAGGTGTCTAGAGGAAGGAGCTTGAGGCTGACACTGGAGTGGACCAGTGAAAGAGAAGGAGGATGAGAGAGATGGGGTGAAAAAAAAACAGAAACTAACAATGAGAGAATAGGAGAGGGAGTGGGTTTCAGTACACAGAGTGAGACAGGTACAGGGAGACTCCATAACAGAGAGGAGAGATGAAAAAAAAAGAGTGCATTTGGGGTAGCTGTCTCCTCAATTTATCTATCCTGCTGGCGGACAAAAGATAGATTGGACAACAAAGGGACAGGCTGTGGCATCCTGTGGCGCAGTGGAAGGTGCACGCAATGTACTGGCAACATTTTGAGTCCAAATGGAGCTACTCTTGCTGCATGTCAACACTCTCTTCTGGATACAGATAAAAAGCATTGCATTTAAAGTAATCTTACAAAACAGGACAGAGCAGAGCGGAGGGGTGGTGTGAGGGAGGACGGGGCACAGAGAGACTGAGAACAAGGGGCCGACAGCAGCAGGAATGTACTGTTAAAATATTCACCTGTTCTCTTTGTAAGCATTGTCGCAGACGAATGGCCGTAATGTGTGTGTCTTGTAAAGGCAGATGGATGGACCTGCTGAGAATGTGCGTGTGTGTGTTTTTGTGGGTGTGTGCATGCTCAGGGACCAAAGCAGCCAAGGCCTGTTCCTCAGGGCCGAACTCTTTTGTATCAACCTGGCAAAAAATGAAGCTTTTCTACTGGCAGTTAACAGGAATTGGCTTTGGCTTTACGTTTATTGTCCCAGTTCCCCTCCCATAACCCCTATTTCAACTTGGTAATGTTTGACTTTGGGATATCTGAATGAGCAGAACTCTGTTTTTCGACCATGAAAAGACTTTATCATGCACATCTTATCTTTGACAGCATTTTTCGGACTACCATTCTCTATTTCCTGTCTATTCTTTATAACTAGATATATATTGTTTGTCTCATTTTAAAGCAACAATTCCACATTTTTGAGCAATACATTTATTTAATTTCTTGCAGTGAGTTAGATGAAAGGGTGAATAGGACTCTCTGGTATGATTTTTTTCATCTATTTCTTAACAAGAATACAAAGAAATGTTTTTCAACAAAGGTCAAACTTTTTCTATAAGGATATTATTAATCCTTGTTGTGTCCATTGTCAGGTGTTTGAGATATCACTCCTTTTTCATTGGGTTGTTGCAGCCTGGCTTTGTTATAAATACATTGTTGCTTCATATTGTGAATATGATGCATGATAAGGGTTCATGACCGACACATTGTGTGTCCAACACACTGCTGACAGTGTGCAGGTATTTAACTGTTTCCTCCATATGATTTTGTTTTTCTACACATCTGTCAACCAGGTTTGCATCATATAACCTCGACCTTGTGACCCTGCACATTAGTACTGCTCAGATTTTTGGGTGTTCAGTAAGTGTTTTTATTATAAATAGATAATATACTAAAAACATGCATCAACCCCAAAAGAAGATGTGTTTTCATATTAAAGTGGATATTCCCTAATGTTGACTAATTTAAGGAGAAAATAAATTATTTATGAGAAAAACCCTTTGTGTTCAGATCTGTGAACTAAAAATTAAAATCAGTCAGTAGAATCAGTGACTGTCTGACTGTTTGATGCTGATTTACTGTAATTGATTAAAGAGTGGTGTATTTAACTTTGTTGTCTGGTTATCTTGTCCTGGTGTTTCAGGCGTTATGGAGAAAAGTACAACAAAGAAAACCTGTGCACTGAAAAAATGAAGATTGAAATTAAACATAATTGTTTTGGAGATCTTTTAAAACCCCATGGGATCTGTTAAAAGAAGGCAATAACTTGTGTACTGGGAGTATCACTGTAAAAAAAAAAAAAACATCTCAAGAAAAATCAAATATCAAAAATCAAAAATCAAATCCAAATATATGAACAAATGAAGTCCACAAAAGCAACGTAAGTACTCCAAAGACGGCTCTTAAAGTTCTAACACCGGCATCAAGAACAAATGCAGAAGAGCTGCTAAAAGGAGACAAATTATTTGCGTATTAGCAGCATGTTTTGTTTGCTTGTGTCTGTATGAGTGTTGTCAGTAGTGAGGTAGGTGTTACCACAGATGGAGAAGTATTATTCATAGAAACCAACTGTGAGGAGTGTTGATCAGAGATGTTAAAAACAACATTGCCCCTTTAAGTCTGCAGAAGTCACTGTGAAAAGATAGTTTTTTATAGCTCCGACTGTCACACCGAGTCTTGCGCTGACCCTGACTGCCTGTCACTGTGGGTCTGTGTCACAAGCAATATGCTGAGCCTGGGTCAGAAGACTTACTGTAGCGTAGCCAAGAAATTCACTGTCGACTAAATGCTCTTCAGCTCATTGTTGAAGGACCCACAGTCACACCAGCTCTTCCTAAAAAAATGTAACCCTGAGGACATTTTTTTTAAAAGTCCTGATCACGCAAATTCGTTTGTCTCTCATGGTGGAAGGAGCCCAGCATCCAGGAGGTCAAAGAGTTGATGTATGCCACATGCTTTACACGTTGCGTCTTGGTTTGTTTTGCTTCTTTTCACTCTAAATTGCAGCAGATGAGAGCACAAGTGAAATGCCTAAAATATGAATGTAAATGTAAAATGCATGAGTGAGAAATGAGAGAGTCAAACTTAAGAGGAGACGTAGCAGGAAACAGAGTTTGAGTAACCATCTGTCGAGATTGGGAATTCTGCTAAATCACTGCAGATCTAATGAATTGGATGGGAGGAGGCGTAAACAAGCACATCCAGACTCACAAACATATAAATACTCATGCTAGTTCTTAGCTTTCTCAGCCTTGAATTGACCTACATAGGGTATTTACCACGGGATCAGTGCCAAATTGTAAACCAAACCCATGGAAATAATCCAGAAGTGTCTAATGAGAGCTGTTTTTGGCATCCTTTGGGATGTTGGACTAAGAGTGAACATAAGGAGGAATATGGAAACAAGACAAACAACCAGCAGCAGCCTATAATAACCGAATGAGATGCTGTCCTTTAAATCATATCCATCTGTCCTCTTTTGTCCCCTCTTTGCTTACCTCTCCACCTCTCTCATTTGTCTTTGTCTCTACAGGAGCGAGACTGTGCTGCATCAGTTTTGCTGCCCCGCACCTGAACATCCAGAGGCCGACACAACTGGCTCATCCAGGTAAGAACAACCAATCAACAGATACTTGCATTTCCATGTTTTCCTCTATGGTGTGTCCTCTTTCAACCACTGAAAACATCTTGTCTCTATCTGTACTGTGTGTCTTCTAACTGAATCATGCCCACAGTGAAGCTTTTGTTCATGCGTGTTACTGTGTGCACAGTAGACTATTGTATGTGAGTGTGAAAAGGTGTATTTTTACAGAAGTGTAAAGCCTGGAGTCACAATGACAGAGTTAAACGCTCCGTAACAAACATATTGCTCTTACAGCTTCAACCCACGTATACAGAAACTAGAGAGGGACAGTGGGTGGGGGGTTTGAACGGATACCAACACTACCAAAGTGCCCATTGCAACCCCAGAAATGACGAAAGAAACTTGCTACAACTACCATAGTAACCGGAGAATGTAACTTTTGCCGCTTGTTTCTGGGCAGCTTGTCCGTTTGTTGTATGAGTTGGTTCGTTGTTTTTTCTGGCGTGCACGGGGGCGTGTGAAATGCATGACGTTTGGCTTGAGATGAATGAACACAGCTCTGTGGTAAAAGTCTGAAAAGCTGATTTTGTCATGTTTCTCAATGATTACTGGTCGCCCTCCTGCCTCCGGAATTTCTCCCATCTTTTAATCCTCTGTACTCTGTGTGTAAATCCAGTGTTTTTCAGTCACATGTACTTTTTTTCTGTCACTCATCTGATGTCTTTCCTCCTTGTGTTGTTTATTTCTGCATGCATCTCTGCCCATTATCTGTCTGTCCATGAAAGACCTTGTCTTTTTTTAATCATCTCTCCTTAGTTATTTATATCACATCCCTCCCTATCAAGTCTCTCTCATTCCTTTAATGTTAATATCACCATCGGCCTTGTCTGGAATCCCTATCATTTCTCTGATCTCATGACTTTACATCCACATGGCTCTGATTGGATGAGCTAATGACACAGCAGCAATGGACAGCCGCCTGGGATGATGGGTTATAGGATGATCTTTGTAACACCATAGCTCATTATTATCATCACATGAAGTTGTGTGTGCCTGGCGGCTGCAAACCTGCACCAGCTATATTCACTAACTGTCATCCACTGGATCCACTGGAGCACACAAAGCATCCCTGAGAGATATTATGAGATCCGCCTGTAGCCTAACCTGCCAAACCTTTTCTCTTCTTTACTCAGCCTCTGTTTGTGCACGTGTGAGTGTGTGTCTTTGTGTTTCTCCCTTGGCTATACATACCATAAGGACCTTGAGAGAAGCCATTTGACAGATGGTCATTTCTCTTCCTCCATGATGTCACAGAAAGCAGGTGGAGCAAAAGTGTGTGATTAGTGTGTCTGGTCGCTACGTATGGAGCCGTGTGTGGGTGTGTGAGGGAAAGAAGGGATAGAAGAGAAAGTATATAGCAACCATATCATTATGGAGGCTTTTGCTGTCCAAATGCATTAACAGCTCAACTCCTGCTTTTAAATCCTCTAATGTATTCTAATGTACTCTAATGTATTCAGATGCAGCGCAGGGGCATGGCAGTGTTTTAATAGAGGTTTTGATAGAGACGGCCTCCAGCATGCACACACCAACACAGTCTCTCTGTATCTTTTTTTGCTGGAACTGTTATCTCATTCAAACATATATGACCAAGCGGCCCTATCTTGGACGTTTAGCCAGGGACGCAGAATATTTGCTTTCACAGCAATCAGAGAAAACAAAGAGGAACTTTAGTGATGCACTTATTATTTAACCATTAGCAGGCTTTTTAGTCTCCCCAGTCCTGTTTTTCAGGCCCCCTTGTGTAAAAATCATTAGAGTAAGCACTATCGGGTTGGAAGAAAAATTGCACAGGCAGACAACATCATGCACACACACACACACTCATAATTGCACACCATTATAAAACCTCTTAGAGTTTGATCATACCTCTATGCTTACATCCGTCCAGTTTGGCCGTATAAAAGGTGCTGAATGTCAGTGTTTTGTATCTGCAAGAGGTGGTGTGATGCCAGAGACATTGGTGCTACACTTATTCTTCAAAATGTTACCAAAATAACAAAGCTTGAGGCATCCACAACAGAGCCTGGGGGCCAAAAAAAACTTTTTTTGCTGTGTCATGGCAGTAATTTGCTTTGGTAAGCCTCACATGGCTCACACACAATTTCAATAACGCTGTCATGTAGGAGAACATCCTTCACTCTGTGGTCAGGATCTGGGATTATGTGAGGAGGATGGTACACTCAACCAGAACAGGGAGACAGCCTGCATAATCAACTTTGTCAAGTCACATTCAGGCAGAGTTCAAACATATTTTTTGTTCAGTTTTTCTTTTCAGCTGCTTCTGTATTGCAGAAATGATTGTGCATTAAATATGAGGGGAGTCCTATTAATCCCCCCCTCCTTCTTCTGCAAGTCATGTTTGACTTTGAGAACATGATAGTCTGTCAGTGTCTTGCACTGCTCCCAGTGTTTATGAACACTGATGTGACCTCACTGACTTATTCTCTTCTAATGCTTCGTATATCTTGTATTATTAGGATTAACAATGTATAAAATGTTATTTAATTTCTGAGCCAGACACTCAGAAAGTTAAAAAATTCAAACAAACATCTGTCATTAAAATGCTCATCCAAATAATGTCATTGTCATGGATACAAATCAGCTTTCAGAGTCCAATGCACAAAATCAGCCCGGCTTTCTATGGCAAAATATCACTATGAGGAGTCAGAATACATTTTTTTTATATTAGGCGATGACAAGCATAAACTGCTTTGATGACTGATTAACCATTTAGGTCATTTTTAATATTTACTGTTTCTGCTTCTCAAAATGTAGGATTTTGCTTATTGCTCACTGACAGAGAGATTCATTGGTAAAGGGAAATGCTGATGTTTGCAGCCCTTCTTTATGATAAAGTAGACTTTTTCTTAATTTTTGAAAAAAATGTAAATAAAGGAATGGAGGAAATGAGTTTGGAGGCATCACAAGTCAGCCTAAGGTACTTTCATCCTGGTCACATGTCCAGAGTTTCCCTCCTGTAACCTGCAGCAGAGCCATAAACTCTGATCAAATGGGACTGGACACATAAATTCAGTCATTCTTGCCTCGAGCCACCACAACTACACATCACTCTCCACCTGCTGCTCCCCTCATGAACCTCCTCTCACTCCGCTTTGCTGATGACCAGCTATAGTGATAAGAGTGGAGTTTTGAAGGTCAGTGAGGATTGATGGCTTTCTCCTCTTCATTTTTTCGAAGCAGCGGACAGATGCTCAGCCTGGAGGATGGAACGTCCTCTGGTGCTGGACAGGAAGTGGAGGGCACCAAGAGAGAGGGACCCAGCGAGTATGAGATCACCCTGGAGAATAAAAACAAACAGGTATGTTCTTCTTTTTTTCAGTTAGTGTGTGTGTGTGTGTGTGTGTGTGTGTGGGCCCTGTAAGCACATGGTGGGATGGAGTGAATGCTCTGCTCCTCTACCTGTTTTGGAGTGAGGAGGTGTGCGAAGGATGATCGTTTGACATTGCACCTTGCGTGACAAAAAAGATTCCCATTGAGATCTATTTTTGTCTTTGTTGACATGAAAAAGAGCACCAGCGATTCCGCTGCCACAGCGACAGGAACACGAAAGATGCTAGGTTGTCATGGTAACAGCTAATAACTGCTCCTGGCGGCTGGAGATGTCTTTATTTCTCGCACCAAACTGCTCAAGGGTCTCCTGTTGCCGCTGCCATCGCCGCTGCAGTGTGAGTGTGTGCATTTAAGTGTGAGTGCGTGCGCTTGCTCTTTTTGTGGGCGTACTGGTGTGAGAAAGACACACACTCGGGCACATGTGTGGCTGTCCTCCTTTTTCTATCCCTCTATGCTCTCTGTATCTTCTTCCTTTGCCTCCCACCCCTCACCCTCCCAACCCCCTCTCCCATCTCACTCCTGCTGAAAATATAGGATGGCAAAAAAAAAAAAAAAATTCTGGAGGAAGCTGAGATTTTGCGCTGAGCTGCTCTGCCAACAAACAGCACAGGAATAAGCCTGTGCTGGTGCTTACCTTTCTATTCATTTTCTCAACAGCAACTTTGTCACAGCCCATCCATCCTCCTTCCCATGGCCCCCTTAGACAGCATTAGCTGTTAAATAATGATAGATGATGTTTACTTTGGCTTTAATGCTATAAACCCTCACTGGTCTTAAAAGAGTGGACAGATAAGGAAGAAGGATACCTCCAAGGAGGGTGTGAGTGTGAATTTTGTGACTCAGGCAGTGCTCGGATTCTTTTAATCTTTCTAGAGACACAGACACAAAATGGCAATGTGATGTTTGCCTGCTGGTGGATGAATAAATATTTTTCAGTGGCTGCTATGTGATTTGGAATATGACTCTTGCAGTGTCATCAGTGAGTTTCAGAGCCTTGTAAACATATTTGATAGTTAAACTTCTCCCTTCACTCTCTTCTCATCTCCAGATAGAAGAGCTGGAGCAGAAGTACGGAGGCCATCTCATAGCGAGGCGGGCGGCCCGTCGTATCCAGACAGCCTTCCGTCAGTACCAGCTGAGCAAAAACTTCCAGAAGATCCGTAACTCTCTGTCGGAGAGCAAGTTGCCTCGCCGGATCTCCCTACGCCATCCCAGCCCCTCAGGCCGAACCCGGAACGCAAACCAGAGACACAGTTACAGCCTGCATCCAGGAGGAGGGCAGATACCCCTACGCTCCAAAACCCCTCCTCCACCCCCGTGCCGCTCCACCTCTCTGCCTCCCTCTCCTGCATCAGCCCCTGCCGCTGCTCCCTCTCCTGCCCCGGGCCCACCCCCGCCTCAAACCCCCGGACAGACACTTACACAGCTGGAGGACTGCTTCTCTGAACAAGTGAGTGTTTTCAACTCATGTTATAGCGCCCATAGGTCTAATTTAAATGCAAAAGCCTCATAAAAAAAAAAACAAAGTTTCATTAACTTTAGCCACAACCTAAAAAATGGCATGGTCAGCAGCTGGCCCACTATTTTGATCCAGACTAGAATCTCCAAAGAAAAAAAAAAATTTGCTGACTTCAAGCAACTCATTCAGCTGCAGCTATTGGATGGATTGTGAATGTGAATGTTTCATATGTAAATCAGGGTGCAGGGAGCAATGCCAGATTTAAATCAGCTCATAGGTCAAGACAGGTGAATGCACCTAATATATATGCTTTGATGAACTCCATGCAAGAACGAGGACAACATGTGAATTCCACATAGAGAGACTCTGCCCAAGCCGGGTGTCAAATCCAGGACATCGTTATTGCTAACTACTAGCCCCTCTTTTAAATTGCCATGAAATATTGCTAAGACATGCATGGTGCCCAGAGGAAGAATCTCAGCGTCTTTAGTGATCCTTCAACTTCTATAGTATTGTCACCAAATCTCAACTTCACAATGAAATGATTGGCACAACATTTTGTGCAGATATACAGAATTCTCACAGAAGATGAATCCTCATGACTTTAGAGATCCCCCGATCTGTCTTCTAACGCCATCATCAGGTCAAATTTTAAATCAATCCTCTTCCTCACCCCCACTCAAGCAAAGAGCAGACACTCAGAAGCCTGTACTCCATCCTTGGATCTACAATTTATCTGCTTAGACTAAACTACACTGACTGACTCCCCAGGCTTGACAGTTTTATTTAAATTGCCTTGTTCTGCTTAGCGACCAACCACCATCCTCGTTTATCTGGTTCCCCTGGTCTTACAAATAGCCTCCAATTAGGATCCTCTAGTATCAGAGACGTTCTCACAAGAATTATGACACTCAACCTGAATGAAAATTGTATTTTTTCAACATTGTATTTGCAGCTTCATTCCTTGGCCCAGTCAATTGATGAGGCCCTTCGTGGTTGGAGCTTGTCAGAAGGTGGAGAAGGGAAGGGGCTGCTGATGGACCCTGGGGCCCTTCGTGCAGCTGCTGAGAGCGCTTGTCTGCCCCGCAGTGCTAGCTCGCTGCTCATGGCCTTCAGGGATGTCACCGTTCACATCGACAGCAATAGCTCTTACACCATTTCCTCCGCCACCACCACAACCACCACCTCTCTGGGCAATGCAGGCGGAGGAGAGCCTGGTAGCAGGAAGAGTTCTGTGAGCGGGAAGGCTGGGGGAGGAGGAGACAGCCTGTTAGCAGAGGAGCCAGAGTTTCCTGCTCCTCCGCCCAGTGAGGAGCTGGAAATGGTTGATCTTGGATCCAGGAGGGGATCAGCGGTGCCAGCTCCAAGCGGAGGAGGGACGGAGGGCGAGGGCAGCTCCGACAGGCTCGGTTCCACCTCCACTTCTACCTCTACTTCCACCTCTGTCTCCACCTCTGTCCAGTCCAGCCAGCAGCCTGCTCAGATTTACACCCAGTACCAGCAGTACCACTACACTCATCCTCAGCAGATCCCCGGTGGGCCGAGCCCTGAGGCCCTGCAGGCCCTGGTGGTCTCTCTGCCCAGGGACCGCTGCCAGGATCCAGCCTCCTGCCGCTCGCCGACACTGTCCACAGACACACACCGCAAACGCCTCTACCGTATAGGACTCAACCTCTTCAATGTGTGAGTGTGCCGACAACACACATCCACATTGAAACATGCAGAGAATTGCAAAACGTTTCTCCACCCTGTGGTTCTGCGTTCAAAGTACACTGTACTGTACTGTACACTGTTTTGCTGTTTGTATCCAACAAATCTCCAATAGCCCAACGAAACAGCTCTAAGCAGCTGCTCATTAGTGTTTGTAATAGTTGGGAGGAGCTGCCTGCTCACTGCCATCTTGTGATGCTGTGATGTCAATGAAAAAAGACAGAGAGAGGGGGGTGGGGGATGAATAGAGTTAGAGTGAGAGCGAAAGAAAAAGAGGAACAATGCAGTTAAAGAGGAGAGGCCGTCAAGTGGAGCTCACAATTGCTATAAATGGAGTCCACAGCTGGCCTGCACTTATCATTAGTTAATACAAATTAAAATAAATTAACTCATATGCATCAGTGGCAGCGGGTCTGATCCAGAAGTCCAGAGCTAACAGCTTTTACGCATGAATGCACATTTCCTCTCTTTCTTTCCCTTTGTGCTTCCTCTCATACACACACATACACTCATTTTTCCTCATTCTCATACGCATTAAGCGCCCTTTCTCTCGAACACAGCGTTACGCATTTTCTTTCTCACTCAGGCCCACACACCTATGCGCTTGAATGCACAAAAACATCACACACGCGCTGTTTAACTCTTAACACTGTCTGCTTTTGTGCTGTTGGATTTCTGTTGGCAGGAACCCAGAGAGAGGCATCCACTTCCTGATCACGCGTGGCTTCGTCCCAGACACGGCCATCGGAGTGGCTCACTTCCTGCTGCAGAGGAAGGGCCTGAGCAGACAGATGATTGGCGAGTTCTTGGGGAACAGCAAGCTGCAATTTAACAGAGATGTCCTAGAGTGAGTCTAAAATTGTTTACATATGGAAATATTAATTACTTTTGTTACTAAATGATTTATTTGTGCTTCATAGATCGGCTCTAAACCAATAGCTGGTAACTAGCAATTTAATATTGAAGTTTCATAAAGTTGATCAGCTTCATGGTAAAGTATGAGTCAAGATCCCCAAAATCCTACTATTTCCACACTTTGTACTCAATAGTGCCTCCTTGTTAGAGTCTCTAACTGGCCCGTGTCTTTCAGACTCCTCAGTTTTGCTTTGAAACACTAGCTTTCTATTTGAAATTTTATTTTCCAAGCTGAGCCAACTGTACTCTCTATGATCAGAGTAATTTTCTTAGACTTTACAAAGAAAGCATTATAAAAGACAAATTCAGAGGCTTAGTGGAGGTTCTAATGACAAGTTAATCGACATTATATGATCAACATTTAGAAAAAATTGGGTTATAAAAAATTTCTCCTTCTGTATTACATTCTCTTGATCTTACAGCAAATGCCGAGCATTCAGACTAAAGTCAATTTATTTCTTGTTATATTTGTTTTTTAAGAACATTTATAACTGCAGACCCAATTGGATTATTTTCTACTAAATTTAATGATTCCCTGGATTTGACATAATCATACCTAAAGGCTCATTCAGTAGCTGCTCTGGAGTTTTGCACCATATCACATGGTCCTTATCAGAAGACTGAGTTTCCTTAATGGCAACCAAACTGCGGATGCTCGAACATCTTTGTTATTCTGAGCAGCTCTTCTTCACTATGCTGACTTTAAAAGGTAATGATTCGAGTTCCTTCACGACCTTGCAAACAATCCCATCTCAATTCAGAAAGAGTCTGAAGCTTTTAATTGTGTCAAAGTTTGCTCTGTATCTATGTTGCTTTTTGCTACTAAAAATAGAGGAGAGATAAAAGATTCAATAAGATTTGTCGGACTCTGACTTTAATGAATTCAGATACTTTTAAATATCTCAAACAGAACAAGCTTTTGGAACCTATCCTGACATATTCACTGGATGACGCACACAAACACGCACGCAATACACACAAAGTGACTTGACATGCAGCATGTGCATGCATAAAAGCAGCACATCCATGAAAACACGCATTCCTTTAATGCTTTAACGCTCACTCTTTTTGCATCCAACCAGTGTAGACAGAGATCCTGGATACAGAGGCTTTTTGCTGAGGTTGTTGCAGAGTCTGTAGAAATAGGTCACTTCACTGAACACACACAAGCACACACTCTTACTTCCTTTCATTCAGACACATAAAAATACACATGCATGGACACAAAACATGCACATGCACATGAACACACACACACACAGTTTTATGCATGTGCTCCTTTCATTTCTATAGCCTGTCCTTCAGCCTTTCATGTACCTCACTTCTGCCCCCTCACTCTCAAGATATCATTATTTTGTCCTCTCATCCCTCCCTTTTCGGTCCTCTTATCTCCCAGTGGCGTCAGACTCTGTCCTCCCCATTGATGTTTGCACAAAGAGTGTGTGTGTGTGAGTGCGTGCGTGCGTGTGCGCAAACATGTTGTCTCTATGTGCGTCAGGTTCCAGGTCACTAGTTCTGTAATAGAAGTATGACTGTAAGAGGAAGATTTGCCATCAGCACTTGGGTACTCATAGTTTAGTACACACACACACACACACACACACACACACACACACACACACACACACACACAAACACACACACACACACACACAC
>JAPZDY010000023.1:12806777-12818497 GCA_029783645.1 Ctenochaetus hawaiiensis
CAACACTTTATAAACCAAACTTTAAAAAACAGTGACATGATGAAGCATTGCTGTGCCTCTCACAAAGCACTGAGATCTCCACATTTAAAACCTCCTCCTCAAACCTCCACAAGCACATTAAAGTAAGCTGCTCATACTGTTGCTGAGAAATACTTTGCTTGCTCATGTTACCGGTGTTAATTTTTCATGTAAAACATTATTTTTTGAGGTCATGCTAATTACATTTGTAGCTGGAGTGGTCTGTTTTGCTTTTAAAATAAAACCGATAACTGAATAATAATTAAGTCAATTATAAATTAACCACCACTTGTCTTTTGTAACGACTATATCTTACTGGTCGTGATGAATAATAAAGCATCATATGTATGCACAATACAGAACATATATTTTAGAACTGGGTTGGTTTAGCTATCTTTTTGCAGCTACTGTTTCTTGTAAAATTTTATTCCCTAATGCTTATTTGATAAGATGTTATATTTCTTTTATGCATTTGTGAGAGGTGCAGAAAGTACAAGAGCAAAGCTGGCACAGATTTTGTTTTGAAATGACTTTCTATGCATCTTCACTGTCTGCAGTAAATTCCAATTATCTGTTTTTTGTGATGTATCAGACTTTCCTTTGTGCTACAGACTGTTTGTTTTTTGTCCGTTTTTAGGCCATTGTCTCATATTTTATCCCTTTTCATATATTTATACATCCTTGTAATTTTGATAAACACGAGTCCAGCTTGCAGGCAAACACTCACAGCAAACTCCTCTTGGAACTTGGCGTTGTCATTGGCACACAGATCCTCGACGTGCTGCAGGAAAGACTTCTTGTTGACAGGCCTGATGGAGATGAAAGGAGAGAAATAACACTGAATGTGAGAATCAGAGACAAACACACAAAAGAAACTCAACCACAATATGATTTTTTTTTTGTTAGTTTATTCTAGGTTACGACATGCATTACTGAGCAGTACAGGCGATGCTGTCTGTGCTGCAGCTTCTGTGTGAATATTCACATTATTTATGCAGAATGACTTACTTGAGTGATTTCCTGTAGCTGAGCAGTCTGCACAAAAATAGACAGCAAACATCAACCTAAATAAGCAAATTAACTCAATGATCACAACCCACACTGTGGTAATTCTGTGCATGACAGCTGAACTGATCCACATTGCAGAGCATATGTAGCATTGTATGTTTAAGCAAAGGAGGTTCCACCATTTTTTTAATCAAATCCTCTTTGATGTTTCATTCTGAAGGATATTCCCCTGTGGCTGACGTTACTGACGACTTGCAGATCCTCAGCTATCGATGAAGCTTAAATATTTGCACCCTCCAAGACTGCTAAGCCGTCCGAGCAATTTGGAGATAGTGAGTGGGTAAACAAATTAAAGTGGTCTCAAGCAGAGGAGTGTCAGCACAGATCTGCTGTCCATGCCAGTGATGGAGGAAGGAGAGAAGGCCTGGCTCTGAGCAAAATGTGGACCTCACTAATTAACTCCACTGTGGACCTCCACTCAAGTTTAATGCACAACACAGATGGATGATTTAACATGAGCCGTAATGGGTAACATGAGGATGACACACACCGAGTGACAAATGAAAGATTGAGTAAAACGTGCAGACAAAAGCACACACAAGTGGCACACACATGCACACAAACACACGCAGCTCTGGGGCCCAACTTACTGGATCACATAAATCTCTTTCCGTCTAAAGAAGAAGGAGGAGTACCTGGTGGAAGAAGAGTGCTCAGTGAGAGGAAAAAAAAACAGCGTCTGTGCGCAAGGAAAGCTGTCTGTGCCATGCACGAACTATTCCAAGGAACCGTAAGTTAGTTTAAGCAAACTGTGCTTAGAAGAGTTCTGTTTCTGCAGATCACAGCATGTTGTCCAAGTCATGAGGAGATTATGTCCAAAACAAAGCAAAGAGTTTGAACTCACTGGTGAGCGCAACATGCAACTGTCAAAAACCAACAGCCTGACGTGCGAAACAGCAAAATATGAATGTTATCCTCAGAAACTGGCCTCTTTTCAGGACTATGAATAGTCACTGCATATGAGAAAATGTCACACTGACAGGCGAGTATTTGCTCAAGTAGTGCAGTTATATTGCTTTAATGCAAAAGAAGTAAGGGATAGCTATCTGCCATGTTGAGGCACTGATTCTAAATTTCTCATGTGGGATCTAGTTTATGCTTTTAATGGTCATTTTCATTCAGTTCCTCATATAGACAGCCGCTGTTTATTCCAACATGGACCCCTGTTTTTGGCTCATTTATTCAGTTTTTTGTTTTCATGGTATTCTTTAGATGTTAAGGAGGAAAGGTATTCTGACAGTTTTACATGCTTATTGCCTATGCTAATGCTAACACTTGTCTATACTGGCACATTACAATATAAAACCAGAACTTTTTGTTCTGCTCATACAGACAGCTCTTCTTTCCAGTAGTTTCTTGCCTCCTCTTAGCCATCGTTGACCTTGATACACCAAAACTGATACTGAGTTTGACTTTGTTTCCCGCCAGCTTGCAGCTCTTATTGTCTGCGCACTTGTTTGTGCCAAAAATCAAAAAGGCTAGCTGCTGAATTTGTATGAGAGGATGGTTAGAGAGATGCAGACAGGATGACTCGTCTGTTCTGCGGAGAACTGAAGGGAAACTTTGAAGCCACAACGATGCTGTTTTGTTTCATAGTGCTGCTGCTGCTTCTATTTTCTGCACATACTCTACCACACCAGAAGATATTGTGCTGACAGCACATCAAGTTGGCTCGAGCAAAGAGATTTTTGTCTTGTTGACTGAGATTTCAAATCTTCTGTGGAACAGCTAAATCAAGCCTAAAGTCATGTCGTGTGCACCCGGCTTCAAAACTTTGTGTTATACTCCATAAAGTGATGCTTTTAGATTAAAACTAAACACAAAGACTTACCGATTGAGTTTCTCTTGTTTCAGCTCCAGATCTGCGACAGCGATCAGCTGATCCAGTTTACACTTGGTCTCTATGATCTCTGCCTCTCTGGGTGAGTAAGTCCCACCCTCTTTCTTACGCTGATGGATCCTGACATGTCAATCAAACACAGAATTAAATTCATAGCTGCTGTGCGACACTGGGTTGAGGCCGGGAGGAAGAGAAACTAGCAGAGGATGAAGAGGAGGCAGAGGGAAAGTAGAAGGAAGAGCCAAACTGGCACGATGATTAATTATTTAAATCTTCAAAAGTTAAAAGAAACTGAGGTCATGTGTTTTTAGTTCCAAGGGCTCAAGCAACTATTTACACATTATTGCTATGTCATCCAGGATTTGAACTTGTAACCCCCTGACCCTGAGGGTAATTCACTATCCTGTTTAGCTACTCTAGATGTCAAAGAGCAGATGATTGCACATTGTGACTCCAGCAATGAAATCAAATGCAAGCTAGTGTCAAAAAAATAGTTTTTAAGTAAAAATTCAGAAATTTTTTGTACATCAAGACAACATAACGATGGTTGTAATTTATTTTCACAAAGCTCGACTGCTCCATGGGTGACAAACTAATGCTTTAAAATGCTGTGTTTTCTATTAAGTGCAATAGCTTACAGAAAGATATAATTAAAATATTTTTAAAAGCTCTGCTTTTGAAATACAATGCTAAAATCTACCACACTACATCTACCGTCACAGCAACATTTGGTCAATTTTTTCATGGACCTTGAAGTTTTTGGGCAAGAATTTGCAAGTGTATGTTTACAGCTCCTTTTACAGTCAAACAAATTGATGCACTGTAGGCCCAATTTTTAATTAATCAAAAATCTGTGTAACTCATTTCTGTTAGACAGCCTGAAGATGCCTTGTGGCAAATTTGGTGTCAACTGAGCAAAAAAGGTGGGGGAGATCGGTTTATTTAGATTTACAGTTTTTGATAAAAACAGAGTGACAGACTTCATACTTTGTGACACAGTGAGGTGTACGAACGTTTCTTCACCATTGGGCCTACATTTTGCTGTAAGTTGTAAAACTGTAGTTATGAGAATGATTGGTTATGAATTTTCAAACTTTTGAAATTTACACGGTCGCTGTAGTGCCACCATCAGGACTATTTGCTTGAGGAAGTTTGGCATGAGACTGGACCTTTGTGCCAAGTTTGGTTTATTTTCATGCATGGGAAGAGGAATTCCTGGGAAGAAGAAGAAGAAGAAGAAGAGGAATAATAATAACACTGACAAAAACTAGAGGGACTGACAGCCAGGCTGCCCGACCCCTGATGAGTAAAAAGAGGAGCAGATTTATTGCAAACTATGGGATGCCAAATTTATACAGGAAGCTGCACGTGGCATCTTAAAGTAAATCAATGAATGAAAGAACGTCTGCTGCTATCTTACTTGACTGAGCCACAGATGATGATGATGAGTAACACAGCCAAGAAGAAGGAGAGCAGAACTCCCAGAATGATCTGCTCTTCTCGAGTCAGCAGACCATCAGCTACAGACAGAGGGAGAGGAGACAGCAACGCCATGTGACACCAAAACAACAAAGAAGGATGTACAAGTTATGTTTTCACTCTGTGATGTAAAGTAATGTAACTACCTGCAGTTTTGACATGTTCTGAGTACTCAGAGTCTGTGAACTGGCCATTGATGTTAGTGGCTCTGAACTTAAACCTGGTAAACAAAAGTCCGGACTCAGCATTAAATCATAATACTGTTACGGAACATCTTGCAACAGCAGATTTTAAGTTTTTGTGTGTGTGTTGCACTCACACGTAGACTGTATTTGGCTTCAGGGGTCCGTTGCAGAGATGATCAGTGCTGTTCTCCATCATACAGTCATCGTTCTCTCCGATCACATACGTTCCTGCTGCAGTGTGATTGTACCTCAACAGGAGCCATTTGCCAGACACACTGTGACCACCTCTGATGTGTGCAGCTGTGCGTGACACCCTGTCCCCCGAATGACACGGCGGGTTGGGAAATCCCTTGTCAGTCAGGTAAGGTGCAGGGTGACCAAAAAATGCATTCTTCCAGTTGGTCAGGTTTTGGATGTCCTTCACTGTGGCAGGATGAAAGTTAGAGAGTAAATGAATCGCAGTGGGACTGAGTCAAACTTGACATTAAACCATTTGGCCTTTGCTAACATTTCGTGAGCTTAGTCCAGAGTGACGCACTGTAAAAGGATATTCTACACAAGGTGTAAAGAGCAAACAAGAGCCATACTCAAGTGTATTCAACCAAAAAGTGATGTCTGTCAATGTTTTTGAAGAGTCATACCCCCTGACTCGGCCACGATGACCTGAATTTTTGTGATTGGTCCATTGTCGTCACTATAGAAACAGGCAGGCATGCGGATGGTGATACTCCTGTGGGTTACCATGGCAACTCCTCCATGGCCCAGCACTGCCTGGGGTCTCTGGGTTGGCTTGGCCGGGGCTGGAACATACGCACGTGTGAACACAGAGGAGCGCACGCACACACACACACACACACACACACACACACAGACTGAGTGAATATAGTTATAGATGAAGAGGTGGTGTAGTCTATGCATTTACATATGAAACATGACAAACATGCTGATACTCTGCAGACTATAACTGCAGTTCTGCATCATCCACACACTCTGACAATAATGCTGAGTTAACTTTGCTGTATCAGAGCACAGAAGAGGCCTGCGTGCTGTTGTACTGAGCGATTGTACTGTGCAGTGGCAGTTTTCTGTCTCCAGTGCGATGCTGCACTGCTGCAACCACAGAGAGGAGAGGGAAGAACTCTGTAGCGCAGTGCAGAGCACACACAAAGAAGAGGGACTTGTACCTTTTATCCCTGTAGTTATCTGGACATGCGGACTGGGTGGACTCCTGCCAGCCCCGTTCTTTGCTGAAATCTACAAATAGATGAGTAGATAGACGAAAACAGATGAAAACAGCAGAAAGAGGGATAAACACAGAAAGGCTATCAAGACAAGATCTGTTCTTAAACTACTACACAACTTTTTAAGCAAGTCCAACCTGGAGTTACACATGTGCGTGTGTCTCAGTGAGTATACCTTTATGTGTGTGATATACGTGTATTCTTTACCTGTATGCTGTAGCTGTGTCCTCCCTTCAGACCCTCTATGACTGCAATCATCATGTTTTGGTCTCTTTCAGTGACATTAAGGCTGACATTCTTGACCAGTCTGCCTTTTTCATAGATGTACACAAAGTAGGCAGTTATATTTCCATTGGGCTCCTCTGGAGCTGTGAAAGTCACCTTCACACGGTTCACCTCCTCTGGGATTACTGATACAACCACATTTTTGGGGGGGTCTCTGGGTTCTGGGCACAAATAAGTAAAAATGACACAAGAGAAAAATAATACTACACATCTGGTCATGTTTACAGATGGGCAGCAGCTGTCGCACGCGCTCAGGAAGATGTAAATTTCAACATACCCTCCTCCAGTGTTTGAAATTCAATAGGCCCGATGGCTTTCCCATCACTGGCAGCGTGCTCCAGCGGACCAGTGAAGGCAGTGATAGTCACAAGGTAATGAGTGAAAGCAGTCAAGTTCGTAACCACGACTGTCATCAACTCTTCTGGAGCACGGACTGTTGAGATATTTAAATCAGGACCAGCCACCTAATATCAGGTAAATACAAGTAATAAGTCAGGGAAAGAGTTATTAGTTTTAGATGGATGAGCAGAGTTGGCATTTTATCACACTTTATGTTTACCTTCTTGACTTGCTGCCGTTGTTTTTTTAAAAACTTTTTAACACCAGGCTGACCTGTTCTGGGAACATCTGACTGAATTTGTGTCTGTATAAAAAAACGATTCGTTACCTGCACAAGATACGAAGTCGGTCCAGAGAGAACAGCCGGAGCGTCCCATGCAATGCGAAGGCTGTTGGAGGTGGCGGTAACATTCAGGTCACGGGGGGGAGAATCAGGGTCTGAAGGAGGGGAAAAGTAAAATAGACAGCTTTACAATGTACGATATGCTCTTACATCTGTGTCCAACTGATATATTTAACAAAGATGATTTTAAAGAAATACAAGGAGAGAGAAGTAAAACTCATCTCTGTCAACCTTAATCCACGAACTTAATCATAACCTAATCACCCCTTGTAAGCCTCTTTCATGATTTTTCTTCCAGATTGTATATTGAAATACTAAATACTTCTTTGCATACATCAGTGCCACCAGGTAAGATACAGTTTGATCAACTGAATAACTGCAAACTCTCCCCACATAATCACAGTGATGTTCTTACTTCCAGCCAGGGTCCGTGCATAAACCCAGTGTGTGTATTCTCCCACTCCAGCGTTAGTCACAGCTGCCACTTTGAAGCGATAGTATCTGTATTTAGCCAGGGATTGGAGAGTGATGCTGGGGATCTCTTCACTGTCATCATCAGAAGCGTTCACCAACACCGTGACACCAGAGTCCACGCACTCTGAGGTCAGTTCGTCCTCTGGGGCTGGCCGCGCCGTGGTTAGCGTGTTTGGTTCACAAACAGTTGACAGCAGCTGTGCAATGATGTGGTACTCTTTCAGCAGGCCTGGGATGGAGAGCGGTGGAGCCCACTGAAGTGTCACATTGTTAGGTGTGAGCTGAGAGATGGTGAGGTAGCTCGGGGCAGCTGGGACTGTACAGAGAGAGGATTAAAGGAAGTATTAATTCTTTAATGCTGCATATTAGCAAACAGAAGTCAGAATGCAACATATTACATCAAGACCAACTACCTGATTCAGAGAGAGTGTTCGCAGTACAGTTTGCTGGGTCACCGGGTCCTGCAGAGTTGACTGCAGCCACAGTGAGTGAGTATTCCTGGTCTGGTGACAGCCCAGTCACTGTGTACTCAGGTGTGTGAGCCTGGTGTGTATAGGACTGCAAGTCTACCTCCAATACAATCTCATAAAAAAGGATCTGTCCATTAGGGTTGGCTGGTTGATCCCAAGACAGCTGAACGGAGTCCCAGCTCACTCCTGAGCAAGACAGGTTTCCCACAGTGTCCGACACTGCAGACAGGGACATTGCTTTTATAGCATTAGCTTTAGTTATCATTCATTGTACTCTGATGCACCCTTTGTGTGTAGACGGTGTGTACTTTACCTGACTCGTTGGTTGTGAAGGTCACAGGGCTGCTGAACTGATTCCCATGACCGACTCTGGTGTAACTGTAAACACTGATCTCATAGGAGCTGTGAGGCCTGAAGCCTGATAGATACTCTGTGGTCATTGGACCGGAGGAATTCTATATTTGAGCGCACAACAAACAATAACACACATACACACACACACGCACACATGCACACACATGCACACAAATGACAGATAGCAGATCAAATCACCCAATCTTAATTAGTTAAGTATATCTTATTGTATCAGCACACATATGTGCATGTGTGTGTGTGTGTGTACATATAATGCTACTGCATAGTGGTATCTGGAGTGTGAAATTAGAACTACGGTCTGTTTGACAGTGTGTATTCTTGCAGGGTGGGTCTCTGAGTGTGTGTGTATGTGTGTGTGTGTGTGTGTGTGTGTTGTTATTGTGGAGTAGCTTTCGGTGTGTGAAATTAACGGTACCCTGTGTGTGACGGTGTGTGTGATGAGGTCCCGGATCCTGAAGCCGTACTGTATTACTACTCCATTGGGCTCCAGAGGAGGCTCCCAGCTCAGCCACACAGAGACCGCTGTGTGGTTGTATATGGTCAGGTTTCGGGGAGGGGACATGGGGCCTGAAACAAAAAGATGAAAACAGGCTGAATGAATACCATCCCACTGGAATCTTAGAGGGTTAAATCCTGCTTTCAAACTTACCTCCTTCATCAGTGTGAAGCTGCAGCACCAGAGGAGGCCCTGAGCCTTTGCGCGTTGCAGCTGTAATATTGAGGCTGTAAGCTGTGTATGGCTGTAGGTTGATGAGGTTGACAGAGTGGTTGGGTGTATGTGTTGTGTTCAAGCCCCCTGGGCCGAACAGATTGAGGGTATACTCTGTTATCTCCCCATTGGCCTCCAGAGGGCGCTGCCAGACCACTGCGATTGATGACGATGACAGATTCTTGGTGGAGACCAGCAATGGAGCAGAACTAGGAACTACAGAAAAACAACCCAAAAATACATCAGTGAAACAATAAATGCACAAATGAAACATTCTGCAAATGTTTGTGTAGGTAAACTCACCATCATCATCCGTTCTCAGATACATGGTGCTCGTGTGGTTGTAGGCAGGGCCAGCACCAGTCGCAGGGGTAACAGTCAACACGTACGGGAAATACTTCTTGAGTTTTGTGAATAGGAAGATATTATCAGTTGTGCTATGCTTGGTGGTCTTGTTGACAGCTGGCACCCCCTGGTTGGATAAGTCTGGGGGGACGCCGGCCTCCTGTAAGGTGAGCAGGTAGGAGAGGCGGCCGTTTGGCTCCAGAGGAGGGTCCCAGCTGACGATGATGGCCGTGGAGCTGAAGATCTGAGCAGACAGGTTTTTGACCGAGTCGTTTGGCACTGAAGAGGGAGTAAAGTAAAAATGGTGTTACTATTATTGACAGCAAGTGACAACCATGCTAAATAAACTGTGAGCCTTTTGATGTGCGTTTACAATACTGTGTGGCAGTTAATTAGGGCATCAATCAACCACACACACACTCTCTGACACTTGAGGGAAAATGAACAACACACCAGTCATCATCATCATCATTATCATCATCTGTCACAAGTACCATCATAATCATTGGCAGCATTGTTGTAATTAACACAATCAACAACAGCACATCAAATAGGGCAATAAAGCAGGACTTCAGCAGCACAGAAACAAAGAAAAATAAAACAGTGAGGTAAACAAACAGAAACAATATCCCATGAAATTAACAGCCCGTTCACAGGCATTTTAGAGGAAATCTGGCACATGAAAAAATGTTGGGAAACAAAGAGGTTTTAAGAAAACTACTCATCCTGATCATCGTCTCAGGCCTCCGGAAAACAACCCACGGTACAGAGAGCAGAAGGAAAAAGGGGGAGTTTAAGGGGAAAAGGGGGGAGAAAACTTGAGAGATCCATAAGATGAATGAGTGGATGAGAGGGGCCAGGTGTGTATGGAGTGTCTGAGCCCAGGGGAGTGAGCCCCTGCTGGGCTCGACTTTACAGGAGAGACAGGGTGCCCTGGAGGTCCGGTGCTTGTGCTGAGAGCGGAGCGGCTAGAGCACAGGCAGAGATACAGAGTCAGTGTGAGCAGTGATTATTCAGAGGCAGAGAATACTTCACAAACAAAATGTTACTGAAGGAAAATACATCAAAACATGAAACTATGTGGCCTATGTGATCAAGTCTGTGGTGGACTGTCTGCACTGTTTTTCCCAAAATCACATAAAAACAAAAACTAGCATTTTGTGAAACCATTTTTTTTTTCACTGAAGATATCATAAAAGACTAAATCACTAAATACTATGCAAATTTCAGTTTCCATGATATTGAAGCAATTGTTACATGAGCCCAGCATTGACTTTCTCTTAGCACGTAAGACTTTGTTTTTTCTCTATATCATCATATCATAAATGGTCTTTCTGACTGTTTTATAAATCCTTACAACTTTCTTCGTGCTCAGTGAAAGGAAACACAAACTGGCTGTCGCCAGGGCACAAAAATAGAGCCAGTTTGCCAGACCGACTGTTATCTCCTTTAACCAACAGGCTGAAAGTTTCATCTTCATTCACTGAGTTTTTATGTAATTTTTTTTTAAGTTGAAGAGTTTTGAAAAAAGGGTGCAGACTTTTTCCTCCAATGAGACTTTGACTCACTGTTAAATAAATTTTCTAGCATCATGTGTAGCGTATTATATTCAGCCTATTTGTTTTTGCTGGTATTTATTGGTATATTTAAGTTTGTTTTCATATGCGTGTTTCTCTGACTGACCATCCTCTGGTAAGTACACGGTTAGCGGCTCACTCTGGACCCCTCCGTCCCCCTGCACAGTGCTGGAGGTCATCCACAGGGTGTAGTTTGTGCCCCCGATCAGCCGAGTCAGAGTGTAAGAGTGGGCTGAATCAGGGGAGGCAAGGGCAGGTAAGACTGAAGTGGGAACCCTCTATAGAAGAAAAAGAGAGAGGTTACGATTGTTTTCACACCCCAGAAAAAACATTTTAATGAGATGATTTATATGTCATCTGTTTGCACAAATGAAAGGAAAGATCAAACATCTTGGTCAGATGTTTTTTTGATCAGCAGCTACATGAAAACATCTGCATTATTGTGTTTCTCCAGTCATTTAGGCTGACTTTAAAGCAGTATTTTTTTGCCCCTTGGTGCCAGCATAACAAGCTGTAAATACTATCCCGATGTACAGTAATATGGCAAACTCAAGTTGATATAGTGAATGTGGTGGCATTAAGTTAGCACCGGGCACACATGAAGTTATATTTGACTACATTTGTCAACCTGACACATCAGTATTCTCTCTCTTTAACCTCTGTTTTGGTCTCCACCTACTCTGACAGAAAAATATATGGCTCTCCAGCAGGTAAATGCTCCACTATCTACTACATTTGCTGTTTGGTGCTTTGCAGTTGGCATGCAGTGATTATTTTTGTTGTTTTTAAGCTGAAAACAGCTGCCTCCTGGAAATAATATTGAGAGCAGTGAGCTTGAACCAAAGAGGAAAGTTGCAGGCCAGAAAATCGACACAGTTAGCTAGCCAAATGTTTTGAACAGCTGAGAGGAACTGCAGAGCTGGGTGATATTTCTCTGTGGGTTTGTCACTACAACTGACATTCTTCACATTA
>JAPZDY010000023.1:12834143-12856907 GCA_029783645.1 Ctenochaetus hawaiiensis
ATGTGCTCCCAGTTCCCCGTCCCTGTTCCTTTGTGTCCTTTGAGTCAAGTGATCCTGTGATCCTTCTGATTTTCAGCCATCCTTTTCTTTTAGATCTCTGATTGTGTTTTGACTTCACTCCACCGAAGCCCTTGTTTGTTTTTTTTTGCCTTATTGATTGCCTTTTGTGCACCGAACACTTTCTCTGATACCTCGCCATCCCAGTAGTCTTGCTTCATTGTAAAGCCCTCTGTTCTGACCTTAAACTGCCTTTGTGCTCGGACAAGGCCATTGTCGAGTCGTCTGCTCTGGTTTCTTGCTCCTTTGCTCAGTTTCTGGTCATTTTCAAAAAAACAGTCTTGATTTTCATCCTGTCTCCCTGCCATCTGCTGCATTTGGTTTCACCTGCTCCACCCTCTTCTGACACAGACATTTCTCATCATTAAAATTCGGAGCATGTAAGCAAAGCTCTGGTAGGTCACATTTTTAGTAACATCAGCTTAGGAAAAGTGCTTCCTCAAAAATAAATAAATAAATAAATACAACAATATGCTGAAGCAGACCCTCTTAAAAAATAAGACAAAAGACAGCAGGAAGAGCTCAGGTGTAAATAATGAAAATAATGATGGCTTCCATTTAGCTGCTTATGTTTCAGGACCCTAGTGATGTGTATTGCTTATCAGAAAACCTTACACCTTTAGTTATCCCACAGTGACAGATGGAAATGTCTGCTTTGTAAAGAGCCTTTTGTATGCTTACCAGTCTGTACTGTCACAGGTGAGTGTTCACAGCTCTCTATCCCCCACTGAGTCACTGTGAAAACTTCAACCCTGTACTTCCTGTAAGACTCCAGCCCTCCAATCACAGCGGAGTATGACTGCAACCTGTCAGTCTCAGATAACTTGGAGATGTTGGTCATTCCAACTATCTCCTCTTGCCTCGAAGACATGTCCACATAGCGCACAATAAATGTCCATCCAGCCTGTGACTGCTCATCTGTCAGCATCCAGCGGACACTAATCTGACAGTCGGTTACGGAGCCTACAGTGATATTTTGAGGAGAGGGAGGTCCTGTGACAAAGAGAACATAAACATTTAAAGTTACACCTGTCGCATTAGATGTTGTTTGTGTAATTTATGTATGTGACATACTCACTTGTGTAAGCAGTCTGTGTTTGTCCCAAGCTCCAGGTGAAGCCAGCAGGGTGAGCAGCTCGAAGGGTGAAAGAGTAGATGCTCCCTGGAGACAAACCTGCCACTGTTACCTTGCTAGAACGGAGAGAAATGGGGACCTGGACTATTTTTTTGTCACTGCCCTGGCTTTGTTTTCCTCTTTTGTCTTCTGACTTCCTGCTTCTGTCTTCTTCAACCTGATCTGGCTCTCCATGCACCTCCTTTTGGTACTGGAGGAAAATCTCAAAAGATGAAAGATTAAGTGAGTTCAAAGACGAGAGGTCGCTCCACTGAAGCTCTGCCTGTTGCTCCGTCACCTGAACCAGCTCAAAGGAGAATAAGAGTGGGAGCGGAGGGACTGTGAGAGAAATGAGAGAGGGGAAGAAGCAGAGCAAAATAAAGGAAAGAAATACTGATAAATTGTATGGTTTGAGTCATCTTGGAAGTGGTAGGTTTATTTGTTATATATCCTGAGATTGAGCTCATTTCTAAAGGGTTAAATATGATGATTTAAAAGTGCATCAGTAATGTAATATTTTAAGGATAACGCTTTAGAACTCTGAAATGCTGTAGGAACAGTAAATGCTCTGAGTATTAAAGGTACATTAGACAAGGTATTTACTCTGGTACTGGCAGATGAAGGGTAAGGGGATGCTGCAGAAGAATGGAGTGAGAAAGTATCCAGGTCCTGTGGCATTCCTATGAAAGGCGAAGCAGTCCGTCTGATTGGCTGGCAGCGATGACATCATAGTGTCGGTCATGTTGTGGGCTGAGCCATCAGACCAGAGGGGTTGTCCTTCCTCCTGTGGAGTCATTCACAGTGAATTCATGCTGACATTTAGGTAAAGAGAAAACTTGTCTCAGAAGTCACTGCTGCCATGGGGACTTTTGTCTTGAGAGTAAAAGTACTTGGCTGGTAAATCAGTTTTCAGTGGTGTTGTGCTCATCAGAACTTCAGTGAAAAGTGACGGTCGCTCATTTTTACTTTTACATCGCCTAAAATCAAGTCCATTGGCATTTGTGGTCCCACTGTTTTATGATTATTTAACAAATAATATGTGAGAACCTGACTGAGAAAACTAAGAGAAAACAGTCATTTTGATTGGAAAGAACAATAGTAAAATGTTGTAATAATTTGTATCTATAAGATATGTAATGCTTCACAAAGAGGGTTAATTTTTTATTGTTCATTTGCAAAGTATATTCACTATGAATAAAATGATGTTCTTTTTCTCAATAATATCATGTCAATAGTATCATAGCCATTGCCATTTTCTTTGTACAGGTTATTTTACACAAAAGTATTCTTCTCTTTGAGAAAAAAGTATTCCTCACTACTGAAACAAACTATGTCCACACTGACCTTAAACCTTAAATGTGCTTGAATTTTACTTTTAAAAAGCTTCATGAAGCCTGTACATATGACCAAAAACTGTACAATTTATGCACCTTCTAGGATTTTAGTAGTTATCCTGTTATGAAATTGTCATACAGCTACCATTTAAAGTGATTCTGACTGCTGATGAATAAAATTAAAAATCGTACCTTTCAAAATACCAAGACCAAGCATGTTTTAAATGGTTCAAGAACAGATTTAACTTAACCTGGGTAACCCCAAAGAAAGGGACTTTTAAGAGTCTTTTATGGCTCTCAGTATAAACCGTTTCCTCCTGTTCCTCTTTTTAACTTTTGCTAAAATGTTTGTTTCTGTAAAGAGTCTACCTGCCGGTCGTTGAGTCCCGTCCACAGCAGCAGCAAGTTGTTGTGGCTCAGCAGGTAAGATGACATAAAAAGCAGATCTTCCAGAGTTTTTAGGTCAGCAAGGTGACTTCCAGCTGCTCGGTGTCTGCAGCTGTCCTGGGCATCACTCCAGGTCCGACCTGCCCTGCTCACAGTGTAGCAGCTTCTCCCATTGGCCCACCAGTTAGGGGGGCACTTTGCTAAAGAGAGAAATTATTGTCAACTAATGCCTGCAGATTCCAGATGGTTAAGTTGTGGTTGTGTGTGGTCATAAAGCAAATGCGCACAATACCTGTTTCCATGCTGATGCTGAATCTCTGCTTCAGTGTCATATCAAGGTGTTTGTAGAGTGTCTTCACTGTAACTTTGGCCTTGAAGCGAGTGCCAGGCTGGAGATCTTTCACTGTGTATTGAGACTTTGCTGCTGTTGAGTTGATGTTGAAGATGTGTGTGAGAGATTGTGTGTGAGTGTTGTAAAGACTCAAGGTGGAAAGGCTTTGTTGGCTGTGAAGTTTCCATGTCAGGAGAGCAGTAGTCATCGTGCTGTGTGCATGAAGGGAGGACAGGGAGACTGGAACTAGACACAAATACAGAGAAAAAGAATAGAGGGGAGATGAGAGATTGTTATGTTAACTAGCATTAATTAATAAGAAAGTATGTCATTTTTGTTTCTCATGACTATGGTAAAGGTTCACAGACACTCACTAAAATGAAAAGATTTTGCCTCAAGTGGGACATTATATCTGTTGGCACTTAATGTAATGTTGTATCCTCTTGGGTCCTCAACCAATCGCATTGAGATTTTGCAGTCAGGGGAGCATGCTGAATGATCAAGTGGCTCCACATACAGCTGCAGAGATGTTGGGAAAAATAAAAAAAAATAATCCTTCAATAAGCCCAAATTGCTGAAAATGGACAGAGTTCATCTGAAATCATCACCTGTACAGGTGTTCTTACCAGGTGGTTACTTGAAGTTCTGCAGGTGACTGTGAAGGTGTCTGGATCTTGAGCCAAAGGAAAAGGCTGAAACACAAGTTCAACCTCAGCAGGGGTTAAATGCCATTCACAGGTCTGCAAGATCACCTGAGGAAGACGACAATAACATCCAGTCGCAGAAACCAATCCTTTGTGTCATAAATACAATATCAGCTGGGAAGATAATAAAACTAGATATTAAACATTTAATCTTTTTAGAGAACAGAAAGTTTTGCAGGCCTTGCTCTTACCTGACAGAAGCTAACAAGCAGCCACAAACGTTGTGCTCCACCCATTGGAAATGTCACTAATGTCCATCTCATTAAGCTCCCAGCTCCCTGCAGTCATCGATCCACCAGGAGAGAGTCGGTCAGTGCCAAGGTGAAAAATGACGGATCCTGGCTGGGCTTTTTGTAGGCTCATAAGTAAACCCAAGACAGCTGTGCAAAAACATCAGTTGTGGAAAGTCCCGGGCTATTTAAGTCGCTGACGCACAGCTGAGCTGTTAAGTTAACTCTTTAACGTTTTTTAAGACTTGGAAAGTATCTGAATATGGCTTTTAACTGCGCGGGTGAGAAGTCTCTTCATGTTCGTGCCTCAGTTTCATGCAGAGCCTGGACTTTGAATTTAGCGCTCACTCAAAGTCAGTGTCAATGGTCAATGGCTGTTTTCCACTAGAAGCAAACCCTTTTTTGAGGATGGAGGCAGTCTTTGTGAGAGAGAGAGAAAGAGAGAGAGAGAGATGAGAATGTATAAGCTGAGCCCTATTGGGTCTGGCTCTTTGTTGGGATAAGAGCAGCTCACCATGGAAACCACGGGCACATGGCCACTCCAAAGCAGGACTCCTGAGGAGAGGAGCTAAGGGATGTGGGGCATACTGAGGGGAGGAGGAGAGGGAGAAAAGATGCCATGAGGTTTATGTGAAATTGAGATGTGCTCAACGGGCAAAACCACCAGCTGCATGCCTCTGAATGACTGAAAGACAGGCAGGTTCTCGCTAAGACTTTGTTCTCATGAGTTCTTTTAATATTTAAAATAAGCATGTGCTGCAAGTTGTTCATAATGGTGTAGTTGTGAAAATGGTTTGGCTTGGATGTGGGGTGTGGTGCGGTGGAAGTAGCGGCCTGTGTGGAATGACAGGAATGTGGAAGGGAGAAATGATTGACAGACAGAAAGCTGAGTTCACTGAGGGGCTGTGTTATGAAGAGGTGACTCCCACACAGCAATAACGTCTCAGAAGGTGAAACACAAACACATGTCAGCACCACAAATGCTGAATCAGATTGAACATGTACGTGTAATAAGGTTTTGAAAACAAAAAGCTGAGAGGGCGTGTCAAGAGAACACATGCAGGTCAGTCTTATAATAATTCAAAGCCACTGCTGAATCTTTTATTCACCTACTTTATTTCAAAATGAAGGAGAAGGCAGGATTACACGTTAGAAACTCATTATACTTTTCCAAGGGAACAAAGCATTGCATAACACTTTCATTTGTACAAAGGCTCAATTTATCTTCTAAGATTGACCAAAAATGCACATGCAGTGTTTGAACCCGACAGCGGGTATATAAAAAATGCAACAACTGCTGTGTCAACATCATATCAATTGTTAATATACAGTCGATAAGAGGCTAATGGCATCTCACTTGAAAGCACTTAAAAGCTGTAGAGAGCTGACTGGGAGTATATAGACTAATGAGCAGACAAAGCTACTTGGAAACAGTCTCCCACTTACATCAGTTCTTTTTCGATATCTCTTAGTTAGAACTACATTTCAAGGTCAGAGTTGTACAATGAACTACAGAGACAAACACGTTGAAACATGGCTGTTTTTCAGTACGTTAATAATCTGGTCCTGCATCATTAAACCCTCTATTATACATTCTCTTCATTTCTTATAGTTTTATTCATTTCCCTGCCTGGACTCCTGTTTTAGTTCCACTGGCAGGAACAGTCCAGAGGCTCTTGGAAGTTGTACTCCACAACTGTTGCGTTGCGAGAGCAGTAGAGTGTGACGGAGCGAGTCTGCAGTCCACTCTCGCGGCAGCACTTACAGAACCGGGCATGACTGTTGATGTTGAAGTTGAATATGGTGGCAGACGGACACTTTCCATCACAGGAGTAGACTGTTACCTGTAAGAGGAGAGAGGCAGGATGATGGCAGAAAGAGGCATAAGGCAACTCAGCTGTAATGATTTTATGTCCGTGTGTCTCTCTTCTCTCACCGGTGCATTACTCCTGCAGTCATCTTTTCTTATCGTAGTCCGAATAGCTACACGTTTGCACGTCTTACCGTCCTCTTTACCTACACGTGTTAACACGACAGTAAGATGCGTGCACAGTGTAACATTTAGAAGTAACAAGATAATATTCACATATGACATCTTTCAAAGTAGAAAACATGAAGATGCAAGTTTGAACATACACAGAGCAATGCACATGCAATACACTGTAAAAACATATTATACACATACAAATACACTCTTTGATTATTTTTCCACATAGACCTGCCACTCACACAACCCCCAGAGGCCTATTGAGTAGGACTCTTTGTTGCCCAGCAGTAGGAGTTTGCTTTGATTGACAGCTGGGTGAGGGGGGGGCTCAGTTCTCCAGGCAGAGATTCAGCTGCTGACTGCTGACTTAATCTTAACCTTACTTGTAAGCCAATCAAAACTGTCCAGAAAGGTTGGGTGTAGGGCTGGAATGATTACAATATATTATCTCCAGCTTTTTCATAAAGGATGACTGTAAAAGTAGAATTTAATTTGTCTCATTACTGTCAATAACACTTTTCTCTGTTAACATTTAAAACAGTGCAACTCTGTCTGATGGATTATTTTACACTAAAGATTTATAAAATGTTAGGTATTGTTCACGTTCCACTGTGTTTTAGGTGTAAACAAGAGAGAGGAAGAAAGTGAAAAGACAAAACACAAGAGCACAATAATAGATTAACAAGGCACATATTCACACAAAGCTTCAAAGTGCATGTGAATGAGTCACTGCATCAGGATGCCAAAGAGTCTTTGTAAGCAGGAGTAGAACAAGGTGGTGGTACCTGTGTCACAGTTAGTACTACCAGTGGGTGTTACGGGATTAACGGTAAACGGTAAAACACCCACTCCAGAACCTGGGAACATCGCCGGGGCCGCAGCCGTCCAGTTCAAAGAACATCATGAGGACACACACAAGGTTACGTTTGGTTCAGAAAACACAGTTGAGCATCACACACAAACCCACAGAGGAAAGAGCCAGTGCAGCTGGCATGCGCGTGGATTGCACTTGTTTTAAGGGTCACTCCGGGCAGCCATCCAAGTAACTCAGCCATTTGGGGTACTACAAAGAGAAGCTCAGCATGGCAAAGTCTAACCCCTGAAACATCTCACATCTTTATTATTAAAGCGCTCACCGTGGAGCACCCTGATTGGCCAAACTGCATGGTCACCACGAAAGCAGGCAAGCGGGCAAGGCTGCAATGCTGCATCCCCAAAGAGACAAGACCTCACGGCTGCGTGTTTAGTAAGGTTTGATCGACACAACTTGGAATTATTTTTTTTCTACTTTGTAAAGTTGATATAAAGAACAGCTCATAGGTCATTATTTATAGGCACAAGTTCAGGAAGTTAAGCACTGACTCAGTAATGCCTACTAAATATTTTGTGTTGACTCATTAAATCATTCTATTTAATTCCTCTCATCATTTTATTCTTTTTTTCATTAAACATTTCTTCTGTCTGAACTGTGATGGCCTCTGAACATGTCAACGGAAGATTTGGAGACAAACTGGCAAAGCAAAGGATTTTTGGAAATGTGATAGGCCAACAACAGGCTTAATCTTCACCCTCTACACAGGCCACATTCCCAAACATTCAGCCAATAAACCCATCCACTGCCAGGCAACAAGGCGATCACCCCTCAGATTGGCAGCTCAAAGCATAACCAGAAGCACCTAATAAATTTGGAGACTCACATGTCTTGCAGCAACCGTCCACATAGCTCTGAACTACACCACCATTCTGCAGGAGGAGAACGGGAAGAAAAAACAAAGTTAATTAGACACATGATTCAAATCATTTTAAAGCATACAAACACATATATCAAAACATAGCATTTCACTTGGCAGATAGAAAGATATAATACTGTAACATCAGTCTTATGAATGTATTCCTTCCATGGCTTGACCTTAAATAAGATATATACTGTAGTACCATTAGAGGTCCTGACCTGAAGACACTCTGTGTCATTGAAAGGTGGACAAATCACTCCAGAGGCAAGTATCACCACTCCCACTGCTGTTTCCATACAGTCGTAACGTGTACAGTTCTCCACCCAGGAACTCCCTGCCTGCACACACATTCAGAATCAGCGCAGCTCAAAAAACGGGAAAACTGAGCACATGCAGGATGTGTTTTTTCTTACAGCAAAAAGCTCTGTTGTTCCGTTTTCGTTGGTGAAAGTACAGGAGACGTTTTTACAAGTGCCACAGCACACTTGAGGATCCGTGGATGGTGCGTACACCTGGTGCTGAAAAAGATGAGGCGAATGCAGAGATGAAGGAAGGTACAAGATGCAGATGGGAAGATAAGTGGATTAAGGCAGGATTTAAAAGCTCCAACTGAAAAGATGAGATGTGATAAATGTGTTGGATATGTACTGGTCCACATTTCTGAGAGCAGTTGACAGAAGAAATTTCCATGGCATAGAAGCCAGAGTCAGGATCTCTGTGATGCAGGCAGTGGACAGTGTAACACAGCTCTTCTTCAAGGTACTGAACCAGAGACTGGCCTGGGCCCAGAACGGTAACCCCTTGGAAAAGACACACTTCTGCCTTCTCTATACACACACACACACACACACAACAACAACAACATGAACATATGATAAATAGTTTTACTTTAAGAAAAAAAACAATTTGTGCGCTTTCATGCTTTCTTTTCACGTACGGCATGTATGCTGGACACAACCACAGTTGATGCTGCTGTCTGGAACCTCGACCAGCACCTCCCCCTGAGAGAAAACAGAGTGTTGACTCAACTGAATTTGCTCAATTTTTCCTCCGTCTGGTAAAATACCTGATTAGATCGTGACTTATGATGCAGCTTTTTGCTGACTTACCACCTGACAGATGGGCAGAGAGCTGTCCTCACACTGGCATTCTGGGAGTAAGAGAGTAAGTTTAAGAAAAAGGTGGTTTGTTCAAGTATGTGACAGGCATAACACCTTCTGAGATTATTCCAATCATCAGCTCAACACACACCAGAAACAAATAGAATATAAATGAGTTGGTGTGTGATTATGCTTGTGCATAACTGTGAGTAGTTTTGAGTGTGTACCGCAGTGGTGTGTTGGGCAGCAATGCCCAGGGACACTCGTTTGAACCAGAGACAGACCAGGTGCACAGCTCACAGATGATTCAGGGCACAGGTTGACGTCGCACACTGCAACAATGGGAGAAAGTATAAATTTAACTTCAGAAGATAAAAGCACATATATACACACTCTTACTCCACGCTTACCACAATGGTACTGAGGACAGCAGCTGTTGGTGGTGTTAAGATCTACAGCCAGAATTTCTTCATGTGAACAAGTTGGAATGGGCTCAATACATGACTCACACACTGCTCAGACAGAAAACACAAACAGAAATTCAGTTTTGTTGGTGTAATTGTTGGAGGCATGGCAGATGGCCCACCTCACTCCGAAGAATTTCACTCTCAGTTTTTGATTTAAAAACTTACCACACAGGTAAGAGTAGCAGCAGGATTTATCACTTCTGACCTCCACCAGAAACTGGTCTTCCCTGCAGTTGGGGGCCGGCACAGGAGGGCACGCCATGGGGTCACACTCTGAGAGGAAGCAGTTACAGCAAAGCGATGAATGGAAGTGAAAGTTCAGGCAAATATTTTATTCTACAAAGAATTTATAATATGTCTAAAAATGTGCAGAAACAAGTAGTGAAATGAAAGTTCTTACCACATCTGTATTCTGGGCAGCAGGACAGAGCACTGTAACCAATCACAAGCCTGTTACCATTGTCACAAGGTGGAGCCTCGCTGTCACAGATGGTCATGTTGCACTCTGAGAAGTGGTGAGGAGGTAAAACAGATAAGAGGAAAACAAGATCATTTGATGGGTCTCATGTTGAAAAGACATGATCTATAGTTTGGATGCAATTTCCAGACCTTCACATTTGGATCAGATGCTTTACTTCCTTTTTAAACTCACCACAGATCTTCTTTGGGCAGCAGGCTCCTTCCTCTAGTACATCCAGTACATACTCGCCCTCCCTCTCACACAGGGGCGTAGCAACAGAGCTGCAGTCCGGTTCAACAGCCACCACAGAGCCGTTCTCCATACACTTGTAAAGGCAGCAGCTGCGAACAGAGCCATTCCACACCTCGCCTGGAGCCCGTGGGTTTCCCTCATTATCTGTGCACACTAGATACATCAGAGCCAAGTCAGCACACTGATGACGTGAGTCTAGGACTAATATAAAGCACAGGGCAAAACTTTTACAGACACTCTGACATTGTGGTTTTCATCACAAGGGCTTTTAATTAGTCTGTCACTCACCACAGCGATCCTCAGTCACACAGTAAGGGGAGTCAGCGCGGTGCAGGATGGTTCCACTGCGGCACACACACTCCTCTCTGATGAAGGAGCAGGTGGTCTCCTCGTAGTACTCTCTGTTCAGACAGGTGCGGCTAGTGCAGGTGCTCACACACGGCTGATATTCCTTACCAGGGGGACACCGCAATGCTACAGGATGACAGGCATTAAGCAATGCATGAGCAAACAAGAACACAATTGGATACATCTGTGTGTGCGTGTGCCTGTGTGTGATTCCTTTGCTTCCTTACGGCAGAAGTTGTGTCGCCTCCAGCTGATGCAGACTTGATGTGTGTAACAGACTGCCACATATGCTGCCAGAAAGTCACACTGGTGATCCTTGTAGTGTAGATCCCCCGCCCACATGATGTCACAGAACTGCTCCGGAGGGACCTGTTGAGCCAAAACCATGTATAATAGCTTCAACAAATAATTACTTTCCTTATGATTAATCTGTTGATTTTTTGAAATGACTCAGTTATTAGTTTTGTCTTGTTGTATTCAATCAACAGCTAAACATCAAAATGTATTAAATTCACAATTGTGAAAAATAATGATTAACTCAAAGCACTCACATTTCAGAAGCTGGGACAGGCAAGAGTTTTTCAGTTTTGCTGGATAAATGACTAAAATGATAATCACTTGTAAAGATTGCTTTAAACTAACTTAACCTTTCCAGTCATTAATGAACCAATTTATCTTTCTAGTACTAAAGTCATTACAAAGTAACTAACCTCATGATTTACAATCAAGCACGCAAAATGCTGTGTAAAGCTGCAGCTACCTTGCTGTGGCATGGCATGAAAGCTCTCTGGCGGAGCATGGAGAGACAGGTGGAGCAGTCTCCGGTGGTGCAGTTGTCTCCAACTCTGCGAGTGTGTTCGGTTTCGTCAGTGGTGTGGACCCTCCAAGCCTGCAGAAAGACCATCATGTCTCCCACCTCTCTGACCACTGTTCCATTGGGAAGCTTCAGGTCATCCTCTGGGTTTCCATCACAGCAACCTGGCATATTTGGCAGACAGACATTTGGTTTACGTGTGTATGCGAGTTGTATTGCTGCACTGACAGTGAGCAATACAAATGGGGAGTCAGATAATGTGTGTGTGAAACTGCCTGATTAAACCAAATGGCTCTCAATATCTCAAACTGTCATATCTAATAATGACTCAAGTCAAAGTGATGCTGCTGAGTAGAAACTAAGCCTTTAGGTCCTGATAGCTGGCACCTCGATAAATGAGGCTGATGCTGATCATGCTGCACCAAGCTGGTGTGTATGTATGTGTGTGAGTGTTTTGTGTGGACTCACCACAAAGGCCGCGAGTGGGCACAGATGCATTATAAGTGGTGATGTACTGCAGCACCATGATGCCAGTGCTGTGATACCATTGTATGCTGACCCCGCCAGGTGTGTGTATCAGATACATGCTGCCTGTGTCTTCCACATACAGAGAGTGACGGGAGAAAGGAAGTCTAGCTGGTCTGTAGTTAACTGTCACCTAAAGAGAGATGGACACACAGACACACGAGAACTCGTGTCAATTGCATTAGATAAGTTGAAATCTTGGCAAAAGGTTAGTGAAAGTGATTCACCTTGCGATCCAGTCGGTTGATAATGATTCTGTAGGAGGAGGTAGTAATGTTTAACTTCTTGAAACACAAACCGGATGTTCCACCTGTAGGACTCTGTAAGGCAGTGACATCAGAAAATGTAATGACACAAGGTAACATTAACAGAAACAATTACAGCTTTTTGACAATTATAAAAACTGATGATGAGGAGAAGAGACTGTACTCACAGTTCGTCTGATGGAGTTGACACTCTGCAAAAACAAGCAAACTATTTCACAATCAAAAAAACTGATTTCCTGTGATGCACTCCATATTACATTATGTGTATGTTACCTGACTGGTCGGACATTTCTCCACAGTGCCAATAATAGTCTCTCTAGGCAGGTTAACCAGGATGTAGGAGCCATTATCATACAAAGCCACGTTGTTGCCATCAAATGTGATAACACGGAGGTCTGACATCACTGTGCAGCGACCTGGAAAAGCATATTGTATCAACAGATCATTGCAGTAGATAATGAATACTAATTACTAGACCTGCCTATTGCTGAATCGGCATGTAAATCAGATTTGTGATGTAAATAACCAAACCTACAGGGGCACTGCCACAGCGGACAACAAGGGTCTGTGTTGATGAGGATGGGCAGGCCCAGCAGACTGCACTGGGGCTGGGTTGTGTTGTAACGACAGTGAAGAGAGGAGTTGTGAAGCAGCAGCTCTCCATTGAAACAGATCAGCTCAGCACACTCATCGATTCGGTAAGAATACGGAGGCTGTGGATTAAAAAATGCACATTTTGTTTTGCATGTTAATATGTCACAGCAGTCCTTTATAGATCTACTTGAGTAAACAGAAACATTTGCATCAAGTTATGTTCAATTACCCACCTTTTTATACAGAAACAGGTTAATAGGGATTTAAAATTTTACGATGTAATTTATTTATTCTAATATTTCTAGTTCCTCTGTGCTTTTCATGCAATGAAAATTGTGTAATGTTTGCTATGAAGAAAGTCAAGAGACACTGAAGCAAACATTTAAAAGCACACTTGTAAATATTCAACCATTCATATAAGAAATCAGTGACAGTAAACTTAGCATAAATGTCCAGATGTTTTAGGCACGCACATGTGCAAATCCTCAAGGTGTTAGTGTGCATAGTTAACAGTGTATTTATGGTTGTGCACTGAACTTCCGTGACACTTACTGTGCAGGGAGTGGTGGGGAAGAGGAAAGGATGCAGGGTGGATGCTTCCTCTCTCATGGGAGGGGTGTCGGGGCTTGTCATTACTTCGATGGTTCCCAGCTCAGTAGAAGGCTCCGTGGTGGTGGGGAGTGCTGCTGTTGTTGTCCCTGTTGAGGTGTCTGTTGGAGTGATGGTCTCTATGGTGATGCTTGTGTCTGCTGGTGAAGGTTGAGGAGTTGTCGTGGTTACAGTGGTGGTTCCTGTGACAGCTGAGGTGGTTGGTGGCAGTGAGGAGGGGGAGGTTTCAGGAGGTGGGGTGGAAGTTACTGGAGATATCGGAGACAGTATTGAAGGCGTGGTAACAGTGGTGGTGAGTGAAGTGGTGGATGTAAGAACAGTAGATGACGGTGCAGAGGAAGTTGAGGGGGCTGATGTAGTCTCAATGGATACTAAAGAGGGTGTGGTGACCGTCGTAGTGACCCCTGTTGTTACGGTAGTTTGAGTGGGGGTCATGCCAGTCGTGCTGAGAGTTGTTATCTCTGGGGATGTTGATGGAGCAGGAGTGGTAGAAACAGAAGTGGTAGAAGGAGTAGTTGGAGATGGAGATGGGGTAAGTGGAGAGATGACGTGTTCAGGCGCCAATGTTGTACTGGGAGAAGTGGGAGTGCTACTTGTTGTAGTGGGTCTGACACTGGTGGAGGAAGTTGTTGTTGCTCTGGTGGTGGTAGTAGTGGTCATAGTGGTTGTGGAGGTAGTGGTGGTTGTGGTTGTAGGCCTTGTGGTAGTAGTAGTCGTGGTGGTTGCAGCTGAGGTTGGTGGTGCTGTTGTAGTCCTGTTGGACCGTGTCACATATGCAAAAGGCGTAGAAGTTGGAGGAGGAGGCACACCTAGTGGAGACAATTATTATAAAAAATATTTTTTAGTGATTAAAAGAAATAAATTCGAGCTGATAATACACACCTTACATGGAAGCGTAACTTTTAATCGGCACTCTAAAGACAAAACCCTCCTGTGATGTACTTACAGTCCTCCGTGTAGACACATCTTCTTGTGATTTCATCGAGGACCATGTTCTTGGGACAACGCGGGAAGCAGCCCTCCACACTGCAACATAAAGAATTTATTTCAGCACATGAGCTAAGGATTGATTACTCAAGGAATGCTTGTAATGAGCAAAGCCTCGTACAGAGGCAGGAACTGGCAGCGTGTGGCATCCGGGTCACTGCATGTGTGGACACAAGGGTTCGCACAGGCCTGGTAGCGCCACTCACACATCATACGGTATGGTATCACGAAACTGCTCTCTGCCAGAGTAGAGAAAAAAACCCTGATTATTTAGTTTATGCAAGTATGTAAATGAACGTGTACGTACGTATGTAATGGGTACATGCATGTGTTTCTAACCCTCCAGTGTAAAGCTGCTGCTGCTTTTGAAGCCCTCTGAGGTGTCGTATCTCTGAGTTCTTGCAACAGTGCGTGTCAGTGTCAGAAAGATTCCAGGTTGGCTGACGAGCTCAAATGAGGCTCGACCTGACAGAAACAGCCCCTGGTGTTGAATAAAAGTTGCCCTGCGACTAAACTCTGCCCCTCGACTCCAGCGCTCCATCTGAAGACTGCTGCCACTTGACACGACAAGGAAATAGTTTGGTCTCTCTGCAGACTCCAGTGACACCACAGGGACACCTGTGAAAAGAAGCAAAAAGGGTTAAATTTACCAAAAAAAAAAACAAACCGAAGCAAAGATCAGCAGCATTTAATTGTGTAAATGTGGATACTCACGTGATGTTCTGTCCTTCTGCAGGCCTGCTGTGATCATAAAATTGAACAGTATGCCTGAGGTTGGCAACTGCCCTGATCGCTCTTTAACCAAAGGAAATACTGAGCTACTGGTGCGATTCACTCCTAACATGGTGTCATTAGAAACAGCACTCACCAAGGAAAATGGGCCACTGCCTAGCTCTGTGGGAATATATGAGACAGAGAGAGGAAATTGTTGTGGTGACAAGCTTGCAGGGAATCAGAGTAAGTAAGGTTTGGAAATGACAATTGCATAAAAGGCCCTGAAATGACTTAACCCCCTAATACTTACCTTGATTATAGTATTCACAATCATAGGCTGAAAGAGAGCAGTTCAGAAGTTTTTAAGCATTCAAAAGCTCCGTATAATGTGTAATTAAAATGAAAAATAGCAGAATATTGGCTGATGTAAAGAGGTAAGCATAAGTCACATTGCTAAACAACATAGCTTAGACCAACATACTATTAGCATGAGAGTGTGTATGAGTGTGTTTGTACTCACGACAGACAGAGGGTGATCTCCAGTGTATTGTGACCCCCTGTTGACAGCATTTGTGTGCATATGCAGCGATGGACGTACAGAGACACTCACAGTCCCCACCGCGGTTACAATTGCAAGTGTCTGTCAAGCAGTTCCTATAGAACCAGGCCACATCCACCTGGAGGGTTTACATAGTATGCACACATGGTCAAACACACAAATCTTTACACAGACACACACAAACAACGATAAAGTGAACCAGGCCAAATCTTGCTGGGTGAAACTAAGGGAGGTCTTGTTTAGAGGGTGAGTAGTTTTCAATAATTCAGACTGGTAAGAAGTGATGAGATACCAGGACAAAGGAATGTGGGTCAACCTCTGGTCCAGAAGGGATCAGTTAGCTCTATGACAGACAGACAAAATGCATCAGCAAAAAGTTTGCTGGTCTAAAGGAGGTGTGATCTGGGTCATGGTGTTTTTGACACTGGCTGCTGTTATGCACAGGAAGTGCGCACTTTATTATAGCAAAAAATTAATCAGTATTATTATCATTTTAGTTGTGAGAAAAACAGCTATTGATTAGTTAGTGGTGTGCACCCTGAGCGAATGTCATGTTTATGAAATGGTACTCAGGATTAAAGCAGACTTTTTTTTATTTTTATTCAACAAAAATTGACACAAATTTTATTTAAACAGCAGTAGTTACTCTGTTACTCTACAGTAACTCTAAGTATTTTCAGCTGCCAATAAAAACCAAGCACCTGATCAACAAAGTATGTCCGTTAGTTCTGTAGAATAACACACATATTCTGTTGAGCCTCAAATTTCCTTTGTCCCTTTGTCTAGATGAAAAAAAAGAATAAAGATATGCAAGAAATTGATCTTGCTTGTCTACTCTGCTAATCTGTTACTTGCATGTTGTTAACTAAGTCAGATAAGTGAACCCTGGTGTCGCAGCCTTATGCTTGTCTTCAGTTCTCATGAGGCGCCCTGTGCATGTGTGTGCATGGCTCCATCTACTGGCCACATAGAAAGATACTCCTATACTGCAATTAACATGTAGGTGTGCATCTGTGTGAGTGTCTCTGCATGTGTGTATCCTTGCATCTCGTGTGGTATTTGGAATTTGTCTCTAAGAAACAGAGTATTCCCTGGGATCAGTTAGGAGTTGTTCCCATAACCCCGCAAACGACCCCTATTCCCCTGTTGCAAGCAAGATAACCTTTCTGCAGCTGCATTCACTCTGTAAGGACTTTTATTTGTGTGCATGTGCATTTGCGTGTGTTGGTGTGGGTGTGTGTGCGCGCGTTAGTTCAATGACACTCACCACGTTGTGACAGGGTGCAAAGACATCACTGTAGAGGAGAGCACACTCCCTCTTGGCGTACGGCTGTCTGCCCAAGTCCCCTTCACATGGCCGCTCAACTACATAGTCACTTTCACACTAAACACACACACACAAAAGGTGATCAAGAGTCTGATTACTCTTAAATATCACAGCAGACTCGAGGGAGAGAGGCTCGCATAAATTACAGAAGCAACAGAGAGCTGGAGAGGAGTGAAAGAGTAAGTAAGTGGGAGATAGGCAAAGAGAGAAAAAGGAAAGGGGATGAAGGGAGAACTGATGGAGGAGAGGAGCTGAGTTGACTAATACCTGTCCCAAAGCCCAGCTATCACCAAAGGTCTGTGCATTATTGACTTCCATGTGGTTGGAGGTGGTCATATCGTTTACTGTCACGCTGTCAAAATTTCCACACAGCCCACCGAGAAGGCTCTGGAGGAAAAAGCAGACACAGTCATGTTTTTGTATTCCTTTCATAATAAAAGCCTAAATATATAAACTGTTTATATGTACATCTGAGCACATTGAAAACTTTCAGTCTAGACCTTCCACTGAGGTCCAGCTCTGATGTGTACAGTTGTCTTGCGGTCCCAGAGGATAGTCAAGTCCTGATTAGAGAAGTGGACCACAGTGTAGTAGCCTGCTTTCCAAAGCTCAAACTCTGACCCTCGGCCTACAACAGTGGATGGGCTCTAAGGCAAAACAAACAAAGAAGATTGGAATTAGATTAAAATGACTGCAGTTTATTTATACATTTATTTTTTTTAATTTTTTGAATGTGGAACAAGAGACTTTTGAACACAGCTTGATGGGTAAAGAGAGAGTGCGACTGTGTGTGCATGGTGTGTACAGGGTTTCCAGAGTTGTCAGTGAAGTAGATCTTGGTAAGTCCCACGTGAATGACCAGTATTTTCATGCACACAATGCCGCTCTCATAGCAATCCTTGTTTTGGGCAACAATGGACACCTCGGTTTCTCCTGCACTCTGGTGAGAGAGGAAGACAAAATATTACTCTCATGAGGAAAGGAAGTCCTGCCAGCTCCTCTCATCTCTGTCCTACAAACACAACACAATATTTCTGATTGTTTGTTCACAGTTTCCCCATTACGATAGGCACAGCAGGTAGAAATGAAATATCTGAATTCCACATGGCAGACTCAAACTTGGAATTAGAATCTACTTGTAAACAAGACAGCATCATTCCAGAAATATGCAAAGTGACAAGGAGAGGAAGTGACTCAAGGCTATAAGACACAATCCTGACCTGTTTTCCATTCTTTTCAGACTGTATGGTGGCCGTCAGTCTGTTGGGTCTGAATTAGAATGTCTGCTCTGCTAATTCTAATTCTATATCCCTGGGAGCGCAGGAGCCCTGGGGTTTGAAGTGAACACTAGTCTCTTTGTGTTGCTACGGCTTTGCACAACGTCTGCTGGTATTACCATGGTGCAAACCAACCAGCACACACACACGCACACACAGCACATACACAGCTTAATCTGCTCTAATTAAAAACCACTCTTTCCTCCAAGATTAGAAATGAGCTTGGATCTTCTTTCCCTGATCTAAATCAGTCTTGGCCAGAAAATGTGGAGGATGCGCTTCCTTTGCTCCTCCATCTCTCACACACACGTCTCTGATGCTGTCTAACACAAGCATTCTGACAACATCTGGCTGGCACTTCAGTACCCAAACTGAGTCCATAAATTTGTCATTTTAAGCTTTTTATTCATGTTAGCTGCCATACAAATAATAAGCACAGATTGCCAACACATATATTCTACTCACTTTGAGGAGGTAAACTTGACAGTCGGAGTGGTAATCATACTCAAGACCATCAAAGGTGTGGTAGTGTCTGTCGCTGTAGACAGTACACACAGCTGGACAAGGAGAGTAGCTGCAGTTAAAATAGCCACGGTGACACACACTGAGGAGATGGACAGGTGGATGCACATGGAGCAGAAAACAGAAAACAGAGGTGGGACAAAAATGCTATTTAATGCTACACATGGATCCTCAAATACACTCTATAAGTTACAAATTTTTATGTTTCAAATATGGTTTGATAGAAATGAGTTCATCCCAATCATCCTTGAAAATCAGTAATTTAACTGTATCACTGCTCACTCTATTGTTTATTTATGGGAAAATCCAAAAGAGCAGTACAGTAAAGGTCTTAACCATTTGTAACATGGTGTTTCCACAGTCTCTCCTGGAAGGTATTCAAGGCCCATCCAGGCACAGGGGCAATTCTCTGGATAGTAACACTCCCCATGGTGCAGTACAAGCCTTCATAGATAAAAAGAGAGAGAGAGAAAAATTCAGGCAGTAGTTACAGAACTTGCAAAGACCATATTGCAGTAAGTGGTTTACTCAGTTTTAAGAGTAAAACTGGTATGTAGCTTGAGGTATGGGTGTTGAATACACTAGGGTAATAATTTCTTTTGAAAATTAAGGAAAATCTGTCACTCTTCTTTAAATGAAACCCCTTTAAAGCACCTTGTCTTTGGTTTTGCCCACTAAAAACAGAGACTTACTGACATCCAAACTTCCTGGCTGCCACTAGTTTCAGCCGCAGTCACTACATTATGGAAATCTACTTGCAGAAACCTGATATTGGCTATTTATTGCAATAAAAATTTGTTTCCTAATTCCTTTTTTGTCAAAGTTATATTACCATATAATGGTAACTGAGGCAAAGACAACACATTCTAATAAAGCACTCTGCTCTGCCAGTGGATATTTATCAAAGTAAAGAGAACAAAGAGACATGAAAACTTGTAAGGTAGGAAATCTCTCAAATCTCTCACCCTGAGTATGTTTTGCCAAATGAACTGGAAAAACACTTTCTTAAGGTCTTTCAGAAACACATATACACAACAACATTGGAAGGCAGAAGGTTATTTAGAGTTTTCGATTATTTTACCCAGGAGGGCAGACACAGCCAGGGATGCATGGTGTGCTGGGAGGGCAGGTAAGGTTCAACATCAGGTTTCGGCAGGTCAGTGCACAGGCCACGCCCCCTCTCTGCTCGGTGCAACTGTGGTACACTTTCCCCTCTGGACACTCCCCGACCTCTACACTGTCTGGCTCTACAACGTGCATGTACACACGCAAACAAAACACACAAATGTACACACTCAAGAAATGAATGCTCCAGCTGCCTTAAACTCAACCACATCAGCCAGTCATGGGAAACAAGCTACAGCCACAGACATAACACTCTTGATTTCAGTAAGAGGGACAAAGACTGAAACGGCACTTTGTTGTTGGAACGAACAAGAGCAGGAACCAAAGGGAGGGGAGAGTGCAGGGAGGTTACCTTTTTCCTCTGGCACGCACTCCATCTTCCCATTTCTGCATAGGCTGATGGAGGACACAAGAAGGGAGAGAAAAAGAGGTTGAGTGTCTGGGAAAGAGTAATGTTATCAAACACAAGGTTAGTTTAAGTGCTTTATGTCTCATTTGACATTTACTTAAGCTTTCATTGCTATCTTAAATGCACCAGTGTGTGTACCGATGCCAGCCTGTGTGCAGTCATGAGAGGACCAAAGCTTTTTTTTTTTTAATTTGCAGTGCAGGTTAGAATTAGCTGTGACTCACCAGGGGCCAGAGGCGCTGAAAGTCACCTCCCCTGGCTGTGACACACCACCCATAGAATAACAGTGACACTGAGACCTGAGGAGAAAGTCATGACATTATTTTAATTACATTAACTAAAAATGATGCCTTCTGTGTTTCTCTGTGTGTGTTTCTGCTAAACAGCAACTGATGACAATCATTAGGATGACAGATGAGGCATGAAGTCTTACAGTTGCACACAGCGCTGGCGCACATCGTCATAGTAACTACCATCTGGACAGCCACACCCCTCGGCGCAGTCGTCAGGGTTACATGTCTCCACGCTAGACAGAGCACGACAGGACCGCCCGCAAGATGACACACAAGAGTTGTACAGCATGCCTCCAAGACACACCACTCCTGTGTAATTACACACATACAAAATAACACACATTTTACAAACTGCAGAACTAAGGTAATTCAATTTCTCAAACTCTAGGTATATGCTTTTACTCTATATATACTGTGTGGGCCAGACTAGTTTTAGTGACTATGCTATGGAAAATAAAGTTCATCTAATTCTGAAACCCAGCCAGGCACAAAATACAAAAATCCAATCCATATACATAGTTCCATATACACAGTTCTGATCCATGCCCATTATGGGTCATGCAATTAAAAGCATTTTAACACGGTATTGATAAATGCAAACTAAAGGGCAAACACTCACCACACTCAGAGACTTGTGATCGGAAATCAATGTCGACCCCGTGTTTGGAGCAGAGGTAAGCGTAGTGAGAAAGTGCTGTGCACAAACAGCTGCTCCTACAACAACAGGCCTGATAGCGGCACTGCAGCTGGTAGACATTTGGACTGATGTAGCCATGACACGGGGCAAACACACTCCCCAAAAGCACCTCACACTGAGATGCATAGAACACTAAAACACATGTACACACAAAAACCTGTTGAATACATTCAAAATCAATTCTGAAAAAAATCAGATACTGTGCAACTAAAACCTGCATAACTTATGGTGCCACCTAGAAATTAATGCTATTTGGGATGTCACGATGTACATGTGGCCTTCTGTTGCTTTATTTCAGGCCACCTATTCAACTTTAAAAATACTAAATCATGGTTAAAATAACTAATACATCAGAAAAAAAAGAAAAAGATGAAGTCCTTGTACCATTTTGCTGGTTGATCTCACATGGGTCTGTGATGGGCAGGTTGACTGGAGCAACACAAGCAGATGAAACCTTCCAAGCATTGGCATGAAGCTGAGGCGTGCCTTCTATCATACCTGCTGGAGACCTATGCACACAGACACAGTTAGGCAAGGTAACATTCCATACTTTGATCTGTAAGTATTAAGAACTTGCTCACAGGAAGTCATCTCGTAGATTTCCATTAAAAGTCCCACAAAGGCCCAGACTCTGTCCACGCCAATGGCTGTCCAGCTGCAGGTAGACCCGCCCCCCTCGACCATCATATAGCAGCCTAAGACCAATCCCTGTCTTCAGCAGTGTAAAGACAGAGGTCAGCTTCAGCACATCCACTGCATCTATATACACAGAGGCAAACATCAAGAGGGGAGGTGTAATAATTACTTTCTTTACAACACAAAGAAGAATTATTTCTGGCTATTCTGTCTCCAGTGGATATACAATATGAACTTGTGATGCATCAAAAGGCTTTTGTGATTCCTACCATCAGCATAGGGCAGGACAGGTGCTGGATTGACACCAATTATCACCTCCCCCTCTCTGGTCAAAGTGATCTGACGACTCACATCCTCATCCAACACCACTGTCAGTGACTGAATACACACCTGCTGCTGAAGTCACAAATTATACAAAAGGGCTGATTAGATCTATGTAAATAGATGCTGAGAGGGTGCTCTGCTGAATGTGTGTGCATATGTTGAGTGTATACAAGTATGTGTGCATGCTACCTCTGCACAGGTAGTGTACTGCAGTGTGACGGTGAATCTACTGCTGCTGCGGCTCTTTGCCAGGACGTACTGACACGCCCCTGGCTGGAGAAACATCCTACCGTCAAATGTTGTCATAAACACATCTCCTACCACGGAACACTCCGCTATGAAGAGACAATAGGTATGGTAATGAATGAATTTAAACTTTCCCCTTTCAGTAACTGACTTATTTTAAAAAGTCTGAACTCACCGGTGCAGTTGTTCTCAGTGCAATTCCACACTCCTCCTATGCACACGCTATACAACAGAATATATAGTTGGTTAACAGCACACACCCAAAGCTCCAGAAATGCCCACCAGCGTTGAGGTGACCATACTCACCAAACACTACATCCTTGTTGAAGCACATGT
>JAPZDY010000023.1:12857889-12869532 GCA_029783645.1 Ctenochaetus hawaiiensis
GACTTAGTGGCTGGCTAAAGACAAATATTATAACGGCTAGAATAGTTTTGCAGGTAAAGAAAAGAAGACTACTTCAATTTAACTCTGCATTTAAAGGCAGGAAAAGACACTTATGACCTATCAAGATATAATCTAATATAAGAGGACATCTTCTCTCATCTCACAATAATGGTATAGTATTAATATGTTGTCCCGCCCTAATATTAATTAATAATTAATAAAAGTGTTTTGACTTACACACAGAGGTCAGACACACAGCTGGCCACAAAGGGATTTGGGTCAATGTTTTCATGACAGGACAGAAATGGGAAGAAGAGAAGTGCACTGCATTTCTCTATGGCATCCTGCACACATTCACAGCAAATACAGCATGGTCTGAATATAATGAACACAACACTGTAACAGAGAGTATTGCCTTACTACCATTGCATCCGTCACTGTTTAGCTGGAGGGTGTGCCAAAAGTAATACGGAGCAGATAGATTATTTTGTGGCTCTTACATCCATGTCTGATTCAGACTGGCATGGACCATTGAAGTCAAGATCTACTGAGGGACAAGCTCTTTCATGAGGCAGGTCCACTGCCCAGCTATTACCAAACAGTGCAGGCTCATCAGTCCGAATGCCTGAAACACACAGCCAACACACACACAAACAGCAAGTATGTATACAAACACAAGAGCCTCAAGAAACAGACAGAAAATGCTTTACAAGCACATACACAGGGTATGAATAGGGTATAGCTAATGAACCACTGAATGATGGGCACTATCATTTCTTTTCTGGAGGGTCTGATAAAAATAAAAACAAGCAATAGGAGGAAGTCTATCTCCATAGCAGCATTATAGCCAGAGTCCACTTTCCACTTGTTTCCTCTCTTTCTCTGAGCCGATCGTCACTCTACTGAACAGTTCTCTGCTAAACTAGTAGGGAAACATAGTTCATATTACTGGTCATTTGAGGAAGACTTGCTCATTTCAGCTATTCAAACCCAAATTATCAGTTCTCCCCTGTCTTTCCACTCTGGTCTCTCCAGGTCCCTCTGCTACTATAATTGGTCAGAATCAGTGCTGAGTGTATAATAATAATAATTGAGGTGAGCGGGTGGTGAGAGAAGGGATAAGAGGATACGGGGCCGGTTAGGCCAGTCTTACCGCGGGTAGTGGTGAGGTCATCGCCAGCAAGGTGGTTGAAGTTCCCACAAAGGCCACAGGGGGCACCCTGATGCTCCTCGCTCATCTTCAGGTAGACACCTGAGCCTCCATCCCAGGCCAAAGAGAAGCCAAACACACTCTTCACCAGCAGATAATCGGCCAGTCGCTCAATAAACACACTGCCAACAGTCTGAGGCAGACTTAACCTGACATTTCAAAGACAAGTGCATTAAGAGAGTGACCCAGAAAGCAGTTTCATTCTAATAACGCTCTGTTGAGACTTTGTGGTGGGTGGGAATGTGATGGTGATTGACTTAGTTTGTTTTTCTGATCTCAGCTACACACACAAACACACAAGCACACACCTGCGACCTCCTTGGTGGACCTGATATCCAGAGATGTGGATCTCCTCTTCATTTGGGAAGAACAGACTGAGAGCTCTCGGGCATGAATACACACTCCCGTCACACACTCTGCTGTTGTGGACCTATGAAAACGGAGAAAACTATTAATATCAATTAAAAAAAAGGAAGATGTGGGGGTAAAGCATGAAAATGTATTAGACAGGACTAGCCACAGTTTAACCTAAGCTGGCAGTATAAAAAAAAAAAAAATCTCTTGTCTGGGAGTGAAGCTTCCACTGATGACCACAAATGGTTGTTGCAGTTTGTCCTCTGAATAACTGCAACGTTCTGTTTGTACGATAGAAAATTCAAGGAGGAAATAGACTCTAACCCTAATTCTAGGCAAAATAAGGCAAAAATTGTTTTTCTTTTTTTTACCTTTTAGTATTGTTTTTAGCAAGCATTTACTCAAGGAAAATACTGCATGTAGTGCATTTCTTGGGGACTCAAAGTAATCCCTAGTGGCCTTCTTCATTGTGAAGACAGATGTTATCCACTAAAATAGTGTGACTTACTGATGTTGTTTCCAAAAGGTGAGATTTATTGTTAGGTTTTGTCTACTCATGGAATTTGTAGTTAATGAAGAAAACAGAATTACCACCACACTTTTCTTTCAAAGGGGGTCTGGAAAACTAACCTGTTTGAAATGAATTCAAAGAACAACATTAAATGAAAAAATTTTGCTCCAGCATTTCAACTGCAAAACAGTTCAAGAGGAACACACTGTATGCCGAGAGCATCCAATTTAAAACTCACCAAATGAATTTGACAAGTGTAGCTTGTACAGGATTGACAACAGAGGATTGGCAAACCAGTGTTATATTTGTCTCCTGTTGGTTGAGGTATTTAGGTTGGTTTAAAGAGTTACCACTGAATTTTTTTATGTGCATTGTTTTAGTGTGACTGTAAACATGGTGTTATTCTAAAAAAGCACAACTATTCTGTATACATAAAGGTCCAAAGATTTCAGTAATTTTGATCTGTATGCTCTTACCCACACCGTGTACTGTGGTGTAGCTGAGTGGCAGTCTTGTGCCAGGATGTAAGAGCAGGTTCCAGGAAAGTAAAAATAGATTCCATCAAATGTTTCATAGTGGTGCTGACCCCATGACCGGCAGATGCCATCTCTGTCATGGCCCTGGTTGGGTACTGAGAGAAAAATAAGCAATTCGGTCAGACAAGATTTTTGTATTGATTAAGTGGAGACACAAATTAATTTCACCAGAAACTGACACTTTAAAAACTGATAGGGCAAGTCATATGTCCTATCTCTTCATCATCATTAAAGCTTTCATCATTTTTTATTTCATTGAACTTATCAGTGTAAGATGAATACCTCAACTTTCTAAAAAGCCCTTTGTCAAAGGAATTCCCCATAGCTGACTATGCCAAGATGCTGTCTAAGACCTTCAATACAAGATGAGTGGGTGGGAGCTGATGACAGTGAGTCACATCTTTTAATTTTAAGAGCGACTGGCTTGTCATGCGGATAGAAATATGAAACAATACAATTTGTACATGGTACTTTGCAGTAATTAACTAAGAGATATTTGTTTCAATTTAATATTTTATTATTGTTGCCTTATTTTTTTACTATTTGTTGTATTATTTTAGAATTACTGCACTAATTATTTTAGGACATGTTTTGTGGTATCAGCTCTGTTACTCTGACCTCTAAACTTTGCATTACAGCTAGGATGCTTGATAATTTAACTGGGATTAAGCTTTCATGGCTGCTTTGAGAAATCTTGTTATGGCTCATTGTCATACTATTGTTGTTTAGTTGATTTCAAGAAAATGCTCACTCTTTTTCTTTTTGTGGATGATCTATTCAAGAATTTAATTTCCAGCTTCAGTTCAGTTTCAGGTCAGTCTGGAACAATATTGTTTCCAACATGTGTGTCAACACTAAATTAGTTTGTTAAAATGAAAAATGTCTTTACAGTAAATGTGACCTCAGATCTCCTGATATTCTGTATAAAGAATCTGTACAGAATATAGAAACCAGACACTTCATCACTCAGCTCCTGCCCTATTACCTTAACATAAGTGATTTCATATCTGCTGCTGTGGGGAGTAAAGTTTGTGTGTGTGTGTTGTAGTGAGTGTGTGTGTACTAGTGTGGCTGAACTGATTGGATGATGGTGATTTGTATAAAGAAAAAGAGAAAGAAAGAACAGGAGATACCTAGTAATTAATATTGGAGATTGGGCAAAACTGTAATTAATGTTTGTTGAGTGACTGAAAAGCCAGATGCGTGCATGCACACACACACACACACACAATCTCATATATATGTTTAATCTTGTATTATGAAGTTGTGAGCATGCTGGCAGTCTGTTGCATACCAGGAACAATGCCTTATGTATGTGAATATGACAAATTTAATCTGACTCCAAAAGACATGAAGATGTGTGTGTGTATTACTCACTGATCTGGCAGCGGTCACCAAGTGCCTGGAACTGGGCACAGTCACACACACCGCCCTCCTGACACCAGCCACCATTGAGGCAGCCGCAGTATTCTGGGAAAGAGCAAACTTAAGTTGACTAATCCCAATCTGTATGGGTAATGAGTTTTCAACATCAGTAAAAGCATTTAAGGTCTGTTTATAAGCAGCATACTTACCTGAAGAGGCATCCCTGGCTGTGTGGTTGTGTAAAATGCTGCGTGACAGAGTACCCTCCGACAACAGTGGTTTGTATGTCTTGAAAAAACAATGACAGCATCAGTGACACATTGCTATACTGTTAGTGTACCTTCTGCTACAACTTGAAAGTTGCGTCAGTTTGAGTGGAGAAAGTGTATGTGTTAGGGAGTGTATCTCATTCTTTACAAAGACAGCTTTGTGCCGGCTAGCGTGTTGTGCGCATGTGGGTGCCCTGACCTCCTCTGGTTCTCTTAGGTGTAATGTACCAACCTCCTCCCCGAGGAGATCCCGTTTCCTCCGAAGTGCATTAGCCCTTCTGCACACACACAAACATGCACATTAGTGGGAAGAAACAGTCAGAGGGGAGACTTAGGAGCACTTTACACCACTTGAATTCAGACTCCAAACTACTCTTTACTGGATTCTCACACACACACACACAAGTGCACAAAGACACACTCATTGTGACAGAAACAAGAAGTGCAAATGCAGTCATCAATGTCAGCTTCTGAAATCGCATGGTAATTACCAGAGAATAATAATAAAGTTTCTTTTTTTTACACAATATTACTCAGATTTTGGCTACACTATTACTGACAGGGAAGCATTTATTGAAGTTCTTCTTCTGACTTACCTCTGTAGCCTTCCTTCTGCCACTGAAAGTCGGCTCTGAGCTCCTAAACACAGTGATATAGTTTTAAAAAACATTTAGTCATCAAAATAAGTATCAGTTATTTCTCTTTTACAAAAATCATCTTTAAAATGTTGGTAGATCAAGATGTGTACAATCAGGAACAGTTTAATAGTTCACATCTGTGTCATTTATAATGATTCAGCGGTTAGATGACATGTTTAAACACAACAGTGTGAAAGCGCTGTAAAGGAGAAAGAGATGTTCACAATTTATACTAAAGATGTTTTATTAAAAGTGAACTATCTCTGACAGATAAATAAACAGAAATAAAGGTCAGTCAAATAATCTCATACCAGAACTCGTGACTAGATAATGATAAAGATAATCTTCACTAGCTATGGTACCTCTATTATCCTATCCCTACTATCCCTCTAGTTCATATTAATATCACTTATTAATATCAATAAACTTTATTCCAAGACAAATTGACCATTTTAGAGAGGTAAAACTGTCACACTCACCCTCAAGTAACAGCAAATGGGAGACTGAAAACGACATAAGAAGAAATCGTTTAACTGTCCACTTTAAGGTCATCTCAGAGTCCGAACGGCTGTACCGTTAAATCGTTAACGGTGCATCTCAAAGGTCCCGGGAGAAAAGGCTTTTGGATGTTTGGTAGCACCAGGACGATGCTCGGTCGCACCTGTGAAATCTACCTGGACGCGACAGCCCCCCTGAGCTGATGACGAGTAGCTTACACCTGTGTGGGCAGGTAAACCTGCACTGCTCTCTAGTCTCTATAACTCCAACATCATCGGCCAGCTATTCGCCTCTGTTGTCTGTGTTGTGTGTGTGAGAGAGCCAACAGGTCTATGGCTCCATCACGGAGGCTTTTACTTCTAAAGTTACATTAAACTTCGGGATAAATGACCTGGGTGGTTCAGTTCTGACGTAGATACGAACCGTGCCATTAGCCATTATTACACAAAGGACAGAAACGTATGTGCGAAAAATGCTAGCTCTTATAAGCAAAGTTAATTTAACTTGGATAAAACTATCCCTTAATGAAACTGGGTGTGATAAATATCTGTATTAGTAAAGATTTGGTTACACGACTAACTTATTGTAAATCCTTCTAGCCTCCATTGTTCATTACTTTTTTTTTCATTATCAATGATATTGACTCTAGCTAAAGCTAGCGGAAAGTTAGCTAACGTTAGTTAGGCTAGCTACTATATTAGCTACTGTAATAACTGGATGAAACAACAAACTTAAATCAAGATTTTTTTCAACACCCTGCGTTGAATGATTTATTGCCGATAATGCTTAATATTAATATATTATTAGTATTAACCTAAACTAAAGATTGCAAAGTCAAAACTCCTACTCCATATAAGTTTGCTTAAAAAAAGATAACATTAGTCAAATCCTTTTTAAAATGTATGTTTTAGAATGCGGGTGAGAAGAGAGATTTTTTTTTTACATATTGAAGTGTTAAATATGTTTTAAAAAATAAATAGAAAAATAAAAGAATCTCACCAACAAGTCCTCCAACCGAGAAAACCTCACAGGTCGTCTGTTTAAGTTTGAACCAGATTTGAACTTGAGACCCAGGGGAACGTTTTCAAAAGTAGCGTCCGCGCCGGCGGCAGGAGGCACACAACACAGATCATTTTCGCTCTTTGGGTCATTTTCTGTTGGATTGCAGTCTCATGTTAATAGTGAGATTAAGGTTAGGTAATATTTAATGACTCTGTGTTAGAGATTACTGAACTCTTAAAATGAAGGCATACCATAACTGAAAACTTAAAACAGTATTTTTACAGAAGACATATTGGCATGTTATAGTTTAAACACGGATATAAAAAACACAATTAGTGATGCCTGAGTTTTACTTAATGGCTTCACTTTAGTATTGTGTATGCAGGCTCACTATCACACTGAATAATCCATTGACACCGGAATGATACTAACCATTGACTTAATTAATATCTTTATTAAAGAACACTTGTGCTCATCCTGCTATCTCTGTTCAAATGTCAGCAGTGGAAAAGGCCCATACCACAATTGGGGGGGCAGCTCTGGCAGAGCTGGCCATTTTACAGAGAGACTTGTCTTTAAATTTTGATGCTAAGACACTTATAGTGGCATTTCTCTCCCTCTAGGCTGTACTCCAGAACCATAATCAGAGTGCTTTCAGAGCTTTCATAAGTATGATTTCTGTAGCAAGGTTTTCCATTAAAAAAAAAAAACGGAAAAATGACAAACAAAAATAGGTATTTACATTACCCAGGTTACAACCTAAGGATTTCATAGCAACCAAACTAGCAAAATCAAAAAAAAAAAAAATTAAAATTAAAATAATGAAAACAGAGTTAAGACTTAATAGGTATGTGAAGATCTAATTTCTTTATCCTGTTTAGGTTGTATGCTGCATGTATGTTGTTTAAAGTAAAAGAAAAACATACAATGTGTCATAAAAAATCTTATCTGCTTGATAAATTCTGTTTTTTTTTTCTGTCTAGATAGAAGCAGAAGGGTATTTCTAAAGGAAGAAAGTCCATAAAAGTGACTTAGACTGACTCAAAGGAAAGGAGAGGTATGAACACAAATTGAATGTAATTGAGGTTATGGCTGCAAGGTTTCGTAGCTAACTGAGTTCACGGTTTCATTTCTTGTTGGAAATTAAAGCCTTAACTTGATCCTCTGTTTGCTATCGGGCTGTTGGCGTGTGGGGATTAGACAGAATGTCTGACCAATTACTTTACATACTCAGTCCTGCTGTTGTTACAGCCCAGCAGCATCCTATAGAATCATTCTTCCCTGTCTTACCATAATCCAATACAGTCACTGCTTTATAAATGAAAGTACACACAAAGAATATAAATCAGTTTCTGATGATGAGTTTATGTGAGTATGTGTAAACATATATCTCTTCACATGGCACTTCAAAGCTGAAAAACTTGCACTGAGTGTTTAAAGTGTTCTTCTTTATCGTTGCTTTCTTTTTCTTGAGTCTTTTCCCACTCTGCCTAAAGAGGATCTTCACATAAGGGTCTAAAGGGGGAACAGAGAGGTTTTATGGCAGAGGAACAGACCCAGCAGCCTGGCAGTGATGGAGTAACTCCATCAGTGGAACACAACATCTATTGTAGTAGCTCCCGATAGTTTTCCCCAAATAGAAACTGCTTGAAAGTGGACACACCACTTAAGAAGTTGTTAGAAGATCTTAATGCCTGACTGCAGTTAACAAACATGGGAAACGTAGGGTGCACCTAGTCATTAAAGTCATAGAATTGTAACTGTACTTTTATTTACTATGAAGGGAATGAAAAAAGTATGGCCATTATTTCTGGAAACTTTATGTAAATCATTTACAAGTTTTAAATTTTGCATGCATACAACGTGTTTAATTGAGGACTTTCAGCTTACTATTGCCTGCATAGAATGATTTAAATTCCACATCTTTAATTTAAATCAGCTTTAGAGACTTGCACTTAAATCTCTTAACATTTTAAATGTTTTTTTTTCTAAAATTTCATCTAATTTTATACCTTGTCATTTGATTTTGATGCATCACATAATTTACTGCCTCCAGTGTTTTGCATTGGGCAAGTAGGTTGGGTTAGCAGGGATGACCAGTGCAGATAGGACAGCTTGATGGTTTCTAGTCATTATTTAAAGAACAAGATCAGATATACAACTGGCAGGGAAACAGAATTACAGAAAAAAGGCTCAGGCCTGACAAAACAACAACTTGAGAAAGATATGAAAGATTACACTTCAACAAAACAGAAATAGGCACATCTGTAAATGCCTTCCAGATGTGAAAAAAATGAAATTTTAAAAACCATTCAAACATACATACCAGAGCTAAATTTCCATAAATTCTACCAATCAAATGTTTTGAAGGCAAATATCTGCTTGCGGACACTTGCACTGTATGACCATCAGCTTCAAATGAGTTCTCCTTTTTCTGCTGACTCAGCACCAACACTTGAACACAGGATATGCAGGCAGTCAGCTTCTCTGCCAAACCTGCTGACATTGAGGGGGCAGTGGGGTGCATGAGAGGAAGGGGAGAAGTCACACTGTTCCACAGTCAACCTGCCAGAGGTGAGACTCACATGGGAAGGTCATCCTCAGTGTAGTGTATATGAGAGAAAGGTTCCTCTGCCAGGACTTGACTCCCAAGTGACTCCCTAAAACACAGAGGTCACCACTGATACACTAACAGCTACAAAACATGAATTCCTGGTACACTAAAAGTTAGAGTATATCAACTTTTATATTTTCATATGCACAAGTAATTAGTAGAATATGTGGTCAAAATTGACTTCTTTGTCATTCTAAAGCGAGGTTGTACAGGAGATGAAGCTTGCTGCTCCTGGATGCAACCCCCAAAAAACAGAGTTTTAAATTAAGTAAATGTACTAAATGTCATCTTTTTCTTTTATTTGCTGCAGAGTTGATAATGAATGACTCAGTATTCATGTCATATGATTTACCAGCTGAAATTATTTTCACACCTGCTTTAACAAGGTTGGAAAATCATTTCAGTACATAGCTTCACTGCAAGATAAAAGCTCTATATAAAAACATTTAGAGGAAGCAAATATTTAAGCATCAAGAAAAGACAAACTTATAGTTCACCTATGATGATTGTGTTGTAGCACTACAGTCTGTATTTAATAAAAAAAAAAAAAAAAATTAATATTGTTGATCTTTTACGCACTCATGGATTTATACACAATAACATTCACTTTTTTAACATTAACTCTGACGAGGAAAATTAATCAATGATTTTTATCCTTGGCCAAGATACTAAACCTCTGTTCAATAATCTGTTAAATTATTTTATGAGGGCAAAAATATATCTGCTCTTCAATATTTTGTGATATGGAAAACAGAAAGAACGGGTCCGAAAGAAAACAGTCTTATTAGAGCACAAGAAGTTTCATGCTATAAAGTTATTTAAATTGTCAAAACAGTGCAGTTAATAAACAGATTAGAGCATATTTATGGGATTTATTAGACCAACAAAAACAGGTTATGAACATGAATACACTCCTTTTTTCACATTATGAAAACTGCTGTCAAAGCGGGTCCTTTGCCCTAATTTGCACTGACAGGAACCACCTACAGAGGAGATCAGGTGTGTGTGTGTGTGTGTGTCTGTGTATACATACAGGAGTCAGTGGAGAACATGAGCATATATGAGGATGTTTCTGGAGCAGGTGGATCATTCGTGCAGGAAACAGGGACACCCAGCGGTTTGTTTGTGTGATGAAGATATCTGTTTTGAATTATCAGTGCCTCAGCATCATCAGCATCTGGTGGATGAGAGATGTCAGTAGAGATCAGCCTTATTTTAACAAGGCTCTTTAATAAACTAGCTCACAGAAGTGGAGGAGAAAATCAAAACCAGCTTTTTAGGCATCTTGCTTGAATTAAGTCTTAAAAACCAGCCACCTCGGCACCTGATTACAGGATTATTTATGCAAATTTATCAGCTGCCAGCCACCCCCTAGCAGACACCATCATGTTTGCCACCACAGTGCCATGCTGTCCAGGATGTGAGGAAGGGGGTGTTTCTGTCTGAAATCACAGGGTTAATTCTGCCTCAGGCGTAGAGGCCAGATATTCAGTAAGATTATGAGCTGCATCACAGGATACAAGGGTCCTTTAAAAATTCTCTCATATAAATGTAAAAATCGAATTAGATAGAGACACGGATGGGTTATTAATACCTCTGTCCTCCTAGTATTTTCCAGAGGTCAAGTTTCCTAAAAGGATTCCTCTCTGCTCTGCTTACAGTGAGACTGGGGAGCATCTTCACCCAACTATTTTCCCTCCTTTGATCCACACATTCACAGATGTTAAATTATTTTGTTATTTTGTCCCAAATCTTCACATCACACGCCTGAATTTAAGTGTCTTTTGATTTCAGCTCCCTGTGAAAACTGATTACTCAAGATTTGTTTCATGGAAACTTTGAAAAAGCTTTGTTTTACCAGAATCTTGTAAAATATTCATCGTAGCTCTTCCAGTTCAGTGTAACTGTTATCACGTCTCTCTGCACCATCATAGACTTGATTTTATAGAAAAAACAGTACATCACACACACACAATTAGCACAGTATCCTGTAGTCATGGAAGACATTACAATTTGATGTTGCAGAACGTTAATTTAATGACAAGCAGACACTTATGGTGACTTTGTCTTTGTCCATGTGATGATAATTTATAAAGATAATTTTGAGCAGTTCAAATGTGAACAGATATTGGTAACAGCCCATGAGGTATGAGTTTATAGAGAGCAAAAAGGAAATCACAGCTCCAGCTTCAGATTTATGTTGATTCTGTGTTTAAGTAATATGAATGTCTGAATGTTCTTTTGATTTTTTTTATAGTTACTTTTTTTGTTTCAGCAATACAAGTATCCAAGTTTTTCATGTGTGTGCTTTCTGTGTTTCTTTCCTCATTTCAGCTAGTGATCATTTTTTGTTCCTTAACATAGCTACTTATTTAAAAACCTTCAGCTTCAACTGTGACATTATTTGGAGTTCATATCTATGAATTGTACTCTCAGGTGGAGCCTTTCAAGATTGAGTCTAGCAGTTTTTTTTTTTTTTCCAAAGCAATCTCACTTGCTCCGGGCTCTTTGTCCTCCCACCAACGGAGACAGGTAACTAACAAGTGGATGCTTCACATTCGATGCACATCCATATAACACCCACAGATGAGACATGTTGGCAAATTTTACACATTTCTCTTGTCTTTAGACTTTTGCTCTGCCTTG
>JAPZDY010000023.1:12869632-12882899 GCA_029783645.1 Ctenochaetus hawaiiensis
CTGACTTGAATCATTATCGATAACCTCATTTTACAGAATGTAAGATATAAGTGCTTTTTGCTATAGTGCTTTTTGCATTAGATGAATCATTAAAGGGCAATGGGCAAACTGGATGCTTAAACTGTGAATAGTAGCAGGATTTAGGAAAAGACAAAATAGAGATGAATGGAAAACTATGCAAGTTCATATCATGTGTGATGTACGCAGTATAACTACCATAAGTACCGATACTACAGTTTAAATCATGAGTTCATATCCATTATACAGTCTGTGGAAAGTAACAAAGTAAATGTACTCAAGTATTGCGCTTGTGTTATATTTTTAGGTATAGAACTGGTACTTTTATATAACTGTTTTATGCTGCTTTATACTTGAGTCATGACTCATGTTGTCAGGAAGGAAGAAAAAATGTTCTGCTGCACAATTTTCTTTTGCCTTTTTGTTAAATTTTGAATAATTTTAGCTCTGTGAACCTCAAGCAATTATTATTTTTAGTGGTTATATGAAGCCATCTGGATTTTTAGAGTGGTATCATTAACACCCTTTAGACTTGGTAAAGACGACAAGAGACCCCAGTAAGACAACGGCAGATTTTAAGGAGTCATAAACCAAACAGCATGGAAATAATGCTTACAATTCACCTGCAAATACTCATGTACTTTTACTCAAGTAGTATTTAAAATGCAGGGCTTATAATGTAGTGTGTTAAGACAGTTGTGCTGGTATTTATTCTTTTAGTAAAAGATCTGAGCACTTCTTTCACTTCTGATCTGCAGTCTGTACTAGGCTCAGAACTGGCACCAAATCATTATCTGAAAGATACAGTTACAGAATAAGCTGTAAGAGAGCACTGACAACACAGAGAAATGAGACAGCTGCGACTTTTAACACCTCGCTGTCATTCTCACCTGGCAGATTCACATCCTGCACCCTCCATATGTACCTGTGAAACACCGCAGCCTCCTGATGGAGTACGTCTCTCTCGCCAAGACCAGACTGGCTGACCTCAAAGTAAGAGCTGCAGTCAAAAATCAAAGCTTTCTCTGCATCATTACTGCTCTATCTTGAATTTTTCATAATGAAATAATTTTACAGGAAGTCTAACAAAAAATAATGCTTACATGGCTGTGGTTTGTGTCAATAAGAGTACTTTTCTTAAAATCCAATAGAATCTGAACTAGAGGGTCCTTTCAAGTTTGTTTTGTGACGTTTTGCCCATGAAAGTGTGTGTGTGTGTGTGTGTGCGTGCGTCTACATGCAGGAATCAGTCGAGGATATGGGCTTATATGAGGATATTTCTGGTGGAAGTGGAGCATCAGTGCAGGTAACAGGGACACCCAGTGGTTTGTTTGTGTAATGACACCTGTTGATGACTTATCAGTGCCTCAACGCTCCAACCAAGGAGTAATGTCAGGAAAGAGCAGACATATTTTGATGAAGTTCTTTAATTTACTTAAAGATGCAGAGAGATTCCAGACACCTCAGTGCCTGGTTTAGAGATTGTCAATGCACTAAATTATAGTAATGAACTAACAGACAATCAAAGCCAACTTTGAGCGTTAACGATTCTTACATTAGATGCTACAGACATGTTTTGTTCGAAGCCAATAAAAATATTTGCTTTTTCTTACCAAGCCCTAGTTGTCTTTCTGTTGAGCAAAATGTAACGTATGCACAGAAAGCAAAGTTTTCATTTTTATAAAATTGTCTTTTGAGCTACTTTTATATCTTTACAGTATAACAGTATAATGTGCATGTGTTTGCCTCTCCAGTGCCAGGCTGTCCAGGATGTGGAGAAGGCAGTGTCTCTGTTTGAAAGCACAGGAAGAATATCTGCTACAGTCATGGAGGCCAGGTATTAAACTAAGTTATCAGCTACATCACAGCACATGAGGGTTATATACGGATCTGAGTCTCACGTAGCTATAAAAATTGTTTTGGAGTGAAACATGAACAGATAATTGATGCATTTTTCCTCTCAGTATTTTCCGGAGGCCGTATTTCTTGACAAAATTCCTCCCTGCTCTGCTGACACCGAGAGTGGTGAGCGCCTTCACCTTGCTTTTAATCTTTACACATTCACTAATATGAAATTCTTTGGCTATTTTGTTAAAAATCTTCACATGACGTGCATGAATTAAAGGTCCTTTCAATTGCAGCTGCCTGTGAAAGCTGATGCTCGGATGAGTTTCATTGAAGCTTTAAAAAAGTGAGTAATTACCAGATGCTTGTATAATACTGATTATAGCTCTTAAGATTCAGTGTTAACTGTTATTACTTCCCTCAACACCAACTACATAACCCTGAGTTTACAGATCTTTTTTCCTGTAAAGAGTTCATTGTGTCCCAAAATGTTCTCTCTTAAAGTTAATTTTTGTGGGCCCGATAATATAACCACTGGACTTTTTATGTTATACTTAACAAGTAATGTTAATCTTTTTTTAAATTGGCAATACACAAAGTAATCACAGTTGTTTGTCTGTCTTCAGAGCAGATAAGATCCCTGCTGCACAGTATGCATCTTATGTAGAGTCCTGCCGGAAACAGAGGCAGCAGGATGGTGGGTATTCTGTATAACACTCATTTGTTGTATCCTGACAAAGATAACTATCAATTATTTCTTTCTTTCTTTTTTTCAAATGTGCTTTGTTTTTCAAATACATCCATCTAATATCTTATGATGTAACTATTAAAAACAACTGTGTACAAAATGATGCATTTTTGAACCTGAGAAGATCAGCTTTATGTTGTCTGATGTAGAGCGGAGGGCTGAGCAATATAGAGATGACAATAAGTGAAAATGAGTAAATGTATTTTTTGAAACACTCTAGAGAGACGTAGTAAACGTGCAATATGCGTCACTCTAGTGAGAATGAAAATCTCTAAATGCTGACAAAGATACATTTAACGTGTGACAGTCATATAATTGCGAGGGATGCCTGCATCTATGCTGTGTTGTGTTTTCAGGGAGCACAGTGTGTTTGGACACTAATGATGATCCTGTTGAGGTCCTGAAGATTCAGCTGCAGGAGTTCACAGAGCTGCTTGTGGAGGGAAATGACGGTGGTATGCAGATATCGCAGATATTTCATGCGTATTCTTAAACCCAATTAGTCAAGAAATATATAAGAATTTCCAAGATGCAAAGTGCAGTGAATTCTTGAATATGTTTGATCTTCAGTTTCTTCCACTGTCTGTTCAGTCATGTAGAAAACCCCCAACCTCAGCTCATTTCTCTACTTGTCATGTTGGTCATGTGTCCTCAGAGATGTCAGCTCAGCTGTCCAGGGTCTCGCACACTCTGAGTGTCATTTTCCCTTGCCATCCTGATAAGCTGATTGGACAGAAAGTCATTAATCTTCACCTGAACCCCCCTCCGTCTTCTGAGCTCCATGTCAAAGTATGCACAGATTGAATTAATTTCTTCTTTGTCTGTATGTGATTTATGGTTAATCTGCTGTATCTGTTGGTTGTTGGCTGTACAAATGTCCGATATTATATGTGTTATTCAAGGAATCTCTCCCTCATGTCTTCAGGTCATCAACATGATCCTGAGGAACTTCTGCCAGTGCCTGATAGGCGCATCCCGAGCAAACCCTCCCAACAAGTGAGTAGTACAACTTATTTGAAAGTCTAACAGGGAATTTGACTGTTAACAATTTTTTGGAAGGATATTTAATGGCCATACACATCTATTTATCTACATACAGCAATTGATCTGAATGGACCATGAAGTTTATTAATCCAGCTTTCAGAAAAATACCAGAAATTCAGTGTGTTATTAGGGTTTGTTGTTGTTGTTGTTGTTGTTGTTGTTTTGTCCGATTTACTGGACACTTTTTTGTCTCTCCAGACAAAATCTTTGGGCCTCCAGGTTTGTCAGTGTGCTGCTTGGTAACACACAGCTCCTCTCCAGTTTAGTACACAGACTTTGGGACCTACTTCACAACCAGGTACATAAAAATCCATACACTCCTGTCTTTGTCTGTCTTTCACTTTGTGTTTGTAAACTGTCTTTTTCACCTCTTGCCTGTTTTTTATATGTTTTTATTTTTCATCTGAAAAGGAAACAGTTGATCTCTTTATTCTCCGTTCATTCATACCAGTTCAATCACTGCTCAGTTTTACAAAAACTCTTTTGTCAAAAAGGCGTCATCGTTGAGTGCTGCCCACTTACTTGGTCTGGCAGCATTTGTGGTCCACCTCCATGCCTCCATATCCCATGGTCCTCTAGTTCAGCTGATCCCACCCATTCTGCCTAAACCGGTACCTGTGGGAGAAGCTCTCAGCTCAGCGCTGGTCTGCAGCACACACACTGACATGTTCTTCTGTGTTAGGTGAGGTTACAAACTTTAGTCAAACTTTAGCCGAGTCAAAATAAACCTGTTGTAGATAATTTGTATGATAAGCTGTGGGCGGCCGGACTGTTTCTCAGTGGTGGAGGAAGTGTTCAAATACTAAAGTTAAGTAAAAGTACCAATAAACAGACAAAATTAACTTTACTAGTTAAGTAATAGTAAGTACTTAAAGGTAGTCCAGGTAGTAATACATACTGTCAGATATTTGTACCTGACAGGGTGACCTGCTTTGATTGTTGCCTGACAGAATCAGCTATCCCACTTTTATACAGGTTGTTATTCAAACAGATATTTGTACCTCACAGAATAACCTACTTCAACTTAACTAAAGTCTCAGTCGTGGCTTCTTCTGTACCCATTTTGGGTGATAAAGCTTCAGCTTCTGCTGGAGTTATTGCTGTCATTGGGTGAGGGTCAAATATCATCATAACCACTCTGGTTGGTTCAATGGACCAATTCCCCTGTCGCCATTAATTACTTTTTAAAATACAGTGATGTGACTAGTGTTTAATGCAACACAATGTAGAAATGTTGTGTAGTATAGAGTAAAGACTCTTGCTGTAACACATTTTGGAGTAAAGGTCAAAAGTATCCACAACTAAATCTACTTGAGTACTGTACAGATACATGGAAAATGTATAGTAACATAGGTCTTGTACTTAGTTACATTCCACCACTGCTGTTCTCGTTGCTGTCCAGGTTTTGTGTGGCAGCTGTGTGTTATGGGATGTGCAGAGGGGACTCGCTGCCTCAGCAAGAGCAGCAGGACTACATCCTTAGCAGCTTCTATAAGAAGGTATTTCTCTGTATGACTTGTGACACATCAGATATGTCATAGAAGGCTACAGGGAAATATTCACACACCATTTTCTTGTAAAACAATACATTTCTTGTAAAAGCAACAGTAGAAACACCCTATGTGTTATTTTTAAAGAGAGTGAATGAGTATATCAAACCATGCTGGCCCTTTTGTCATATTGTCTTAAATCTTCTCCTAAATGGATGATGACAACTCCGATTTTATTTGTGAATTCCAGCCTGCACTCATCAGCTATGTTGTTAGATGATACCCGATAGTTTGGGATCGCCCAAAAATTTTCAGTGAAGCAGAAATGTCTGATATCAATCAAATGGTTGATGCATTGTACAGGTGGAAAAGGAAAAGGAATGTATTTATTCCTTCCAGATAAAGTTAGTCAAAGCATCTCCTGCTCTCATAACATTAGCACACTTGTTTGCACTGTTTTATTTTGTTTCATTATCATATTAATGTACAAATTAATCTCTCCATGTAATTGTGTGTATGTTCAGCTTCTGTACCTCATCCCACGACTATTGCCTGAAGTTAGAAGAGCTTCCATTACTGATGGTGGTCCAGCGAGTGAAAACCAGGAGGAGAGTCTGTCAGGCCTGTGGGGCAGTGCCACAGACCCCAACATCACCTGGAGGAAGACTGCCTGGTGTTTGTGGAGGCACCCTGCTCTCCATCAGCTTGGACACTTACCGCAATATCAGGTAACATGGGTGAACTAGGTCATTTGCTTCCTGGTTTGAATGAAGCCTTGGAGTGTTAAATGGGGAAAGAGTATAATTCCATGTTCAGTGAGCTTCAGAGAGCCAACAGTGTCTTTGTACTTTGTTTTGTTATGATTGAACAATGACTAAATCATTGTATCATTGAATTATTGAATAATAAATGTATCCTATTGACACACACACACACACAAAAAAAAAATCCTTGATCTTTGTTGTGTTTGTTAAGCTTTCATTTTCAGAGTGGCTGGCAAATGAGCTCAGAGTGCAGAGAAGTGAAGACGCCCTATCAGACCCAGAACGGTAAGGCAAGAAAACAAACACAGACACACATGCAGGGGCCAGTAGAGAATTTACAGAAGTAAAGTCAATACTCTAATGTAACTCCTGTGTGTGTGTTTCTGTTTGTGTGCAGTCAGGAGTACCAGCAGTGGGCTTGCTCAGAGCTCTACCTGTCTCAACCGGAGGAGCAGGGAGGCTGCGGAGGAGACATGAAAAACCTCTGTTCTCACTTGCTCAATGGCATCATGGACCAGCATTCAGGGTGGGCGTACATACTTGCAAAAACATCCTATATGTTGAGAGTAACTTGTGCTGCCTACGTATATAAATAAACTTGCAAAAGACGTTATTTTTCTAGATTTTTTTAGTTGTGTCCTGGACTATAATTGGTTTGTTTCATTCAGATTTTTTGATAGAAACTTTCCAAAAAAAGCTTTCGATAGATGTCAAGCATGACTAATGCCTGTAGAGGTAATTGTTCTGTGTTCTTGGTGAACTTCAGTGATTTTTACTCGTCAGGTTGAAGTGACTTACTGAAGTCTTGGTGCTATTTGCTGATACTTTGCCCTAGTAAATTTACATTGTTATTTCTGTGCTGGTTAAAGTCAAACTCCTCTTTGTATTTTCTGTAAATAGCGATCAGAGCCTGGAAAGGCCGGATCACAATGCGTCAGAATCAGGGACCTGTCTTCCAGACATCCTGTCCAGAGTTCAGGTGTGTACACTGTATGTGTGTGACTCTAGCTCAGCTGACACAAGGGAACAGTAGTGTTATGTTTGGGTTTTAGCATGCAAAGTGAAAATGACGTATGTGTGTGTGTGTGTGCATGTGTGTGTAGGAACTTTTATATGAGATGGAAGTAGCTGACCTGTCTAGCAGCCATAGAAACAGAGCTGATGTGCATGACTTTCTGTTTGAGTTGGTGTCTGAGAGATGCTCCTCCAAAGCAACCACGTCGAGCGTCAGCCAGGAGCTCAGCTTGCAACACACTCTGAACAAATGGAACAGGTACACACACAAATATTTAATGAGGATCATTTCCATCATTTAATATACAGGATCTGAAAACTTTCTGTGTGCGTGTGTGTTGCAGAGTATTGCTGGTTCTCCCAGCAGTGTTATTCATTAAAGTAAAGACAGAAGGAGGGAGGACGACTCTGGAGTGCAACACAATGATAGAACATGTCAACCAGCATCAGGTGAGGTGCTGAATTCTTTTTCTAGTCAGTTTTTTAGACATTTCTCTCCCAAATTTGTAGAGGGGTTTGGAAAATTGTGTGAGACATGTCTCTTTGAGTAAAATTGACTTTGAGTGCTCACATCCTTCTTTGTCTGCATTCCTCTCCCTCTGTTCACGCAACAGAGGAACGTTTGTTCTCCAGCTGGCTTGCTGTCCTACCATCTAACAGCACACCTCCTGAGAGTGAGAATCCCTTTTCTAAAATCTGAAGAGAAATCAAAACAAAGATTCTTTTTTACTGTATGTCCACAAGCACAGCAGTAAGTCTGCTGTATTTGTTTCCTCTCCAGGGCCTGTTATGTGCCAGTGTACGCTGTGAACGCTCAGCAGAGGAAGTAAACAAAGCCTGGTCTCAGATCAATCTACGCTGTCCTCTGCTGCTGGTCTCTACAGTGGTACTGTGTGCTTTCCTTACAGCCAGTGAACTCAATTAACTTTTTAAGTATCTTTTTCTAGAGTCTCATTTAGTGGTTTGCCTTTTTCTGTGTCGTTAAAAATGGTATTGAATTTAGTTATCATCAATACATCCTTACTACATAATTTTTAAAATATCATAATCATGATGGATAGGGAAAATGACCATGAAATTAACACTGACACAAACCTAATCAATATTTTCGTTTTGTGGGCTTGGACTTGATTTTAATCATCATTTTGTGTGTGTGTGTGTGTGTGTGTGTGTGTAGTACTGGTGGGAGCGTCTACGTCCAGTATTGTTGTCAGTGTGGCATCGTCTATGTGATGGAGAGCCTCTACCAAAGCAGCTGCAGCTCCTCACTGACTGTCAGAACTGGGCCTGCAGGTAAAACCTGATGGTCACAAAGCAGCATCTTTGAATCTCTGATCCACCTCACACCATGTTTTGCGGTTGGTGTAAGGAATAAAAAATAAGTTGCAGAATGCAGTCCTGTCTGGATCTTTTGGCATCCATGTCCCTTGGCTCTCATTCCAGTGTCAATGTTGTCTTTTTGTTTATACTTTTTGTTTTAGTTGTTTCCTTTGGCTCATGACAAGATGATTTTTTAATTCTGTCCCATGTTTAGTTTAGAGAACGGCCCACCACCAGTGCCTCCAGCTGCACCACTGCAGCTGGCTGCCAGCCTGCACCGTGCCTGGCAAAGCCATGGGTGCAACAACCAGGGCTTCAGTGCTGCCCTGAATGTTCTGCGGTCAGAGAAGGGTACACAGCACAGACAGGTGAGGGTAAACAATTTTCTTATATGAATGTAATTCTTCCCCCAATGTAAGAAATAACCAACCAGTGGGTTTGTATATTTCTATTTCCATTTACAAACTTAATATGTATTATGCTCTAAGTTACAGTTGGTGTATTGCTCTTCAGTGTTCCTGCTGTCTAAAAATGCACATATCAGTTGTGGATGATTTAATTTTGACATACATGTGTAAACAAACAGATGTTACCTTTGGTGTGTTTTCAACCTTTCATGCATTCACCTGCTGCTGTCCCATCTCTTCTCTCAGGTCCTAGTTTTTCTGCTTTTCCTGTGTGTAAAAGACTATCTTTCAGCACCTCTGTATTCTCAGGTAATAAACCATATAGTGCGTTCCAAATCACCTACTTCTGTACTTACACTTAATATTTTGAGTGCATAAGTGCATTCACACTGTAAAGTGTGGCAAAATACAGAGTAAAAAAATACTCTGTTGAGTGTGAAAAGTTGAGTGTGATGGACTGTCTTAAATCAACAGGTTGCATTCAAACTGAGGCTGATAAACCCTGTTGAGCAACAGTCACACTCACACATAAAAGATCTGATTCATTTGTTAAAGTAGTACCTCTTTATTACACATTAGTGTGGAGAACAACACTGTTGCTCAGAGTTCATTAAGAAAGTAATGGCTTGGTGATTAAGGAATCAAACTGTCCTGCTGCTTTATTCTTCTTTTTATAGGAGTGTCAGACATGGCTGCTTGATTAAAGGAATAGTCTGACAAACAGGAAAATACACTTGTCATTTTCTTTCTGAGAGTTGAACAAGAAACTTTTACATCAAACCATTAAGCCCTGTGTAAAATTATACATACTGTTAACAAATCTATGGGCATGGATTATGAATCTAAGAACAGGATGCACAAATGCAAAACTGTGAGTACAGATTTGGTGGGTGGAAAGGAGGTAAGGAGGAACTTTACTTTGTGTAATGTCACACAGTATCAAAAATTATTAACATTAATTAAAAACATTATCAGAAAGGTGCTTTATTACTATTTTTATTGTGTACGCAAAAATATTTTATATAGGCTTTTTGGGTAATATGTAATAATTTTAGTGTGTAACACATTGCACAATGACATTTGTTTTTATTGAAGCTCTTCTGAACAAAAGTTTACAATTTAACAACAGGCGGACTTCTGGATTATAACTGCACACATATGAGACTCATGCTATTAATATCAGTGAGGTGTTGTGGGGCTTCAGCTGCAGCCTGGAATGACTGCTACAAGCTGTACAAGCCACCAGATGTCACTGTGTCAAAAGAGAGATATAAGGCCTGATGCAAACACAAATCAGAAAGCCTCAAAGCTTCATGAAGCTTCATCCACCAACCACTGAAGCCTGGATAAGACTAGAGTGCAAGAATAGAGACCATAATAAAATAAGTTAATTGTTTTCCTATTTATTTTCCTATAACATTTGCTTTTGGAAGTAAATCCTTCATACAAACCTTGTTTCCTGATTATTTCTGAAGATGGGCCATCAGGAAACCAGGACCTTATGCACAGACCTGCTGTCTGTTTTGCTGGACTCTGCTGACTGGCTGCTCATCTTCAAATCGAATGGTACATTGTTTATTTCACAAAATCACATGTCGGTTTAAAGTGTAATCTAATATTTGCAATGACATTAAATGAGTTTGTCTTAGATACATTTAAGCATTAAGCGTCTTTTTCCTCAACTCTAGAACAAGGTGTTTACCAGCCAGTTTCCATGGTGACATCAGATAAGTTCACTCGATTGATGCCTTGGGCCTTTTACAGGTAAGTGTTCTCTAGGAGCACCTTATTTCCACCTTTACAGTCACTGCAGTCACTACCTGTAGTCACGACATAAATCAACCAATTTTAATTTTTCATGGCTGGACAGTAAGAGAGTGAGCTTATGGCTGTTTAATTTGGGCATAAATACAAAACTGTCTATTCAAGTGCGTCAGGTTTAAGTGTTTTATGACCAGATGTGCATGACAGAGCTATTATAGGAACATGAAATATCCTCTCGCTATGTACAGCTTCTTTTTTTTATTGCAGTTACACTTAGGTGTGTGTGTGTGTGTGTTCTTTTTAGCCTGTTGCTCCAGCAGAATGTTGCACTGCAACAACGAGTTGTTCGTTGCTCAGGGTTCCTCCATACGGCCATCCTCTGTTACATCAGTCTACTGAAGCTTTTCCTGGAGGGACACACACCTCAACCAAACACTGAGTCCTCTGACAGTCAGGTAACTGGGTCTTAGATGATGGTTTATATTATGAAGATGTCACTCAAACCTGTGACATTATTATGATGTAAAATTCTATGAATCATGCTTTCAGATGGAGCCTTTAATAATTCTGAGTAATGCCAAGCAGTTTCTATTGAAAACAATCCCACAGATGTCTCCAGCTGCTCTGTCCTCCCACCAACTCACACAGGTAGCAAATACATTTTGTACATTCAGATCACATTTGTATTATTCCTGAAAATTTTACTCAGCTCTCTCATCTTCATCATTCCTTCCTGTCTGGCCTTGTTGCTGGTGGGTTTCCTCATCCAGCTGGAGTCTCACTGTGTTGACTTGGACCCAGAGGTGGCAGCAGCTCTCTCTGTGAACTTCAACTCTCACAGCCTCAGCCCAGAGATGGACTTCCTCTGAAAACAGGCAGCTAATGTTCAGAAAGTGAAACTGACTAAAATAAACCACTTTACAGCAAAATATTTGCTGGAGTCACCTTGGCAGTATTGATAAAATGACATATATAAAATATGTATTTGATACTTCAACCTGACATTGAACATCAACGTAAAAATCTAATAAAACTAAAGTGAATGTTCTCGGAAATCATTCTTTAAAATTATTTGCACTGTGAGGAGGTTACACAGCACATATAAGTGCTTTAGATATATTTATGTAAAAAGAATATCATCTTATAGAACTTATTAAAACAAAGTCAGGAAAACTCAAAAATTCAAAGTCCATAAGTTGCAACATATGAGAAATTGATAATAACTGGTCAGTTAACTTGCAAAAGACAACAGTGACTATTATAAAAGTAACTAAGAGAGACTTACTGGCAGCCATATTGTTTTCAGTTTTCCCTCCCCAAACAAGTTGATCCTATTTAGATCAGGTGTAGCATTTGTGTTATTGAACAGAAAATATAAAAGAAAACCAGTGGTTTAAAAATTCTCATCTGGTTTAATAGCACTGTACATAGTAATACATTTTGATTAAAACTCTTAAGCAGTTTAGGTTGAGGCAATACAAGGCAATTGTAGAGGGAGGAAGGTCCATAGACTGACTCAAAATATGTCGAGAGTGAAATGGGTATTACTTGGTAGATTCACGTAGTTGTAGTCAGTGGCTTAAATGGAGAGGTAGGAACATAAATTGGAAGTGATTTAGGATATTACTGTAGGTTTCATGGCCAACTGAGGCCACGGTTTCATTTTTTGTTGGAAATCAAAGCGTTGACTTCATCCTCTGGTTGGAGGCTGTGCCACTGGGCTATAGGCCTCCGGGGGTTGGCCAGCATGTCGGACCAGTGGCATTGCTCTTTTCCAGTGCTGTTACCACCCAGCAGCACCTTCCCAATGGCGTCATTCTTTCCAATCTTATCATAGTCCAACACAGTCACTGCTATCTGCACTTTCTGTGAATGAAAGTACAGACAGACAGAGTAAATTAATACATTTCTGATGAAGTGCATTGTTTTTGTGGGTTTGTGTGCGTGTGTGTGTGTATATGTAGTGGGTATGTACCTCTATCTGTTCACATGGCACTTCAAAGCTGAAAGACTCGTTGTAGTAAGGGTTCAGAGTGTTTTTCTTTATTGTTGTTTTCTTTTTCTTGAGTCTTTTTCCATTCTGCATTAAGTGGATCTTCACATACGGGTCTGACAGAGAGAAAAGAGGGGTTTTATAGCAGAGGAACAGTCAAACAACCTGTTAGTGATGCAGTACCTCCATCAGTGGAAGAAAACATCCAATGTGTAGTAATCTCTAGTGAAATCTTTAGTGTGAAAACTCTGATACTTTAGTAAAAAGAACCTGAGCCTGACACAGAATTTGAACCAAAATCTAATTAACATGAAATGGAAAGGATAAAAGATTTATTTATTTAGCATTTTGTGTCACCTGATAATCCACCCACATCCATTTTCTTCAGGTTTTTGGCTTCCAAAATCACCACGGTCAGCTTCCCTGCAGTAGGCACGTACCTCAAGGACAAACAAATGTCTCCAAGCTTCTCACTCTGTACAAAGAAAAAGAATTCAGCCTGTTTTTTGGGAATTATAGGATAACTTAAACATCCAGTGTTTAGAATATAGTGGCATCTGTTAGTGAGGTTGCAAATTACAACCAACTACCTAAAGATCCCTTTAAATCTTACACACTTGACCTTTAAATATGATTTCACAACCACTTTAAAAAGAAAACATTAAAGCTTAAATGAGAAGCTACAGTCCAATGAGCTATAAAAACAGGTTGACTTACATGTACATGTACATAACAAAAGATAGTAAATTTTACCAAAGTTAAAGAAACATAAAGCATCAGTAACTTAAGCACATTAAAAAAAATAAAATAAATATTTTTACAAGTTCAGCCCTTATCCCCCTCTCCCAGCATGCTCCCAC
>JAPZDY010000023.1:12882999-12903422 GCA_029783645.1 Ctenochaetus hawaiiensis
CTTAAGCACATTAAAAAAAATAAAATAAATATTTTTACAAGTTCAGCCCTTATCCCCCTCTCCCAGCATGCTCCCACCTCCTCTTTCTCTGCCTTCTGCAGATCCCTCCACTCCTGCAGAGACTGGCTGAAGTCCACACTGCTCATCGGTATCTTCACAGCTCCAATGGCATCGTGTTTTGAGAAACGGTCAAAGTCGTACACAGTCATCACCAGCGTCTTCCCACCGAGCTCAGTGTATAGTACCTACAGAACAACAAGAGGAAAATAATTTTAAAAACAGTACGTCTCTTACATCTCATACTGACAGTGAACACCCAGTCAGGATGTAAAACTACAGTTTTATTGATCTTGGAGTTTTAATTTACCTTAAATGTGAAAGTCTCATTGAAGTTGGGTTCGAGGGTCTTCCTATGGACTTTGGTCTCAAATTTCTTCTTTTTGTCTGGTAGCAGATAGACTTTAACATAAGGGTCAGAACTGCCTCCCACATCCATCGCAGGAAGTTCAGCCGCCTGCAAGATACCTACTACCAGCTAGAAGAAAGTGATTGAGGACAAGCAAAGTATTAAAATGTGACATTTGAGAGCTGGCAGGTGACAGACAAAAACACACCTTCATGAACTGTAGCGTCTCACCGTATTCTCTGTGAAGTTGTAGTCCAGTGAGAAATGCAGCCTGCCCAGCTTCTCCTCCTCTTTGGGCTCAACATCTGACAGATCTGTTTCCTTGTTACCTTCATCTTTCAGCGGCTGACACACACACACACACACACACACACACACACACATCACACGCAGGTGAAATATATATCCTTTGTAATCAATGAGAACTTTTGGTCAACTTGTGGAGCAGCTATTTGTGCTGTGTTCCTACAGTATATTGTATAATATTTCACAGCCAGAGGCAATTAAACAAAGGTAAGGTTACCATCTAATGTTTATTTATTGTTTTAAGAGGGGAACGGTGGAAATTTTATACTGTCAGTGTGTTTAAAAGTGACCCCCATCCTTGAAGATGCTGCAACTACTCATCTCAGACCTCAGCCTCCACTACAACATGAATAATGTGCAAAAGATCCATTAGATGTGACATGCGCTGACAGTTTTACCACTTCTAGGTGACCCAGTGTAATACATTGCAAGGGCGATGCATCTGCAGGGGGAGACTGTGTGTGTGTGTGTGTACCTTGTTGTAACCTCCATCCATTTCAGTGTCAAAATCTCCCTTGCTCTTCTCTTTTCCCTTTTTCTTGTCCTTTTCTTTGTCCTTGTCCTTCTTTTTCAAACACTTTTTCCACACACACACAGCACATGACAGCAGCACACACAAACTTACGATGCAGAGGGCAGCAACAGCCCACGATCCCACTGTAAATCCACATCACACACAAACACACACACACAGATGATACATAATTGATGTACATATGCTTGTAGTCTGTGTTAAACAACGTTGTTCTGAATAACAAAGAGAGTAAACAAAATGCAAAAACACTAACCCTGCAATCCAATCCAAATGCTCCTATAATTGATGCTGTTGTCAGAGACTTGCTATTTCTATAAAAGTTGTTAAATTTTAGGCCATGTTTTGAGTTATACTGGATTACATACTTTGTTAGATGTTATCATTTGTTCATCTCCTTTTTATTTTGCTTGTTTTCATGTGTCACTGAAGCAATACACAGTATTTCTCTAATATCAAGTGACATAAATACACAATGCAATTTTTTTTTTGACTTGCAGTTTTCATTCTCCAGTTTCATGTACATGATATAATAAGCAGTTTGCCATATAACATAACCTAAATCCATCCCCTATGAGTAAGTACTTGTTTGGCCTTTTATAATAATTTGTGGGTATGTGCACAGTGTGTTCAGCTGAGCCCCTTTAGCTCAGTATTTCCAGCATAGAATCATTTAAACTTTGCATCTTTTATTCAAAAAAGCTAAAGATATTTAACTTGAAATCTCTTGACATTTCACTGGATTTTCAAAATTGTATCTAATTTATATCCTTTAAGCAGTTCAATACATTGATGCCTTACTTGCTTTATTACCTCCAGGGTTATACCTGCTCTGATGTCTGAATATGTGACTCAGTTATTTCTTAAGATATAGTTTTTAATGGCTGCAGCATCACAGTACATTGGTATGGTCGTAAACATTTATGTTACACCAGATTTGCATAAAGCTCCATGGAGATGAAGAGTGAGTTGTGGGTGTCGGACTCACTGTGGAAGCTGCGCAGCTCACTCATGAATTTTTTGGGATTATGACCTCCAGATTGTTTTTGGCCATGGGTGGTTGTTGCATTTGGCAGGGAGGTTGGGGTAGCTGGGTTGCCCAGTGCAGACGGGGCAGCTCTACGGTTCCCAGTCATTGTTTTAGGAATGGCAGCAGATCCAAAACTGGCAGAGAAACACAAAAACAGCAAAACATCATTCAACCTAAAGAAAATAAAAACCTGTGCAACATATGGAACATTTCCCATGCAACAAAACAGAAAAGGGCACATCTGTAAATGCCCTCCAAATATACCAAAATCAAACTTTAACAATCATTTAAAGAAACCACATAAACAGACACACACACAAGAGCTGAGTGTCCATAAAGGCCGTTGATCAGATGATTTTGAGGCAATAATCTGCTTATAGACACTGTATGACCATCAGGTTCAAATGACTTCTCCTTTTTCTGCTGCCGTGGCACTAACACTTGAACACAGGATATGCAAGCTGTTGTCTCTGCCAAACCTGCTGACATGAGGAGGGGAGAGGGATGGACCAGAGGAAGGGGGGGGAGTGGAGTCACGCGTGGACCACCGCTGTTCCACATTCACCTGCCAGAGGTGAGACTCCCGTATGAAGGTCATGCTCCATGCAGGTTAAAAACATATATGAGACAAAGGGTTCCCGGTGTCAAGACTTGACTCCTTAGTGCAAAAGTGTTTTGATATGTTGTCTTCTGTTCTGCAGACATCACAGGTATTTAGTGTTTCCAGCTGACTCAGCAGATGTGCTCTCACACCCAACTTTGCACTGATCTAAGGTTAAGTCAGCTTTTTTTTAGGATTATTTACCCGTTTTTCCTGAAAAGGCAAACAGGGGCCACTACTGTTAGATTAACAGCTGAAAGGAGAGAATTCAAAGCTACTGACGACCATCAGAGCAGCATGTCAGCTTTTATATTTCTGTGCAGTAATATGATATTTATCATAATATGTTGTAGTCCAGATTAATTTACTTTATCTGGGTTGATGTGCGATATGCAAGGATTAAATGTTTACATTTTCCTTTCTCTCTAATTTTTGCCATTCAGGTGAGAATAACTGACTTAGTATTTGAACTATATAGTCCCTTAATTTCAGTTGTTCATGCGGCAAAAATATTTTTCCGACCTGATCTACCAAGGTGACAAATTCATTACAGTATTTGAAACACAGAGTCTCTGCTAGATGAATGCTCTTTATCTCAACCTTCAAAGGAATCAAATATTTCAGCAGCAGCAAAAAAAAAATTCTGAAACTGGAGCTACAGGCCAATAAAGTATCCCACATGATTGTGTTATACAACTTCAATCCGTATCCAGTAAACAACAGAATGACTTGCACAGACTTATTTATCTCTCATTTATCAATGGATTTGCACTCAATAACCATTCACTCATCAGAGTTCAAAGAGATATAAATCAGTGCTTTTGACTGATTAAAAATAAGAAAAGCTAAAGGATCGAGAGACAATACCTGTATTCAGTCGTCCCAGGAGCAATTTTCAGACTCACAGGTACTCCTATTTCCAACAGAGGGGTTCAGGAGGAGGAGAAAAGATGACAGGACCAGAGAGGGTGGAGGAAAACAGTGAGGCGAGAGAGTTTGTGTGTCTCAATAGTTCTAAGACACTGAGAACAAAAGTGCAGGTGTGTGAAAGCTGTATCAAAGAGAGGGAAAGAGAGGGAGGGAGGGAGAGAGAGAGAGAGAGAGAGGGGCAGGGTTGGACAGGATGCTTTCAGGGTTGGGATAGGTGGCATCACAGCACGGTCATCTTGCGTTTGCTTCCCTCTGTGTGTCTGTGCTATGTGTTTGGGTGAATGTGTTCTGTCCATTCAGGTCCCGTGGGAAAAGTGATGCTCACTCTGAACGCTCCACCTCTTCTGACCTCTGTCCCATCCCTACAGGTCACCCTCACCGGGCCTCTGATGCATATTCATTAGTGTAGTGACATGACTTTTTAAAGGCTCGTTAGCATAGTGAGAGTTCAGCAACAGAGGACATTTACATTCAGTGTGGACAGCTCCATTGGTGTGTGTGTGCATCTGTACATCTGGCAGTAGCTGCAGAACTGTCTCATACTGTCTATGTATAGATGATGTTGCCTGATTTAGAAGCTTAGGATGTGGTTTCTGCAGCAACACAGAGATCAAGTTGCGGCCCCGCCCCGTTCACCTTGAGGTACCACAGACGTACAGCGATACTGTACAGAAGAAGTATTCAGACAGAAGGACGAGCTCAGCATATTGTCTCTCTGTGACATAAAGTAATATACATTCTATTTATTATTTAGCTTATGACAAACATTTTAGATAGTTTGCTGCTGTGCTTTTTTGTTATTTTTGTGACACAGTCTGGAGGCCAGATTATTCAAGCCAATGTTGGAATCTTAAACTGGCAGGAAGGAAATCTTTTTTGGCCTTAGCACATTCAAGTATGTCAAAAATAAAGCACTTTTATTATTGAGGAAGTCTAATTGAGATAAGGATCTTTTCCACAAGTGGGGTCTCAGAACAGTATAAAAAGACTATAAAGTTTCCAGTCAAGACAGTTTAGTCAAAAAAGTAGTCATCACACACACACAGTCACACAATTAAAAAAATGCTTACAAATATTATAAAAAAAAATTGTAATGATTATTATTATATCCCTGCAAACGGAATGTTCTGAGTAAACCGTAGTATAACATGCACATTTACAATAGTATTTTTATGAGATTTTGTAAAAAAAAAAAAAAAAAAAGAGGTAAATTGTGTTGCAAATTGTTAATATGTATTTTTACAGCTCATGCCACTACCATTGTCCTCGTAAAAAGCAGGGAGATTGTGGCAGGATATATATGATGTCCACGGGATAGGAAAGAAATACAAATGTACATGTAAACAGATACATAGATAGAAACAGTTCATGACTCCAAACGCTAGGTGGCAATAGTCTTCTATGATCTAAATAACATCTATTAAATATACAACAGAAGAAGGTTCGTCTCCAGGATACCGATGAAGCATTTCTATTGACTAATACGTCCATGGTTCTCTCGGTTTTAATCTTTATGTTATCAGGTAGGAAGTTATTTTGTGTTGTCTGGCCGCTACGATCTTCACTGAACTTAGCATGACAGTAAAATAGGCTCCCGGGGGCTGCTCTCGATTGTCTGCTGCGGTTCAGTTAGCGTTTACTACCAAGCTACCTAAAGTACGCTAACGTTGTCTACGTTAACATTACTAAGTTAATCTAAGCAAACTAACGTTACATTGGATTTATGAATGAGAGCTAAAACACACTACTTTGTAAATCTAATGACGCGGCGACCATTAAAAGAATTATGGAGAAATACACAGCTCAGGACTGAACTTCGGTGACAAACGCTGGATATCAACTGTTTGGAAGTGTTTAACATTGTGTGAGAGCATTAACGCTACTGTAAAAGAGTATTTGATTTTGTGCCGTTAGAGATGTATTCATGGTTGGTGGGTATTTTTGGTATAGTGCATTTCCCGGGGGCTGTGTTTTACATACGGTTACATATGTTGTCTCTCAAATAGCAATGCAGTATAGATGATGAAGGAATCTCCGCTGACACCGGCTTGATTGCATAAAAACAAGTTTATTACATAGAAGTCCAGCATCGATCTTTTGCCCGAGAGAAGATTCTTTGCAAGGGTTTCATCTTACAAAAAGAAAGCAACTCCACACTGGTGGAATCCTTCAACCACTGTCCCACACATGAACCCTGCATTTGAAGGATCCCACTCCTCATAACAGGAAACGGCTCCAGCATTATCAATCATCAAATGTTTTGGCCAAGGCCACTGTCTAAACATTGCCAAAATCCATATAAGGCTGTATCATAAGACACCACACATATACAATGGGTCTGTTAAATCTAGACCTCCACAGCATTTAGATAAACTCTGTGACAATGTATAGATCTGGAGCGAACATAGAGTTGAATCTGAAACTTTTCATTTAGAAAATACTTGAATGATAACACATTGCACTGATCCATGACTTATTATAAGTAACACATGCACATCCTGATAATTTGCATTTGAAAATCACATGGTCTTACCACAGTAGTCTTTCACTAACGGTTTAAACTAAGAACATGGTTCTTGAGATATATGCAGCTGTTAAGGATCCAAAATTGACTCCCTAGATGTGTCAAATGTCAATCATATGTAAGTTCAGTTGCATTGTAAATGATGTAGTTTTTAATGCCCACTTGTAAAATTTTGGCTCAATAATATTTGAATGACTCCATTTTGTTCCCTTCTGTTTCTTTTCATGATGAGCAAAAATAACCACTTTACTTGGACAGTGTCTGTGATGAATAATCAAAAGAATGAGTCATTTAGATTAAAAATTAGAAAAAAAAGTTGCTTGTTAAGGAAGTGTACATTTTTTTATTGCATTTGATAGTTGGAACCTTTCCCATCCTTCTTATAATACCCAGCCTGTGTACCTTAAAGGGTGTGAGGATGGTGCCCATGGAGCATCTTGACCTGGAACAAGTTCTGCAGACTGTGGGTGTGTTGGAGTCAGTCATCCTCCGCAGTTTTGGCCTTGAAGGAGGACAAGTACTGTTTACCCGAGACACAGGACAGGCGATGTTAAGCCGGAATGGGACAAGCATTCTCACGGCATTGCGACTGGAGCATCCGCTGGCCAGGTAATGAAGTAGCTTCTGTAATGTCTCTGTGAAAGTCTGTCAAGTAACATTTTCTTTTTTTAATGTACTTGTGTATTTTCATTTTTAGGACGGTAGTGGAGTGTATCTTAAAACACAGCAGTGTAACAGGCGATGGATCCAAGACCTTTATCATTCTGCTGGCGTCAGTACTACGGATGATTCATAAAAAGGCCTGCAAGGAGTCTAGTGTGTCTCATACCTATAACTCCAGGGAAGCAGCAGAGGCTGCCACTGCCAGACACTTGGCTGACAAGCTTCTGGTATTCGCTATGGAAGAGCTGGATGGTCTCATTGCTACAGGAGTGGTCCCGTATGGATGCTGTCTTTCATGGGGAGATTTCATTTCAGAAACACAATTACCAGCTCACAAAAGTAATTACTGTATAAAAAGGCTGCTGGCATCATTTTTTCATTCACGTTTGGGTCACGCCCACTCTGACTTTATCAGTGACCTCACCTGTAAACTGCTCATGCACTGGAAATTTAAAGATGACCGGCCCCCTGTATCACTTCATTTCGTAAAGGACAATTTTTCTGCATTGCATACACCTGTGTCAGGCTTCCCTGTTAGTTGTTCACGTTTGATTGAGGGGCAGGTCATTCACAGGGACTTTGCTACGCCCTGCCCTCAGGCTGACCAGCAGCCAGTTAAAGCTGTAGTGTTCAGTGGGTACCTGCAGCCAACATTACTGAGTGCAGGAGAAGTGCTGGAGCTCGGATGCAAAGAACAAGGAAAGGAGATCAGTATTATGCAGTTTAATGCCTGGGCAGAAATGTCACTGGAGAGGGTCTTTGCAAACCTGCAGAGTTTGGGTGTCTCTGTACTTGTGTCTGCAGTCAAACAGTCTGATGCTGTCCTGACCTTAGCTGCACAGGCAGACATGTGCATTGTGGAGTGTGTCAGCGAAGACGAACTGTCTCTCTTCGTCCAGCTAAGTGGGGCCATACCTGTTTCAGACTGCTGGATGATTGAACAAGACCACATTGCTACACTGACCTTTTGCAGACCAATACTGCTGGGAGCCCATAGGTATGAAAACCAGGTCATTTATTGTGGAATATATTGTAACCCATATGGCTTCGATTACTGATTTCCTTTCCTGGTTGAATCCATAGATACAAAAACTGACATCTTTTTTTCTCTTTCACAGGTATGTCCATGTGGCTTTTCATGACTCAGAGGAAAGGGCCGTGGTCAAACCCTGCAGTCTGGTCATTTGTGGTTTAATGGAAGGGCAAATTGACCAGTATGCAAGTGCGTTTCAAGACGCCGTCAGAATGCTACTTTCAGCTTGGGAGCCCATGTGTTTAACTGCAGCTACAGCATCAAAGAGGAGCTTGCAGTCAAACAAAAGCACATTGTTACATCAAGACGATCAGATCTGCAATGAGCCTCCGTTCCAGCAGTGTTTGTTGCAATCAGGCTGTGTTATACCTGCTGGGGGGACATTTGAGTTTCTCTTAAACCATGCCCTCCTACAACATGGCCGCAGATGCTCAGCTTCTGATGACACACATATTGGTATCCCTGCTGTTTCCCTGCTTTTGGCAAATGCTCTACTAAGTGTGCCTCGACAAATATACTCCCACAATCCACGATATTTCCTGCAGACTCAAACTAGTCTCCTGAATTTTATTCAAATCCATCCCCACCCTGTCAGCCTTGTATGCAAACAAGAACACAGTACAACCCTCACACAGGGTTGGGGTAAAAATGAATGTCCTCTAGAGGAGAGTAAGCAAGGCATGAATTGTTGCAGAGAGACTGACGTGCCATCAAAAGTTTTCACGTTGGACCCTGGCCTTGAATCTGTCTCCTGTAAATACCAGCTGCTTATGGCTGTGCTTCATTGTGTCTCAAGGCTTCTCCAGGTGGACACAGTACTGCACACACACACTGCCTTACACACAAAGACACAGAGATTTGCAAACGTTTCCTGGGAAGGCTCAGAGGACAAGGCTGACAACTGAGATTGTATTGTGTCTCTAGGCTTCATTCAAAAGCTGGAGGAAATAATTTGTACTTTAATGCTGATTGCTAAAGGAATGTATTATTATTATTATTATTATTATTATTATTATTATTATTATTATTATTATTATTAGTAGTAGTAGTAGTAGTAGTAGTAGTAGTAGTAGTAGTAGTAGTATTAGTATCTTTTTTGTCTGGTTAAAATAAATTGTGGAACTTATATGTACAATGCAAGTTTTTACTATTCCTGAGAGAGTGAATTACATTTAGTGGCAGTAATATGTGTGTGTGATGTGTGAGGTTATCAAATATTACTGTGGATCTGTACCATCCTGTACTGACTTAAGACTAGATTTGGCACAAAGAGTACAAAAGTAAACAATGAGTATAGTACAGAATGTGCAGTTGTTATCAAATATTTTAGAGTTTATCTACTGTGTGTTAATGTGAAGGAGTGTGAGAGAGTAAGTGTTGATGTTGGCCTCTTTCCTCTTGAGTTCTCATCATAGTTCCTATTTTTTTAGCATTTAAATCCCTTATCTCAGTTTTCCTGACCTCTTCCCTTGGCCGGCACACATTCTGTTATATAAAAGGCATACACACAGAGTAGCATGGAGACATGGTTTCACAAATATATACACACTGCTTTTTATAATCAGTGTTATCTCCATATTGGGGGTGGGGTGTCTGAGAGGGCAACACCCGGCTGTCAACAACCAAATCAAAGTGAACTTCCCAGTGCTGTTATCAGAGGAACACTAACTTTATTTTCACCTCTTTTTGGGGAAAAAATGATTCATTAGAATTTGACTTGAGTCACCACAGTAAATGTATGTTGTTTACTGTAATCAGTAGCTTTTGACTTTGTGGTTTTGATCAAACTCTTTATGAGTCACACTTGATGATCGCCGTTATCAAAGAGAGGAAAACGTAAGGGTGGGGAGGTTATTCAAAATATCATTTTCCACTGCGCACAAGGAAGAGAACCTGAATGTTGTTATCAAGCCCTTCTAACCCCTCCATGCCCTCCATATCCCACACAACTAAATCTAACATGCAAGGCTGAGTCATTATGACAGCTTGTCAATTTAATTGTGGAGATTTTGCTGTGTAGTTAATGGACTTTGGTGGCTTGTTGAGAGTAGTCCTAATGACAAGTTACAGCTCATTTGACTCTTGCTCTGTGTATGTGAGTGATTGCAGTAAAAAAATACCCTCATAACAGACTCTGTTAGTTTAGTTTATTTGGCTGTCATTAATTTCTGTCTCTGTAGAACATAGTGCATATGGTATAAATCAACCCAATCTTTGTAAAATGAAAAGAACATTATAAAATACATCATCAAACTATGTGTGCTCAATAACCACCTAAGTGTATACATTTTTTTACAAATAAAAAAAGGAGGACATTTACAAAATATGATAAAAAATCAAAGGCGTTTTTAAAAGGGAAGGTTAGGAGATGGGGAAAGTAAGGAAGGAACAAATAAATGTCACAATGAAGGATTTAAAATGCTACTCTAATACCAGGCTGGAACAAGCCACAGTCACCACAGTTCACAGCTCGGCATTCAGTTGGCTACTAGTCACCATGGTTCGACTTCAGCAGTGTAGAAACAAAAACAAACAAAAGAATAATAGAATTTCATTGGCTACTGCTGTATTGTGCTGAAGTGGTGGTGGTTGCCTTTTTTATGGCCCTGGTCCATGACTCTTCTTGCCAGTAGGTGAGAAATGTGATCAGAATACAATAGTATGATCCTTTGTTTAGATAATTAGCAGTTCACAAACACTAATTTCAATCAAATGACCACAAAATTACACATTTCTGTACTACATTGCCACTGAAGCACAGATGACACCCAGTCTATAGTTGGGCCAAATAACCACATTGCATCTATATGGTCCAAGAGGGTGGGCCTAAGTGTCAGCAGCACAGTTATAACTAATGTATAGTCGAATAATCAGAAATATCTGCACCCAGCCTAATTTAGGTTATCCCCCTCGAACAAACAGTGTATCTATTGGCAGTGGAGAGTCATGTGACTCTGGGAATGACATCATGCAACATTAATCAAGACTTAAGGGTGCAGTGGTGGGTGTCACACCACCTCCCGAGACCTCCTGATGGCACAGAGCAGGAGCATGCTAAAGATCATTCCAAATACCTGTAAGAGAGAGAGAGATCAGCACTGTGTACAACCTCTGGGGCTGCAGATGTAATTATAATATGAGTTAACGGTTAAACCAATTGCATCTTTACCATAACAATGCCGATGGTGATGCCCACTCCTCCCATGATGTGTAGCTTGGAGTCAAACACTTCATCAATTGCGTCAGGACAGCTCTGCAACACACAAGTAAGATTCCTTTTAGCTTCCTTTAAACCTATGCCTGAACATGGCTTGTGGTATGGCACACATAACAGACAGCCTGAGAGCTTGAAGGCTCCAATAAACCATTGTTGCCATAGTAACACCGCAAGGAGGCTGAGGGAATTAGTCTGCAAAGGGAAGACCGATAAACTTGTGACACATATCAGCCCATCGTCATGTGGTTGACTTACAGTAATTGCCCGGCTCTCAGAGAGCTGAGGCCTGTCTGACACTGTTGGATCTTTTGGATGGTCTCTTGTTTTGAATCATTCTTCTTTCTCTCTGTATCTCTAGACTGAAGTACCTGACTGTGTTGGCATTCAATCTACACACACATTCACAGTTGTCGTACCTTAGTAATGAGCACCTCAAGTGGCTCTCCACGGGGACAGGTGTCTTTTGCAGTATCCATTTCAGAGCTAGTTGGTCCACAACAATTTAGCTGTAACACACAGTATGATACTTTCAGAGAACAAGATGATTTGCAGAAGGAAAAACACATATCACTAACTTTCAATATTTTAAAGGCATTGTTCAACATTTTGTCTACACTTTTGGTTTTGGAAGTTTTGTTGTTAGTCAAGTTGTTATATTGGATGTTAGTATAAATGTTCATCAAGAAACAGTAACTGCACATAATTTCCTCTTGAGGAACAAATACATGTTTTTAAATTACTGTCAATGCACAATTTAGACAAAGAGGTTAAAGCATGTTAATCAGTGAGTTTAGAGGTGCTGGTATTTGTGGTTTCTATTTCTAAGCTAACTAGGCTGGATTCCTCTGAGCTCTTACTTCATACTTAATTCACAAATGTAACATTGATATTGTTCCTCTTGTTTAATTCTCACAAAGAAAGTAAAAGAGCCCATTTCCTAATAGCTGGACTTTTACTATGAGGTGAAAAAAGGTTGTAATTTCTAGGCATCACAAACATTATGCATAACACTGGAGAAGATTTTTGAAAAGCCTTGTGAGATAATGAGAAAAAGCAGACATGGCTCACCCCAGTTTGTATCATCCGCAGTGTCTCTTTGAGGCGCTCATCACCTGTTTCCTTGTAGTTGTTGTAGGTCTGCACGTAGAATTGTGTGATATCACTCACGACCTGCAACACAACAACAAGTTGGAAAACAAAGAAATGACTGTGGCCTTTAGTTTATCTCTGAAGCTGACAAAATAACGTCTCTTTGCTCTGACTTTTAGATCCTTTCCCTAAATCCTGTTCTTTTATACACTTATTTCACTCACTTTTCTTTTTTGTTGCTGTATCTGTCATCTAATATTTTATTGTAGTTTTTGATGCTTTTTTCTCATTGATTTGCCTTTCATTTATAAATCTGCCACTTTGTATAGTGCTTGTTACTTTGTTTGAATGTGTTATGCACATAAAAACAATCAGTGTAACATACTTTGAACTTGAACGTTACCTTGCTTTGGTTGGAAAATACCCAGATTCCAGCTGCAACCTCAATGGCAAATATGATAAGCAGGAAGGAGAAGAACTGCACAGAGGAAGGACAAAATTAAACTCAGCTGATTGTATGGCTGTGCGCCTCCATGCACGTGTGTGCATGTCCTTTGCGTGCATGTGTGAATAAGTAAGGTCATTTCAGTGTAGTTCAACCTTATTTACATTGACTCCTCCTCCTCCTGAGAGATTTAGCACAAGAAGATTAGGGCCAGACAGGGCAGGAGAGAGGGAGGGAGGGGGGCAACGGCTACAGAGAAATCTAGAGACTGTGGCCTTGATACTGTTCAGTAAACAATCATTGAGGCAGACATTCTTGTAACATAAAGAAGGTCAGTAATAAAAAATATATTTAAAAGTCCAATTGCTGCTGAATAAGATCAGTTAAAAAACATATAAAATACTTAAACAGTTAGGGGAAAAATAGTTGGTTAAACAGTTAAGATTTTATGTCAATTAATACACAAGAAGTTAATAGAATAAGGGACAGTTAGACAGAAAAAAGGGGGTACAAACCAGTCCCAGCATACAAGGAGACTCCTGAATGGCCCCACAACATCCCAGAAAACCCACCACCATCATCAGTGCTCCAGCTCCTATCAGGATATACACACCTACACACACATAAGCATACATATAAACATACAAATAAACATAAAAAGGTGCTTTGTGGATTGCAAAGATCACATTGCCCAAAACTCTACTAAAACTTTCCTCAAATTATAATAGATAAAAGTTCGTTCGACAGGAGTGAAAGCATCTCACCTGTGTAAAACACATATGGAGAGTCTGATCCTTCAAACAGGCCTTTGGTCTTTGGGTCAAATCTTAGCCACAGGCCTATAGCCATGACAGCAGTGCCTGCAAGCTGAAGCATCAAGCATTTTAAAATACAGTATTAGAATTTGGTATTACAGCTGTAAAAGTATTTAGCACACTGTAGACTTTTCATTCTGGCTGTGCAGCAAAAGGAAAATTTGTATAATACTACAGTGAAAAACTGGGTTTAACAAAAAGTTCACAAGAAAGACAATTATCATAAATATGCCATCTCAATATTTATGTATGTTTCTAACTTGTCAGTGTGGTATCTTCTGTAGTGATGTTGTAAAGGTGTTGATGAAGGAATCTCCGCTGACACTGACTTGTTTGTGTATAGTGAAGTTTATTACAAAGGAGTACAATATCAATCAGGCGTTCCAGACAACCTGAGAGAGCATTCAAAGCCAATACGAATCTCTGACGTACAGCTCAAACATTTCGCTTTTATAAGCCTGGTGGAGACATCACCACAGTACCAGGCATGCAACTCTACATGGATGGAACCATTCAATTGTCAAGTACTACATGTTAGAGCTCTGTCTATTTCATATAAAACAGGATGAGGCCTCAAAGCTGTAAAACCTCAACTTTAGGCCATATGCAGTCACAACACAAGATAACACACAGAGATGTTTCAAACCATATGAGGACATAGTAAGGGATACCAATAGAGAAGAAGTGTTAAAGCATATAAGTGTTAGACCATAAAGGGCTATAGCATAATATACCACATCAACTTCAACTATCTGACTATGACTTTACCATACCAGATTACAGTCATATTGTCGCTGTCTGAATTTAGCACCCCTCTTTTCACAGCTGCCTCCAGTTGTCACTGTACATCTGCATTGACAGGCCCCATCTGGAATCTTTCTCTAGGTCTCATCCTTACAGGTTTTGGTTCTGTTTTCATTCCCAAAAAGACATTTCAGCAGTCCCCTTATCACAACCAAATCTTTGTCAAAGCCAGTATCTGTTCTCCACAGGAGTAGTGATTGTTCAATGATGGGGCCAAATCACAAAAGACCTTTTCTGTATTTCTTCAGCAACAACTACTGTCCAACCACATATCAGTAAACCAACACTAATATTTTTTTGCAAATACCACATTTCATAACCAATGTGGCATCAGATTTTTCTAATAAACACACTGAGAGTTAAAATGAGCTTTTCCACTCTCATCCGGGATGTTTGTAACTCCTCCTCACCAGTCAGATCTATGATAGCTTTAACATACACTAATGGGAAGCACAATGTGCTGTAACACATAAATATCTAAATGTGTACAGTGTGCAAACATGACCAAAATCAGAAAGAGATGAGGAAAAAAATGGTTTGTTTGCTTTTTTAATGTTCATACATTCCCAATTTAACTACATGTCAACACACAGCTACATACTTTCATGAATACGTATTAGTATAAATTAGTATATTCTGTAGCACTGGTCTGATCCTAGCCTTCTTTTTTTTACATAGCACGTGAACAAAACAGTATAAAAGTCTGTACTTGACACTATAAATGCACAGGCATGGAGCCATGTTGTGAAATGTGCATACAGGCATGTACCAACAAGCCTCTTCAGCCTTGATAGGTCAGTAAATTTTTAACTTTAAGACCTTAACTGAAAGAAGCCTGTGTAATTCAAAGTGTGAGTGTGTGTGTGTGTGTGTTGGAGGGCTGTATTTGTGTATATTCTACTGTCCTATCAACTGCTTTTCATTGTGTGTACTTCCTGTTGTATGTTGATCTTTTTTTGAGTTCCACTGTATGAACAAAATGCCAGATTAGAGGAAGCTTCTCCACTTCTCTACACAGACAAGCACACAGACAGACTGACAGACAGACTCACAAACACCCACACACAAACTTATGATTAGACACAAAAAATAGTGGGGTACACCTACCCAGAAGAAGAAATTGAAGATAAACATGAGATATTTCACACACTTGATTCCTCCGGCGACAGCCATGGTGCTTCCGTCTGCACAATGCAACACTACCAGTGTCTAATATCTAACTTCTTCCCAGGAGGAAGTAAAGCACACACTAATGGTGTCAGTTGGAAAAGGGTGGTGAAAAATGAATGCGTACTTTATACCACGCCTTCATATTATCACCTGATCATTCTTTCAAGGAGTGGCAAGAGAGCTTGAAAAACTAGCATACTCTGTGTAAGTGATATATGTTTCAGCCTGTGTTCCTCCTCTCTTTTGCTCCACGTTCATGCACGCACAGTTCGTGTCTGTAATCACCTCATGCGTGCAGTTTGTGCATGCATTCAAGGTTTTATGATCTGAGAGGGAGCTGCACAGAGGCCTCTGTTGAGGCATGTTGACATAAAACCTTCATAAAAACCTGCCCAGCAGCATATTTACAGCTCTGGAATCTGAACTGTGTATAAATATACTTAATCTCAAATCTCCTGTCTCAAATATGAAAACTTCCTTTTTTTATTGAAAGCAGTGGTTGTGAGGGTTGGTTGCACTGAAAGGAAACCGCACATGTACACTTTTCCTGTGTGCAGACTATGTTGTTATTAGTTATGTGTGGCTGCAGAGGATCATGACCAGAGTCTGTCACTTCCTGATTTCACTTCAAATCGTTTTGAGTATTGTTTTCTATGTGTTGGCTTTTAATGACAGACTGCGGACTGTTAAGGAGTTTTATTTTATAGTCTCTTAATGCTTGTTTATTACAGCCAATCTTGATTTTATGCGATATATTACGTGAGTAAATCTTTGAAGCCTTTGAATAAGCAAAATTGATTGATTTTTGTCTCTCTCTCACACACACATGCACTGTGGGTAACCCCTGTCTACCCTGTAATGAATTGGCTCTATTTATAACCGCACAAATTATAGACATTCATAAAAGGGCAAAACATCCATCTGAAACCACACACACAGATCACAAACAAACGGACACAAAAAGACACACCCTGCAGGGAACATGTAGCCTTTATGGGATATCCAGAAGTCACTCGCACAAACACATACAGACACAAACACGCACACACACAGGTAGGCTACCTGACATGCGCAATTCTACAAATCACGTTACGTAGCAAAACTCTTAATTATTACTATAACAGCATCCCTCCCATCAAACCCGATCGCAATTATTAAAATGCCGTGCGCGCAAACTCCAGAGTGTAGTCTGTGTGGTGGAACTGGGTCACTTGGCCACTGGGGATTATTCTTCCTGCCCGCTTGGTCTCCGCACACAGTGGGACAGTTTGTGTTTAGTTGTGACCAGAGCCTCCTTAGAGTATACTGTGATCAAGGATCGGAGGCTGTCTCTGAGCGCTCGCTACGATTCTGCCTCCGGGACATATAAAATTTCATTCACTATAGTGTAACCTGCTCACACACTAACGCGCATGCACACAAGCCCGTCCACACACACACACACATACACACACACACACACGAGACACAGACAGGATGTATATTTTTTTTAACGAGAACAATACATTTCCTCGCTCCAAACTCACCCAGAATACCAGGTTGAAGGCAAACATCAGGTATTTGATGCACATCTCTCCTCCCGACAGCGCAGCCATGGCGGTGTGGATAACACTTCTGCTGGTGTCACCTTTTAAAAAACCGAGGGTAGAATTGGAGAGAAGACCTTCTAAATAACAGTCAGTATGCAGAATGAGGTTATTTGCCGACGCGCCGGCAGTGATGCGCGCGTCGTGCTGTGCGCGCCTGTAGTGTTCCGCCCCCTCACACAATAACGGACCGCTGAGGCAAAGCTTCCTGTAGCTTTTTTTTTCTTACTTTATTCTTTGAAATTAAGTTTCCCATTTGAATGCACGAAATAGCTCTAATGAAATACATATTATATTTTAAGATAACTATACTGACAGTCTCAATGGCGTTTAACCGTTCCCTCACTATTACACCTACAGGAGCTTTGAACAAATTTATTCACTTACAGTGAGAATCTCTTCTTTATTAGCACTGTTTTAAGTGTGTTTAAAAAATGTTGCAGTTTATTCTTTTTTAAATGGTTACCAGCAAATCTCATGGCAAAGGATACTAGTCAATGCTCAGTGTGTTTCTCTTGCATACAATGGCACAGCACTGCACTAAACGTTAGCCTGCTGTGGGCTTTATGATTGCAAGTGTCCTGCAGCACCCTGGGCATTGCAATGACGTAATTCTCCCAGAATAAGAGCGGCGCGTTCGCGGATTGAATGTACTGTACATGAATGAACACAGTGCACGAGCATGTCCGTGCTGGCTACGTCTCTTCCAGCCAAACAGCACACACGAAGTGACAAACCTCCTATAATTCATAACAATAAACTGACTATTTGTGGTGTAATCTGTGTGGATTTTTCTGGTGTTTTAAGGCTTTGTTGTCTGCATAAATCTTTGTGGCCATTCCTGCTGGAGTATCTCACATCCAAATGCACTTAAAATAAATATTTTGTCTGAGTCAAATAACAATGTTTTTTGAAAGATAAATTTCTTTGATCTGAGGCAAAAATCAAAATAGTTTTGGCACTGTGGCTACTTTCCATTGATTCATAAACACTATAAAAGTGAGTAACACTGTAGACTGCAATGGATTTATATTAAGTCACCTGAAAAAAAAACTTTTGGCCACTGAAGAACGGGGGGTAGGACAAAAATCTGTTCAATAACTAATCAATATTTACAACTACTGACATAATATGAATAATAAATTATTGAATATTATTGACTTTCATATGACTGGTAGCTTATTAGCCCTTCATAAATGTATTTTTTTAAGTTTTTAAACTACAGAATTGTTGCTTAGTAGATCCTTACACTCCCACTTGGCCTGCAATGGCCCCTGTGTTGCTGCCGGTCACCTTCACGTGACCTCCTTCATTTACTTCCTCACCTGTTCCCAATTCCCCATCAGCGCAGTAGCATATATTGTACACTGCCCCACTTCCATTCATCTCTCTGCCAAAGAACCTACTGTGCTGCTGCTTGAATGGTTCAATCATTATGTCTGCCTGCCTGAGTCCTGAGATTTCCTGTTATGACCCTCTGCCCGCTTTTTGGACTCCAGCTCTCTGGCTTCACCTCTATTAGACAAGTTTGTCTCATCTCTGCTATATTGGGTGGCTGCAGGCAAGCTCTGCAACAAAAAGCATAAAACAGTGGTAGTCATATTGCACAGCAAATTAAACAGAACAGTCTCTGTACAAGCTCATATAAGACACTTAAGAGCATTGCTTACAGTTTACACTCTCACTTTCAAAGCAAGATTGGCTCACAATTATGGGTCTCACCAATATTTGAAGTGAGACATCTAAATAATTAAATAAATATTTTTTTTAATTCAGTTGTTTACTTAACAGGGAGGGGCAAGTGCATTAAACATTGCCTCATAAAAAATATACAAAGTAGATGCCATGCATGGAGGTTTCCAGCCACAGCTAAACCATGGAATTCAGCAAGGAAATCCTATATCTCCATATCCTATTTTACTTGCTACCCAACTTTTGTGTGAATATATCAAATATAGTCATTTGCAGGGTATTTATATCACTGGTAGAACTATTTGTCAGCAGATGATACAGCCTTATTTTAAAAGGACAAGGTTCCTCTAGTTACCAGTCCAGAGGTCTTCTTTAAAGCTTCTGGGCTCTGCTTATTTTTTTTTAAAAAACGTGAATTGCTAGCAATTAGAGTCTGTACTGTTGGCTTGATATCCGGTGAGGAATTCTGATATTCATTTAGGTATCAATATTGATAAGAAATAACTCAAAAGTAACATTTGTAAGCTTTACAAGATATCTATTTAAATCATTTTTGATTTTGATTTCTCATTGTTTTCTTTGAGACAACCCTCAACCCCCTGGCGTGTTTGCAAGTGTTGACTTAGTGGATGTAAGCCTACACAAAAGGTAATGCTTTCCAACTGTATGTCCATGTCTAAATAAAGGTATGAAAAAAAGAGAGATTGGCTCATAATGCATTCGCTTCCTTTGGATTAGCCAATGGTGTTGTTGGCCTGAATTTATTCACCGCCCCTCAATTCTATTGGCTCTAGTGGTTCGATATAGATGTCAATCATCCAAATTGACCAATCCACTGCCGAAATTTCGCAGTGCGTATCCAATAGTGCGTGACTGCAGCAAAGGCATCATTACGTACGAGAGTGCAGAGCGCGGACCTCGCATGGACGCTGTGATCGTTTGTTTACTGAAGTTTTTGTCAACCTTGTCCGCCCTTTTGAGATAAAAATGTCAAAACTGCGATTCAAAAAAGTCTCTTCCATCGAAGGAGCTCTGAAAATACTCGAGGAAAACCCCGAGGAGTGGGTTTGTCCTATTGACTCTTCATCAGATGATGAGGATCTTTTGCATCCTGACATCGCACAAGACAGCGGTGACTCGGATTACCGATTCCAATATCGGAAAGGTATGTAGTGTCTGTTTTTATATGTATAGAGAATGATCAATAAGATGTTGTACTGAATTTATTAAACGCACAGACTCAAACAGGTTCAAACAGAGTACCCTAGACTTTTGCTTTTACATGTATATACTTTCAAAACCAGCACAGTGAATGTATATTAGGCGGTGGGCCAAGGGGAGATTTCGTGCATTTAGACGGTCCCCACCGAGGGAGGACCTAATTTTTTATGGACAACATCTTCATTTTTCAACAAATTAAACAGAAATTGTTGGCACTCTTACTTCTTGCACATTTTTTTGTTTATCGGTAACTTTGTCTGAGTTACCGGGTCCGGCAAACCGAGCGGGCAGCTATCCTCGGGGTCCGACATACATGACGTCATTGTACTTACTGTCCAATGACACGCCTCGAAATTTGC
>JAPZDY010000023.1:12903522-12925999 GCA_029783645.1 Ctenochaetus hawaiiensis
TAAAGTCTCAACACCCACCCCAACCCAACCCTCCACCCCCAACACCTGCATGCCCATGTGCTATACAAGTGAGGATACAAGAATCAGGAAATACTGCAAGAGGTGCCACGATGCTGGGATCCCAAGAGTGAAGACAGCCATGTACTGCAGGAAGTGTCAGGTTCCTCTCTGCCTCACCTCAAAAAAGAACTGTTTCCAGCAGTGGCACGATGGACAATACTGTAAATAGTTGTTTTGTTTTGAGTTTGTTTTGAGTTTTTACAGTTTGCTTTGGTACCATTTTCTTTTATTTTCATTAAAAATAAAACTGTTCCACTTGGATTTAAATTTAAGTTGCTTTGTATGTTTTTCTTTGAATGGAAAAGAATACAGAGTTCTGGTTGATTTTTCAAAAAAATCAGATTCTCCCTCTATATCTATAATACCTATACCTATCTATAATTTTGATCTGCTTAACTTTATGAGAATTACCCTTGGTGGAGGTAATGTTCAAATATTATGCTCTGCTTTGGTAGAGATTTAAAGCATTTAAGTGTTGTTTTTTGGGCTGATATTAAATCTTTCATTTTTGCTGTGTGCCATCCTAATTTACTCTGACCCTGTAACATACATACTGGTATTTACACATCTGAGAAAATCTCATAAGTGTTCCTTTTGTTATGATGCCAAAATTATTTAGATAGACCTTTTGGGTGCAGATATGTATTCTATGGGCATGTAATTTTGTAGCAGAGGCCTAAAAAACAGGCTGGTTTTTATGAGGAAATACTTGTTTTTAACTTTTGCATGTTTTTGATCCAGATCGAACTTAAACTTTTATTTTACCTGCCTGGTCCTGGGTTAGGGTTATTTTAGTTGTTAGGTTATATCTACTAGAAAGAATCATGAGGGCTTAAATCAGTTGCAGACTGGGGTATTTGGCGAGCAGAAGTGAAAAAATAAAAATAAAATGCTAATAAATAACACAGAAAGTTGTGTTGCCGCTAATGTGGCGCAACATGGCATTTGCTCTACTGGAAGAGCTTGCTGGAGGTCATTTTGTCTGGTTTTCTTAACTGCAAAAAAACTTGTTAACAGGACTAGAAGAACAGTCCGTACACATCCACGTGGTCTTTAGAAAGAAGTTTAATCAATCTTTTCCATAGCAGACATTTTGGCAGATCATAGCAGGAAAAGCACAGATTTAATAAGTAACATTAAAAAATGACTGCATTTTATTTGTTATTAATAACTTCTGTGTTTTTTCCTGAAGCACCCACATACCCATGGCCTACAACCACAGCTGTATTTTACCTGTGACATCTGTGCTTAGCTAACATCTTCCTGAATCGCTTTTTAGTTCTGTTGTCACCAGACAACTTATAGTTTTATAATTCAATTATCTGTGCATCCAGGCATGTTTTGTTAGAGTATGCAGGGCCTGAAAAGCATATTAAAACATTGCAAAGTTGGACCAGAATTGGACAAGAATTTATTTTAAAACAAGATGTTTGAGTCAATACAGAAATAAAAGGTTCAGCTTGATACATAAAGCTTGTCTGGGAGTGTGACACTGACTGTAAATGTCGCTCTGTTTTTGTCTTTTTAGCAGGATGAGAGGTGAAGTTTGCACCTGAGAGTGTTGATCTGCACACATTCCCACTCTGCGTGCCTGCGTGTGTGTATTTATGTATGTGTAGTTTTGGCACAGCTTAGTCATGCGTTTGGCACCACCAAAGCAGTTCTTTTGCGTGAGTTATCTCAAGTAAGTGTGTTTTCCACAAGAGTTGTTTGGGTTGGCGCCGACACAGCCACGTATGTGTAGACTAATCACTCAGTCAGGCGATCAGTGGGCATATCCTGGTATTGTCCTGCTGAGTGTGTTTGATGGTGTCAGTCTGCAGGCACAGAGCTGTGGACAGAATGATGTTCTGCTCTTTTTCGACATAACCTGGTGAGGGGAGGGGTCTTTAAGGGAAGCCCACAACAGCTGGGCGGTGGTTCTTTGCTATATAAGAGAGCTTTTTCTTTTTAGTTTAGCCTGTTTGACAAAGACCATCACACTGTGTCATTATGCCTTAACTGTGTGAGATCTAAAAGTGCATCATTTGGATTCTCTCATTTTGGATTGTGTTTGCCTTAACCTTGCAACTCTGTGGATTAGGGGAGTCTGAAGTCATGGAGGTAGGAAAACTGGTGTCTGAAAATATGAACAGCACACAGTAATGTAATATTCGGACAATAAAGGATGATGATGCTAGTACAGGTGATAGTAATGATAATGGAGCGCATATTTATGTTTCAGGGAAGTGTAAGGAGGCATTTGCAGGAAATTTGGGTTCTCCTGCATCTGACAGGTGAGTATGCCAGGCCATTTGGTCTTTTCACTCAAAAGTGACATTCTCTTATAGATAAATAACATGCAAAATATTTCATATAAAAGCTCCAGAGGTCTTCTATTCACAGTCAACTGCATGGAGGTGTTTCTTTTCTGTGTGTCCAGCTTGTGTAGCAGGTATGACAGGGAGATGCAGCCTGTTTGGACGACACTACGTTCACACGTTTGACGGGGTTTTGTATGAGTTTCCTGGGGAGTGCAGCTACCTGCTGGCTGGTGACTGCAACCATCGCTCCTTCACACTGCTGGGTGAGTCACACTCAGACAATTCAATAAAGAAACAGAAGGATTTGCATTCTTATCCTCATCCTCATCGCTGCCATGATTTTAACTCCCTTTGGAAGCTGTGTACTAAAACTGCATGTACTTGTACTTTAATAGAACTGTATATCTTCTATAAATGTTCTGTTATTTCTGACTGTTTTTTGGTCAGTCAGAGATTTGTTATAGCTGTGCATGAGAGGTAAAACAAATGTGTGATAAATCTGCAGGTGATTTCAGGGATGGCAAAAGGACTGGAGTCACCTTGTTTCTGGGCGACGCCTTTGAGCTGCACCTGTCAGTAGATGGACGGCTCTCACAGGGAGAAAAACGGTAGAGTAATTTAAGCTGTCAAGCAAAATCATCAATATTAAGTTTATTCATGCTGACTCCATTGTTTGACGTGTGTCTCTTTTTTTTTTGTAGACTATCTCTGCCCTATGCATCCCATGCTGTGTTTGCAGGCTCAGAGCTGGGCTTTTATAAACTCTGGAGTGAGGAGTTTGGCTTCACTGTTACTATTGATAATGCAGCCAACATCGCCTTGACACTGACCAAACACCACGCCAACCGAACCTGTGGCCTCTGTGGCAACTTCAACTCTGTATCAGCCGATGAATATACTGCTCAAGAAGGTAAGTTAGTGCAGGGAGCATGAGAGAGGGTAAAAAAGACTGTAACTCATTGTGTGAGTATGTAGGAAATGTGAATTTCAAAGAGTGAGACCAGGGAGAGTTGATTATTACTGGAATTTAGGAAGTGATTTGAGTCACCAGCACTCAGCAACAGGAAGAGTAGCACTGAGTACAGGAAAAGATAACAAGGTAAAAGAAAGCAAGAGAAACAGTCATGTTAGGATGAGATTAAGGAGAAATATGTCAACGTGTTTGTTTGGGTCTGTGTGTGTCTTCAGGATTCATAACAGAGGACAATTATGACTTTGCAAATTCATGGGCAGTGAAGGGGGCTGGTCAGTCATGTCGACGTGTGTCAAATCCCAGCCCGTCCTGTAACAGCACAAAAGAGACTTCAAAGGTGAGAGGACAGTTTACACACATACACATGCACGCAAACGTGTTAGGACTTCTGTAAGGGTCTTATAACATTTTGCATATCTGCAAACATTCTGAAAATACATAGAATTTGTTTTTGTAATATAAAACCAGTATTGTAGCTTGAAACATCGCACATTGGTATGAGATTTTCACGGCCCAGGACAGGAAAACTCTGCCATGGATGATTTAAACATTACTGATACCGAGCATGTCTACTGAACATCAGTGTTATCAATGAGGTGCCTGCCCCAAGCCCAGATGATATTAAAAGACAATATCCTTCTACAGACTCCAGATCAGTCTTTTTTTCTTAGGCTATTAGATTTTCTAACTCTCGCTCCACACTCTAATATTAAAATTTGTTTTATATTAATGAACTTATTAATTATTAATCCATGTAAATCATTTCTGTTTTATCAGTAGGATAAAGGAACCACAAAGTACCTTTTTATTGCACAACCTTTTGTTGTAAAATGATAATAATGGAATCTTGTATCTTTATCCAGAGAGGCAGCACAAATGAAAAAATAAACACGCATTAATGCACAACAGGATCTGAATCTTTTATGTGAGAGCAGAAGGCATTCAACATGTTATTTTTAGCGCTGCAGCTTTTTTGCACTTGGAACCAAGCATCTCTGTCTCTCAATACATACAGTGTTTCCCTCTGTCTTAGTGTATCATAATTTTGAGCTAGTAAATCATATTTTGACTCGTTAAGTCCTACTGTTGATATATTCAGTGACAAGTGGGTGGTAGTCAGAAGGTCGGACTTGATACTACAGAAACAATGTTTGAATTGTGCTAAAAATTTTATACTTAGAAATTCAAGGTTTTGCTAACAAAATTTAATAGATGTATTTTCAATATCTTATGGGGTGCTGTGTTGGTGGACTTATGGTGCCAACCTCGACTACAACCACAACCACGTTACCCATCTTCCTCTCTTCCCCCATTTCAAGCAATCTCCCTTTCAGATGTCTAATAAGGGCATAAAATACCCTCCGAAATCTCAACATTGTGTCAGACTGAGTATACTCAGTTAAAATATGAACTTCCAGTTTCAATTTACCGTTAGAACTTTTATTTTTGTGGCTGCTGTTCTGTAATGTGTTTGTTGTATTCGCTGTGGGTGGGCTGATATGAAAAAAAAATCTTTCAGTTTTAGCAAGAACATTTTTCATCACATTAACACCCACGTGTGTGAGACATCAGCAAAAACTACATTAGTGTGAAATTATCGGATGTCATTAGCATCTACTTCACCAAATGCAAGACTAATTTATTTTCTGTATCTGTCGGTTTTCTTAAAAAGGGAAATGGGTGCTCTTTAAAGTGTGACTTGGCTTTATGCCATAACTCACAAAGTCAGAGTAAAAATAGTAATTTAATAATGATATCCTCCCCAATATATTCCTGTTTTTTACTAGTTTCTCTCTGTAACTTATTTTATGATCTTAAAATCATCAAAATTCTGTTTTTCTACACATGGCATTAGTAGTTATTTTTAAAAACACATGTTTTCACATCTCAAAAACTACCCACAAATTTTTTTAACAAATGGTTTCTTCCAAAGTATTACTGTTTTAGTTTAAGTTTAATAACAAAACCCAGTTACCTCTTAAAGTAAACAAAAGTTAAAAATAAAGCATGTAGGATTCAGTGCCATATAGGGTTGAAGTTTAAGATTGGACCCATCTGAAAATTCCTCCACTCACGCTCCTCCAGGCCTTTCACTTCCAGCATGTAGGAGAATCTTAGAACAAGTGAGAAATGTGTAAAAGGAGCCCGTGTCTGGTTTGTTTGTTCTGGGCCACTGTAGAAACATGGCATTCTCCATGGTAGAGTATCTGCTCACCCTGTAGATAAGAAAGGCTCATTCTAAGGTAATGAAAACACCACAATTCTTATATTCAGGTAATTATACACTGGAAAAAACTTAATAGAATAGAAAAATAGTTGTCCCTAAATTCTACTCACTGGACTGTAACTTGACCCTGACTTCACAATCTGGGTAACATTAGGGCTTTATTAAATGTCATTTTCTTGCATTTGAAGCGTCTGTTGAGGTTTTAATACAAAGTTTCAAATGTTTGTTGTTTTCCCCGCTGCTCACTCTCACTCAAGTCTCATTCTGTGTGTGTTGGTGTAGATTTTGTCCAGCTGCAGTGTATTGCAGACATCCAGTGTGTTCCTGCACTGTGCTCACCTGGTCTCTCCTGAGGCTTTCCTGATGCTGTGTCAGGAGGAGGCGTGTCACTGTAACCAAGGGGACACAGAAGACTGCTACTGCCCAATCCTGCTGGAGTACGCTCGCACCTGCCACGCACACGGGATCCTCCTCCATGGCTGGCTGGAGGAGAGCCAGTGCTGTAAGTCCGTCAGTCAGTGACAAAGTAGCTGAAATTAATAAAGTTGCTTTAATGATCTAAAGGTGTTAGTTTGTGTGTTTAGTCCCCAAGTGTCCCATTGGAATGCAGTACAGCGAATGCACCAAGTCCTGCTCCACAACCTGCCATAGTCTCAACATCCAGGAGGTCTGCAAGGAGGAGTGTGTGGATGGCTGTACATGCCCTGGTAACCTCTTGCTCACTGTATCTCCTTCCTTTTGTCTTTGCCTCTCTGTGATTGTAAGTGGTCACATGGTGTGTATTTGTTTTTTCAGTGGGGAAAGTTCTGGATGGTAATCGCTGTGTGGAGGTGTCTCAGTGTTCCTGTGTGCACATGGGACGACATTTTCCTCCAGGATCCACCATATCTCAGGATTGCAACACCTGGTGAGAGAGCAGTATGGATGTTGAAATGTGTAAATATACAGATGCGGAAAAAATATATGATGCCTCTCTAAATTGTCTCTTTCTTGCAGTGTGTGCCGTCACGGTTCCTGGGAATGCACCAATGAAGGCTGCCCTGGTGAGAGATGTACAGTGTTTATTATGCACAGACTTACGCTTTCTGCTGATTAAATAAAGTGCTGGGTTGCTCATTTCTGTTGTGGCTTTGTGTAGGTGAATGTTTGGTGGTGGGCCAGTCTCACTTCAAGACCTTTGACAACAAGTTCTTCACCTTCACTGGACGCTGTCAGTTTCTGCTGGCAAAAGACTGCACAGATAATGAGTTTTCTGTCATTATTGAGAACGTTCAGGTAATGGATTTTTTTAAAGACTGCTATACTTTGTTAGAATTTGTTCCTCTCTTACTGAAAATACATGACAGTTTATTTTTACATCTTTCCTGCCACTAGCTGAGTGTCATCAGTGTTTTGGCTGTCGGTATTGTGTTTCAGTGTGCAGATGATCAGGATGCTGTGTGCACACGCTCTGTGACACTCAGCCTGCCCTCTCTGGAGGAAATGACAGTGAAGCTGAAGCATGGAGGAGTCGTCTCTGTCAACAGCATGGACATCCAGACCCCAATGCACCACGGTATGTCACTTTGGCAGAACAGTGAATAAGAACCACATATTTTCACCAAATTGTAACTACACTGGAATTGAAACTGATAATAAGGCCTGAAATAAAGTGAAGAAAATACTGAAATACAAAAATAAAAGAACAGCATGTCCCATTATTTTGCCCTCTGTTTTTGCCTAAACTGCATTTACTGGATGGATTGTTTTAATTGTTTACATCAACATTATATTGATTTGAACTGGTTAGTTCCCTGTGTTGACAATTTTTCAGGCCATCTGCATATCCAGAGGTCCGTCCAGTCCTCTGTACGTGTGAGGTTTGGGGATGACCTTCGTCTGGACTGGGATGGGCGGGGCCGAGTGCTTTTAAAGGTAAACATCATTTAAACGTGAAGCTACACTGGTCCAGTGAAATACTTATCAAGCATCATACAGATGTCTTTTGAAGATTTATTTTACTTGATCTCTTTTATGAGCAGACACCAGGCAACTACAAAAAATAAAAAACATAAAAATCAAAATAGATATATATCACTGACTCTTAAGCCCGTGTCCACTGATACCGTCGCAAACAAGTTAGCAAACAAACGTGCTGAAAAATCAAGTAACTGACTAAAAAATTACAATTGTCCACAATTGTAAAGGCATATTAACATACACTGTACACAACATATTAACAAAAAGCAGACAATTAATGTATGTGCCTTTTGGTCTAGAATAAACTTAATTTTTGGGGCACATATACTTCCCTCTGTTTTTTACCCATAAGGCACTGATTAACCTTTTATCCAGACTCTGATTTTATGACCTTCATGACTCGTTACACTTTATATTGAAATAAAACTCAAAGACCCAAACATTCTTTTACCAAAATGCAAATCACTTGAAGGTGGTGAATTTTAGAAATACCTTTAAATTAATTAACCCTTTTTACATCAGGATCATTTTTAATGAGTTTATGAGCTTAAATAATCTCTAATTTTTTAAAGAAACACATAAAATAAATAGCTCTATTGAAACATGGCTCTGAGATTGTTACAGAATGGGCAAAGGTTTATTTTTCTTGTAATTGTGCTCATGTTAAAAGAATGATAAACAATTTTATTGAATTCTGTCCAACTCCCCCAGCTGGGACCACGGTGGGCGGGGCGAACTTGTGGTCTCTGTGGTAACTACAATGGTAACCAAGGTGATGACTTCCTGTCTGGATCGGGTCTGGTTGAAGCAGGTCCTCAGGCGTTCGGCCAGTCTTGGAGGATCAACGGAGACTGTGAATCCATCCACAAACATGAGACTGATCCATGTGCAATCAACCCAAAAAGAGGTACACACACCCAAGCAGAAAACACACAAGTGCATCACTGCAAAAAAATGACAAAAAAAATTAATAAGCAGCTCTTTTGCTTGTTTTAGTACGTTTTGCAGAAGAGGCATGTTCGGTGATGATGTCAGAGGTGTTCAGTCCATGCCATTTCCTGGTGAACCCGGGTCCGTTCCAGCGGTTCTGCCGTTATGATGTGTGTGCGTGTGTGGACGGTGAGGAGTGTCTCTGCTCTGCCCTGGCTGCCTATTCAGCTGCCTGCGCTGCCAGAGGAGTGCTGCTGAACTGGAGGTCTCCCTCACTCTGCGGTAACTCTCACACTGAACTCATTCACAGCTGATCATTCATATAAATGCACATAAGTAATCATTCAAACGTTTAATGCTGTTTTTTAGACAGGAAACAGCCTTTTAGAACAAATGAAAAAGTCAAGTAATAATTTAGGTTAGCCATTTTAAATCATTGTATTTCTTTTTCTTTTATAAAACACAGTTTAGCTGAGAGTAGATCCCTAATTTCCAACTCTCTGGTCTGATTTTGCCAGCACTGGAGTGCACTGGCGGCCAGGTGTATGAGGCCTGTGGGAGTGTGTGTGACCGGACGTGCCGCTCTCTGTCTGGGGCTGAAGCCGACTGTGATGGCGAGAGGGTGTGTGAGGAGGGCTGTTTCTGTCCCGCCGGAAAGTACCTGAGCGACTCTGGAGAGTGTGTGACGGCTGACCAGTGCACCTGCCTGCATGATGGACAGCTCTACCAGCCTAAAGACGTCTATGCAGATCACAACAGCATCTGGTCAGTGACTGAGCAGATCCAGAGAGCATAACATTCTCAGAAACACTGTGTTTTATTGGTAAACTTAAATTTTTTGTATGTATTTCTTTGCTTGTGTGTGCAGCTACTGTGAAAATGGCTCCATGCGCTGTAGCTCGCCTGAAATGAGTACGTTACTGTCTGACCTCTTCTATGATGATGACCTGGCACCATCCAGAGGTACAACTTCAATATTTTACAGAAGCTCTATTGAAAGTCTGTGTTTTATGACTTGTTTAATCCACTATAAGGTATCTTAGATGCAAATGATGAACAACTGGACTGGATCAGTACATTTTGTCTCTGGTGGGATCACTCTGAAAGCTCATAAGTTCTACCTGACAACAACAAGTTAAGCTGCCTTATAATCTTTACCAGCTTCAAGTAGCCAAATACATACTGGTGTTTGTTTTTGCACATGCAGAGCGTCGGTCTGCCCAGTGCACTCCTCCACTTATCCGTGCAGACTGTGATGTAGGAGAAAAAGGCCTTGAGTGTGCAAGAACCTGCCAGAATCTTGATCTACCATGTGTCAGCCTCGCCTGCATCCCTGGCTGCATCTGTCCGCCTGGCACGGTAATTCGCCTGTTTATCTACTTGTGCATGTGTTTCTGTAGATTAAGCACCAAATATCTAAAATTGGACGTGCTTGCTTAATCAATTTCAGGTACGTCACCGCAGAGACTGCATTGCACCGGAACAGTGTCCCTGTTACCATAACAACAGACCATATGCATCAGGACAGACTATATCTGTGGACTGCAACACCTGGTAAAATCAGTGTTCTCATACGTGGTTATGAAGGAGAACACCTGTGATGTGTTTTGTTAACGGGTTCTCTCGTTTACAGTGTGTGTGAGAACAGGAAGTGGCGCTGCACAGAGAGGGCATGTGATGGCGTGTGCCGCACTGTGGGGGAGGGGCATTACATCAGTTTTGATGGCCTCAAATATTCCTTCCCTGGCCTTTGTCAATATGTCCTGGTCCAGGTAAGAGACAGAGAAATCCAAAAAGAGATCTAGGTTGGACGGCTCAGTACACTGGTGTGAAAACAGATGAATTCATTTCATTTTAATTCTTGCCCACATTTGTCTTTTCATACTTTCACTTATCAATAGGATATGTGTAATGGAGAAGAGGGTTCATTCAGAGTGCTGGTGGAGAATGAGGCCTGTGGAATTGTGGGACATCGCTGTGCAAAAGCTGTCACAATCTTCTACCAGGGAGGATTGATAGTTATGCAAAATGGAGAGGTACACACATTTCCATACCAACCTACATACACACATGATGTTACCTTTGTGCCTAGCCCATAAGGACTATGGAAAATGCTGTTGAAGAGGTGAAAAACAGCATTGTGCGCTTTGTATATTTGGATATAAACCATAAAAGAATTAAAATTTGTTATGCAAAAATCAGACCCATCTACATCTAATGTTCTGTTTTTCTTGAACATTTTGAAAATGAACCTAAGATTTTAAATTGAGTATCTCATGTTTGTCAGTGGCTGACATCCTTATCTCTCACAGGTGAAGATGAAGAGGCCGGTGCTACAGGGCTCACAGGTGGAGATTGTGCGATCTGGTCAGTTTTACACACTGCTGCTGGGGAAACACATCTCCCTCAGCTGGGACAAAGGAACTCGCCTCCTGGTTCACATCTCAGCCACTTACAGGGTACTAATGTGTTATTTCACTGCTTTTGACTCATTAAACCTTGTTTATTTTATCAGTGTTTGATATTAACTATATCCTCTTTGTTAACATGTTATACTGCGTGCAGGGCAAAGTGTGCGGTCTGTGCGGAAATTTTGATGGGAATGTCAACAATGACTTGATGAGCAGTAACAACCAGCTGGAGGTGGATTCGTCACACTTTGGGAATTCCTGGAAGGTTATTCCCAGTTGTGCCGATGTATCACAGGTAAAGTCTGGTTTTAAATTAAAAGATTAATTTGCTAAAACTACAAAATCAAATATTTTAGTTTTTAATCATCATTTACATCCATTTGTGAGATTTCAGCCCCACCGCAGTATAATGGGGGTTAGTGGATTTGATTTTGAGCTGCTCACAACGTTAAGAAATTAATCCTTTTCTTAAAAATTTTAATACAAAAGTTTTGTAGACACGATATAATTCACAATACTCTAGATAACCCCCGCACCTCACTGTGAACAGTTGGAACTGCTTCCTACACAAGGAGTTATCTGCATCACGTAGACAAACTGCCTTTAGCATTAAGGATCTGCTGTGAAATTTAGTACAGCCTGAACAGTTTGCAAAGAACAGATATCATTCAAAATCATTTTTACATTATTTCAACTGGTTTCAGGGACATAAAAATGTTGGATCTTGCAGTATATACATGTCTATCACACTCTTTGTTTTATTAAAACATCAGTTTGATAGATTTAAAGTGATACAGTTACTTATACAGGTTTGATTATAAGGTGAGACTACATGCTTGCTGTGATGGATTACCAACATCTAGCTAGTTGACTTTTGTACCACACTGACATAACAAAAAACAGTTACTTCCTGAAAAGTTTTTATCTTAAATGACAAAATATTACATTACAAGTGCAGGACAAGATATTCTACAGTGCACTAAAAAAGATTTTGTCAGTCTAAATTTGTGTGCTCTTGTGTGTGTAGATACCTGCTCCTTGCAACGACAACATTGTCAAGTTGGTGACAGTGGAGCAGTCATGTCGTGTGATCACTGGTCCTCTTTTTAGAGAATGCAACAGCCAGGTGAGTATAATTTAAGACACACAAGGTATCCAGTGACAATTCATGCATTGTTAGAGTCATGCACTTGGTCCTCTGTTAACATTTGTTTGTGCACTTCAAGGTGGATGCTGAGCCATATGTAGAGATGTGTGTGGAGGCAGCATGCTCTTGTCCATCAGTGGGTGACTGTGCATGTTTCTGCGATGTCATCGCAGCCTATGCTCAAGCCTGTTCAGAGACAGGTGTATCCATCAGCTGGAGATCCAATGATCTCTGCCGTAAGTGTGAAGAATTTCTCCATGATATATTCAAACATATTTTATCACTGATTATTATCATTATGTTCTGGTTTAAATATACTTTTTCTCACCACTAAACCAGTCCAGTGTGCAGGATTTAAGGGGAAGAAATAGAGAACGATATTCAAAAACATGTTTTTATTTATGTAAATTTAACAAAAATCAGAATTATCACCTGAGAATGAGCCTTTTATATCTACAGAGGGCGCAAGTCCTCTTTTATGGAATTTCTTGGAATTTTTTTCACAAGGCAATAAAACGTATGTATTAACTTTTGCTTCCTTAGCCATGAGCTGTGAGGAGCTGAACCCCAGGAGCCCAGGAGTCGGGGAGGAGTTATGCCAGTGGAGGTATAATACTTGTGGCCCTGCCTGTCCAACCACCTGCCAGCACCCGGATCCCCTCCACTGTTCACTCAAGTGTGTAGAAGGTTGCCACGCCTACTGCCCCCCAGGTGAAATACTCACTGGACATACATTGTTAGTAAAACTGGATGTGTTCCTTAGCAAATGACAAATAGCGAAGGTGAGTTTAACTTAAGCCTTGTTTTCTCAGGCCAGCTAATGGATGAAGTGGCCATGCGCTGTGTAGATCCCTCTCAGTGTCAGGTGTGTATCCATGAGGGTCAGAGAATCTCTCACGGCAACAAGGTCATCCTGAACCACGATGACCCCGACCACTGCAAGATCTGGTAAAACTGCTGCACACACACAGAAAAAAAGTCAGGATATTTTTGATTTTTAATTCTAAGCTTTGTATTGTGATTCTTTGCACAGTTTAAGACGTGTTTTTTTTTTTTTCTTAAGTCACTGTGACAACAACATCCTGAGCTGTGAGGCCTGTACCTCCTTGACCATGTTCACCACTCCCACACCAACACCCACCTATAACACCTTCACGACTCTCCCCTTTACCACTTTGATGCCTGAGGGCACGTGTGACCGCGCCATGGATCTCGCTTTCCTGTTGGATGGTTCGGATGCCCTGAGCGAAGTAGAATTTCAGGCAACCAAAGAGTTCATACTTGGAGTGGTTGAACGTTTCCGCATGGGCTCAGCTCACACTCGCGCCACTGTGCTGCTTTACCACTCTGGAGTCAAAACCTATGACCTGCAGGTAGATTAACATATATTAATATAAGAAATTATGAAGTGATTTTATTTTAAATTCAAGGATCAAAGGTCTTCACATTGGGTATTTAAATTATTACCTAGAATAATTTTGCAAAAAAGTCCTTTTAAAATCTTTGATTAAATTTCTTTAAAATCTTCACACCACATGTTATATAAGTCTGGAGAGACATGGATTTGACCTCCAACTTGACAGGTTGGCTTCGACAAAAAACTACAAGAGGGTAATTCTAGTTTGCTCTCATTTATGCCTGCAGGTTCAGAAGTGGCTGTTTAAGAAGACTGTGCGTGAGCTGCATTACACAGGAGGAGATGCAGCCTTCCTGGACGAGGCTGTCAAGTATCTAGTTATCAACATTTATGACAAAAACAAGCGTGAGAATGCCGGGCGCGTTGCCATCATCCTGACTGCCAGTGCCAACCCGCGCTCCGTCCGTGCTCTTACCAAAATGCTCCGCAGGAAAGCCATCACCACCCTGACAGTGGCACTGGGTCCTGGGGTAAACATGATGCAGATTAATGATATCACCAAGGTCAACCCAGAAAACAGAGCTTACGTGCTCAGCAGCACAGCTGAACTGCCTGATCGTCTGCTAGAGCTGACAGATTACCTCTGCACCTTGGGGATGGAGCCTGAGGTGCCGAAACCTCCAACGCCAAAGTCCACACCGAGTAAGAGCACTACCACCACAACCGCTGTTCCTCGTCTGGAGCCCAACCCCACACAACATCACCCCAACACCCCTACACCCACCTCCCCCTCTGGCCTGTCTCTCATCACCACACCGCCCTCTTCCATCTCTCCTGCCAAAGATGTGACATTCATCCTGGAAGGCTCCGAATCAGTGGGTGAAGTCAACTTTAACAAGTCGCTCCTCTTCCTGGAGGAAGTTATCTCAAAGCTGACGGAGGAGGAGGAGCTCATCCGCATCACTGTGATCCAGTACTCAGTAACGGTCACTGTGGAGATCAGTCGATGGGAGCTGAGGCGGCAGAGGTCCCTGCTGCTTCAACGACTGAGGGAGATTCGCTGGAGGGGTGGAGAAGAGACCAACACAGGCAAAGCTATAACCACAGTTCAGGAAATGACAACAGTCCAGCCTTCAAGTGGCCCAACCCCTCCTCAACTGGTCTTCCTCGTAACAGAAAACCCACCTACTGACACAGTGACACGCCCGCCATCTACGAGCACACACACGCAGGTTTACCCCATTGGTGTTGGACCAAAAGTGCGTGAGATAGACTTGCTACCATACAGCTCCCCTCAACGTCCAATGATGATTGATGACTACAGCCGTCTGACGACCCTGGTTCACCGTGTGATCAATATTACACGCACCACAGTCAGGCCCCGCTCTCCTACACTGCCACCCCTGGTCCTCCCAACACTTGCCACCTTGCCATCCTCAGGTACACAAGACACATTCATTTCAGTCATTCACTTCACAATGAGTTCTTAACCTGTACTAATATGTGAGCATGTCTTTGCACAGTGCCATGTAAGAAGCCTGTGGATGTGTTGTTCCTGCTGAAGGCTGGAAAGCAGATTGAGGACATGAAGACTTTTGTCAAAGCTTTCATCAATAATGCTGACATAGGTAGGTGTGACCCAGTCCCTTGGCAATCTGCACTGCATTTCAGTGATGTATATTAATGTTCTTAGTTCTACCTCTTTTCAATGAGTCTTTCACAATGATATTTCATTATTTAGAGCACTGGTTTTCATTAAATCTACTACTTAGAGCTGTGATTTGTGATATGAGTACATTCATTTTATGAATGCTTGTTCAAGTTCCAGGTTGTTGATATCTCTCCCCATCATATTTACAGTGAACTTACTCTTTGTTTACGTGTGCAGGGCTGAATGGCACTCAGGTTGGTGTGATTCAGTATGGAGACACCAACACAGCAGAACTCACCTGGAAGAATAAACAAAGCAAATCCCATCTCCTGAAGCTTGTGGACAGCATACCAAGCAGGTCCACGGCTGCCCCTGCACTAGGTAACGAATACTTAAACCAATGGCTGCACACACATTAAAGCAGACAAAAACACACACACTCACTGCTCTGTCTGTGTGCAGGCTCTGCGCTTCGATTTGCTGTGCAGACTGCGATCTCGCCGGTCACTGGTGGAAGAGTTGGTATACCCAAGGCTGTTGTGATGCTGGTGACAGACAAATCAAGTGATAATGTCAAAGAAGCAGCCGATGAAGCGCTGGCTGCGGGTAATTAAGTCACCATTTATATGATAAAAACTGGATCCATCAGTTTTTAAATTCAGTCGATATGTTTCCATCCTTTGTCAAACATCTTGTGTAGTTTCACTGATAAGAGTCTCTTCCTGCAGGAGTGTCAGTGTTTCCCATCGGGGTGGGACCAGGCTATGACAAGAGTGAGCTCAGCGTGCTTGGACGCCATGGCAACCAAGACAACACTTTGCATCTGAACAGCATGGATCAGTTACTGATGTTGCTGACTCTGGACCATGGATTCACAGAGAGAATATGCAGAGGTGCTTACAGACACACACACACAGAGTTTAGCTTCATATTAACCGATAACTGTTTTCAAGATACAAACATTTGCTTTAATTCTCAGCGGGTCCACCAGGAGTGTGTGTTGATGATAATGGAATTGAGAGAAAAGTGAGTAATACATGCATAACTTTAACTGTTAACATTTTGCATGACTGGATTATTTGTCAGAATTTGTGTCTCCCTTTGTCAACATTTTTTTAGCCTGGGGAGTCATGGCTTCTTGAGGATGGCTGCCACTCTCTCCTGTGCCACCCCAGTGGGGCAGTGACCGTCCAGAATCACAAAGTCAGCTGTGACAGACTGGAGCCGCCAGCCTGCAGCAACAACATGCCACCTGTCAGAGTTCAGGAGACTTGTGGCTGCCACTGGGAATGCCCTTGTATGTACATCAAAAGGACCAAAAAAGTTCCTGAAGTTTTTCAATCATTCAACCCAGTCTTTATTTAGTGCAAATCATTTCCCACTTGTGCCACTTTTGAATCCCTGAGGTTTGCATTCCAGTTTATTTATACCAGCTGTTAATAGATCACACATTTCTGACTCCTGTTTCAACACTCTCTCCTTCCTGCCTGCTGTGTGTTGACAGGCATGTGTATGGGCAGTTCTACCAATCATGTGGTGAGGTTTGACGGCTTGGCTCTTAGACTGGATGGGGAGGGCTTGTGCTCCTACACGCTTCTCACTGTCAGCAGAGGCAACAATGAAGGGTCAGAGGTCAAACTCCACACTGGACCTTGTCAGGACTCTGCAAATTACAACCAGATTTGCATGAAAGCCATGGAGGTGATCCACGGGCCACATAAACTGCTGCTGAAGGATGATATGACAGTAAGCCACTTGTGGTATCAGTGTCAACACTGATATTGTTGATTGTTTTTATGTTCATAAATTTTTTTTTTTTTACTTACTTAGTGTGTTTGTTTGAGCAGGCAGTGATTGACCGAGAGGATCTTGCTCTTCCGTGGCACTATGCTGGCCTAGAGCTGGTGCGTTATGGAGGAGTGATGCTGCAGCTGAAGTCAGACCATGGCTACGTCCTAGCCTTTACTCCTCAGAGCAATGAGTTTACCATCACACTGCCCAGCTCCGCCACCACAGGCCACACTGCTGGACTCTGTGGTAACAAAAATTCAGACCAGTTTAATTAAAACATCCCTGATTATCACTCTTTATCACCTTCAATTGCAACTGTCAACTGTCTCCTTCTCTGACCTTTTAATTTTTTTTCTCTTTCTGTATCTCTCCTCTAGGTGCCTGTGGGGAGGAGAATTCAAATGTCCTTACTTTACGTAATGGAAACTCAACAACTGACCAACCAGCCTTCATCTCAGACTGGACTGTGGCTGCAGATGGTGGAGTGTGTCTGCCGAAGCAGAAGACAGTGTGTGTTTTAGGAGCATCGATGGGATGTCAGGCCTTGCGTTCGGAGGTGTTTGAACCGTGCCATGCGCTCATCCCTGTCCAGCTGTTCCTTGCCAAGTGTGAGGAGCAGGCATGTGAGGAGTCAGATGTGTGCGAGCTCATTTCTGCCTACGCACGCCTCTGCAGGCAGAGAGGTGTGTGCGTGGACTGGAGGAGCCCACACCTCTGCCGTAAGTCAGTTTTTTCATCTATGTGTGTGTTTCAGTTCAGTTGCTGCAGTAGACACATTTTGACATCCAGTCTGAGCCCAGACCTAAACTTTAGCTCGATGTGTGTGTGTAACAGCGCTACAGTGCCCCAGCTCCATGGAGTATGATGCATGTCGGACAGGGTGTGTGGAGGACTGTGGTAGCATACAGACGTTGCCAGGCGACTGGTCGGTTGCCAGGGGTAACGAGTCATCCTGTATGGACAGACCTACTGAGGGCTGTTTCTGTACTGGAGGGATGGTTTTGCATCACGGACAGTGCGTGTCACCAGAAGCATGCCAGCAGTGTGTTGATCAACATGGACACAAATATATGGTGAGAAAATTAGAAAAAAGGGCTGAATGTGTGAGAGAATGATGTAAAACCTAAACCAACCTCTTAATGACAGAGAAACATGTGACATGTGAATGGATATTGATGGGACATCCATTAAAGTGTTAGCAGTTAGAGTGTGCTATGAGCACCCTCTTGTGTTTATTTTTAACATAACCACACAACTGCCCTAAAAGAAAACATGGTTTCATTTGTTTGTACAGTACATGCAGAGTTGGGTGCCAGATGAGAACCCCTGTTTGATTTGCATGTGTTTGGACCAACAACACATCAACTGCACCGCTCGGCCCTGCAATGATGTCAAAGGCAAGGACCCCCCCTTCTGTTAATGCTGCTTATGTTCCAATAGTAACATATTCGCTATGGTTTCGCCAGAACTGAAAATTATCAGCAGTGTATCGTTGTGGATTTATATGTATCACTTTTTAATCATTATTTGTGTCTGTAGCTCCAGTTTGTGGACCCTGTGAGATCCTGAGGGAGAAGAGGGAGTCCAAATGCTGCCCGGAGTATGAATGTGGTATGTAGTATTTTTGGAATTTTTGCTATTTCCAGATCTGATAGTAGACTAATCAGATAAGAGTAAGAAAAACAGACCTGTCAGTGTTCAGTACATGTGTTATGTAAGTATTCAACTAGAGGAGATGTTGGAAGGTTGGCACTGAACACTGGAAAGTTATAACGGTAAAACTAAATTTGGTGTTAATTTAGGTACTGTCTTCACAAAGTGTTAATATCATCCGAATACAACAGTCAGCCTCACTCTGTGTTTTCAGTGTGTGATCTGGTGAATTGTGACCTGCCTGATGTGCCTCGCTGTGAGGACGGTCAGACTGTGGTTCTGAAAAACCCCGGAGAATGTCAGCCTATACACGAGTGTGGTATGACATTCACACTTTCTCTGTGATGTTTGAGCTCTGCATAGACATACAAATACAAACACACATGAAATAAAACACACGTCCATGTGATCTTTTTTCCTCTCAGTCTGCAAAAAGGAAGAGTGCGCCCTTCAAGTTACCCCCGACTGTCCCGCACATCGCCAGCTGTCGGTGAAAAAGACAAAGTGCTGCGATGTGTTTGAATGTGCGTGCAACTGCCAGAACTCCACCCGCACCTGTCCTGCTGGCTTCATCACGTCCTCCTCCACCAATGACTGTGGATGCACAGAAACCAGCTGTGTGCCAGACAAAGTGAATACATATCTGTTTGAATGTTTAATTTCTCTTTTTTTGTGCTGTTGCTATTTAAACTATCCTGTCTCATTATCATTTACCTCTCCAGGTGTGTGTGGTTGGCGGCGTGGTTCATCCAGTGGGGAGTGAATGGGAAGAAGGGTGCGAGAAATGCAGTTGCACCCAGCTACAGGACAAAGAAACATCGCTGCACATTGCTCAGTGTACACCACCTGTGTGTGATCGAACATGCCCTCGGGTGAGCAAAACACACACACTACATGCAAACATTTGCATCATGCTTATAGAACCATTAATTCTTGAATATTTATTATGCATTTCAGGGCTCTACGTACACTGCATCAAAAGGAGAGTGCTGTGGAAAATGCATACCAACCAGCTGTGTCGAGTCGGAGGGAGAAATGCCAGGGGACACACTGATTGGTGGAAACCTCAGACATGTATGTGTGTAGAGAAATCATAAATGTCTGAATAGTACAGGCAACCAATTTTATGTAATATATTGTTTCCTGTTTTTGTCTATAACACCTGTGGAAGTGTTCTGCAAGTCAAACCCCACTGATCTGGTACAAGTTATGATAAATGTATATTGTTGATGCAGCTGTTTCTCTTTTCTCTTCAGTGATTTTATCTCTATCTGTTCATAGGTGGGAGAGGTATGGCAGTCTCCACATGATAAATGTGTGCTACAACAGTGCGTGAAAGTGAAAGATGAGGTGTTTATCTCAGCAACAAACGTCAGCTGCTCTGCTATGGACGCTCCATCCTGCCCGCTGGGAACAGAGTTACGCTGTGACACTCAGGATTGCTGCCCACGCTGCCACTGCGGTAAGCACATGTGCATATGCATTTGCACACATAGGAAAACACATACAGACAACGCAAACTCTCCTTTTAGTCCAATTATAGGCATACTGTTTTCTATGAAGCTGCAGTTGGAGTTTCTGTCCAGCAGATGGCTCTCTCATGTTAGTGTCAACACAACATTAGTTATCCTGACCTGACCTTAAGAGGCGCTGGCTTTAATATGCTTTCAATAAATTTATTTATGCTCTCATACCTGCAGCTCCAATGGATGCTTGTGTCCTCAACCACACTGTCATAGGCGTAAGTGATGCAAAAAAAGAAAAAAAACCTTTTTTCTTTCATATTAGAACATTTTGAATAATGCTTTCATGGCTGCGTCTTGATCTGTATGTGTGTGTTTATACAGGCAGGGGAGAAGCTGATGGTGGATGTGTGCACTCACTGCGAGTGTCATGTGGAGGACGGTGTCATGAAGAAATACAGACTGTCCTGCAAGAGAATCAGCTGTCCCACTTGCCCAGTGGTAACCATAATCCCAGCATTATTCTTTGTTATCCTCATTATCATTTGTCATTATCATCATTATGACTAACCAATAAGTCCATTCCTCCATCATTTTCACCAAATATTTTCTAATTTATTGACAACATTCCCTCCCTGCCTATTGTTCTATTCCTGCTCCATTGTTTTCTGGAATTCACTGTCATTACAGAGGTAACAATGAATCATTTATCAGGGAAAATTTATGTCTTTGTATCTACAGTAATGTCCTTCTGGCTTCCTATATGAACTAACATACAGTACTAACCACAATGTTTTCAGGGATATACTCTGAAAAAGGAGGAAGACGCTTGCTGCGGTCGATGTGTCCCTACTGCCTGTGTCATGCAAAGACCTGATGGAAAACTGTTAAGTCTGCAGGTAGATGCTCTGCAAAAAAAGACATCGCTTTGCTCATGAGCCTTGTCACACACACAGAATGCAAACATTGTGTAGCACTAATGTGCTGCTGCAAGAAAACATCATAATGATAATGTTTATGTTTACATGTTTTTATACAGACTTTCTCTATCTGCTTAGCACCCTTTTATATTGTACTATGCTTATTTTTAAAGTACTAAGAGTACTGTTGACAAAAAAGTCACCAGTCAAGTTTGTCCTATAACAAATGTAATTTTTTGTTTTAATTTTTCTAGGTTCATTTTAAAATGGAAAGAACAGCTTTTCATAAGCATAGTTGGAAATAAATGCCACATGTATATGTGTGTGTGCCTCTCTCCCTCCAGGTGAACACCACTAGTGAGGATGGTTGCAGTTTGTATACCTGTGGTTTAAACAGTAAAGGAGATCTTGTCCTGCAGACCAAAGTAACCACCTGCCCTCCTTTTGACCGCCAAGCATGCTTGGACCAGGGGGTATGACATCTATTCCATTGATCCATTCCTTTCACAGTTTCTCACAGACAGAAATCTACACCTCATTATGTGTCACACATTTGTAATACATTTTTTTCTCCTATTTGTTTTCAGGGGAAAGTCAGCCAGATTGGAACAACATGCTGTGAGCTGTGTAAGTAGAGCTGTGACCTCTGCAAGGCTGATACGCCATTTTAAAAATTAAGACACCCTGATTTTAATAGGTGGATGTGTATGTGTGAAGGTACGGAGCCAGAGTGTCGGAGGACAGTGGGAACACTTAACTACATCAAAGTGGATGACTGCCAATCAGAGCACCAGATAGAACTGCACTACTGTGAGGTAAGAGACTACACACACACACACACACACAAACACGTACATGCATCATTCAAAGATGATTAATACTCTTTTCCCCTTAGGATTAGCTTACAAAGTTAAATGAAATCATAGTACTGTCCCTCACTGTCCCAACCTTTCTCTCTCCCCCTGTGGTGCTGTCCATCTGTCCATCTGCCTGTCTGCCTGTCTGTCTGTCTGTTAGGGCAAATGTCGCAGTAAGTCCATGTACTCCCTGGAGAGGGCCGCTGTGGAGCAGGAGTGTGTGTGTTGTTCTGCTGTGAAGACGGAGCCTCTCAGTGTTTCTATCATGTGTGCCAATGGCACTCGGAGCCACCACACTGTCCAGTCTGTCACTGCATGCGACTGTCTGTCCAAACACTGCACTTAGAGAGAGAGAGAGAGAAAGAGAGAGAGAGAGAGAGAGAGAGAGAGAGAACATTTATAAATGCTGATGGTCTGTATATGTCAGGTGAAATATAACAATGTACAAAACAATATAAATGGCTGCAATTAAAATCATTTACATTTAAAACATAACAACACAAATAACAATAAAGCAAACCTGTCGGTTTATGTAAACACTACTTTTCTCTGTGTGTTTTATTTTCATTGCGAATATTACTTCTGAAATGTATGAGCTTAACTAGACTGATATGTTTTTCTTTAGATGTTTAAATAGTTTAGAGGAGATAACAGGTTTTCTATTTCTCTTTTCATCACGTCTTATTATACATTCACAAACTTTATTATACATTCACAAACTGTATTCAAGTTTATGTAGGCAGCACAGCACTCCAAACATTTATTTAAATGAAAT
>JAPZDY010000023.1:12936153-12955566 GCA_029783645.1 Ctenochaetus hawaiiensis
AGAACATTGACCCAGTAGTGCAAAAATATTAAATTCTTGCATAAACTGTAATGAAAAATAAGCCACCACTTTGGCAACCTGTCCATGGCAAAGGAAAGTGTTGACATGATGGTGGAACTATACTTCATTGAGATTATTTGGACTGTAGCTAGAAAGAGAAAGTGTGTTACTAGACAGTGTTTTACTTCTCTGGATCAGGACTGTCTTAAATCTTTTTCCTTTAGCACTGTGGCTAGTGGTAAAAAAAAATATCGATCTGAACACGCCAGTGATGCATTGCCTTTATTTCAACAGAAAGTACTTTGGAGAGCAGATCGGGTTGTACTTTGCCTGGCTGGGTATTTACACTCAGCTCCTCATCCCTCCCTCTGTGCTGGGCATCATTGTCTTCCTGTATGGCATATTCACAGTGGATGCCAATGTGCCAAGGTATGCCAGTAGATACTCTTTAAACATATGCATGCTTACCAAAATGCATCATTTCATCCCCCCCATGTTTAATTTTAATTTTTCATATTTATAATTCAGCCAGGAAACATGTGATGACAACCTGAACATCACCATGTGTCCACTGTGCGATGGAGTGTGTGACTACTGGCGTCTAAGCACAGTGTGCTCACTGGCTCGAGCATCATACCTGTTTGACAATGGAGCGACTGTCCTGTTTGCTATTTTCATGTCTCTGTGGGGTAAATATGCAATCAAAAACATTTTCCTAAACACGTAAAAGTAGTGTTTGTATGATGTATTATTGAGTTACATAATGTAAGACTATGAAATTACACAAAACCCTTATTATCCGCTGAAGTTGGCATGCTAACTAGCAAGCCCCAACCCATCCTGTAACAAACTTTACTACCTTCACCTTCAATCACTTCACTTAAGGTCAACAAGAACAAAAGAAAATGTAACTCACCTAAACATTTGATTTGTCAATTTACTGTTCCAACAATCACCAACTAATTAGTTGAAATAATCCCTTAATCGCTGAGTTAGATATGAGAATCCATACTGGTGATGCCCAACAATGCTCTCTCTCTTGTTTGTCTTCACACCTCTCCTGTCCCTACTTACTGTGGATTCATAGTCTTGTGACAGAGCCTTCTTCCTTACTTCTGCTGTACATCACCTACTATTGTACTGTAATCCCTGCTATCAAACTAGCCCAGGAGGCTGTGTTCAGTCTTGGTTTGGCTTTGGTTGCTGGGAGGCTGCTGAACCCACTACCCTCGCCCACAGTGTAACCGCCAGCACTTTCCTGGTGCTTGGGGCTCCTGGTAGACTGATCAATTAATGGGGCTATTAACTGCACAACTAACTAAGCTAAAAAGCTAATGGCAGCTGATAGCTACATTCAAAGTGAATAACAGCAAAGCCTGTACTGAGCTGGTTAATGTGGTGGTATGCTTCCCCTTATTTTACACAGTCTCCTTCAATACATAACAAACCAAACCAGGAATGCTCTAATATAAGGCTCCACATTTCAGAAGCTCAAGATTCACTGCATTGCTCAAGGGCACACAAAGGGCAGATGTTAAGCATCTTTACCTCTTTCAATAAAACATTATTGTACACCACAAGACCCTTTTGTGTGTTTTAGCAGAAAATCAAATTTTACATTTTTAATTTTAGTGATTTTTAATATACTCTGTTTATTCTCTTGTAGCTGCCTGTTTCCTTGAGCACTGGAAAAGGCGACAGATGTATCTGAAATATACCTGGGACCTAACAACCCTGGAGGATGAGGAGGTACAATAAGGGATTTAGGAATTATGCATGTGCACGCTATGTGTACAAAATGCACACACTTTATTTTAAATTGAAAACAGCCAGAGCCTTTACTGATTTGTCATTATGAGTATGAGTCTCTGTGTTCATCTTTCCTTCTGTTTTCATAACTTTCATAATTGATTAAGTGCCAAATCCTTCAGAGTGAGAGTGTTAACCTAATGGCCTGGGTCAGCCATTACGACAGAGATTAATTGTGATTTCCTGTGTAGAAAATAATAAGCCTCACAGCAGTGTCTTCCCCTTAACACACACAGACTGGACACATACAGTCATAGTGACTGGTGCACATGCATTAACATGACTCTTTACCCTGTAAAGGGCTGTAATGGGATTGACCTGTTCTTAAGGCAGGGCACTTGCTGTGGAGGATGACGCAGCAGGGTCACAACATAAACACTCTCTTGTTCTGTTTTCATTCTGTGTCTCTCTTTTTTATTTATTTCTGTCTGTGCTGCCTAAAGGAGCGAGTTCTGGTGAGTCTTAAGTCTCTGCACCCATTAAAAGTACCCACATTGTAATCACAGCCTGGTTGTAGGAGTTGTATTACTATGTTTTGGTATTTATCAGAATAAATTACTGTAGAAATATTTATTACTTGAATATACAAAATAAAAATCAACTTTCCAAAAAAATCTGTCAGAAATGTTCAGATTGCATGCATATATTATGTAGTTTTACAATTTATACTTATTTCTCTAATGTTCATCGGTTTGTAAGTTTTATTTGTAGTCAGCATATTCTTAAACAGCAGCTTGTTTGCATGTTCTCCTGATTTTTCTCTTTAAGTTGTGTTTGAAAAGCATGTTTTAACCTTTTCTAAAAACAATCTGTTACTGTGGTAAATAGTGTCTTCTAATAAGGTCATGCTCCCTTTGAAATGTCCATATCTCTGAGTTAAGCTCACTTCCCAGTAAGATTAAGATTGTTGTGAGGCAAAAACTTGGACATGTTTTGGTAAGGCACCACCCACAGATATAAGGTCATTGACCTCTGACTTTAACAGGCGCGACCCAAAGGTGCAAACAATGGTGCAAGAGACATTTAGACATTTTACTTTGGTAAAATTACCTTAGGGTTAGAGTTATTCTACTACAAGTAAAAGTCTTGTAGAGTAGAAGCTAAGAAGAGGTATAAAAATATTGTGTGCAAAATGTTTTAAAAGTATCGACAGTAAAAGTGCTCCAAAGGGCAGCAAAATGACCCCCATCAATGTGACATTATATCACTGTATTGCTAACAATCCCCTGTTACTGTGCAAGCAGTATTTTTGAACAAATCTTGTCTCCTTTGAAACAATTAATCTACAAAACAACATATTTTAAAAACTGAGCATTTATTTTGTGTATAAGAACTTTATTCTTAAAGTGACTGGATGAATCAAATAAATGTGAGGGGGGATAAAAAGTAAATTATTTACCCCTGAATGTAGTGAAGGATAAGTATAAAGAAGTATAATTAGTAAAGTACCTAAAAATGACACTTAATCAAAGTACCTACTCACTCTTCACCACTGGCTGTAAACGTCATGCAATGGCCATTAAAAACATCTGAGAAAATACAGCAGTGTTGTGAGAATTTATAACTTGAGTTGCTAAAACTGGCGATTGCAGCCGAAATGTTCAGCAGAATACTGCACAGTTATGAATAGCTGAAAAACAAGAGTATGATTAAAGTTTTTATGTCTTGGCAGATGTTATTCCTTACTCTGTTGTCCCATATGTTTTAAAATGTGCATCTATGTGCTGCAGGAGGAACTGAGGCCTGAATATGAAGAGGCTCTACAGGAGAAAAAAGCAAAGATGAAAGCACAGTCAAAGAAGAAGGTATTGTGTCTCAGTGTGTGTGTTTCTGTGTTTCAGCTATGACCTCTGACACAAAGTAAAATTTTGCTCACTCTGTTTTTACTTTATTACAGTTGACCAAAGCTGGGGATGGTGTAGATGGAGAAACAGACCAGATGCTGACCTCCCAGGTAGCAATGCACTGCTCTGTGTGAGAGGACAGTGGACAGTTTATGTGGACAGTTTCTTGGTGGGCGGGGGCTGTTACACTGTGACGTTTTTAACTAGCTGCATAGCCACTATTACACAAAACTCACCACTTCAGCTACAATACATCCAGCGAAGGTAGACAACTTTATTCAAGCAAAAATTGCAGCCCATCTATGTTTTTCATCTACTCTGAAGTTATCTCAGACTAAGACTGTCTGTATGAGCTTGTGTCAGTACACAAAGAAGAAACCCCCTTTGCCCACAGTGGGTGGTTGAGTCCAAAGCTGCTTACCTGCCTGAGATTAGCTCAGATTACTGATGGAGAGAAAAGGGAGGAGGGAGGTGAGGAAGGGGAGGGGATTGCTGTCCTTTCAGGTGGCAAACATACACCTGCCAGACAGAAAACATAATATGTGTGTGCATGTGTTGGGGAGGGCTGTAGATGTGTGTAGAACATGTGCTGCACATCTCATTCTGTGCTGTCTATGCCTACAGCCTAATGTGTGTTTGTTTTTGTTGTCATCAAGTAATATGCATGTTTTATTTGACAGCGAGAGCCAGAGTCCCTGGACATCGAGGATCACCTGTCAGGCTATCTCATCAATGTGTCCACTTTACTGCTACTGGTATTGCATTTACCATCTGTTTGTTTTGTCACATTTGTTTTAGTGTCCTTGTTGATCCCCTTTTAATCTTATAATGCTTTCGCATTACACAGAGTTGAATAATTATTGTCAGTTTTTATGAAGAAAATAGGCATTTAACAGAAATCTGCAGGGTTTTTTTCTGTCTTCACAGTCCTTTACAAATTATCTGCACAATTTGTCTGTCTGCATTATTTCCTCACTGTTTACCATTTTATATCCATTAATGTCTTAATGTCACACCTAGTGACACTAAAAAATACAGAAAGATAAAACAGTGATGAAGATAAAGGAGAACATTAACCAGTAGATAAGATAATAGAATAGATATTTACAAATCTAACTTATTGAAAAACACACCATCATTAAGCATTTTAATCAAAGAAAAAAGATAATCATTTACACCAGAGTCTTGTCATCCTGCTTTATGATATGTGTCGCTGTGTTTGTTTGTGTTCAGGTCTTCGTAACATTCTCAGCAGTGTTTGGAGTGGCGGTTTATCGTATCTGCATGTTGAGCGTGTGGTCCGTAAACCCTGATCCTGAGGCCAAGGCCAGTGTGAGGATGACTGTCACCACCACAGGCATCATCCTGAACATGCTGGTCGTTCTGGTGTTGGAAGAAGTCTATGGAGCGATCGCTGTGTGGCTGACTGAACTGGGTATTTTATTGAATGTTATTATGTTATATTGAATATTTAATTAAATAAAGTAAGGAACTCACACAACCCAGTGCTACATCAGTGTGTCAGCAAAATACATCTTTTGTTCTCTTTGTTTCAATTAAAAGAAGAAGATACTTTCAAAAAAAGATGATGAAATAACCTGTAACACTGCACAACACAGGTTATTTCAGCATGAAAGGCCATATAACTTATTTAGGAGGTTTGGAATGAAAGTTGCTTTTTGTGACTTCAACATGCTATTATTCTCAAGTGTGTCTTGCAAATTTTGTGCTTCTTTTCCTACAGAACTTCCAAAGACAAAGGAAGAGTTTGAAGAAAGGCTCATCTTTAAGTCTTTCTTTCTCAAATCCATGAACGCCTTTGCACCCATTTTCTATGTGGCCTTCTTCAAGGGCAGGTTTGTGTCTTGTGTTTTTTTCTTGACTTACTTCTGAAAAGCATTTGTCTCGGTTCCTTATCAAGTGACTTGGTGCTTTCTTCATGCAGGTTTGCTGGGCGGCCTGGCGATTATGTTTACGTCTTTCGAGACTATCGCATGGAGGAAGTAGGTTCAGTTACATAAATTAATTGTTACTGTTTATGTATATGTACAATGACTGTGCATGTGGTTTCTGAGTAAATGTGTATTTTTCCCCCACAGTGCGCTCCACCAGGCTGCCTCATAGAGTTGTGCATCCAGCTGAGCATGATCATGCTTGGAAAGCAGCTCATCCAAAATAATGTATTTGAGGTTCTCATACCGTACGTGTACACCTGTTTATAATTATGCATATATAAAACAAACATTTCCAACAAAGGTGCCTTATTAACCAAATTTCGAGTTTGTACTAAATCCATCCTCTGTATTTTTTACAGTAAGCTGAAAAAAATGTACAGAACAATTCAGGAAGAAAAAGGAAAGAAGAGAGCAGAAAACGATGAGGAGAATGAAGAAGAGAAGAGACCAAAGCAACAGTTTCACAAAGATTTTACCCTTGAGCCCTTTGAAGGCGTGAGCCCAGAGTACATGGAAATGAGTAAGTCTCCTCATTTCTTCTTTACAAGTCTCTTACTACAGCAACCAAACAATGTCATTTTAACCATCTGTGCCTGCTTGCATGTGTCTCTTAATATTTTCAGTAATCCAGTACGGGTTTGTGTCTCTGTTCGTGGCCTCCTTCCCGCTGGCGCCAGCATTCGCTCTACTTAACAACGTCATTGAGATTCGCCTTGATGCTGCAAAATTTGTCACAGAGATCCGTCGACCCGATGCTGTGAGGTGTAAAGACATAGGTACAGACGACACATGAGAGCATGTCCACTCTGTCAGTCTCTGTGTGAATGTGGAAAAAACTACTCTGGAACTTTGAATCACTTTATTTTTCTTTACTTCACTCTGGCCCTCCAATTTTGTCTCTTTGTCTCAATGTCTGTCTGTCTGTCCCTTTCCTTTACACTTCCCTTTCCCTCTTTGTCTCTTTTCATGCTCATGCTGTCTCCAGGGATTTGGTACAACATTCTCTGTGGAATCAGCAAGTTCTCTGTCATTACCAATGTAAGTGTGTGAGTGTGTCTGCCTCTTGTGCCTATAACCTTTGACTTGACCTTTGAAGGAACATATATTACTTATGTGTTCTGCAAAATAGTTTACTTAAAGTCATGAATACTGCCATCCCTGTGAGTTTTATGGTACAGGTGGTCATTGTGAGACCTGGAAAAAAAGACATTTGTCTAATTTTTAACCTCATAAAGTTTATAAGTCAGTTGAACAGAAAGCTGGTGGCATACATATGTTCTTATTGTGCCACAAAACAGAGAATACTCATAAAAATGTTGTTTTTCAGCGCTACTAGGGGTCAGAAGTCTTATAGGGTACCTTAAGGTTTTGATCAGAGCCTGCTTCAGTGATTCTGGGTACAGTGTTGTCAGACAGGCAGTGAGATGTCTCATATTGAGCTCACAAAAACATATCACTACATCTTGGCTAGAGTTCAATCGCAAAAAGCTACTAAGACAAAAAACAAAACAGTAACTAGCACATGATGAGTTTTCAAAATAAAATATTGTCATTTTTGTGCCTTGTTTGTTTTATCAGGCATTTGTCATCTCCTTCACATCTGAGTTTGTTCCTCGAATGGTTTACCAGTACATGTACAATGTAAACGGCACCATGAATGGCTACACAGAGCACTCTCTGTCCTACTTTAATGTCAGCAACTTTCCATCGGGCACAGCACCCACCTCGACCCTCTTCAGCGGTGTCACCATGTGCAGGTCAGATATGACTCCCTTGACCTTGACCTACCAGATTTCCCCTTAAATCCTTGAGCTTGGCAGCTTAACCTTTTCTGGAGTTTTCAGAAACTATAAAATGTGGCAATTATAGTAGGGATTTTACTGAGGCAAGTCTTTCTAAGAATCATGAGACTTTCTTCCTAAACCAAGGTCATTCATGTTGCTCGAGGTTTCTCTTTGCTAATACTCACACTGTCTGTGTTTTGCAGGTATAAGGATTACAGAGATCCACCATGGGACCCAGACGCCTACACCTTCTCTAAACAGTACTGGTCTGTCCTGGCTGCAAAACTAGCCTTCGTGATATTCTTCCAGGTAAGAAAATAAAAATGTACAACTGTCAATAGTAAGAACCTTTGGCCATTAGATAGATTCTTTCTGCCCTTAATGGAAACATGGTTACTTCAAGCACTAGTATGTCGCCTATCTTTTTCAAAAACTTGGTTCACTGATTCTCCTTGTTGTTCATCTTTACTAAAAAAAACACTGATGTAATATTATAGATGAGTAGAGATCAATCTTATTTTTTCTCTCCTGATACTGATTATGAATTTATTGTTTCTAATTCCTGATCTGATAGCAGTGCTTACTTTTGTCCTCTATTTAAAATCACACACCTGACTCTTTTGAGCTCAGTGGGATCATTTTTTGACTGAGTCCTAAGCCTTCAATAGCGAATCTTTAGGGGTAACAATGATTCTTTTTTTTAATGAAATAGACAAAGTACATCCATGTTGTGGGAGTGGATTAGTCCACTGCCTAAGGAAAGATGATGCTTCTCCATTTCCTTTCACTGTACAAAAAGAAGCTAAAATATCCCTGATACACAAGTGTGATAGAACAGAAAATAACAAAAACCATCTCTGATTTTTTTTAGTTTGTTCCATCCGCCAACATTAAGTTTGCAGGTTTAATTTTCTTGTTGTTTTGGCTTTACTTTGGGGGAGCTGTCATGTTGTCCATATTCCTAAACAGTCAGGTGATAAGTCAAGTTTGGCCAATGACAAATGAATGTAATAAGGTCAATATCAATCCCAAAATCAGCCCAGCATAGAGTTACTTCTTATGAATTGAGGGATTGTAATTTAGCCATTAAACCTCAAAATATGTATCTTACAATAATGCAAAAGAAAATAGAATTGCCTGTTCTGTTCCCTGCAGAACCTTGCCATGTTCCTCAGCATGTTGGTTGCCTGGATGATCCCAGACGTACCTCGATCTCTGCGTGAACAGCTGAAGAAAGAGAACATGATGCTGATGGAGTTTCTGCTTAATCAAGACCAAGAAGCACGTATCAAATCTCACTCCTCAAAAGACTCCAACCCCTGCTTCCCCTCCAAAATAGACATTGTGGTGGAGGCACCGCCAGAGGAAAAAGAGGAGCAGCAAGTGGAGGAGGAAGAGGAAAGGGTTAAGATTGATCTTGATGAACCCAGAAGGTCTAGTGACAGTGATCCCGAGGTCGGGAGGTCATTTGAAGAAGGTGAAGAAAATCAACAGTATGACCGAGAAGGTGAAGGGGAAGACAAGGGTGAAAAGGTAGAACAAGGAGAAAAGGAAAAAGATGAAGAAGTGAATGATGAAGATAAAAAGGTGGTTAATGAGAAAGAGGAAGAAGAAAAAGAGGAAGGAGGACAGAGAGAAGAAGGAGTGCAGAGAGAAGATGGAGAACAGAGAGAGGAAGGAGGACAGAGAGAAGAAGGACAGAGAGAAGAAGAAGAAAAAGAAAAGAAGGCAGATGAGAATTTTACTGTCGATCTGGACTCTTTCATGAGCGAGCTGGGCCTGTTAGGTGAGCGGAGAAAACTTCATGTTTGCTTTCTGTTTTTGCCTTTTGACCTTCATGTTTCACTTCATGATCGATCATTTGTCATTTTTTCTGTAAAGTAATTTTGTCTTGTTTGTTTTTTGAGTAATTTTCTGTTTCTTGTCATGCAGAAGAAGAACCCTCATCTAGCAGAGCCTCAGCAACAGAACTTCCTCGCTCTGAATCCAAACTGGAATACCAAAAAGACCAGGGGCCTCCATCACTTCCATCATCTAAAAGAGGCTCATCTCAGAGTTTGAAGAGCTCCCATGCAGACATTACAACATCAGAGACTGACACTAGGCTCTTCTCGCTAATAGCTCCTCCTCCGAGAGAGCCAGGCTCGAGGGTAAAGGCCCGCTGCTCCACCTTGCCTTCCCGCCACAAAGGGGCTGAGGCTTGTTATAGCCTGCCACGGCCCAGCCACTCCACCAGCCTCACCAGGTTCCAGCAGGCGGCCACACTTGTCCCCCTGGTTCCTCTCGGCCCCTCATTATCAGCCTCATCCAACCCATTCTCCCCTCCTCACACTCCGGTGTCACCGTCGTCCTCACATCCCGTTCAGTCTCCATCAGCCCAACAGCCCAAAGCCCCCAGTGAACTGTTTGCACTGAAAGGCCCTCCGCCTCAACAGCCTCGCTCCAGGGGCAAGGCCAGGTGCTCCACCTTGCCTCCACGACAAAGAGCCCCTGGCCCTGAGGAGTCCTACTCCAAGCCTAGCCATTCCACCAGCTTTACAAAGCTTGAGGACCGAATCCCTCCTTCCCCCAGTGAACTGAAACGAAACACGCCAGTATGAGGAGAGCTGAAAGGCAAAGGAAAGGGACAGAGGGTGGCAGAGAGAGGAGGACTATCCAGATTAGCCTCTCTTGTCTGTACCCCCCCCACCGTCTGTCCTCCCTACATACATAATACCTGGGGTCTGAAGGAAGACCATCCAGATCAACAGCCCGCCCTTTTTGTCCTCTTAATCTTCACAGAGATGTTTGTACTGTTGAGTGGTTTAGGGTTGATCTTGACAAGGAGAGTGTTGGACAGTCCAAAGAAAGACTGAGACTCTCCCTGCCATGCCAGAAAAAAAAACACTGGACTGAACTCTTTCTATTCCTTATTTTTTTCTGTTTTTTTGACTGTGTGTTGTTTTTTTGGTTTGCTTTTGCCCACAGACACAGCTCAGTAGCCACTGCTCCTCTGTTATTTTCATTCCCACACATGCAGCAGTGCTGACTTGTAGAGCAGAGGAATATGGAGATATATACAATACAGCTAGTATCAACAATTAAGCTTGTAGATCTGCTGTTTATTTTTAGAGGTTTTGATATATAAAAAATGTAAAATTATAATAAAAGAATGACATATTTTTGAAAACTGGTTTTCCTTTTGAACTCTCATTTCAGTCTTTTTACCTTTGCCACCACAGCTTTGAGTAATTAAAAGGGAGGTGACAATTGGAAGTAATATATTTATTTCAGGTTGTGCTAAGAAATTATCCAAATTAAGTGTAAAGAAGAGGTGGTAGAACCTCAGGTGACAAATAACATTCACAGGCACTTCTTCATTTAAAGATGGAACAAACCAACAGCACAACATTCACAACATGTCACTAGTAAATCCTCAGTGGGAGTTGGTAATAGCATCAGCACTGAGAGGTCCATTATGTTGTCTCTGATGCCCCCCTCTGGTCAGTAGTGTCCGATACTCTGAAAAGGGTATGTTGCTCTACTTTGTTTTATTTCTAAAATATTTCATTTTCAAAATTCTTAATCTTTTTTTTTTAAATTAACATTATTCACTTTTAATTAATAGCAGAAAAAAATCAGGGAGGGAAAACAGTCATAAAATGGTCACTTGGCTTTTATTGATGTTTTATTATTAACCAGGTAGTGATTAATGCAGAGTGATGTCTCACTGTCTCTGTTTGTGTGTGAAAGTTCCCTCTTCCCCTCTACCCATAACCTGCACTGGCTCCTCCTCTCCTGCCCCACCGTTGAATGGGGCCTTTGTGGGGGCTTCCCAGCATTCCAAGAGAATTCTTGCAGGTGAGGGTACGCAAATAAACCCACACTCAGATGACTGCAGCAGATACCACTCACAACTGAAAATGCAAAATGATCCAACGACAAAGTTAGCGCTGAGATAACCTTGCCATAAAGGACTTGCTGCAACTACAAGGGTGTGATCACTAGAGCAGACGGAGTGGGAGGGAAGGATCTCATTCGTTCTAGCCAGGTGAGGCGACCACACACAAAATCAACATGCTCACTGGAGTCCTGTTGCCTCACACACAATGAGGTACATCGTACGGATTAGGGGAAGCATTAGTTCATGAGTAAATATTTGCCTCCTTTTCTAGTCTCTTTTTTTGTATTTGAAGAATGGCTCCACAATAGCTGAAAGAGTGAAAATATATAATCTAATAGGGCTGTTATCTGATGTGGATAAGTATAGTACATGAATTGTATAAATAACAGACTTGCTTCAAACAAATAGGTCACTGGGAAACACAGTGTACGACCCACAGTGGGCATACTGAAGGTGAGTGTGTGTGTGGATGTATTCTGATGTACAACAAACAAACGGTACATGCTAAAGTGGAGGTTTTTGAAGTGGAGGCTTTAGTTTTTTCTGTTTCTCACACACTGTTTCTGTATTCACCTTCTGCCTCAGCTCCCTTATCTTCTGTTGGAACTTGTCAAGACGGCAGTGCCTGCAGGTATGTATGTAATTTTCCCATGCTGACTTACTAACTCACATTGGTTTACGGGGACACCAAAATATGAGTTATATACTGTAAATTATTTGCCTGTTAAAACATCTGTAAATTTTCGAACTTCGCAAATAACATGTTTTTATCTATACTATCTATGTCATGGGCAGAGTCCACATGAAAAAGGACTTTACCTCCTTCAATTGGTCCTCACCCTTCTTTATCTTTCTTGCCCTTTGATATCTTTGTAGTTTCCCATCCACAAATTACTCACTTCCCTGATGATTGCGTGTCATAAGAAAAGTTAATTCAATATAGACACATCATAAACAAACAAACCTTTTTGGCTGTGAATCTATGTTTACCAGAGGTCAAGCTGCTCCAGAATGCCGGCCTGTGTCTAGTGTTGAGTTAATTTTTTTTTTTATTTAAAAAGAAAATTAAATTAATAAAGTTAACCTTGTGTGTCAGATGCAATTTGTTTGATATCTGATCTCCAGAAAAATATGTTTTTAAAAAAAAACTGAATATGAAACACAGTGTGTTGCTCTGTGGACGTGAAGTTGGATGTTTTCTTTCCTTGGATTTCCCAGCAGCATGTTGCAAACAGTCAGTGAGTGGTTTTGGTGGGAGCGTCTGTGGCTGCCAGGAAATGTGTCCTGGGCTGATCTGGAGGACAATGAAAGTCATGTCTATGCTAAAGCCTCTCACCTTTACTCTGCTCTGCCCTGTGCCCTGTGCCTGCTCCTAGTCAGATACTTTTTTGAGAGGTGAGAATATACAGTTTGTGAGTTAAATGAGCCTGTGTGTCAGTGATGCAATTGTCTGGTTTCAGAATACAGGGATTTTATTGCAAAAGCTGTGTGGAGCAATCCAAAATTTGCATGCAACTCTGGAAAACTGTTGTGCTATGTCAAATAATTTGCTTGAAATACTGACACACATTTACTGAAATGTTGCTTGTGTGCTGTTGCAGGTACTTAGCCACACCACTGGCTAATGTTTGGGGAATCAGAGACAAGGCACGTCTCACAGCAGAGCCAAACCCCATCCTTGAAAAATTTTTCCGTGGGCAAAGCAAGGTTCCATCACAGGTATGTTATAGGAGCATTTCACTGAAAAATAAAAGCAGTTTGTCAGTCACATTGTCTGTTCAAGCAAAATTCACACATGCAAGATTTTAGGTGAAGCTTTTTTCAGATATACAGGATCACTGCCTTTTTAACAGTTGGTTTTTGCCAATACAAATGATCAACCTAGCTTTGTTGCTAAAATTAGATGTGCATTGAATTGAATGTTCTTTTTACATCAGTGAGTAAAACCTATTGCTGGCATTAAAACTCAAAGTGTACATCCTAGGGTAGAAAGAGTGTAACGGCTGGATTGTTTCCCTTGTGTCTCAGAATGATGTGAGGTCGCTGTGTAAAAAGACCAGCTGGCCTGAAAAGAGAATTCAAGTCTGGTTCAGGAGGAGGAGGAACCAGGAGCGTCCAGGGCTTCGCAAGAGGTTCAGCGAGGCCAGGTGTGAGTTCTTGTGTGTGTATGCTTCAACACTGATGTGAGAACCAGCCTGTAGGCGTAAATGTGTGACATAATTGTTATTGTCTGCCAACAGTTGGAGATGTGTGTTTTATTTTTTTGCATTTGTCTATGGAATCCTCACTCTCTATGATGTAAGTAGCTTTTTGCATTTTCTTTTTTTTTTGTTTTGCTGCTACGGTACATTTCCCTCTCTACTTCTCTATGTATGTCTCTCTGTTTGGATGTATCACTCTGATTTCAGCATGTGCAGTATGTGAAACTCCTTGTCTCTCTCTCTATCTAATGTCTCACAGCGCTTCAGGGTTTTTCTCATACTCTGGCGGTTGACATGGCAGATAAACATTAGATTGCGGCCAACATTTACTTTGTAGTTGTTTTTTCAAGGCTCTTCTCCCACCCATCCCATTCTCCCTCACCCCTATTCACCCCCCTCTCTCTTTTTGCTGGCTGTAGAAACCTTGGCTTTATAATCTGAAGGAAGTTTGGGCTGGCTTCCCCAAACAAGTGAGTGTTTTTTTCTAGTGCTAAGCAACAACTTTATACAATATTACAGTATACAGTATAATGAACATTTAAATAAGTGTGTGTTTTGTGTCCATGCAGTCCATGCTGCCATCTCAGTACTGGTATTATATCATTGAAACGGGCTTCTACTATTCTCTGCTCCTCAGCCTTACTTTTGATGTGAAACGGAAGGTGAGTTTGCAGATGTACCAGTTTTAAAGACAGAAGAAATGTGTGTTTCTATGTTTCGTATGCAAACATATTTACCCCTCTTTTGTATGTGTGCAGGACTTTAAAGAACAGGTGATTCATCACACAGCTACACTAACTCTTCTGAGTTTCTCCTGGATATCAAACTACATCCGTATTGGCACCCTCGTAATGGCAGTTCATGATTGCTCTGACATAGTGCTAGAGGTCAGCACTGATTTAACATCTGTACATATGCAAACTAATCTAAATGAAATAAGGACAGAACAGTAAAGAGTTTATACATAACTCTGTAACTCTGACCCACCTTATGCACCTATCACCTATCATTCTGTATTATTTATGCTAGCTATGCGCTAAACTATGCTCAAATGCATAGGCAATTCTTCTAAGATTTACATGTAGCACTTGGGATTAGAAAGGCATATGCATCAGACTTAATGGTCAATTTTTATTTTAAACCTCAAATATCAAGGTCATGCTACAATGAATATTAGATTTTTTTTGATACTGTATTAGAGAAGCGATACTGTGGACATTAATTCATGGCCACATCAATCCCTGGCAGAATTGAATCAACACCTCTCTAGATTTCAGTTTTTGCAAAATTAAAACACAAAAATTTAGCTGTGGTCATTATGTTGATTCCTGTATAGCACTGGAAAAAACGACCTGCTTCTCCAGGGATTATTACATAATTCAAACTAAATATTTACAGCAAACAGTCCTATGTGTGATTATGATCAATTCATTCTAAAAAAGGAAGTGATCCTGATTCTTCACCTCATTTATATTTCATAGGGTGCAAAGGTATTCAACTATGCCAAGTGGCACCGGACTTCTAACGGCATGTTTGTAGTGTTTACAGTTCTCTTCATGGTAACAAGACTTGTCATTTTTCCGTTTTGGTAAGTGTGTGTAATGGAAGAATACAGCACAATGCATGATGATCATCTTAAACAAATGTGTTAACATATTATGTATGCATATCCTCAACAGGCTGATCCACTGTACATGGGTGTACCCACTGGAGGAGTTTGCTCCCTTCTTTGGCTACTACTTTTTCAATGTGATGCTGTTGGTTCTACAGATGCTGCACCTCTACTGGGCTGTTCTGATAGTTCGAATGGTTCACAAGTTTATCTTCAGCAAAGTGAGTTTATAGGTGTTTCTATGAGTATAGTCAATCAAACAATCAAATGAATGAAAACTGTGTAGAATTTTACAAGTTACATATTTTGCCTTTTTTGTGTTTTTTTTTTTTTATTTTTTTGGTCAACCCTAATATCTTCACATTGTTTGTGCCTCATCTTCATCTTGCAGCTGGAAGGCGATGATAGAAGCGATGAGGAAGAAGATGACAGTGACTCATCAAAGGAGAAAAACCACAATATGAGTCAAATTAATTGCGTTGGAGCAAGAGGTCGGACCAGTGGCCACTGACACATACTGCCAGAGAGGAATAGTAGAAAAGGAAAATTGAAAACCGGACAGATTCAGTTTGAATTGCAGCTTTTAGAATCTAGTTGTATAATCTGCATGAGCAGAGAATATTATTTGAAAGACCTGTGAAGGATTATACTGATTTGAAGCTGCATGGTTACTGGAATTCACTTAATTTAGAACATACAACAACTTATTACCATACTGTTCTCCTAATTAAAGTATGTTGCTTCTAAATTTTTGTTTAAATTTTTTTGAAAGTTATTCCTAGAATGATGACGTTTGAGTCCCACATGTGCTTTTGTGTGTTTTGGGGAGCAAACTGATGCAAAGCAAAAGCACTGCTGAGATTCTTAAAAGATTGAGACTGTATGTGTTAATGTCTTTTAAAATTGTATATATTTCAGTGTTTTTCAATGACTAGTCTTGCTAGTGCGGAAAGCAGAAATATCAGGGGACTTCATAGCTATTAAAAACTGCGCATCAGTTAGTGTACCAGCACGCCCTCTCGCGACAATCAGCGGGAACTGACATAAGCTGAAACGTCATCAACAATTCTCATGGAAACCACTTGACAAAGTCCAATACTAACAACAACAAAGTTACCCAAATTTGTCATTATAATAGCCGGAAATGACTCAGAAGAGGACTTATAGCTCAAAAGTTAAACTAGGAAACTGGTTTGAAGACCAACTCTTAGAAGAGGTATGTTTCAAAAATAAAACTCTTAACATTTAGCTAACGGTAATTTACGGGCCCACACCACACAAACAAAATAGCTATAGCTATAGCTAGCTAAAGTATGCTAAGCGTTTGCTAAGTCCTCCATCTTAGCTTACAGTATGGGCTTGATTTTGTTTATTTATTTATTCATTCATTCATTCATTCATTCATTCATTCATTCATTCATTAATTATAATGTCGTGCAACCTTATTAGATAAGAACTGAAAACGGGTTTGAAATGGTAATTCAATCTCTTTATTGGACCAATTACATAGCCTATTCCTTAAATAGAAACAAAGGATACAGGGACACGCTGGGGGTCATTCACTGACAAACAGCAAAATGCTTATATCTCACTGTTTATCATCACACCAAAATGTAAAGTTTAGAGCCATATAGAAGGCCTAAATTTGATGCATTGACATTATGTATGTTTTTTCTATTAAGTTACAGAATACATCCAGCAGTGGTTGAAGACACATAAAGATAATACATATGATTTATCTATACTGATGTTTTTTTCCAGGATGAGTACCTGGAGCAAAAAGAGATCAGCGAGCTTGTTTCCAAGACACTAGCTTTCCTCGAACAAAACATTTTTAGACCGGTAAAATGTGTTTAAGTCTATCATTTACAGCAACAATAGAATCACGATGAAGGTGATAATGATGGCAGTGATAATGGTGGTGGCGTTTTTTTCATGCATGCAGGTGAATCTTACTGAGAGAAATGATGGAATATTACACTTTGGGGATGTTGTGATGTTGGTGAACATGGGAGGAGAAAACAGGGAGTGCAGTGCAGTCAGCATTAACCCAGACATGAACAGTCTGACGATGTTTCCTTCGCCTGGCATTAGAGCCCCATGTGGAGTCACTGCAGGAAGGAATATTCAGGCTTGTACACGCACTGCTTTCATCATCACCAGGTACACACAAACACACTTAAAATACATCAGGACTTAAAGTAACAATTTCAAGTAAACTCATGTGACACCGAGGGTGTGATTGCAGTGTCGATGGGAGTCCTGAAGGATCACCTCTGCATTTTGAGCAAAGTTTTGCCCTGAAAACAAGTTGCTTTGCCAGCGGAGTAAGTGAACAAACAAACACACACGCACACATGCACGCGCATACGCGCGCGCACACACACAACAGGCAAACTCAAATACACACACACACAGAAGTATAGAGAAGTTAAACTACACATAAATTGACCGCTATGTTAAAGGGATAATCCATTTTACTCACGGAGCTCACTTTGTACATCACAAGAAGCACTACGCGACCTGTGACCGCAATTTCGACCCAGCATCCTCTGTGGTCCCATTAAGTGTCTTGAATGTTTACATGTTCAGATTAACAAGATACACGATCATATACAGGTGCGAAGTTTGGGACAGAATTTACCTTTTCCGGTCACGTCGTATGGATCACAGTTGTTGACAGATGACAGATTACCCGAATACTGGTCCCTTTCATCCTTGCTAAGTTTGTCTCAGTATTACGTCTTCTTGTTTTTCCCTCCTTCGTTTTACGATTTACCAGATTGGATGACTTGCTTGAAATCTTGTTACTGCACTGTCTTGTTTACTTTAACTATTCCGCTTGCTTGAACGTCCTAATTTCAAACGTGACTGTTTAAAGCCGATATCGAGAAGCTGGGCAATGTTTCAAAGCAATGCATGCCTATAACTAAGCTTGCAAGGCAGCTGAACTGTCATGCGAAACATATCCTATGGAAAGGCTATGTGAAAAATTTCACTCGGTGTGTCAGATTGGACTGTAACTACACTTATTTGAAAATAACTAGAAGTTTTACCAGCTTTTTAAGGTTTAAATGATGCATTTACAATAACTATTACTTAAACAGGACCGTTACTTTTCTAATATGAGAAAAGCGTGGAAAACTATTTGAGGATGGCAGACCAACCTTATGGTGGCGCAAGACAGCTCATCAATTACCTATTGGCTAGCTATTCACCATGTTGAAGGTGATAATGTTTCTAATTCGAACTGACTTGTCTCCATCACATGCAATGATTTGTTAACTACTATGGTAATGCTTGTTTGACATTCACACCATGGAAGTATTAAAAGAGTTTTTACTGTTTTGTTTTGTATTTGTATGTATTCTGAGTTATCACAAGGCCTATATATATATGATTTGCACACAGCATCATGTTGGTCTTCTTCGGCTAAATTCTACCGTGCTCTGGTCTCTGCTGTCCTCTAGCGGTCGGAAGCATTAAAAACTACTTTCACCACAATGATAGAGCTACAAATTTACAGTTGTGTTGACTTGTACCGTGCCACGTCTGTGCTAAAATCATATGCTATATGTGCATTTAAAACAGAATTGAAGCAGATAGCTAGGTAAAACAAAGATAACTATACCTAGAAACTAATTACTTTTATATGCACTAACAATGGACAACTCATTTGGTTACTCTATTTTTCTATATTGTCTCTTTTGTTACTTCAGCAAAATGCCTTAATCAGTGTTATATTGAGTAAGAGCACATTTGCATTTTTTACAAGTTCTCTACAATGTAAAAAAAGGATCAACCAGAAAATATATACACTGAGTTGCAGACAATTCGGAGCATTTGTATTAGTCATTAAAAAGTGTATAGACTGTATAAAATGCATTGGTTTCATTTCCATGTAAAAAGGGTTATCAGGCAACCTGATCAGGACAGGGATGTTTTTGACCTGACTGTCTTATGTTAATTTATTATATGTAAGTTAAATTATTATCTTATTAGCTTTTAAAACAGTTAAAAAAAATAGCAACCACTCCTGATTTTTTTTTAACAATTGAGAGCAGCATAAAAATGCTAATTGTATGCGAGTCCTCATAGTGCTTGTCTACATAGAAGTCATGCTAGCTTATGCAAATTAGAATTAGTAACCTTAAAAGGACTATTCTGCCCACAAAATATTAAAAAGGTGCCAGTATGCTCGATATTTGTAGAATAGGAAACATTTAAATTGCATTGTGCATATTGCTATGTTTACATGTTTTCTTTACTTTTCTTCCCTCAGCTTTACTTGACAAGTTATGCAAAGAGTTTTCATAAGGTATACT
>JAPZDY010000023.1:12966395-12987394 GCA_029783645.1 Ctenochaetus hawaiiensis
ATGGGCCTGGCCTTTGGTGATGACAGTGTTTTCGCCCTCTGGATGCTAAGCGGGGACCTCCTCTACTGCGTGATCCTCCCACAGCTCATCTGTGTACTGCACTTCAACTGTGCTAATATCTATGGTGCTATTAGTGGCTATGTAGTTGGACTGCTGCTGCGTGGGCTGAGTGGGGAACAAGTGCTTGGGATCCCTCCTCTCCTCCTATACCCTGGCTGGAGGGAGGAGGACGGAATTATCATACAGAACTTTCCCTTCAGGACTCTGGCCATGCTTTGCTCTGTGATATGTATTATTACAGTGTCCAAGCTGGTGGAGCTAGGCTTCTCTCACCAACTGATTCCTTCAACCTGGGATTTACTAGGGGTATTGAAAGAGAAGAAAAATGCAGAGGGGGAGGTGTTACCTGTTCCTCAGGAAGACAAGGACAGTGTCCTTATTTCGAAATTCTAGGCTAAAATATATTTAAACCTCAACCAAAGTATACACAAACTTAATTTTATGCAAATTACTGCCAACCCTCTTCTGCACACAAACAATGTACGCACACTCTTACATCTACTGTATACTACACATAATGAGTTTTGTAAAGTAACTGAAGTATATGCTCTTTATGCACCTAACTCTAACCAGCAGTATTTTGCTAATTATTCATGAAGGCAGTTGAGACATGATAGTAATCTCTTTCTAACACAACAGAATTATGGCTACATATGAAGACCTCAAGACAAAGACAAAGCAATGCTATTGTAAAATTTAAGCTGCTAAGTTTAAATGTTCTCTCAGAAACAAAAAGTTTAACAGGAAGTGCCTGTTGAAGAAATGTTACCAATGTTTACCAAGGTATTAAATTTAAAGGGATCATAACTTAAGTACCATTGATAGAGAGTAATCAATTTTGTTTTTTTGATGTTTTTGTGATTGCAGTTGTTCATTAGAAATGAAACATATTTTGTGACCAATTTTTGCCACTTATGTAGTCTGTGTCTTATAATGTGCATTTGTATGCAAAAGAGACAGACTAAAATTGGTACCTAGAAATAAGCTACATGCTCTTAGAATTTTTTAAAATAGAAATAACTACACATAAATTGTGCTATTTTTCAACATTTGTCACCTACAGAATGACACATTAAAATTTCTCCCATTTTTGCCCATGTGATTGCCCAGTGATTTGATTTGAAGTTCAAATGGTATTTGACACACACTCTAACTGTAATCTGGCTGCACTGCCACTTTTGTAGCAGCAGAGGGTGACACCTAAACAGTGAAAGGACTGAGATAGTCAGCACATGACTGAATGACATGAGATGGCCTTTTCCAAACAATCGCACAAAACTGCAGTTTCCATGTAAAAATAGAAACTGTTTTCTTCATGGAGGGAGAGATGTTATTTTGTTTCCACTCTCTTCAACTCTAAATAATGTCAGACTTAAAAGACTTTTTTTAGAACAGCCTCACAATTTTAACTCGTACAGCAAAATAAAATGTATGTCCCAAAACATAAACTTGACCCAACATAAAGTAATTTAAAGCTAAGTAAAGCTATGTAATTTATTGTGGTTTTCACCAAATAAATTATATTTCTACAGGACTCATCTGTAGCTATATAACCATTTCCTGGTTCATTTTCTAGTGATATAACACAACAGACACAGAAACAGACACATTAATATTTATTAAATTGTTTTTAAACTTTACAAATATGGAAAAGGTAATGGTTATTAGTATTCACTAATTTATATAATTCAAATGCCAGAATATTTCCTCTCATCATGTCATAATTATAACCCCATTTAATTTCCTTTTGTTTTACAGTCATAGTTTAAAAAAAGAAGTGAAGAGAGACTTGATACAATATTTTAATGAGTAAAAAAAATAAAAAGATAATTTTGTAGTCTACTTATAAAAACATTTGAAAAGAGGGGAATGATCATTAAATTACTTAATATTGTCTCAGGAGAAATGGCCTAAAAATCTGCTTATGTAAAATGCGCCTCCATGCCTGGTGATGTTTAATAGTGACAGTTTAAGAAACCAGCATCCAGGATCACAACAGGGCTTTGGAATGAATAGTGATGCCCGTTTGCACTGTGTTGTCACTGCTGCATATATGGGATGAATGAACGCTACAGGCAGTGCTGGTAGTCCTCTCTTGAATAAGGACTCCATGTCAGATTTTCATTTTGGCTTGTGACGACAGTGTTCAGTGTAACCTATGGTACAGCTCCAGTGCACAAAATAGACTTCATGGTAGGGAAGGGTTGAAAGTCCTTTTCAGAACTTCCAACATCTTCAGAAGTCTTGATATCTTAGAAAAAATATCCTTTAAATGACAACTTTTTAATTTATCATATGGATTATTCCTCTTCTTAATATTAAAACAACCACAATGACATAAACCCTGCATAGAGTTCATACTAATCAGTTCGGAGGGGACAGCTCATACAACAGTTAATACATACATCTGGTGAAAATTATATAGACCTCACTCTGTGCTGATTCACAGTCTGCTGAAAGAGTCCTGATTTTAGATGATGTCAAAGCTGATTTCAGGATCTTAATCAAAGGTTAAAGAGATTTGTGAGAAGACTAATCTGTAATTTTAAGACTAGATGCATAAGTTGCATCTATTTTAAAAATAGATGCGTAAGTGCTGTGCCTCATGTTGACTCAGAAATGTACATATCATATATTTACATAAACTAGATATGAGATAAAAGGTTGAATAAAAACTTCTCTTTGTCACTTGCTACAGGACATCATCACAAAAGAAATCTGTCATCACCAATAATTATTTAATTTTCACTCCCACGGTTTTTCTAAACCTCTTTGATACTAATGTTTTAACGTAACCCAATGAAGGTATATAATAGTTTAACAGAAACACTAATTGACTTGCTACAACATTTATTTATATGATATAAGGTGTATTCATTCAAAGGATTCACTGGCACTGTTTTTGGAATATACTATACTAACAATGTTCAAACCCAGAGAAACTTGTAATTTTCATGCATTTGATTATGTTGCCTGTCATTAACTTTCATGATAACACCAGTCAGAGTAAGGAAGGAAGTCCATGGAAACTATCAAATGTAACATGTGTAAAACTGAAATAAATTACCTAACCTGTGAACATTTCTGCCTGAGTCGATCATATGGATTTTCATCAGCCATGTTTGCTGTTTAACACTGAAACAAACAAGAAAAAGTGTAATGATTTCATGCCACTTTACTGCACAATCATAATGCTCTTTTGTTTTAATAATTTTAATTGAGAGACCTCTAGTGGTAGAAATTGCATATGTTTGGGTTTAAGTCTCAGATATTGCCATACAACACACTTTTGTGTGAATGTAATATTTTTTAAGAAATTTGCACACAGCTTTTTGCACACATCAAATTTAAGATCCAATTTGAGGGGATGAATATTGTATGTGGCCAAAAAAATGAAGTAAGACTCTCACTCTTATTGTAAAAATGTAGTCACCACATTTTGACACTGGATGCCTGGAAAGATTGATCAATATTAAGTCAAAACATGAGCCACATTCTACGTCTAAATCTTACAATTTCAGTGATTGTTACATGGACAACACCTTGCCCTTAGGGCCATATGCTCCTTTTTGGCTTTTATTATACAGCAAAGTGTTACTTTCCCCTCTTAGTCTGTGTCATTTGAATATTTAGGTGATATGATGTTAAAATTTATCTAGTATTTCATACAGAAAAAAGCGAGGATATGTCCGAAAAATCTACATAACTTTGCATAGCAGAATGAGATTATTTTACAAAAGTAACTGCCAAGCACACACATAAATGCAAAATAGTGGCAGGTGTCCCATTTTCATACAACTGTCCTTCAAAAAAGGAAAAAATGTGCATGTCCTTCAGCAAGAGTCACAAGAATTTGTTTTACATAATGTTTAAATGAAAGGGAGAAGAAATAATCTATTTTTTTTTAAAGTACACCTTACGAAGTTAGTGGAAATGCCACTAAATACAAATAATTTGCCTCTTGTCTAATAATTGGAGGCAGTAGCTTGATTTAAAAGGAGCACCTAGAATCAAAAAATGGGATCCATTCCAAGCTTAAGGAACAGATTAAGTTACTTCTCTTAAAGGGGGTGTTCATATTATTATTGAAGGTTAAATATCTTAGAATAAAGCTATAGCAGAGCAGCCTTTCCCCTACAGACTACCAGGGGCACCAAAGATACACTAAAATAAAAAAATAGCATCCCTGGTCTTGTTTTTGAGCGTAGCGGGATGAGGGAATTCCCGGGTCGTAATCCACTCCGGGTTTTCAACCCTGCTCCCGGCCACCTTATCCGTAGCACTATGTGTTTCTGAGTGAGAGAAGCCGACTCTTGTTTACAGCAGAGATTCCACGGAGGAGCGGAGACCCACAGCCTGCGTTAACCGAGGGCGAACCGTAGGATTTCAGCCTCTGGATATACACGCACCGGGAGTTTTTTTTTCCTTCTGTTTTTTTATGAGGATAAAAGGCAAAACAAGAAACACTCGTAAAAGGGCAACTCCTTGGCCATTCTCCCTCCCACCCTAGCCGAGGTCGCCTAGCTGGAGACCCATTCTCTTGCGTGGCACAAGTCTGGTGTTTCCTTTCAGCTGCAAATCCCGACTGACGGCGGAGATAAGTCCGACCCAGGAGCTGGATTTTTTTTTTCTTTCTAAACGCGACTCCTCACTGCTGACCAGAGCTGCTTGCTGGGGACCTAGAGCCTGAGCTGGCTGAATGGCATAGGGAAAAAAAGGTTTTTCATTCATTTTTCAGCCTCCCAGCCACCACCCCTGTGGATCTGAACGTGTTTTCTGCCCCACTCCTCCCCTCATACACGGTCATTCACATGAGGAATTCTTGCGATCGACACTGGCGTTAATTTATTATGGTGGTAAAGGCTACTAATAGTGACATTTAGCGTGATATTTTGATTGTTGGTACCAGGCCTGATCGCACTGTACGCGCACTGCTTTTTTTAAGAGATGGAGACTGAAGATGGGGATTACCATCATTTATCCAGTAAAATCACTGGCTTGTGTGCCATACCAGCCGACGTCAAAGTATCCTGCGATTGGCAAAAATAGCAGACTATTTTAGATTTGATTTTTCTCCAAAGGAATTCTCTGTTTTTTATCATTTCTACACATTAATTTATATTTTTTGGAGCATATCCTGACAGAGAGGCACACCACGCATTTGCAGGTGACCACAGAGTAGCCTTTTTGGGCTACAGACACATTTGTTTTTCCCTTTTTTTGGTCGTATTCAGGTTTTTTTTGAAGAAGAAGAAGAAGAAGCTGGAGTGTACGACCTTATTATTTTTATTTCATTTTTGTCGCTGCGGTTTTTTGAGAGGTGAATAATGTTAAGGAACATGAGATCTGACACACCGATGGGTAGCCCGACCTTGTTTTGGGGTCTGATGCTGTTTGTCTTCAATATCTGCATCTGGTCTACATATGGAGAAAGTAAGTGGTTTTTTTTTATTACATTTTGTTTAAGTTTGTTGGTTAAATAAGGAATGGCTTTGAAAGGCTACACAATGTGCTTTTTGTAACGCAGTTTAACTTCTTGTAAAGCAGTATTTTGCAGACTGGTGGGATGAATATTCTAATAGGGTATGTATTTACTGAAAAAAATAGGAGGATGCATTTTATATTAGGACTTATATTTACTGAAAGCCTAATGAGCAGCTCACCGACGTGTGGCTTTTACTTACATATTAGCTGAGGGCCATGTGGTTCAGCTGTCCGTCAGTGGGTGAACGCAATTAGGCAAAATCTGCTTTAATGTGCGCAAGATCACCTCATTTGATGCAGCATTTTAGTTTACTCAGAAACAGAGAAAGATACAAGGCACATGTCGCCGTGATCTCCACGCTGAGCGGCCAGAGAGCAGAGGATGAATCCAGGGACCAGAGCTGAAGGTTACTACGACCATGTGGCCATTTTGCATTTCGTGGTGTGGCGCCGCTGCGCATGAACAGCCTAAATCAGACAAACCATCGCTTCTTAAAAGGACATGCAGTCATAAGACTCGCAAACAGCGGGGTACGAGATAAACACCAGTCGACTTTCATAAATAATGGCAAAAAAGATGGAAATATGCATATTTTATAATCTGATTTTATCTCCGGACCCCAATTTCAGTAAACCCACAACTACACAGGCCCACTCTGTCTACAGCTATGCGGTGTTAATTAATGCAAGCCTTAAAAACCAGCAGCACCTGAGTTTAGGTGTTGCCAGTTCAGTCTTTGCACCATGTTCTTTCACCTTATTAAAACCCTGAAAATGATAGATGACACTCTGTAGGCTCATGTAATACAATGTATGAACTTTAAAAACAAAAATCTAAAATACTGACAGATAAAAGTGTTGAAAAACAAAGAGGACTAGGTGAAGGTTACTTATTTTCAGCTTTGAAAGCTTTATCTTTGTTGACATTTTCCATAAAATGTTGAATAGGCCTGTGTTTTCTATTTAGCCATTTCTTGTACAGTCTTCTTATTATCTGTGTCCTTGTATCAATTTTATATTCTCTCTGCGATTTTAATGTTTACTTTTATGGTTTAAATTTTAAAATGGGCTTATAAATGCTTCGGCGAGCTTTCTCAAATTTTCTCATCTAATCTTAAGTAATCTTACCTAATGTTCTGTATAAAGCAGCCAGAATCAAGGCTGCTTTTTGCCAGTGCTAAAATAAAACAAGTGGGAAATAATGAGGGTCAATGAGATTTTATTCTTGTTTTCATTAGTCAGTTTATACAGCTTTTGGATTCATTATCTGTAAATACTTGTGATGACTTGCAGTATTAGACTTTTTTTCAGTGGAGTCTCTCCAAACTTTATGTTGGGAGAGAGCTACCATTCTGTCAAAAAAAAAAAAAGAATATCATCCGGTCAACATTAACTTGATTATAATTAAGCTAATTCTGCATTTTTCTTGTTAAGTTCATTTTAGCACAGAGTAAAAAACCAATGAGTTAAATTATATTAAGTATCCAAAGGTACACAGAAATAAGAATGAGGTTTATGTATACAAGTAACCTTGCCCTTTGTTTCTCTTGCTTCATTTGTGTCAATAAATGACCCTTTTAGCCAATTTCCACTCTACAACTATGATATGCTCCATGTTTCATTTAACAAGTCACACACCAGATGTTTATCATTTGCCTGCTGGTCAGTAAACTTGCCCAGGTGCACCATTCCACCTTGAGCACAGAGGTTGTGATTGTGTGTCCTGGTAACATGGGTGGCACAGCATGATTTGTTTGTGTATGTGTGTGTGTTTAGCCTTTTTACGTCACTTCTGTTATACTAATTTGTCTGTTTCCTGCAAGGATATGTGGGATGGTTCAGACAACTTGGCATGGGAAGGAGACATGTAGACTGACCTCTATTAGCATTCAAATAGAAGAAAAAAACTTTACTTTAGTCCCACTGAGCAGCGGTTCAAGCACCACCAAGTGGGGGTGCATTTCTTTGCACAACCCTGAGCCAGTGAGACACCCATGAACGCAGCTGGGGGCTGACAGACAAGTTTGCCCTCAGATCTTGATGCTCTGTGGTGTATAATACATCAGTTGTTCAGAGACAAAGACCGTGGTATATATCAAGATGAGGAAGGTTTTCTCACCAGGTTATCACTTTGGGATGATGTTTACTTCAGCAGCCTTCAGAGGGTCAGAATTCCCAGCTTCTATCATCTCTTAGTGGAAAATCACAGATATACTAGAGCTCCATTGGGGGTTGAAAACTTTTTTTTTTTTTTTTGCTCTGTTCATTTAGATAATCTGTCCACACCAATAAAATGTAATTAAGCTCCCTTTTAACTCCCACCACAGTAAACTTTCCATGCTATGGCTTCCAAGTATGCAGCAAACAAGTCTCTAAAAGGGAGAGAGAGCGCAAGGGAGATAGAGACTTGGTGTTTGGAAATAGAATGTGCAAAAATACACTTGCAAGAGAAACAGACTTGGTTTTGTTGATTGGAAGAGTAGGGAGTTTGTGAACTGTTTTATTGGCTTTTGCTGTTCACATGAAGCGGTCTCCTGTATGGACCAATGCGCCTAACTTCATCACTTGGCACCACTACTATTGTAGTTATAAATAGATGTGTCACCAGCAACATTGGCGCAGGGGTTGTGTCAGTACAGGCACCCTCTGTCCCGTTCCATGAGGCCACACCGGTGTTCTTCTTCAGTTATTTATGAAGGCGCATGTTGCACCGGAAGACTTGAATGGCGGCTTAAATAATCAAACGTCGGCAAGCATTGTGTTTGACAGGCCCCCTCCCACCTTCCCCTTTGGGGTATGGCATGTTGCAGTAAAGCTCCCCTTGCAGTGATGGTTTAAGCGGCTCAGATATGACTGCTGTCACTCTACTCCAAGGTGCCCCACTCCATCTTGTGACTGGGGCTGCACTGTTACATACACCCACTCTCCTTCCTCCACCATGCATTCCCTTCCCCCACTACTGGCTCGGCTGGATGCAGGAATGCCTTGTCTCACCCCCAGCGAGAAAATGTCGTGAGCGTTCACAGCCCTTTGGTGTGTGAACGAGGGTGTTTTTGTGTGTGCATGTGAGTGTATTGTGCAGCTTTCTGTGTGTACTGCAGTAGGGCTCAGCATGACAGCCTGAGTCAGTGGCATGCCCCTGTGTAAGGATGTGAAAGTGTGTCACTGGGCTAGTTTGTGAGAGTGCAGTCGAATGCTGTCCTACAGCTCCTCCAGGCTGCCAGCTAAGGTTTACAATGCTTAATTAAACACTTTATTTCAAGTGGCCTCGCCATTAGATTTGCTCAAATGCAGTCTTTGGCCAACCGCACATACATCATCATGGGCTCTGGTTTAATGGTCCGTGGAGTATTTTACAATTTGTGAGATAATTGCAAATGTTAGCTATTCTAACAGATGGCCCTCGCTGTGTCATTTGAAAGCTGTTCATCAAGAACTGGACACGGATTTATCCTAAATGGACAGTGATTATTCTCTGAGGTGTTTGCAGAATCTTAGTGAGAAGCCTTTTACTCGTTTCATTGTTGCAATTAAGGGTAAACACATGCACGTGAACTGTCATAAACTGTCATAAACTGTCATAAAAGGCATAGGACCAGTTTGTCTACAGATGTCAAGTTCACTATCCATATAATATGATTTAGTATGGATTACTGACTTTGCTTTGTTTACTTTTATGGATTTTATAGAGGAGCAATGAAGTGAGCCTGATAATAACGTAGACAGTTGAATCACAAGCAGTTTTAGGGGAAAAAATGATTTTTGGGTGACTCCAAAAGGATCAAATCCATAAAATATGAATGAGAATAATAAATTCATCACCATTTAATTTTAAATGCTAATAAAATTCCTCAAATTTGCTTCTCATATTTTCCAAGTACCCTGCTGGCTTTGGCACAGACATTAACCTTTTATCAAACAAATCCTTTAATTAAAAATCAGGTCACTGCCCACCATATTTAACTGTAATGGGACAATAAATTTAATGTGGCTGTTTATAGTTATCAGGTTCTAGTGTGCATGTAAACATAAAATCTGTTACCTCCTGCCCTCGTCCCTCATCTCAGGGGAGGGGGAGTCTTTATGTGAGAGTTCTTATGGTGGAGAGTGTAGAGTTACTGTTTGGGGTTTTGGCGATATCTGAGCCACAGTGTTTGAAGTATGGTCCACTGAGGGGAAGTGGCCCACCAGACCGCTGGTCAGATGATTTCCAGTATGCTGGGGATTAGGGCGAGTTGATGTGGCAGGTGTGAGGGGATATGACCGCACAGTGACCAGCTCCCTCAGTGCTTCAACTAGAAGTGGATTTTTAGTGGAAAATTTTTGATGCTGATGCTGATTATTACGGTTCAAAATGAATACCAGTTGCAAACATGAACGTGTCTTAATTTGTTTAAGGGAAATTCTTTGCTGTGTTACATTTGTTTATGCCATCGAATGCATAAAAAAGCAAGTGCTTTGTCATTGCCTGTGGATTTGGAAGTGATCTGAACCAGTTACCTTTCAGGTGCTTAAACTGTACAGTCAGTATAGTTAACTTATTTAGTGGGGATTGTTGATGGTGTAGACATTTATTACTCTTTATTTCAGATATTCACTTGAAAACCCTATGAAGAAGTTGGCATTTTTCCTCCTTTGAAATTCTCGTTTTACTTTTGATCTCAGGCATAGAAATCCATGTACTACTAGTAGATAATTTGTTGCTGTGTACTTGATTTGTTCAGGATTTTCAAAACATTAAAAAAGTTTCCATCGCAATTTACACATCTATAGCTGTATATTTTCTTCCTTTTGACATCACTGCCGCTATATTAATAATAAGAATAATAAGAATAAGAATAATAAATTAATTCATGTATCAGTTGAATAGAAACTGAAAAAACTCTATTTTGGTTTGCTTAAAATAAAAACAGTGTGTTTTTTTGATGCCATCTTTGTACAGAAAATTTTTTAATTTCAATTTAGAATCTTTGTAATCTGTCGAAATGGCACTTTTGACACTACAGAATATAAATATGATTTACTCAAATGTACTGATAAATATGTGAGATATATGGTCCTATCATAGTGCTTTTCTTGATTTTTCTAGAAGATATACTTAACATTTGCAGGCTCTGTTTTCAATCTTTTATTGTTTTACACTTCACACTGCCCTGCTTACTTTAGATTCACACAACACCTCTTTAAATCTTCTTAATAACGCCTGTGACGTTTACAGCTGGATTTCTGGTAGAGGTATATATTAATGTACATTCCTAGAGTATTAAGTCTGTAGTATTTTGATAAAAAGTATGACATGTGATCCAAAGGTGCAGATGTCATTCTCATGTTTGTGTCAAACAAAACTGACATTGAATTTCTTCAAACAGGGAATGTTTTCTGAATCTAAATCAGAATATATATATAGCAGAAGCAGCCACCATGAGCTTTACCCTAATTTGACCAAGTTATACAGGGACTTTTTTGAGTGTGCGTGTTCATGCGCAGTTGTGCGTTTGTATTTGTTTGTGTGGAGACATTTCCATGGAGGGCTAGGTCAAGGTTTATCAATCATAAACATGAGCCGTTGGATCCCATTACGCAGTGGAGATATGTGTGTTTACTCAGCAGTGTGAAGAGCAAAGAGAGACAGGAGGGAGAGACAGACACATGCAAGCTAATCCCACTCTGTGGACACATGCCCTAAAATATCCACATCAGCCCTTGGTCATTATTGTCAGTGCTTTAATTTTTCTCTCCCATGTCTTCCTGTTCATGTTAAAATGAATGAAGGGTTTGTTATCAAAATCTCATTTAAGCATTGTTGTCCCCACAACAAATGGATTGACTGGCAAGAATCAGAGATGCCTGAAGGCTTAGTTTGAAGCAACATCCTACTCAATCCTTTTCCAAGGAAATAATTGGAATTCCTAGTACTTAACATGCCTAATGAGTAGAACAAGGGAATCACAAAGAGGAGTTTTTTTCTTTCATTCTTCAGTCCTTTCTTTCTATTCTTCTCTTCTATTCAGCCTTTTTCGAGCATAAACAGGTATCAGGTAATAATAAAAAAAACAAGAATATCTGATTTGGCATTTACAAGCCCTAGAAAATACATTTAATGCATTTAGTATTTTCTGTTTGCAGTGGTTTTACACGAGTAGGATGGCCTCATAAAGCTACACTTTGGCAGAAACCTTATCTCTCTCTTGTCACAGTATCTCTTTCCACCCCCCCTTTCATTCTCTGGCCAGACACCCCCTGATTTTATTAATGCCCTCATCAGGAAGTGGGGCCTAGAGTTTCTCTTTGCTAACAAACAAATTAGTCTTTGTATTTGAGTGGCTCCACCCCTCCTCCCTCTCTCTCTGCCTGCTGGAGAAGCTGGAAGAAAATTCTCAATGAAACAAAGAAGACATGCAGCTCGATGGCTCACAAGTGGAGCCCAGGGGCATTGGTGTTGATTGGAGAAAGCAAATACTATTTTCTACTGGAGTAATAGTTGCGTTTCTAAATTTAGAGGAGTGAAACACCCTGACAGGAGCAAATATAGCCCATTCATCCCCATAAACAATGTGGCTTCTATTTTTAGCAGAATAGTTCGAACAAAGAACATCAAACATGGCCCTTTTTGTCTCTACTGAAGTGGAGTTAATTTACTCACAAGGATGTTTTGAGAGCACACACACATCATGTGGTTCAAAATATGCCCAAAAGAGGTCACATATGTAATATCTGAATGATTCCTACCATTATTTTGACATTTTAGAAAGACAGTCTGGTGACAAGTGTTTATTAAAGGACTACAAACAGTTTAGCTCTTTGCTGTATCTCTTAACCGGGGCTAGTGTTTTGACAAGGATCCAGGACTTTTGTTGAAAACATGCCTGTCTGTCTTAGCAAACAGCCGCTGTGACAGTGCTGCTCACTGGGACGGCGTCCTAAGCCTCTGTGAGAACATAAAAGGTTTAACCGAGGAGCTCATATGTCAAGGCATTTCCTGTGAACCTTCTTTTAGACTGTTCAAAACAAAATGCTTCCGTAGCGACAGTATGTGCCACTTCTGTAATTATATAAATATTTAACGCAATACGTTATAAAAGAGTTTTGAGGTTTTTTATGGTGGGTTTATGTTAGACTGTTGGGCTTTACATAAGAGCTTTGCCTCATATTGGTTGTACTTGTTGCATACTTTGGTTCATCTGCAGAGGCTTGGGAGGTTTCCTTAAAGACTAAACTGTGAACAAATTCCAAAGAGAAAAAAAAAGAAATTAAGATTTCCTTAAAAATGACTTTATGTCAACACAATGAGTCAGGTAAAACACCATAACAAAATGTATGCTTAAAATGGTTAACTAAATGTAATGGATTAATTAAAAGTCAGCTAAAAAGTAATTACTAAATGGTCAAATGTTTAGACCAAGCTAAAAGTCATAGTGTCTGTGGTTTAAATTCCCATTCCCATTCCCATTCCCCATTATACAAATGAAAACCTGACCGATCTGACATTAACTTTGACAGTTCAATGTCATGGAAAAATGGTGATGTCCACCTTTATATCATTAATTTTATAAAATAACAGAACACAAAAATACAACATCAGTTCAAACCAACACATTTGGAACATGATTGGTGGTGTTGATAAAGGGGCACTTGAGTTCATTTGACAGAGCTGTGACTGTATATCACAAAAGAAAGTTACAGAACTACTGCATTAGAGCACAATAACATTATGAGAATATTATCTTCCATGAAGTCTTGGGTGCGGTAATTGATAGGCTCGATTAGATAGAGAGTTGATTGTCATTAATAATAAATGATGTCTTTGTTTTGTGTGTGGTATTGAAGAACGATCCAGGCAATGTGGTTTCGAGTGTTGTTGTCTGAGCACAGAGCCAAGGCAAATTCAAACACAGGGGTTATCTGAGGTGAGAGACACAACATTTTACAGAGAAATGCAGGGTTAGCATCCAATATGTTGGACACAGGTGTATCTACATGTCAGAGTGTGGGTCTTAATGTTAAATCAAATATGTTTTCACAAGGTATCTGTACATTAAAGCTGACTTCACCCCACTGACCCTGCTGATTATCTTTCTCATTTTTAAAATAAAAATAAAAATTAAATCTAGCTTTTTGCCTGCCTTAGTAAATCAGTCCTTTTTTTGTATTACAAAAATTGAGGACTAAACTTAACTACCTCTTTAAGGAACCATAAATTGAAGAGTCAGTGTACTATGCCTACCAAACATAAAAAAGTGCTAAAAACAAATCAATATTTGCTTATTTATTTTTTGTTAAAAAAAACTAGAGACGGACTAAGTAGGTTAGGATAGGCTATAAGTTAGCTTAAATGTACAAAAACAGTAATTACTATTCACTATCCAAAGCAGTAATTAATATCCAAGATAGATGTTGGTTGACATAGCCCAAGCAGAAACATGGTGCAGTAGCACCATTTTTCGGAGCTCTGTATGTGTACTAACAGTGTACTATCCTTACAATCTTGACTAACAGGATTACATGCTTCAAGAAGATTATTATAATTAAAATCTTTTGGCAAAAGTAATCTACATGCTAATCTATAAGTAGCATTTGTATCCCCCACCAAACACTTGTTGCATTCATTTCTGATTAAACACAATTCGTAGTCATCTCTATACTATTTGCATTTTGATTTTTGTCATTGAGAGAATGACATAGCATCTTCATGCACTCTCTCTCTGTGTCTTTCAGTCTGTGGTCCGAGTATCGATATCCGGAATGAGATCAGTCAATTCAAGCTGCTGGAGAACTGTACGGTGGTGGAGGGCTACCTGCAGATCCTCCTCATCAACGACAAGACCAACAACATCCACCAGGAGGTCTTCCGCTCCCTCAGCTTCCCAAAACTGACCGTCATCACCGATTACCTGCTGCTGTTTCGTGTCTCGGGCCTGGACAGCCTCAGCATGCTCTTCCCTAACCTGAGTGTCATTCGTGGGCGCAATCTCTTCTACAACTACGCCCTGGTGATCTACGAGATGACCAGCCTGAAGGACATCGGCTTGTACAACCTGAGGAACATCACACGGGGAGCCATGCGGATTGAAAAGAACCCTGAGCTCTGCTACCTGGACTCAGTGGACTGGTCTCTTATTATGGAATCTGAGTTCAACAACGTTATCAATGGGAATAAGAAGGCGAAGGAATGTGACAATGTCTGCCCTGGCATCATGGAGGATAACCCTCTTTGTCAGAGGACGTCGTTCAATGACAACAACGACTACCGCTGCTGGACCTCCAACCAGTGTCAGAAAGGTAACCTGAATTTTTTTTTTTTTTTTCATATCCCAGCAGATAGTGTTGATAAAGCAGTGGATGCTTTATTTGTGATGCTTGCTAAATACAATTTAGTAGCAGCAGTGTTGGAAGAGCAATATTTTGTAATACAAGTACAGTAAATGCAGGGGCATCTTTGATCTAGGTTGGTGGTTTCCAGTCTGGTAAACATTCTTAAATTGTGCGTTTTTTCAACAGGGAACAAATCCCATGAATCTATGCAGTGTTTTTCCTTCATTTCCGTCAGGCTGCAGGATTGTCCATGGGCCAGTGCAAACATTTCCTCTCTGTTCATTATATAGACCTTGTCTTTAGATCAGGCTATTTGTGGAGTGAAGGATGGCTGCAATATGGAGCACCAGGTATTAGAAAGGCATACTCAGTTGAGGTTAAAGTTGCTCTGCCAAGAAATGAGCTGGTCTACCTGTCTGGACCATGTCAGTTAAATATTTGCCTTAGGGACTTTTTGCAATTTATGAAAAGGGGTATATTGAAGAATCTGGGGAAGGGTCATCCTTGTTTAACTTCAGTGCAGCAGTAGGGTCATGCATTTTTTAAAACAGTTCAGGAGGGGGTCATACTATTTACAAATATTGAAATTTAAATTCCTCCTTATCCGCAGGTTTGAATTAATTCAGTTATGTGTATCTGTCGCCTGTCTTGGTTTGTCTCTAGTGCAGCAGCTTGGAGCAACATCACGTATCGTCACTGTTCTTTTCTCTCAGATTTCAATGAGGGACAGCTTGTTCTTTTTGATTAGAAATTGGGACAAGCAGATAGCTGTCTGGAATGCCTCTACAGAACCACTGTAGCAGCCAGTTCAAGCCTTTGTAACATACTCTTGCAACCTCTTCGATACAAACAGACCAACCCGAAATTTTGATGAGGCTTCTTGTTAGAAATGTCGTGTTTCTTGCCTGAAACACTTTTCATGCAGTTTTTTAAAAGAAATATATGCCGGCGGGGTTCTAAAATAATTATTTGAAGGTCATATACATTGTCTTTTAAATACAAAGGGGCCACTGATGTTTTTTTTTTTAATTAGAGGTCCAAATTTCTTTAGAAACTACCCTTAAAAATTACACATAATAACCTCTTTCAAAGTTGAAACAATATGTATAAAAATCACAAAAAAATACATATCTTTGAATACAAAAACACCTGAGCTTAATTAACTTTTGATTAAAGGAAATAACATACATTAATGGTCCTTTAATTTTTATGATCTCAAAGAAGAAAGAAAAGAAAGAACTTGCTGTCTTAATGTTATTGGTGATTATGTAGAAATAATTACTAAAAGGCCTTTTAGACTCTGATTGCAGGATATAATAGAAAAAGTTAAAGCCTTCCATCTTTTACAGATTTGCTTTGATAGATGTTTGACACAGATTTTGTTTATGTGCAGTTGAAAGGGGGATACTGGTGCTGTTGCTTTGTTTTTGTGCGCTATTTCCCCTTATTTGTTTATTTTTGCATAGACTATTAACACACTAGCCTCTTGTATTTGCCTGCCTCTGGAGTTTGTATATTCATTTGTGCCATAGCTCCACGGAGTAAACAAAAGATACACAGAAAAAAAAAAAATCTTGCTGAAAAGACTTATGTTAAACCAGACTCTTTGGCCCAGAAAACTTCCCGACTCCTGCTAGGTACCTTTTTTTTTTTTCTGTTCTTTCATTTGTGAGAAATAATGGTGGGAAAAAGTTCTTCCTGGCCTTTTTTATTAAAGACCTGTGTACAGCTCCCATGGTCAGCTGGGAGTCTCAAACACCACCCTCCTTCATCCCCACCAACCCTCAGAACAAATAGTGGAAATCAGGCTTGTGCCTTTCCCTAGTGACCTCGTCTGTCTCTATAGACAAGCTATGATGTTTATTATTATGCCTCTTTGTTTTCTTGGATGCACTGAAATACCAGAGCTTGATTGCTTGATAATATACAACTGGTGATGTGAATTTAAAAAAGAACAGTAGTTTTTGTTTTGTATGAATATCTTTAATCAAAAGCAAAACAGGCATTTCCAAAGATTGCTTTGTTCACAAAATGCAACACTGTGAATTGTGCTATCACCTGCTCTGACCTTGAAGTCATGACTGTTTTTTCCCACAGTAGATACGCTCTGCGGTGAAGCGTCTGTTGTTCTCACATGTTGTGCTTCAGAGGCAGAACAGTGATATTGTTTGAACCTGCTCACTTCTCTCTGAGGCCCAGGCCGAGGTCAGGGTAAATGCATTCATCTGGAGAGCCTTGAGGTCTCAAGGCTGCAGATAAAGACTCTGTGAGGCTACACAGTAGAAAACGGAGGAGTTACTGATGCAGTGAATGGGTAGAATGAAGCTATATTGGGTTTTTTGAAGTTTGTTAATATTCCAGTCTTCATACACATGTAACATTTGTCACCCTGTCTTTGTTTTTTTAAAGGCTTGATGCGTCTACCTCTGTCCTTCCTGCTTAAGATTCCTCTCTCCTCCCTCCACCCCTCTGCATAATTGCCTTGTTTTTCTCCAGTACAGATGTTCCTTCAAGGGCATTCAGTGGTTTTCTAGTCAATACGGCCCGGTCTCCTCTTTAATTACACTACAAGAGGAGGGAGTGCTGTCTGCTTAGCACACTACTTTAGTGTGTGGGCCTTCCAGCGCTTCGTGAAGCAATAACAAACCCCCATTTCCACATGTTTGTGCACCTACCAGAGTCTGTTTCCCCACAACAGTTCAGGGAGTTTCAGATTAGAGTATGCTCTAAATGTAAATACGATGCCGGACAGAATAAGCCAGGTTAATTCAGTAAATGTGGCTGGTTGGAGGTGAGTGGGAGTGACCGTGTAGGGAAATTCAGATTGGAGCAGAGGTTCCGGGTGCATTTTAGTGGCAGCCAGCGATGCGTAAAGAGGCCCCGACTGAGGAGCTGTATGCAGGAGGAGGGGCACTGAGGGGAAATGTCAGACAAATGTCAAGTATACAAGCTTGAGCGGCAAGCTCTCACTAAAGCACAGTGCTCCAAGGGTTGAAAAAAATGCCCGTCACTCCCCTCGTTTTTCATCCCTCTCTCCTCCTTCTTCAACCCCCTCAATGCCGCCTTGTAAATCCTCTCTGCCCTCCCTTCCACTGGTTTTCTCTCTTAAATGCTTGCTATCCATTTTTTCCCCACTAACGTTCTCCGCGTTGTCTAGCGTCAGCCTGGATCTCCTCTCTGATTGTCCATGTCAGCTGGTCTGCTGGTGTTTTCTCCTCTGTTCTCACCTCCCTCTTTTCTGCAGGGCTTATCAGGGGCTGTTAACAGCTCCGGCTGTCATATCTCTCCACTATTTAATTGTCAGAGACATTCTCTCATCACTGCAGTGGTCACAGCCAGCCGGCTTGTTTGGCCAGATTCTGGATCCTTTGACATCGCCCGCTGTTTGCTTTGAGTTTTGGGAGTTCCCGTGACTAAAAAGTGTCTGGCCTGCTACAATAGCCTCCTCAGGTCTCTGTGTTTGCTGCAGACAGGCCTGCATTTTGCCCCTGGGTCTGAGCCAAAGCCAGATAGACAAGAAGCCTTTAAAATTAGGCAGACGAGCAGGAAGCATGCTGCTGTGCCCACGCTCAGTCTCAGAGCAGGTTAGTCTTCATAGCTCCACAGGGAGGCACACATTCTCATACTCGCTACTCCTCACATAGCTCACATGTCTCCTTTATGTGATAGAATATTAACTTACAGTATGCTCAGCCTCGCAGGCACTCTGGTTTAGTTTCTCTTTGCCTACCTCCTTAAGCTGTCTGATTTTAAGGAACACCATGTCCTGGATGTTGCATTTTGACATTGATTGACAAATGTCAGAACTCAAATTTGTCTGTGAATGCTTAATGATTTAAAGCAGCAACAATCTGAAACTGACTCCGCTTTTTTAGAGAGCAAAACTGAGATGTGCTCAAATGAAAATGGTGTGGTATCGGTTTACATTTAAGGGTCTCAGCTATAGTTGTGTAAGTTGAAATTTGACGAAAGGAGACCCGATGTCCACAGAGAGCTGTGATCTGTGTGTCCTTGTACTGAACCCAGAAGACAAGCTACAGGGCAAAGTATTTTGAAGCCCTGGTGGTTGGGAGAATTCTCCACCGGGGAGATTTTTTTTGCATTTGATAATATGTTTATTCCCTTCTTGCCTGAAACTCACTTGATATCTCTGGTCTGAGTGCTCGGACCAAAGCTCACTTAATAGCAGGAGAAAACTGTATCTCTCACAGGATGCAACTGGAGATTCATATAGGCAGTCAATATTTTATAACAAAGTTGTTTACAGTTTTAGACTCTTTCTGCAATGTTTGTTTATTTATTTTTTTAATTTTTACTGTTTGATATCTTTTGATACATTTTAAAGGATAAGGCTGGCACTATCCCAGGACCACTGGTTCTTACTGGTTTCATTATTCTTTACAAAATGGTGTCACACATAAATTGTGTTATTTTTTTAAAATGTATTTTTTTTCCACCAATACTTTTTCCACTCATAAAAGGATTATGTCACTCTGACTATTCCAGGCTTTGGCAGCTCAGGAAATAACAGGATTAATAGATTGTTGGTTTTTGGTATTTACATTAGATTTGTTGACAGTAAGAAAAATATAGGCTTTTCTTTTAAAACAGGACAGACTGACACTTTGTTAAAAGATATTTTATTTCCATTTCTATATTTCCTTTTTTTTGTCATTCATTTCTGATTTATTTTTTTCCTGCTTCTTTTATATTTTTTTGTTAATTATTTGATGGAAAAAATGAGAGAATGTAAAGCCTCCTGTTCCTTTAGTGTTTTTTCTAAATTGATTTCTTGAGCTTCTACAAAGCTAATGCTTGTTGTTGTCAAGATTAGCTGCAGAGAGAATGAGCTGTGCAGAAATTATGCTCCGTGTACACTGGCTGAGAGCTAGATTTATTGATACTTTAGTGTGAGGCAAGTATGTTAAGTTTGGTGGAATGAGTCTGCCCCTTTAAGTATATAAGGTAGAAATTCCTGCTGGCTTAGTCATTGCAGTTGTGAGGGGATAAAGAGGGGGAAATACACAGCACGGGCTGTATGTGCACTCTTACATGTGCTGGGCCATACAGAGGCTATTTGTTGGCAATGAGAAGGAGCAGAACTGATGACCGTAATGATATAAATGTAGATGAGATATATTTTTTAGCTGTCGGGGGTGTTGTAGTTAAGGTGGGTCAAGTTCTTATAATCATGTGTCACTAGTTTTTTGTTTATCCATGAGCAGATACAAGGAAGCTTTTAAATGTTTAATAGCTTCTCTGAAGCTTATCAGAGTCTTGCCATCTCAGGGACAGGAAAGCCGAAAAAGGCTCAAATTCCAGTCTTGACAGTCCGGTTCCTGGGGGCACACTCAGCACCATGACTCACCATTTTGTACAAAGCTCAGGCAGCGTGACAGTGTTGGTGCCAAAGAGATGGCACCCACGTCGATCAGACTCATTCATTCCTGCCCTCCCACAACCACCAGACGAAAGATGCAATAATCAGATCCATCTCCACTGCTGTATCATGCTCAGATTTTCTTACAGTTCACTGGGTCACCACGTAGCTTCAGTGCTCAGTCACTACTCTTTAATGGAGTCCTGCCCTCTGTCCCCATGCACTTTTATTGACTGGGAGCTACAGACCCAAAGGTTGATGCCCAGAAGTATCCCAAACATGGCAAAATAAGGAAGAACATGGCAGAGGTCAGAGTCTCTGCAGATACAATCTCAACCACACTTCTAGTGGGTGGTAAGTGATGATTGAAATTTTATTAAATATATTTTTTTAAGAAAATTTTTTAACATTTTGCCTGTAACTCAGGCCCTGTCACTGACTCTGTGTGTGTTCTCGCCCTTGGCTCTATTATTTCCCCAGAGAACTGGGGGACTATTGATTCACAGTGTTGCAACTCCATGGTGTCATTGAAATAAATACATTAGAGAAAGCAGACAAAAGTCCCTTCACGGCAGCTCTACGTTCCATTTGTGTTCTCACATGCTTATATCTTTTTAAGCTGTGGTTCAAGGCCAAGAGAAGCAACAACAGGCGGTAAATAAAGTTTTTTTGTGTGTACCGTAATTTCCGGACTATAAGCCGCTACTTTTTTCACACGCTTTGAACCCTGCGGCTTAAACAGTGATGTGGCTAATTTATGGAC
>JAPZDY010000023.1:12990463-13021767 GCA_029783645.1 Ctenochaetus hawaiiensis
CATGAATTGCACAGCTGAATAAAATGTGTGTAACAACCACATACTTCCCCCTCATACATTTCCTTCAAGTTCCCTGATGGCCAGCATAAGGGTTCAAGATATATTAGCTCCAAAGTTTCTATCATGGTGGCTTATTAAAGATCTTCCCCCATAATACTTTTATTGTTGACAATCCAGAAAGAAGGCTGACTTGTCTAATGTCATTAGTCTGCTCTCTGTCAGTGACTGAGAATGACCTTGACCCTGTCTGGTGCCTCCTCTTCCTCTTTCTCCTCAGCTTGTTTGGGTGGGATCCCCAGGGCCTAGTGCAGTTGTCAGCACGCAGCCTAATGGGCACAGGTGGCTGGGGCTTCTCTGCCTTCTCCAGCCCTCTTGGCATGGCTGTTTTGGCAGACCGGCAGCTCCTTGGCTGGCCACCTCAATGGGCCACTCTAACACAGCAATCACCAGTTGGTGCTTTGTCAGCATCAGGGTGGCCCAGGATGAAATATGGCTCATAACTTTAAAATATGGCTCCTCCTTTAAGGAAATAAAGAAGCAAGTGAGGCGCCACAGATGAGTTCACAGTGACAAAATTCTGCTTATGTCTTCTTTCCTGAAGATACAGATTCATAGCAGCTTTATTCACGACAGCTCTCATATTGATGCCGTGCTTCTGGGTCAACCCTGGTTTCCTCATCACTGGCTACAGTGGTGCAGAGTCCGAGAAGGGATGGGGAGGGTGAGGGTGTCGGTTGAAGAGAGACTGTACAGCTGTACTGCACCATGCAGCAGTCAGACAGCGGCTTGTTACTGTGTCAGATAAATATAGAGGTCTCTGGAGCTCCCCACTGCAGCTCTATCTCCGCCCGCTGCTTGAAGGGAGGGAAAGGCCGCATCACCTGGGAGCCGCCACTATCCTCATTCATCCTCGCTAAATTGGCTTTAGACTCACAGGACATCAAAGATTATTTTGTGTGTGTGTATGTGTATGTGTGTGTAGCAGATAGGGCAAAGTAAGGTGACAGGACAATTTTGCCACTGTTTTCCTGTAACCCCACAGGACACCTGCATGACAACAAAGTGCCAGTTTATAATGAGATAAGTGGAAAGATTTGTCATTTAGGTGAGGGCTGGGTGATGTGGTTAAAAAATCAATATCATGATGTCAATATGATTTTTCCGATATTTTACGTATTACATTATAGCAAATGTATGCAGAGTGCCACAGAAAAAGTTATTTTTTTCAGTGTAAACACCACAAACTAAATTCCATTCATGTCTATTGTATTGTATTGTATTGTGGTGACAGAAAAACAAAAAAACAAACCCTGGACATATCAAACCAAAACTATGTGCATAGCTAAAAACCACAAGTGGTGAGCTCAGTAGCTGTTGGATTTCTTCCAGTAACACTTTTAGGACCTCTTGTCCTTGTTTGTCAAAAGCTGGACATCAGAGTTCATTCTTGTTCTTGGAAAGAATAGTTTGAAAAAACGACCACCTACAATCTATTTTTTTTTAAATGTTTTTCTTAACCATATTACGTGGTATTACATGATTAATTGTAATGGCACTTTTCTTGGCATTAATGGCATTTTCCATCACATGACATCATAATCATAATTTAATCACAGTACAGCTTCAATTATTATTACAAACTATAATACTAAATAATTGCTCAGCCGTAATGTGGGCTTACTGGATGCATGTGTGAGCTTCTTTTGTGAAGGATCTGCTGTTCAATGATGAACTCACTTACTGACTCTAAGAGCTCATTGAACCCCACTGTTTCAATACTGTGCATCCGTCTATGGCAGCCTGGCTCCTGGGGTCTGCTGCTGATCGAGCAGAATGCGTGGTCGATGGAGGTGGAGGTGGACGTGCATTAACACTCCTTTCATCCGCTCCATTCTCTTGTGTCTGATGAGAACGCATTTGTTGATAAGCATCAACCAGGCCTTTTGAAGTCCCAGTCTGGACTCGTCCTCCTTAAGTCCAACCCCCCCCCCCCCCAACCCCCCCCACCCCCCCACCCCACCCCGCCACCACCCACTCCCATTAGTGCATCAATTACAGAGAAAAAGGCTTGCGGGGCTTGTTTGCACTTGAGCATGCATCAGGAATCGCCTCTCTCTCCTCAATGGCTGTCTGATAAACATGACAGACACTAGCCCACAGCTCGCATATAAACACCGCCCAGTCTCATTCATATTTTATTGCTCACACTCGTTCACTCAGCGTAGCCTTCCCTTGAAAGGCCCACGCTACGATCTCCAACTTGCACTGGCTTTTGTTTTGTTAAACGTCTTTGTTTAACTACGATGGTTTGAAAATGCTCAGACTTGCATGTGATGAGTAAGTCAGACTCCATCATCCTCAGCTGAATCGGGTGAAAACACTTGGTCAACACTTGCATTGTGCTCCGTGTCTCAGCCCTTTCCAGCAGTGAGACACAGTTCTGTGCTATATGTAGTGTTGTTAGTGCTTTTCCAGACCTGACATGTACTTGCTTGTAAAAAGCTTGTTTTTGCATTCCACCTACCTCCCTGCATAATATATGGTATTATCTTCCAACCCCTCTCTTTCCTTCTCCCTTCATCTGCCTGTGTGTGGGGTAATGACACCGATGCTCCTGTTTAGGAAAACCCCAGGCACTTCATCCTTCTTTGACATTCTTTGTTGTGTTCCCAGCTGGTAATAGAGGGGTGGCTAACTTTTTTTTGTTTATCTCCTGTTTTACGCTCATAGCTACCGAATTGATGCGCCTCAAAAATACCAGTTTTCAGTAGTGAAACGGAAAAAGGACATATGGTCAAATTTGAACACATTAAAGTGTTTTTGTTTCTGTACATGAGAATATATAAAGAAGAAAACTACATTCCTTTTTTAATACCCATATGCTTGATCAGTGGAAGCTTGTTTCTGTTTAATTAACAAAACTTTGACGTCTTGAGTTCCTTCTCTGTTTTTCATGATGTTTCTCAAAGGGCAACACTTGTGTTACCTTTTCTACTCTTTGTTTTATTTACTTTTTGTGAGTGAAGTAAAATCTTTTTCTTTTTTTATCTCTTTTTCATTGCAGCGTTGGAAAATTTTCTTGTTTAAGACAGCAGCTAAATCTGAATCTGAATGACTGCTTTAAAGTGTTCACATTCCAGACATGTTTTTAACATTTTTGTGTTCATAAAGCTTTATCCAAATCGGATTGGACACAAAACAAAGCTTTTCAACATTATGGCATGGCAAATTTTTTAACAAAATAAACTCAGCGTGTGTTTTCAAATTGATATGCGTTTATTACCCAACTCTCTTTGTGTGTCATTCTGAAAATGAATCAGGGGCAGGAAGGGATGTGTGTCACTGGCTCTTGGCATGTGTATGGCATGTACACTATGTGCTGGACGTACTGTATGTATGTGTCTGCATGCTTATAGCATGCTTAGACACAAAGTAGCTTTTGTTCAGGGAGCTGTAACATTGTGACACAAATGTTTTTGCTCTGCGTATGCAAGTCATTCATCCGCACTGCAGAGTACCGTTTCCTCAGACTCAAATTTATTCATGTGGAGGATTTTTTCCCCCCCTTTCTCCTGCTGCATGGTATTTTCCAAATGAGTGGCTAATTTTGTTTACATCAGAGTCATTAAGGAGTGTGATTAGCTTGCCAGCAAGCCAGTGGTCCGAACCCAAAGACCATCTGCATTGTGCCACACAAAGGGACAATTGTAACAAATGTTTATCATTAGTTTAAACATAAATCAAAACCCCACTTTCACCCTTTTATTTTTTTTTTAAGCAAATGCAAACTCATTTTGTGCAACTCCAAATACCGTCTGTGCTTAAAGAAGGATTTTCTCAGGAACAATAAACATCCTTTGAATATTTAATGTTTTTTATATTAAGCAACTACACACACACACTCTCTCTCTCTCTTTCTCTCTCTCACACACACACACACGAAACCAGAGTCTCAATCAGTCAATCAGTGATTTGTCCAAATACTCTTTATTAAACTTTGTTGTTATAGATAAAATTGATTATTGATTTTTACCAATAATCATCTCAAACCTTAGTCTCAGAAAAGAAGTTGAGAAATAAAAAAAGGCAGACTTAACTAGCAGGGCATGCAACCAAAGATAGAAGGCAAATTGAACCAGATTTTGACATGAGTTAATGTTGGATTCCCATTCAGCCACACAGTTTAGTCTCCACAATCAAGTCACGTAATCAACTCAAACACGACAACAAACTACAAGTGAGCAATAAATTTTCTCTTGCTGTTGCTGCAAGAATGAAGCAGATGCAGCGGTCTGCAACACAAGCAGCAACAAACAAGCCTTTTGAAAAAGACCTAATTGCAAGCATATGTGGCAGGCCTCTGTCTTCATTACAGATAACCAATATTAAAGGACTTGCCAATGATGTTTTATGCTCATCAGCTGCCAGTTTGAATCCAAATCTAGTAAAATTGACATGGAGTCTATTGTAATGTTCAATGTCCAACATGTTAATTATCCCTAAACACCAACACGTTTAAAAAAAACCCACCATATTTGAACATTTTCTTGGAATATTATACAATGATGATTTTTATCATCACAAACCTTTCAACCACCTGTTCTCATAAATAACAGCATTCTTCTTGAAGAAATACTGCAGCAAGAAACTATCAGTAGCTGGATTGACTCTTATTGTACTAAAGTAATACAAACGGGTCATGTTGTCTAGGTTAATGCATTTGTTGCATTAAGCCAGAATACCAATTAGAAACATAAATAAACATCGTTTAAAATATTCAACTAAACAAAAATACATGTTCAGGCAGGCAGATTGGGCCCAAGGTGGGCCCCATTGTAATCTTGGGCCTGAGGCCTAGAGCAGCTTCTGCCCCCCTGCTCGCTCGGCTACTGCTTTAAATTGTTAACATTTGTACCCCGCTCTCCAGATTTTTTTCTCCTGGATTTTAGGAAGTATATTTCATGAAATTTGTATTTCGATATCTCAGCATAAACTACAAACTATTTTCTATAAACCATTGCACCTGTGGATGAGGTAATTTAGTGGCATTCACCTGTGGTCATACTGAGAGGAGGAACAAAGTTAACACCAAAATTAAGTAACATAAAATAAATCATGACATAACTAGCATTATTTTAAAATGAAAATGCACTCCCTTCACCACTCACATGACATTGCTCACTAGTTTCTGGTCAAATTGTGGCAGTGAAAAAATTCTTCCAGGTCAGACTTAGTGTGTACACTGTGGCGACTGAAGCCAAATGTCTGTTTTTGGTCTCAGTTCCACTATTTTGCCCGTGACAACATGTCAAATTCGCTCTCAGTTGATAGACTAAACCTGCCAGGGCGCTCCAGATGACCCTTGTCTGGCTATAGCCTGCTTCTAAGATACACTACAGCTTTAAATGTGCTGGAGAGCAACAAAAAGGGAAAGTGTCGGCAGTGAAGAGAGCATAAGACAGACTGAGGTGTGGAAGGTCTGCACTGCATTAGCACTGGAGAATCCATAACTCAACTTGAAGTACAGTGATGAGGGAGCTGGGTTCAATGGGTGCGCTCCTCTGGATCATTATGGATTATGGCCGAAAATGTGAACTCTGGTTGGCAGATTCATGTGATGTCAGGAGCAGACAGTCTCTACATGTGCTTAAAAGGACGGTCCTGTGTGGCTGAGTCAGATGGTGAGCCACTGTTCTGGCACCAGTGGCATGACTGGCACACAGAGGAACAGTAAGATATGCTGGACACCGGCCTACACTCTGCAGCCGCGGTATTATTAGCATTCTGTGCCTCTGGAGGCCTCCTGGTCATAAAAACAACCCAGCTGGCCCCCTTGGCATGATGAGGGCTGAGGTACCATATAGAATCACAACGCTGGAATGCTCTTGAAGTTTTTACACCTTGTGGTACGCTGGCCAGTCTTTTAATTAAGTGAAAACCTAAAGTGGCTGGTGTAACTACACAAGGCAGGATGGCCTAAGTAAGGGAGATATTTTAGACCACCAGGGATGCTTTTGATACTAAGCTTTTCTAGTCACTGCCTCAATTTAACCCCCAAATTCTGCTAGATTCCTCCCTACTAGGATATTTTAAAAATGCAGCACAGGACTGCCAGTGTTGGGGGCATTGACTTGTGGCTAATCAGCCATGAGCAGCTGCTGTCAGACTCTGTGTCCCGGCTGGAGACCTGGAGAGTATGATGGAGCGTTGACAATCAAGGAAGTACATTCATGGCACTTTGTAAAAGTGTGTGTGTGGTGCTTTGTGTTGCAGCAAAGCTAGACCTTAAGTGCATACTTAAAAAAAAAAACAAAACATCAGTCTGAAGTCCAACATATATGTGTCTTCTGGATGTTGTCATATCATTTAGTTAACAGGTAAAAAACTTTAATGTACTACTATTTTTAATGATCAGTAAGAGTTATGAAGCTTGACTTGAATCATTTTTTTAAAGAATGACTAATTTTTGTGTATTTCGTGGAGATCTGTGCGAATACCTCTGCTAACGCAACACTTAGCACTGTCTTAGTCTGTGTCCGCACATGACAAAGCTCAACACTATATTAATATCAGCTAAGGGATCTACTGCATTTATCGGGGTCTGTGCGAATATCAAAGGAGGTAGCTGTTTTCTGGCATGTAAGTACGTGCTCTGCCCAACGTGCTCTTTGGTGCTGCCATGGAGACAGACACCTCTACGTTCGGCATGTAACTTTGTGCCTGTGGGTGTCAGAAAACGCTGCACACAAGCATGTGTTTTAAACTCCTGGCTCCAGTGGATCGGGAGGAAGCGGCCTCTCAGAGCAAAGCAAAGAAAAGCAGCACCGTGGACGCTTTTTCTATTTTTTTTTTTTCTTTTTACGTGCAGTGACGGAGACGTAGCTCCTGATTTATGGAGTGTGTATAAGCTGGGCGGGTCATGTCCTGCCAGAGAAGCTGGCTACTGGAGGAGGAGAAGGAGAGGGAAAAAGCCAGGAGTGAAAAAGGATTGGGCCTTAAAGAGAAAGATGGAGGTTTGCATGTCCCCACCCAGTTGTGAGGTCACATCCACACTGACATCTAAGACAAAGTCAAGATCAAACAAGTTTGTCACCCCCATGTTCCCAGAAATACTCCCACAGCTCTAATCTCCAAACAGGCCAAATTGTAAAGTTTCCTCTTAACTAATCACCACCAGCCTGAAGCAGGGAACTAAAACATCACTGTCTAACAATCTAACAACCATCCTGAAAATGGGAAAAATGTGTCCTTCAGTTGGCTGTACACTGTATGTGTTGGTTGGGTTTTGTGTGTATATATGCACGTTTGACTGGCTGAAGTGTGGAATAGGGCTCTTGTGTGAAACTGACACTCAGATGTGAATGAAAAGCATATCTGTCCCTGTCGTGTGTCTGTAATTGCAACAGGAGCATTGTGCTGGGAAGTGTGTTTGTCTGTGACATTATTCCTTTTGCTTCCCTTTCATTTTTTTTTTCCTGTCAACTAACTGACACACCCGTTCCAGGAATCTCTGGTGGTTTTACTGACTTTAACGTTCTCATGTTACCCTCGCACCCTCTCACTTATCCTCAGAGTGGCCAAAATTAGGGTTATCATCCCCCAGATTGATTTGGGATATTGGTGACCGGACACTACGGAGATGATCTGTTGTGAGGTGTTTTTTTTTTTCTGACATAGCTCACTTGAAGAGGTCCTGCGTGTCTGCTTTTGTGGTGAACAAGGCTGTTTGTACGTGTATGTGAGTGAGTGTGTGTGTGTGTGTGTGCTAGGAGGTGGAGTAGGGGGTGGAAGGAAGGTGGGGCCTAATGAAACAACAGGGAAGGCTCATGGGTCTGTCGCCTGTTCCCTGCTTCTTGGCAGTAAACTTGATCAGCAAAGAAAAATACATGCGCTGCCTTTACAATGCAGGCCTTTGTCTCTGGTCGGCATCAGAACCGTCAACCATTTTGGAAATAGTTTCCAGCTTATAAAACGCTTCCAGACCGTGACTGTTGAACCAGTGAGTTTTGCAGTTAATTGCTTGGCATCCTTCCCCATCTTAGGTCTGTTGTGGGCATCCTCAGAGAGGACTATCTGATTGGAATTACAATGCTGCGGCCGCTGTTGTCTTCCCCTTCACTTAGAGCAGGGCATCTATCATTGTCGGACGACAGAAACACATGTGCTCTATTGTTTCAAGTTTCTCTAACGTTCAGTTTTCTCCCCTCCTCATCTCTCCATCCCTTTGCTCTGTTGTGAGCTGTGACAGTCGTAAGTTAGTTCAAGTTTTGCTTCTTTCCCTCAGCGGTGCCCAGTGTCATTGTTCTAACTAAGCTTGGCAGAAATGAATTAGCCTTTTTGTTCCAAAGGCCTCTTACAAATGGCCATTTATGGTCTGTTAGTTTAGTTCGGACTCTTTCTCTTCATCAGTTAAATCACAGACTCTATTAGGCAATGTAGTGATTGTAGAGTCATTGCACTTGCTGGTAATATTGGACACTCAGCATCTGACATGGGGCTACTGGGATTAACACTAAGGCTAGCCAGAAGATCCTCATTGTTTACCAAATTGACAATGGAATGGGGAGTTACATTGAAAAAGTAATTAGATTCCTGTGTTAGAGTATCGGCACTGTAGTGTTTTATTTAATCTGAGTATCGGTTATCATTGCTGCTATCACGTCTGAATTGATTCCTTGGAGGTAATGGGTGCATGGCCCCTGTATTATTGGATCCAGTGTTTTTCATTGCTCATCTGGGCAGCATTTACTCACTGTTAACTGCTCCTCTCTCTTCTCTTGCCATATGTGTGCCTGTGACCACAGGCTGAAGGATCATAAATCTGCTAATTGAGTTTTCTAAAGTGTGTTGCTCCATTAAATCCACGTAAGGAAATGTCTCGATGGGGAATAAACATGGGCTTGTAGATGCTATTGAAAAGAAGAAAAGCATCTCCTTTGATTTCAGTAGGCCTATATCTTTTTGCCCAGAGAAACATTTTTAGCACAGACTGGTCACTATTCATGGACAGCTGTGAACAGTAAGGACACGTAATTGTTGTGTTTATATGAACTTTGCAGTGCTTTTGAGGGATGTTTTCCAAACATACACTTGAGATGGGGGTCTATGGGATCGGCCTACAACAAATTAGAGGTACACAGATGTCAGGACAGAGCTTAGGTATACACCCTCTGACTCAGACCCTAGTGATATTTAAAATATAAAATATAATTATTAGGGCTGTCAGTCGATTAAAATTTTTAATCGCGATTAATCGCATTAGTGTCCTAAGTTAACGCGTTATTAACGTGAATTTTTACCCTGCCCTTTTACATTTACAATAAATACAAATTACTTTTATTTTGTCCAGAGAACCATCGGGCAAAACTTTAAAGCTAAACTTTCCATTTAAAAGTCCCTTTTCTGTATCCATTTCTGCTTTGTAACCGTTTACAATGTAATTTTAGCGCCACTTCCTGAAACTATGGGAGCTGGCAAGGCACAGACCGAGCGTGTGTTAATCGCGTGTTAAAAAAAATTAGTGCCATTAAAAGGAGTTTGAGTTAACGTGTTATTAACGCGTTAACTTCGACAACCCTAATAATTATATAAACATATAAATATAAATATAAATAAAATAAATAAATAAATAAATGCATAAAATTATCTCTATCTATCTGTCTGTCTGTCTGTCTGTCTATCTATCTTAACCCTAACCTGCCAAGGTATCTGTGATTACTGATTTTATAGTCCTTGGCAGAATCGCATTCTGTGTCAAGCAAGTATTAAAAAACAATAAAATAATTAACATCACCAGTCATTTTCTATGAAATGACATTATGCAAGAAGACACTTGAACTTTTCTTTTCCCATCCTGTAACATTTTACCCCCTCAGCAGGGCTTACTTAAGCTCAGTCTTGTGGCTGGTCTCCCTGCTGACATTCTTGTTGCATACTGAAAATTCCTCTGTTTATGAGAGAGATAAGGAGAGGAGATACAATAATGAGGAATGGTGGACGCCAAAGAGGTCATTCAGTGTGTGCAGATTGTTAAACGAGCCAATTGGTATTGACTCAGGCTTGAAGCGTCTTACATATTGTCACAGAGTTGGTATTATTCCCTTGGTGATGTCATGTCTGGCTCATTAAATTGTCTGTTGTTGCTAATGCCTGGTATACGCCTTAGTTGGAGCTTGTGCAACACACGGACACTGCTTTGCTTTAAATGCTTTTGTGGGGCACAGCGTGTGAGAGGTTGTTCTTTTCACTGTCTGACCCTCAAAGGGAGAACTGGAAGAATGCCTATTGTTTCCTCATCACCCACTTTGTCTGATAAACTCTAGACCAACGCTATGCAGAAAGCTGTCGACACTCCATCACCAACTCTTCTTACTGCTGACCCAACTCCCATCCCAAACACTTAAGTTTCAAATGATTTATGATCATAGATTTTGTTGACAACATTTTCCTACTGTGATGGTAACTGAATAAATAACTAATTCATGATGACAAAATCCGTGATGAGATCTTTCAAAATTTTAATTAACAAAAAAAATGAGATGAAAAAGTTTTTGTTAGCTGATGAAAGTGTCAGTAGATCTCTTGAATTATCTTGATGCAATATTTGCATCAAGATAATTCTAATATTTCTATTTTGTTTTCATTCCCTGCCAAAGTGTCAATAGATGGCATCATAGTTTTTGTCATCATAAATTAGTTTTTCTACAGATATCTTTTTTTTATTGGTAAACAAATTACTTTGATTAAATCAGTGATGAAAATGATTCCTCAGGCAGGTCAACAGTGATACTGTCTACCTCATTTGTCCGCCTTGTTCCTGGCTTCGTCCTCCTCCTGATCTTCACCCGAACAGCTGCTGAGCTGGAAGACCTCCTCTCAGCCTGTGGGCACTGTTGGCCTGCTTAGCCATGATTTAAAAAAAAAACAAAAAAAAACACCTCCGTCTGGACAGGGATTACATAAAAGACTACTGTCTTTGCTGTCAGGACAGTTCATTTCCACTGTTACAAAAGGATAGCACCTGTGCCTTTATGTAATGTCACAGACAGACAGAAAGAGGACACAACCTCTGTCCTCTAAAAACTTTGTTTCTCAATGCACTTTTACTCAGCTTGTTCAGGCCTGTGATGGCTCAACTGCCAAACTTTCCCTGTAACCCCCATTCACTGCATTGGTATGATTAAACAATGCAAGCCAGCAGGCATACCGAGTGACTCATTTATTTTTCCTCAGGGCATTTTTCTCCAGTATACCATCAAGTGAGGATGAGTCCTCAAAGCTATCACAATGAGTTTTCTTTGTAGACACCTCAGCTTTGTAACAGTGGATGTTTGGCATTTAATACCACGCACCCGATTGGCATCAGAATCTACAGTAAAACAGCTTTTGTTCTAGTCAGACACCACCCAGTTTTATTTCAAGTTTAACCCCGTACTCATCTGCAGCATTCATGAGGTTACCTAAGGCAATCAAGACACATGCAGCTCAAATAAAGAATGCATGACGGTAAGCGATCTGCTGAAACGTCGTTTGCACTCAGCTCAGCTTCTCCAGAATGCAGCGTTTAGCCTCTAAGACCCCAACAAATCAGAGTATTTTTAGAAAATTCCTCCCCTTCTTATTCCTCTTAACCGTGATTAGCCAGTGACGACACAACTATTACTTTTCTCTGCTTAGGTAGTATGATTGAGCTGTATTGTAAAAGGCTGTGATAGATTGGCACACAGGCACTGCACAGTGTCCATGGGCAGGCGGTTCAATGGTGTCGCTCTCCTGTATATGAAATGTTGTCTTTTCTCATTTTCCTCGCTGACATCGCCGTGCCCCATGTTTGGACTGGTTCCAATTCAGCACGTCAGGCGTACTGTGTGTGTGTGTGGGCTTGACTTAGAGCTTTATGGACTGCTGATGGTTTCTATATGAAGCCGTGCAGTGGGAATGGTCCAGCTGTATTGCTGTTGTTGCTCTTGGCCTGGTCACCTACATTCTTTACTAACCCCAGAGATATCTGATCATGTTCTTTGGATGTCGTGCCACAACGGCGTCTACTATTAGGCTACTTTCTGTCGGTTGCAGTCACTGCCAGGCTGCCTGCCTTTCTGCTATTTTTCTTCATCGTGAGTCAGAATCAGGGTACACAGATGTCTCTATGCCTCACGTGCCTCACACTCCAGGTTTAAGTGTTTTTGATTTGATTAATTGGCTGGAATTCAGGTCTACTTGCAGGTCAGGTGTAATTAAGTATGTTGAATTCCACAAATTTCTACAAATATTGAGACTGTTGAACTCATTGAAGTCCCTGTAGGGTTGACAAGAAGCTTTTCTGTTCTCCTTGTGATCCGAGGATAAGTGGGATGAATGCCTTGGAACCATTTCCCTTGTTTAAATCTGTAATTGGATTAGAGGTACCCTCTGGAGAAAGGTGCCATAATGATACAGCACTGCGGCACAACAACACATACAGGCAAATCATGCTTGCATAGCTCTCCCACACAGTCTGCATGCTGATGTTAAGGGTGACACGGAATCCTTAGATCTCCCAGATGTGTGGGTAAGGCCATGTATCATGGCTGGACACCTGTGGCTGCTTTGACACAGGTGTTCATTGCAATGCTCTCCCGCTGTTTGCATGTATCTCATAGTGGGACCACTTCACAGCCTACCCCCACCAACCCCCCATTGAGAAAAGAGAGGGAGAGTGTTGAGAGGAAAAATGTGTGTTTGTGTGACAGAGAGTATGAGTGAGAAAGACAGAGAGGAGTGTCTCGTCAGTGAGCTGAGGAAACAGGCCAGAGTCCTTTGGGCCTTCCCTGACAGCTGCAGCAATCTGAGAGCCCAAGGCAGAGTTGTGGTTGCCGAACACGGGGGCTCACCTCTGTCGAGAGGGGAAGGCACGAGACCAGATTCAGCGATGTGTACGTCTGACAAAGTGAGGTTACGGAGCGCGCTGCCATGTTCCATTATGAGCTTCAATTAGATCAGGAGACAGTGGGAGCAAAGGGATGAATTGCCCATCAAGTGTGGTCCATACTTCACTGTTCTTAGTTGTTTCTCTTAACGTGAAAGCAAGTGCTAACAAACTTTGATCCCACTGCGTGAACCTGCTCATGGTCAACCTCAAATAACAAGAATGTGGAGAAAAAATGCAACGCTGAGAGGGTCTGAACAATAAACTGAAATACTATCAAAATCCCAATTTCGGTATTGCTATATTAAATTCACATTAGATGCAATTTTATCTAAAAATTAAATGTTTCACAACATAAGGTTATAACTTAAGAATGAAGATAGTACAGAGACCTGGCCTGCAGTTCCTATTCCAAGATTAAGTGAGCATGCTAATTTGGTAAAGACCCAAGCAAATCTCACACTGTTAACATTTTTATATATTTTTTAGTGAAAAGGGTCTGTAGAAGTTTCCATCATAAGGCAGAATGGTGTACACATACACTGCAGGTTGCACTCACACCCACTGTCACACCTCAGTGCTGCATAATAGTAACATTTGTTGAAATTAGAAAATTAAAAAAAAAAAAAAAATGATGGGATTGTGTTAAAGTTTAGTGAATATAAAGTTGTTTTTGAATTTTGGTTTTGATTTATTTGGAGTCTACAAGAATAACAAATCAAAATGAAGGCGCTTGTTACAATGTTACAATCAAAACAGCTAAAATAACAGTTTAAAATGACACAAAAAATAAATATCTTTAAATAAATTAAAAAATAAATATCTGTGTCAGAATCCCAACAATAACAAACATTTGAGAAATGACTCAGGAACCTTTCTAGCTTTGGGAAACTTGCATCATGGCTGTGTGATTTGTTTAAATGTCTGTTTTGGTCCCCTGAGGTTTTAACGAGGGAAGCCAAGCACAGGTTCTTAGCTGTTGTTGTTGTGATTTGATTTTGGCGGTTGGTGAAGCAGATGGGAGGGGTGAGCGGAGGTTGGAGTGCATTTGGTTCTCCCTCTCTTCAGTGGGTGGCTGTGTGTGCGTGAGGTGCTCTCTAGCTTGTCTTTAAGCAGACAGACAGCTGGTCAAACAGGCTTAGGAGAGCAGTGGGCAGTCTGGACTCTGACTTAAACCCATTAGGCCCTCTAAACTCCTCACTGGTCAACAGCACTAAGTTTAAAACTATTCTGCTGGTATCATAGTACCAGGTGGAGCTCCATGTTTATTTGACCAAAAGTTGGTCTGAAAACTTCCTGTGACAAGTTAAAGCAACAGATACTCTTAAGAAATCAGAAAGCATTTGCCTTTTCATGTTTTGTGCTGCGCTGCAGTGTTTCAGCCTGTGTGTGAGTGTGTGTTGTTGTGATTGAGTGTGACAGGGTGTGCTGTGAGGATAGGGCCTCCCTCGTCCTGCCCCTCCGTGTGTGTGTGCAGTTGTGTCGTGTAGCACATAGGCTTGTGGAATGCCGGACCGTTCTCCCGCTTCTCTCGTGGCGGGTGGCCTGGGCGGGTGGAGCCAGCAAAATGGGTACCAGGAGGGTGCTGGGGCAACTCAGGGATCAGTGCAATGTGTTCTGGATTCAGTATTTGTGTGTCTGTGCTTGTGTGATTTAATTTCTTGGGCAGACCTACTTTTTACCTTTGAGAAATTCCTTTTAGGCCTTTTACTCGAGCCAAACAGACAACTCAGTTACTTCAGCATCAGGATGTCATTTATTGGCTAATGTAATACAACACCAGCCATGACTGTGACTATTACTCTGTACGGGACGGAGAAAACAGAACAACATTGTACTGCACAAAGAGCACAGGAACAGAGAAGAATACTGACTTACACAAATGTCTGATTTTACCCTGAGAAACCTGTTTATCCAATCTGACCTGACACCGGTGTACCTCTGACTGGAGAAATAATTTACTTTCACTGCTGTATCCTTTGCCATCTGTATCATTTCTCTTTAAATACAAGCCAGCAGCTGCTGGTCAACCAGACAGTGCTATTTTATTTGAACACTGGCCTTACTGTGGGCACCAGGAATGCCTCAGAGTTATTTAAGAGCAGACAAATAATTATACCATTACACTGACAGTGATGCTCTCTGTGAAATACTGGTGTTTTATTTTGCTTGCTCTAATCAAAGCTGATCTAAATTTCTGTTTTGGGCTGCCGCAAACGGCTTTGACATCCAGATTGTGCTCTGCTTCCTTTCCATCCTCTCCTCCTCCCTCGGTGTGAAACCGACTCATTCAGGCGCCTGGTCAAAGCACACATGTGCTGACGTCACGCGGGCTGCTTGTGGGCTGACGTCGGTGTTCAGACTCGAGCCATATCAGAGGGGCAAACGGGCCCCAGTCTGTTTGGCTGCCTGGTAGTGCAGTCCACAATGGCTCCTGTTCAGACCTCACGTCCCACAACCACAAACAGGACTTGTGCATGTATGTGTATGTGTATGTGTGAGCGTGTGCTTGTGTGAGCGTGTGCTTGTGTGTGTGTGTGTGTGTGTGTGTGTGTGTGCGCACGTGTCTGCGCTTGCGTCAACTTTCTCATGCCAGACATATCTGATGCAACAGCGGATCAAGGGATCAGTATGTCATTTCTGAGAATACTCTCCCCTATCCGTATCCATTCACTGTGGAAAAGGCATAAGTGTGGGATGATAGAGCCAGATGTGACTAGATTAGCAGCTGTCCACAGCCTCTATTGTCTGCTGCGTCGTGTCCAGTGGTTGTAGGAGCCTGATTTAGACTGAAAGTCAACAAGCAGTCATAGTGAGAGGAGGAAAGGAGTCATAAACTGATGGACAGAAAGACAAGTTGCTCTGTCTTTAGAGATTTAGAGCTTTTCTGGAGAAAAACATTTGGGGCCTTCTTTCCTATCTTCCCTCATCTAGTCTCTCCCTCTACATCTGTGGGAGCTCTGCCTAGGGATTGGAGATGTGTCATCGGATCCTCTAGTGGATCTATGGCTTGTAGCCCACTGAGGGCTGACTACCGGCAATCCATCATCAGGGGTCACAACACATTTAGCCCTGTCTCACAAGCACTCATTGTCATTCAAGTGCCATGGTCAAGCAGAGGGAGGAGGAGAGCGGTGTTAAGTTATGTATGTTAGTTGGCTGGCTGAGTGCTGCATGATTTAATCTTTAGAGCCTCTGATGGTGCTGCAACCTTAGCTTGTCTGTCAGAAGAATGCTTTCTACCTTAACCACTTCATCCCATGACTCACCCACGCGGCTTGACCCGGGTCAATGAAATATTCATGTCCAAAGATAGCACCAGAAACAGATTCAGTCACCACAGATCTGTTATTTGACCTAAATTTGCCATCCATTGTGTGTGAATGAGACTTTGTTTACATGCGGTTTCTTTTTTTTCCTCTTGATTTTTTATTTTTCATTTTCAAGGAACAACATGATGGTTGACTATAATTCACTTTTCACTCACTAGCATGTGTCCTTCTGTTTCAAAGGTGAAGGTAATCTTGTCTCTGTCCTTGCCTCGGTGGACTTAAGTATCTATCTCCTAAATGACAGCACAGTAGCTCTGCAGCAGCAGAACCTCCACTGGATCCAGACTGCCACCTTTCAGTCGGGTTGCTGTCTGTCCTTCCCCTAACATCTGGATCCAATAGGAGCGGCTTCCTCCTCTGAAGGAGGGACACATATAAATAGCCAGGCAGCCGTAACCACACTATGCAGCTCAGCCTGGATGTTGGTTCATTCGTTTGCTGCTGTCCCTCTTTTTCACTGCCAGCTCAGATATGGTGTATGATGTTGCTATCCCCCTGCACATACCCCACCCCCGCGTCCCTGGGCTCCACCTCTGATCCTCCAATCCCCAGGCTTGTGGTGTGACTGACGCATGGACACTGAATGCTCAGCACACATCCAACAGCTCTATGCCCATCTGTGGAAAGTTTGAGTGGAGTGGGGCCAGGTTTGAAACACAGGCAGGCAGAGGGTGGGTGGTGGGTGGGCTGAAGGTGGCCTGCGTGGGCTGAAGCCTGTGGGCTGAGGAGGGGAAATGCAGTATCCTGGTTGTAGCAAAACAAGTAAATTTGCCGCTTTTACAAGATGCAAAGCACAATAAGAGTTTGATTAATAGTGCGGAGATTACGTAAGAGAGATCGTACATTTTCTTTTCTCATATTTATATTTATGTATGTCGATATAATAAAATAGTTCACAGATTGTAAAATAAGAAGTGGATGGAGCAACTATAATGCTTCCCTCGAGTTTGCCTTTATGGCTGTCGCTATTTCTTTTAGAGCCAGAAGTGACCAATTTTGGACGAGAGGGTGTAGCTGGGGGGGAATATGCATTGCTACTTAAGCTGCTGTCTTTCCGAGTGGCCACAACATTAATTATGCATTACTGTATGCCTTGATATAATTAAAATAAATTTATTACATTGTAACTCTCTGTGCAGATGTCATGAAAGGCGCTATAGAAAATTCCCACAGAAACCAAAACGGGTTTTGCACCAGACTGTAGACGTGTTTATTTTTGCTATTAAATTGGATGTTTTAACATGGGAGTCTATGAAAATTGACTAGCATTTTGAGCTTGTTCCAAGTGGTAATTTGAGGAACTGCAGTTTTTAACATTTTCCCGCCGGCTTTATTTATAATAAGGGTTGATTAAGTTAAGTCTTTGGACGTTTCTTAAATATTTGATGTAGAAGCAAGAATATTTCATTTATAAAGAGATGTATACAGCAAAGATAAATTTGGGTACTCTCTCATAAACCAAGGCTGACCCTTGTTGTTGTGCCGTTTGTGTGTATGTGTGTCCATACCATAGATTAAACATATCCTCCTTTTTGTGTGGCACATGTGCATGTACCACCACAGAAGCCTGGGTCCAGCCCCACCCTCCCAAATTAAAACTCATTCTACCAAGATGTCTCTTCGGCTTTGCTGCGGCCCCTCAATCCTTCCTTCCTTCCTCCCTTCCTTGTCCCCTCGTCTGCTTCAGGCTGCAGCAGCAGCGGGAGAGAAGAGGGGAGAGAAGAGGGGAGGAGGGGAGGGATGGATGGAGGGGGAGCGACCGAAGCTTTTGCTTGAGTGAGTTTTAATTTGTGTGCTTACAGCAGAAGACGCTGCAAAGTGGCGTAGTGGGGGGAACAGATGCATTAGCGCCCATGCACTCATTCACCTCGTACTCGATGCACACACCTCCTTTCACACATACAGCTACACACACAGTGACACTTATTATTGCACCCTGTGGTGTTGTCTGAATGGTTCAGGCACTGTAGTCTTTGTTTTCTCTCCCCCGAACCAAAGCCTGGTGTGCACTCGTTGTCTTATTGATCAGTTTATAAAACTCAGTGGCAGGCTGAAATTAGCTGCCCAGGGACACAATCTATTTGCTCTGCCTCATTTCTGTCGCTCCTTAAACATACACTGTCCATTCTGCAAGAATACCACCTTGCAAAATGTTTGGGTATAAAAAGACCAAAAAATCTCTCCTCCTATTCCTGGACTACAAAGAGGGGATAAAAAGCAAACTTTACAGCAATGAATCTCATGTTGCTTTGAACGCATGCCCCGATAGTCTGCATGTGTGTGTGTGTGTGTGTTTGTGTGTGATGTGGTAAAACTGCAGAAACATGGAGGATGTGTTCCAGGGATGGAACTTGAGAATGTCCCCGTTCCCCTCTCGCCGGCCTCTGAGGAGGAGCCACCAGCGCTCGCTCCTGCCCCCGCTCTGCTCTGCGCCTGCCTAACACTGCCAGACGCAGCATAGCTTCAGTTTCCCTCCCAGGCCATCAGGGTATCAGGTTTGTTTTGGAGGGGGGGGACAGGGGATGAGGACGGCTGGCACAAGCGAGGAGGAGAATTAGGCGGACAAATCTTTGCACTAGTGTGGGATGAAAAACAGTCAGACAGACAGAGAAGGGCGCGTAAGGAGATGGAAGGGAGGGATAAAATAGAACAAACAAGTCCCTCCTGGCCCGTTGCTGCCCCTGACCCCTCATCTTTAAATTCCATGCCAGCAGCTGGAGTTGTGAAGCGGCCATTTTATGAATGAGGGTGGGAAGGAGAGAGCGAGAGACAGAGAGGAATAGTGAAGGAGAGAGAGCGAGATGGGAGGCGGGTCAGGTTGTGTGTTGTGTATGTGTGTGGGTGGGTGAGACGCGGCTCACAGGCGCTTGTGGTGGAGTTGGTTGTGTGTGTGTGTGTGTGAGAGTGACTGTTCAGGCTTAGGAGGAGCCAGGGGTAGGCCCACACACATACACTCTTCACAGGCTTTGTGTGTTTGTGTTTTGTTCATGCCTCTGCTGAGACACTGTGCAGTCTGGAACAAAAGCCCAATTTGGGCTGTGCTTCCGCCTGAGGCTGCTCGCTTAGCAGCCACAGCAGATCAGTTTTCAGAATGAGGAGTAACAGGCACACCTCAACACTTTTATGAAGTCTTTACTGGCTTCAGTGGAGAGAGACTTCCAACTTTTCTGTTGCATTTGTTTATCCGTGAGGAGTGAATTGTGTGTAAACATAATTTTTGTGCTCTCTTGTTGTCCCACCAGGAAATCTACCCCGCTGTTATTTTAAAGTGCAGTCCTAGGGGGTCAACAGAGAAGTACACAAGAGTTTACTTACACTATTGTTTCATTTATGTAGTGTACAAACAACTTTTTTTTCTACTAGCAATTTCCTGTCCGGCTTATTTCCTTTCCTTGGAGGGGTTGTTGATGAATATACATTTATTCACATTTTATTTCACAACCAGTATGCAAGACCTTCCCTCTATTTGCAGATACAATCTCAAAAAGATCTTTTCTTTCCAATCCATGGCTTTTTGCTTCAGGATGAAACATTTTGTAGAATTTAGTCATTTTTTTTAAACTTTAAGAAACTGCATCCAAGCCAGTAGAGTCTTTTTTATTTGAGTGAACACAGTCACATTCTTCTTTTGTTGTCTCTGAGGTCTCAGAGTGTTTTCCTCCTCTGTGGCAGTATATTACATAGATGCTCATGACATGGGGGCGTCAAGCTGCCAGGATCTATCGATCCCTCGCTCCCATTGCTGGCTGACTTGCGTCTGCCCTTAAACCGCCGACACAATGCTGGCACGGCCGTCCTCGGGTCTCTGTGGGGAGTTAGGGGCGTGGAGCTCCGTTTGATGCATGATGCGACCAAGGGGGGTCTCGTGTCAAGGGAGAGGGGTTGAACGTTCAGGTCTGCTCCACCCTCTCATTTGTATTTCCCCTAGCGCTTCAGTGCGATCCAAATAACTTATTGCTGCTGGTGAATAAACTGACAGGACCTTTGTGACGACAGCGAGGCAGACAGGAATTGCCACAGGGAAAGAGGCTTTGTGAGAGAATGAAAGCTTATCTTTTTCCTTTGTTGGCAATAACTTTGTTACATTTTTTTGATTTTCTGGCTATTCAAAGCATGTTCCCTTATATCTGCTCTATAAACTATAAAATATAAATATTGAACATGTCAAGAAACAAGACAAAAATTGTCTTCTTGTGTATTATCAGTTAATAATCAATGCCTAATACTTAGAACCAGTCAGTCTGTGTGAGCAAGGTCAGGGATAGTGCAACCTCTGCGTCGTCATGGTGATCCCAGCCCCCTGCTGTCATCCTAACAGTTGTAAGTAGCAGGTGCTGTTAGCCAGTCAGTCAGCCAGTCAGTCAGTCAGTCAGTCAGTCAGTCGGTCTGTTCATGTAGCGCTGCAGGTAATGAGAGCTGACAAAGAGTGACAGTGCAGACAGGAGGACATGCTGTCACTGCAGCTCAGGGACACAAGGACGTCCTCTGGTGTAGTTTACTGTGTACAATAATTCTGCTGATCCTGCCTGCAACGCCGCCTGCAACCCCCCCACCCCCCACCCCCTCCGACCCCACCCCCCTCCCTGGGCTGCAGAAAAGTAGCAGCTTGGCCTGGAGATGAGTCAAAACTCTGTTTATGCGCTGGACGTGCTCTGGGTCCAAGACACATTGAGAACACAGTGCGAGAGCTGGATGAGCTCACTTGCACTCGGGGCAGCTCTGTAAACTCGTGTTTTTTTCCCCCCTCGAGGACAGACGATGCAGTAATAACATGCTTCAGGTGCGCCTGGCGTTGCCAACATGTAGCAGGAATGTGCTCCTGCAGGCAGAATAGGGCTGAGAAGAAACGGTGGAATGTTTTTTTTGATCAGAAGGGCCGTCTGACTCTTTGATGCACTGAAACAATTTGTCAAGAACTTGTTTGTTTAGACAACAAAAAGTTAATCATCAGAAACTGTGATCCTTGTTCACCATTGAAGTAATTAAAAAATTGGTTTAGTTCTAACTTCTCAAATGTTAGAAGTTGCTGCTTGTTTACGGTTTTAATTAAATATGCTTGGGTTTTTGGATTGTTTGTTAAAGCAATTTTGAATAAGAAATTGTGATTGACATTTTTTTATGTTTTCTAAATTTATAGACCCTACAAATAATAATCAAAGTAGCTGATATGGAAAAAAGTTTTTCAAAAACTGTGCAATTTTGTTTCCCTATAGTTAAATGAAAATGTTCTCAAAAGAGCTTTTCTTAATCATTAATATATTATAAGAAAATTTATTCTACATTAATGTTTAACAGTAGTCTTGTCCATTTCATATTTCCTTTTTAGCTTAACTTTTGTGCTTCGACTTAAAGAATCTCTTGGACATACTAGTGATTGATTTAAAATTTAAAAATAATGTTTTTTTTAGTACAAATTATAGAGGGATTCCTGTAAAACATCTTAAAAATGGTTAGACCTGTTATAGACCTGTCGAATGAGGTATTACCAAAGAACCTACAGAGCTCTCAATAATAATAACAATCATGTTTGCATCCTTACTCAGATGAATTATACTCATTCTCTCAATCCTTCCTTCAGGTGCCAAATACACAACAAAAACCTGCTGCTATTTAATTCTTACCGCCTCCTTGGGAGCCTTTTCACTACCATGTACTGTCTAAGAGCTCAGCAAAGTACAGTGAGGCCCTGCAGCAGTGAGCTAGTTAGGATAGCGGATAGCTGTTATGGTGCTGTACAGGACACACACACACACACACACAACTCCTTAGAGAGGGGTCAGGGCAGAGTAATAGTAGCTCTAATCAAACCACCACAAAACAAAGCCGTGCTTAGAAATTTGGCCATGGAAAAAGGCCTGCAGCAAGAGCCAGCACTTTGATGGCTTTCTTTTAAGTGGTAGCTAAAGGATATGGTCTCCTGTTTCCTGTGTTTGCTCCGTCTTGCTGTGTGTGTGTGATTGATGGCTCATTGATTGAGCAGCATGCTCCCGTTCCCTCTCCCAGCCAGAGCTATCTGTCCCCTGGCTGTCTGTAGCTGTCCGGCCCAGCGCCGGCTGTTCGAAGGTATGCGAGTGTGTGCACATTCTTGTTTGTCTAAGTGCATGCTCGAGGAAATCAGTGATCTAGCAGGTGTGGATCCTCCTCTTGATGTGGCCACTTTTCATGGTCTCTTTGTTTAAAAAACGGACTAGATAATGTGTAACTCTGAGCAAATTTTGACTTGGTCGGTTTTTAACACCAGGTCAGAAATTTAGATAAGATTATTTACTGAGAAATTAAATGCTACAAAGGGGTCTTTGTGCCATCATCTGCATGACAGTTTGGTGTAGTAAAAACCACAATAACAAGTCTCCTGGGTTACCAGGCGTTGTGATTTTTTTTTTCTTTTTTGAAGCAGTTCCAGAGCTGCTGCAGTGCTACTGAAGAACAGTAAATATAGCCTCAGGCCCTTCAATTTTTCCAGTTTATGATGTGCTATTTGGCGGCTTTCAGACCAATAATAGTTAACAAGACATTTATGAAATAACTGCAACAAATTACTGCATCAGGGGAAACTAGGGATATGGGGTAGTTCTCAAGTAAATATGCAATGGATGCAGGTCTTACTGTGCATGTGGTTGGTGCAGTGTCCTCTTTCCACAGGTTCCCACGTGTATGTCAGGGAAACACAGTGATCTCTTAATAATGGCATCAGACCGGCACGAGGTGATCTGTGAAGGGAAACATGCAGGCTGAATGTAACCAAGCTGGATAAATGATAGGGCTGAAATACTATGATGGGCAAAAGATTGGATTGTGAGAAAGGATGAAGGTTGTTTGTGGTGCATATGTTGTATTAAATGTGTCTATAAAAAAGTGTAGAAGAAGAATTTGTAAACGTTAAATCCTCCCCCTGCAAAAAACTGTTATTATTCACGCTGATGATCATTCATTGACCATTTATGAGACACCCTAGACTACTGAGTCCTAACAAAGTGAAAAAAAATGTCCCTTCAGACTTGTGTTTACATTCTCAGTGGATGTGTGTTACATGTCTGCAGTGCAGCTTGCTTTTCTCCCATGGCTCAGGCCCCCTGTTGGTGCTCTAATACCGCTGCAGCCTGGTCTCCAGTCCTGTGGGGTCTGTAACGGCAGGAACACAAAGGCATATTTTTCTGAGCAGGGGGCACTAAATTGGGTGGCAGTGTTGCGTGCCCCCTCCTTACCCCACCTCCATATATGCCTCAACTGAAGGAGAAAGTTGTCTGTAGCCTTGAGAGTAGAGAAAGAGAGAGGAGGGGGGATGTGACCCACTGTTTTTAAATCGTGTCTTTATGTCCCCCCTGACTGTGAGTGTGCCACAGTATTTCACAATGGAGGCCATTGTTTGTTTTGGGGAGAAAGCGTGGGTATTTTGTTTCAATCACCTCTTGAAGTCTTATGTTTGACAGGGTGGGGGCTCAGCGCCTCCTGTGCTTGGAGACAGACTTGTTCTTTGTGCCCATTTTGCTGTCACTTTACCTGCATCTGTCCTCTCTGCCATCAGTGTTCTTCCTCGAATGCTCTTTTTTACCACATGTTTACACGTGTGGAGTTTTTTAATGGTGCATCTGCAACTTTTTAGACTGTTTTTCTAGTGGGACAGGCTAGATGGGAGGGAGTTTGGAGCTGCTGAGCTTTGTCATGTTAGCCTGAGCAGTCTGATCTTTGTGGAGTCCAAACAGAGCAGATCTGATCCTTCTCTGTTTGCCTCAGTGCCGTCAAACCCCTCCGTCCCGTCCCCGCTGCAGCCTCCCGCCGTGCTACGATGACATTTCACCTCTCCTACATGCACTGACTCCTCCTTAATCCGACTAAGAGCTAATCTCCCTTGGATGGATGTGATCCTGACTGAACACTGCGACTGATTGTGGCAGAGCATTGGAAGGTCATCTGACTGGCTGACTTGCACACACTTTTGTCACCTTCTCTCCATCCTTTGCTTCCACCCTCATCAGACATGAAACACCTGTCTGACACATGTATAGATCCCTGTGGTTTAGACCTCCCCACTAAAACAACCACATCCCTCAGCAGCATGTCTGTTTTAATACACTGGATAAAGAGTTGAACTGATTTCTTCTTTTCTTCCAGCACATCTTTTATGTATTAAGCGATTATTTCTAAATGTCCTTCCTAGAGTCTCTGTCTCTCAGTGTGCCTTTCTCTCTGTCCCTGTGAGCATCCTTTGTTTCATTACTGGAGACATATCCAAGTGCGGCCCAGCTGGTAATTTAGTGAGCTGTCTGCTAGTGAAAATGTCAAACCTTTCACAATAACTTATTATGAAGCACCAAGCAAAACTCCTCACTTGGCTTGTGTTGGTTAAGAAAGGCCTGCTGGAGTCTTACAGGCTTAAAAAAAAAAAAATCACAGCATATGTGCAGTTTGTGTGAGCGCAATGGTTCTTTCGTTCGTCTTCTGTTCTTCGCTCCTTCCTACCCTTTCTCTTCCCTCCTTCTGAATAAGAGTGGCCATGTAAGCTGCTGAGGTCCCTAAAAGGGGCAAATGAAGTTGAGTGTTTTTGTGTGTGTGTGTGTGTGTGTGTGTGTGTGTGTGTGATGGAGAGAGAGAGAGAGAGAGAGAGACGGCCTGGTTGAGTGTAGAGAAAGAGTGGAGGAGGAGGAATAACTGAACTCTCCGCCCACCCTGAAAAGAGGAGGTGAAATATGGGGATAGAACCATGATGTCACCGGCAGCCAATGGGAAGTGTGGGCTGGGGACTGTTTAAGGCCCGTCAGCTGTCCTGCTCCATCCACATCGGCTGCCCTCTTCTGCTGTTGGTACAGTAAGGCCAGGCATGGCTTTATCTGTAGTTTGCCTCATCTGTGGCCTTTGGCTTGTAACCTCTGACCTTTGACCCATGTGCACATCCTGAGGTCCACATAACCAAACCTTTTACACCAAGTCTCCCTCACTCTTGAACCAGCTCTCTGTAGTTGAAACTGTAGCTTATTTGCAGCTGAAACCCTGTCCCTTAACTAAATATGTTAGAGATTAGATTGGAGACTGCAGTCTATCTCTCCCATGGTTCCCACAATCTCCATATCATGACTGTGCTGCTTGTGTTTGAGACCAGAAGTGAATGGGAGACTTGCGTCATGGTAAAATCTGATTACCACCAAAACTTCGGCTGACACTGAGGTGCTGTGTCTTTGCTGAGCTTGTGAGTGAAACTCACTGAAGGTGACACAACCCCTGATTTGAGGCTGGTAAGCAGTAACATTTTTTGCACTCCACTGCACAGGCTTTGTGCAGCTGCCATAGTTGGTGTTGTTGTTGTCCCATTTCTAATGAGTACATACTGTTATGAGTTTCTGTTTACTGCACTTTTATGGCTTTTTAGTGTAATCGGCCTTTATGTTTACATTGCAACCCACACAGGCTGTTTTGTTTCTTCCAGCTACATGGAATAAAATTGTATGGAATAAGACAGATGTTGAAGGTAAAATGGCAGCTACTTTTGGTTTGCAGTTCAACTCAGTTCAGTTTAGTTTAGATATTTTATTGTCCCAGATGGGAAACTTGACTTAAAGCTGGGGAGAAATGGTAGAGAAATAACAGAAGTACAAAAAACATAAACAAAAGTTGAGAAATGTTTCCCCTGCATGCAACAGAACACACTAAAATGGAACAAGCAATCTCTAAAATGCTAAATTATACGTGCAAACTAAGCATTGTTATTGCACAGTGAACAAAGGATTTATTTACTCCTATTGCTGCGACACTCTTGTAAATGAAAAGATCAAGTGAAAAACCAGCGCATTGTTAAATGCTGCCAAACATTTCCCTTGATGGTCCTCTTTGGCCTTATCAGTGTGCAAACATGACACAAAGTCAGCAGTAAGTGCCTTTTGTTCTTCTGTGTTATTCAGCTGTCCATAAGTACCTGCAAGCTGGAAGCATTTAACTCCCTAAGCAGATAGGAAATTGACAAAACAAGCATGAGGCTTGTGTATTTATAAGGAAAAGGTAAACCCCTGACAAGCTTCTTTTATGTGAAATGAAGCTTTGTATATAACAGATACTAGATCAATACACCGCTGTTTTTCTGTGTACACCATCTGGGACTGTTGTATCTTATCAGAGCATTACTCTTGAAAGAACTATCCTACAGTGTCAGTGCAGGCTCTCGTGTTGGAGAGAATAGTCTCAGTGTACCGTCGTAACAGATGTTAACTCAGGGCACAACTGTCCCTGCTGAACCCTCAGCTTGTCCTTTTTAAAGAACGGCTGCAGCCTCACAAAATGGATACTGTGTGTACCCTCAAGAAACTCACTGTTAAAATGAAATTAAGTGGAGGAAAAAGGAAACCCTAAATCCAGATGTCATATGTGAAGTGGCTAATAGGGCTGCGCAGAACATCAGGCTCCACTGAGGTGGCAGACACTGAGGCGTATGTCCCGAAGAAGAGAGGGAGATGCACCAGAGAAACGGGCTGACTTCAACCACAGTCTGTCTGCGCGTGCCAGCAACCAGCCACTGTCATCTGAAAGACAAGGAAATTGCAGTCAGACATACAGAGACTGCAATGTAAGCTATGTACATGATCCCCAGACAAAACACCAAACTGTGCACACATAAATGAAATGTAACCAAACTAAAGTGCAAGTTAAGGAATAACAGAGCACTGACTATCAGCTCAATTATCAGCTAATGACCATCTAAGTTTTTGCAGAGAACTCCATTTTAACCTTGTGTGAATTCTCGCGATGAACAGAAACTTATCCCCATTAGCTTTTTAGCTTGAGGCAAATGTGGTATGCTTAATCAGGATTAGGGCCTCCATGAAGTCGATGTGAAATGAAGATGTGTCATTTTGAATCCAGACGTAGTGCCAGCAGGGGGAATGTATGCCGCACGGCGTGCCAGGATCAAGTCTGGGCACCGTGTGCCGCAAAGCTGCAGATGGTCATCTACAGAAATAGGCTTTGGCACCACAGCCGCTACTATTCTGATGCTCTGATGATGATGATAGGCTTGAACCAAGTTTGGTTAAGGAGTAAAAATGTTACACAAAGTACTTCGTGGGTGCTTGCAACATTTCGCAGGTGCTGCAAATAAATAGTCACATTTTAACAAAAACAGGGTGTTTATTGAAGTGCTGCACAAATCAGTTTGAACGTGTTGTGGATCATCAGTGGTTCATATGGTTCTTTCTGTGTAGCTGCCTGTTTGGGGACAGGTGGGTACACATCCAGGTGTTAGACTGTTCCTGCAAACATCCAGCAACTGAGCCAAATGAAGCAATACGGTGTTCGTTTAATACATACAGTTGATGTTTCTCTCTGGTATTGCATTTTCAAGCTTCTGTATGAAACGTACAATGCACAGTTTATAAAAGTTAGCACTAGACTTGAGTGATTGTCTCATCTACTTCCCCAAGAGAGATTCAGGTTTAGTGTGTCTGAGGCTGATGGGATGTGAGGGCTTGACATGCTGTCACTAACCTCAACCAGTCACCCAGCTAGCAAAACAACCAGCAAGCACAGTTCGCCAATCAGCCAGCCAGCACAGCCAGGAAACACACTGTATTTAATGAAGCAGGTCTGGGAAGTCAGGTATTTTTAGAAGCAACTTTCAGTGAGAGGAAACACCTCTAAATCTGTGAAAAAAAAACCAAACAAGCATCGCTTAAGTTCTCCCCCAGGTTGTTTTTTCCCATGCTAATGCCTACCTTAGCATCTTACTGAGCTGTGCAGTCTGTCATGTTTCATGCTTGCAGCAGACTTCATCATTTTTGTAAATGTTTTTATCGAGCCTAATGAGAGAGCTGAAACAACAAAAACATTAAATTGGCAGAACATTGATTTGCCCCTGCTCAGTGGACTCACTGTCCCAATGTTTTTGTTCCCTCAAATAACCAAATCAGCATCAGTGATTCAGCAGGTGATAAACCTACCCACTTTCCATCCATCGGATAATAGGATTCACAAAGCAGGAATCTCTGTGATAATACTTGATTTTAATATGTCATTCAAAGTTGAGCTATAATGATTTCTTGCCATACATTTTGCTTTTATCTTAAAACACTTTGAGTCAGAACAGACAATATGAGTGAGTCCTCAGAGTCGGTTGGAGAGTTGCCTGATCCAATAAGGAAGATTGCTGCTGAGGCCTGTCTTTATGCTTCAAATGTGACTCCAGGGTTGCTTCTGTCGAGGGATGAACTGGGACTCTGGGACTTTGGGTCTACTAGAAGTCTGGCCTACAGGGATTGAGAAGTTCAGCTCAGGTCCAAACTTAGTTCTGGGGTTTGACCTCTTTGGTCAGTTCCACACACGAACATTTGGATTCCCTATAAAGAAGCTCTTTAAAGTTTTTTTTCCTTTGTTATGAACTTTTATGACAAAAAGTTTTTTATACTTGAATTAAGAACAAATAAGAACTAATGAACATTTTTTTTATAAAGTAGTAAAAAATTTTATTTAACAACTTCAATAGCTTGTTTTCTCCTAACAACAGTTCAAAACCTGAAGATTTGTACTCGGTCATGATATAACACGGAAAAGCATTAAATCCCAAACTACAAGATGGTGAAAACAGCAGATTTTTATATTCATATTAGAAAAATGCTACATTTACTAGATTATATAAAATTTAGATTTTAACCGTTGTGTATTATATAATATGAGAATAGCTGTCAGTTATTTTTTTTGTGTGTCATTTAATTAAAAATCAACCAAACAGAAATTCAGAGTTGATGGGATAAGATCATTATGCACCCCAGTAGTGTGGTGAATATCAGCGTATCCCTGGTTTTCATATTACAGTTGATATTAATAAGAATATTAACCAGAATTTTAAGTACTGCATTCTGAATTAATGCATGCCAGATGTAATCAGAATACTCATGTGTGTTATATTTGTTTGTTTAGGTAAAATTCCAGCTAAAACATTTCTTCTTACTCATTTTTTCCACTGTTTTAGCGTGTCTTTAATTGCTCTCAGACCATCCCCTTCCTCCTCAGTGATAAAAGCACAAATTGTTTTCACATGTGACTGTTCTGCATACCTGTGTCCTGTTAGAAAGTGCAGTAAACAACAGGGCAACAACAACAACAACAACAACAGCAGCAGCAGCAGCTGCAGAGGGAGCTGAGGCCTGAGGGTAGAAGGAAAAGGTGTGTGTGTGTGTGCGTGTGTGTTTTTGTGACTGAATGCGAGTGAGGGGAAATGCCACGCATGCCTGAACACACAGACCAGCACATAGTTGTGTGAAAAACACATTGCTGGTCTTTAGTGGGCATGCGAGTGGAAGAGACCCAGAAACACTGGGATAGGGAGGAATGGGCTCACACACACCTTTGTGCACGGGACTGAACAGAGATTTAGCCGAGCTCTCCTGAGCCAGCTGTCTGCATGAGAAAAATCACATCATGACGCTGTGCAGTGTTCCCTCTCTGAAAACAATCCCTCTGATCAGCAGAACGGTCGATATTGCCGAACATGCACGGCCAGACACACTCTGTCTAAAAAAGGTGAAAAACACCAATTTAGATTAGATCAGTACATCCCGGCACTTGAGAATCTATCTTTGTAGCAGTAAGACAGCACTGGAATCTCTGATGCGGTTTGCCTTGGCTGTGAGTAGAGGAAGCATCCTTTCTCTGGCCGTCTGGACTGATGTGGTTTAAACAAGTGTCTGGAGTGATCCACCAGGGGCTCTCGGGGAGGATCGGGTTGCCGGATGAGGATGTGGCCTGGTGGAGCTCAGGGAGCTTGGGGGGTCGGCCTGTTATCCAGGCTGCAGCAGCCCCTGATAGGCCTGCCGTCTGCTACTGTACTCTTGTTCAGCTACCTTACTGTCTGCTACTGCTCTCAGCTCCGGTAACCTGAGCTTACCGGCTCTGACTCTGCACAGAGTGGGAGGCTCCGCATCCCCACAGAGCACCGGATTACTGTAGTGTGCAGTAAAGTGAATATTTCGGTAAATGGATGTGATGTAGAGATAAATTTAATCATGTCCTAATGGAGCCCTGTCTCTGTTTATATAGTGGATGGAGGACATGAATGCAACTAATACAGACACCTCCTTAAAAAACACACACACATCCGATTTAGGCAAATTAAAAAAAAAAACTGTTTAATCCTTTCTATATTTATACTTTTTTACTTGATTGCCTTAATTTTCATGGCCAGTTAAGGGTATTTCTTGCAGAAAAATTTTATATGATTTTATAACTTGTATATTGCCCCGTCATGTTGTTATCCAGTCATTATAGCAAGAATAGGTCGACATAATTTGTAATAATATTATTTAGGTGTGTTGTTGAGTAAGCTTCCTCTGTTCAGGTTTTCCCCTTAAGTTATGGCTTCCCCGAATCCGTGGAAAAGCCATGCTTAATCACTATGGTTACCATTCCCCCTCCCAACGCCTGCTCAAGAGAGGACTTGTTTACCATCTCTGCTCCAGACTCAATAACATGTCAATCATCAGGATTAGGACCGCCCCTGCCCACATGCAATTGGTCCAGCAGATAGCTTCCAGTTTAACTCCCTCCCTCCTCTTTCCCGACACCCTCCTCCCTGGTGTCCCTCCCCTCGAGCCCCACTGTGAATAATGAATGATTTCCCAACTGTCTGTCACGCTTCCTACTTATCTTCAGTGACACAGGGAAAACATACCACCCTTTGATATGTTATGAAGAATGAAATATTTCATCTTTCAGTAGATCATTTTTATGTTCATCCTTTGGTTGATGCTTATGATTGATTAGGAAAAATCCTATCTGTTTGCCAAACTTCTCATGTTTTTTTTTATTACATCATACTTTATCTTCAGAGGTGGCAGTGGCCTGCTGGCACTAAACGTGTCATCAGCCTCCCAATGTAAACAGTGGAGTAGTCTACTTACACAGCATGCTCTCTAGCAAACGAGACATGACTCGCATTCAGATGAGGAGCATTGCTGCACTGCAATCCTCTACCTCTCATCACCGGTGGTCTAATTTAATGAAGACGTACATTTGTTTGAGAATCCAGGTTTGAACCCTTTCACCCGTCCTCCTGCCATACACACACACACACACACACACACACACAC
>JAPZDY010000023.1:13021867-13047682 GCA_029783645.1 Ctenochaetus hawaiiensis
ACACACACACACACACACACACACACACACACACACACACGCCAGTCTCCAGGCAGACAGTGTTGAAATCTAGCCATCTTGTTATCAGATTGAAGCTGTTTTTTTGTCAATACAGACTGTGTGGAAAGGGGAGGGGTCAGGCATGGTTGAAGGGCTCTGGGTCACATGACCCTGAACTCCTATCTTGCATGCTGCGCTTTAAGAAGCAGAGGCCAGCCTGATGGAGGAATAAATTTGATGCTTTCTACCTCCTGTGCTCTGCTGCAGACTCACATCCCAAACTGATACTTGTTTTTGTATATTCATTTATATGTTCCTTCTTTCCTTATCTCACATTACACATCCATGATCATGTTTGTACCTCAAATAGCTCAATCTTCTCAGGTTTCAGAAGCAATCCTGAATCTATTATTGTGTTGTTGTACCGGAACAAGGGATTAACATTCTCCTCTTTGAATCCTCTGCGACCTGCAACATTCTGCAGATTCTTTACATAGCCCGGCAACTGGAGGATACCTTTAGAACAAAAAATAAACAGAGCACAGCACTTGTCCATCTGTAGGGATGCACCAGCTGCTCTGTGGGAGACTCCTCAGTGCTGACCGTCGTGTCTTTTACTATTAATGAAATGGACGTGGCCGCCTCATGCGACGCAGTGCTCTGGCGAATGGCAGGGGCAGGCTGGTGGTTGGCCGCGGTGTCTGACCTGACTGTGTTTGCTCAAGGAAAGAGTGGTAGGGAGGGGGGTTGTGTAACTACTGTATGAGAGAAACAACATCATAAACCTCCCTACCTCCACTTTCAGCAGTTTGACTTATTTTACTCTGCAGCCTCTGATCACTGTCAAACTTTTTATTTCTACAATTTGCTCTCTGCAGACTTGTCTTTGCTTATTGCAACCCAGCATGCACTTAAATGGGATCAAATTCCAGTCTGCTGATGCTTCTCATTTATTCTTAGTCTTATTAAACATCTACTCAGGAACTACAAAGATGATGATGACTTATCTTAAGCAAAGCCCCTTGTTAGATTGTTCCTTTCCTTTGAAGTAGTGGAAACCCACAATACCCTGCATAGCTATGTGTAGAGAGCAGCGGCGTGTAAATAGGGTCGCATTAGAAGCATCTATAAATAGTGGATTGTATCCTTGATACCACGGGTTGTTTGGTCACACATTAAAACTCGACTTATATGGATTTAAGGCAGCAGCTCCCCCTCCCTCCGCTTTCTTCTGGCAGAAGGTATGCATGTTTGGAATTTCTCTTCATTGAGGACTCTGTTAAAATGATGCAGAAGAAGGGACCTCCTCCAATAAGGCTCATTAGAGTTTGCCTTGGCTGCCCCCTTTTGGTAGGATTCCAAGAAAATTAAGCCTCACTGATGTTTCTTCTTTTTTTTTTCCACTCTGCAAATTTGCAACACTGATCTGCCTGCTTTAACCACACTAATGTCAGCATCATATTTCTTATCAGATCACAGCGGCTGTGTGAGAAACTGTGTGTTGGCTTTTTATGCTGTAGTTTTTTTAAAAAAAAAAGACCTCTGCAATTATCTTTGGGTCAGATCCAGACGAGTTACATTTATTGAAGCACCACATCCAGGACTCCTGGAGTGGCAAAACACGAAGGTAGTGCAGAGCTATACATAGCACAGTGAAGGCTATATAGCTAAATACTCTTACTCATGTGGCATCATTAAAGATCTCTCGCATACATATCAAGGTCTGTCATATCAGGCACAGAGGCATGGAAGTGTATTGAACAATACAGATTTTGTATCAGGATCTCTGTTGAATGAGATTATTCAGAAATAGTATAATAGAGTATAAGCTTTTTCTTTTGTCATAGAATCCTGGAGGAATTTTCCAAACAGCCCATTTCACCTCTTCTGCACTATTAGATTTGAGTGAATATGAGAAAGAATGGCAGGTATTTGAGACTCTGTCAGGAGTGGGAATGATCATCCCCCTTCCCGTGTGAAGCGAAGCCGGAGTTGGCACTGTGAGAGTGTGTGTTTGCTCTGCAGCATTGCTGTAGTGCACCGTCACGTTCCTAACCTACACAGATGTTTTGTAAAGCAACATAAAATATTCATCAAGAGATTAGCTCAGCACAGGCTTCATTCTCCTGACTGATTCACAAAGCGAACTGGCGATGACACTTGCATTTAATTTAAAAACAAGTAAACAAGCTGAGCTTCTTTTCCTCTTTCTCTTTGGCACACACAAATATACATGTACCAGCTTGCATGTGCACACATCGCACACACACACACGCGCGCGTTTTCATTCTTCATCACGTGTGCTCCTGTAAAACTGTTATAAAGATGGCTGAAATATTGACACTTATGACAATGAAGTAAGAGTTTTAGTCTTGCAAATGATAATAGCACACATGAAAGAGAGTGTTGAAATGTGTGTTTTAGAGCACTTTTGTCTGAGTGTGTATGATTGTGTGTGTGTGTTTGTGTGTGTGTGTGTACATGCACATTTCCTTCCAGCTCTGGCTTTGCACCAGGAGGCGGTTGCTAAGGAACCAGGAGTGCTGTGCCTCTTATTTCAGTTCAGTTCAGTGTAGTTCAGTTCAGCTTTATTGCCCCTGTGGGGAAATTTGCTTTGCAGCAATAACAAAGAGCATAACAATAAATAGTAAACACTTAACACAGAAACAACAGAAGGTTGTTGGGAGGCAGGGCTTTGCTGTCTGCAAAATTTCTATTATGCAAAAAAGGCTGTTTTCTCAATCATACATACAGATTTCTTAGCTGTTAGCAAAACTCTTTGCTTCATCTTTTCCACAGTGACAGACTCTCATCAAACAGGGACTTATCATTAGCAAAAAACACCTTGTCACCAGGCCTTTTACAGTCATCCATAAACACACTCGCCAGGTGCTTTTTCTATGGAGTGGACTCATTTGAAACTAGGACACTCCTGCCTGCAGTGTTTCAAGATTAGTTAACAGTGGGAATCATCTGCTTTCTTCACTCTACATCTGCTTTTTTAGAAGCGCTTCTCTATAAATAGGCTACAGTAAAAAATGCTTTTGAACAGTAAAACAGACACTTTTCCATTTTGCCTTTTTCATCTGTGTCATTGTTAATTTAAGTGTGAAGCCGAAGAGATTGTCAGATGAAGTTGGTGAAGAGATCAGGCACTGATTTCATTTTCTTGTCCCTCCTTATCTGAAACGGTACTATTGTCTTTTCTCAGTCAAAGTTTTGATTTGCAGAGACTTATTATGCAGAGTTTAATGTGGATACAGTAATGATCATTTTGTTAGTGCCGCTAAATAAAGGACACAGTGTTTTGGGAAGCACAGTTTGTCACGGGTACTATCTGTGTGTCCCGAGCCGCAGGAAAAAGCTGTATGTTGATAATGTATTGTTATGTGTTTGTGTTTTGGTTTGAAAATTAGATAGAAATAGGACCCTCTGTAATTCATGTTACTTAAATCATTTTCCTGTAAGCCTGAAAGGATGCACAGGAGTTCCTTTTTTAGAAGTTGTAGTGATAGCAGGAGTAAGAGTTGTGTTTTCTTTCATTTTAGTATGAAGAAAAATAAAGAAATAAGACACTATGATGTGTTTTTTTTTGTCCAAACAATCCACTGGTAAACTTTGATGCAGAGAGGCTGAAATAATATGCTCATTTTCTTTTTTCAAATTACAGTCACAGAATACAAGAAACTAAAAAAAAATGTTTTAAAGAGGGTTGTTTTAACTTTATGGTCATTTTTTTAAGGCTTCAGTTTAGGTACTGTTAAACTGCATTGCCTATACTGACAAGGCTTTTCTTTTATTTGTCCATCCCATTAAATCAATGAAGAGAGGCAAAACAACAGACCTGTCTGTATAATACAATACAGTCAAACACTTTACCTGATTAAGTGGAAACTGAGTGTATAGATAAACACGCACTTTGTATGCACACCGACTACACTCCTCTTTAACCTATTTGCTATGTGGCCTGTTGGCAAACAAACTATTCTACATTTTTTACATGACATTTAAACATACTACAAGTTCTCAAGTGGTTATGAAAGAGTCTAAATTTAGAACCGATGCCTTTATATGACCTACAAAAGCAAATGAGACCATAAGCGAGATGATTGGCTATTTCAGTACAGACGACAGCGTGACATCTGGCTTATAACGTAACATTGTATGTTGGCCCTGCTGCAGAGTTATATTTTGCTGCTGACGTATTAAGAAGACATAACATTACTATGTTAATAACTTAAGCTACAGCTCAACAAATTACTATTATAGTGCAACTACATCTGTTAGCTGCAGGATAACGTGACCTAGATGTAAGAATGTTTACGTCACATGAACAAGTTTGCTTTGTTTCACTTTCATCATTTTACTGTTAACAATCTTTGATGGTTACAAATAGATGCAGCATATTACCTCATACTGTAGACAGCTTTCTAAAAGAGAAACTAGTATCAAAAATACATTGTGTCTTTCTTTTACTCTTCTCTGAAAAGAATGCGCTCATAAGCCAGATCTTTACAATAAGAGGCAGAGGCAACACTGCAGCTTATGTTCACGGGGCCCGCCAGAACAAAAAAAAACAAAACTGTTCCTTGTAGCTGCTTGAAATCAAAATCTTTGCTTTATAATCATTATAACTATTTGACCTTCATCATCCTTGACTTTGTTGTGATACTCTCCTGTAGTGCACGCTGTTTGCATCTGCCCAAACTGACCTCTTCCCCATCTTCCTCTGTCTCCTCCAGTATGCCCCGACCACTGCAAGCTCGCCTGCACAGACAAGGGAGAGTGTTGCCACAGTCAGTGCCTGGGCAGCTGTACTGAGCCCAACAACGACATGGCCTGCTCCGCCTGCCTCCACTACCACCACGAGGGTCGCTGCGTGCCAGACTGTCCCCCAGACACTTACAAGTTTGAGGGCTGGCGCTGCATCACCATGGAGGTGTGCTCTCAAGTGCACCTGGCCGGTGACACTCACTTTGTGATTCACGGGGGAGAGTGCATGCCCGACTGCCCCTCCGGCTTCACACGCAACGAGACCAATCGGTAAGACGTACCCTTCACCTCTAGTTTAGGTCCTGATGATTTAGGGATGTCACACCAGGTGACACACTGAATGTACAAAATATTAAAGGAGTCGTGTAACAGTAATCATTTTACATGATGTCTCCAATTTTTCTTCTTTAGTATTTTGTATTTGAACAAGATAATAACCTGATCTTTAATTTACAGAGAGAGCCAGGGGTCTTAGTAACAGACCCTGACCCTTTTTTTTTGAAACAGCAGTGTGGTTTCTCTTTTAGTATCCACAGAACTAAAGCCCTTTGCATTCACTCAATGCTTCTGCGTACAGATTTTTTTGCATGAAGTATCCTTGAGCTGAACTTCGGCTGAACTTACCCTTTACAAGTGTTTTTCTTAAAGTAGGTCTCACTCTTGAAAGTGCTGGAGGTCAAGAGCATGTTAGATTATTAATGACTCAAGTTTAGACTTTTTAGATGGTGAAAGGTGCTCAACACAATGCCTTGTTTTTAATACTTACCACTAGTAGAATTCACAGTTAATTCTTAAAGCTTTTAAGAAAAGACTCACCTTACATTTCCTGACTTTGACATCCACCTAGAATAATAAAACTTCTCTGTGTGCAATTTTCCTTTCTTCTTTGCCTCGGCTATTTCCAAACTTTCCATGCAGACTCTCTGCTGCTGTATATTTTTTGGACATACCACTGCTGTTTTGTCTCTGAGGTCAATACAGTGAGTCACTCTCTCACGAGTTCAGTTGAGGGCCCATAAAAGATTAAACTCTCCTTGTGAGAGATGACCTTCTATCGTGCAGTAAATTTATTTGCCTGAATCTGCTGGAATGCTTGGGAGTTAGGGAGTGGACGAGTGATTTCAGCGTGAGGTAGAAAAGTTCATGTAGGATTTTGCTCATTCTTCTGTTTTCACTTATGCCCATTTCTTCTCATTTACTCGCTCCCTCTGCATCTGCTGTTACAGTATGTTATGCAGCGCCTGCAATGGCCCGTGTGATAAGCCGTGCTCATCGCCAATCATAGACTCTGTGGATGCTGCTCAGTCCCTGAAAGACTGCACCATCGTCGAAGGCAATTTGGACATCAACATCCGCCGTGGAAGTGAGTGCTTTGAACGCCACATATACTGTAATTTTTGCTGAGAGGCTTACAGTAGCTTAGTAAACCTACAGTCTCATCTGCACATATGCAGATAATATACATTAGCAGCCCTCTGTTTTCAAAACACAAGCCAACACTGCATAGGATATTTAATTTGGCTGCAATCTGTCGTGCAATATGCTACTTCAGTCCTTTACTGATCACACAAATGTATACAAACTTAACATCTACTATGTTGCACCTGGCTGGCCTGTAATTATTCTAATTACTAAAAGTAGTAGAGCCTTGTGCTTTAAGCTGCTGAAATGCACCGTGGGGGCTGCCAAATCAACATTACATGTGCTTTCTGCACTCTAGCCCAATTATCACATTACGCTATAGTGCTGTTTATTTGCTCAGTTGACATGGTGGCTCACAATCTAATCTCCACTTACGTTAACGCTCATACAATGCAGCGCTCATAAGGATATTTGCATTAAGAGCAAGCCTGGGTGTCACTGAACCATTCAAGGTCCCTGTGTTTTTTTTTTTATTTTTTTTTATGTGACTTTCATACACTGTGTGTTTATGTTCATTCCCTGTCCCCAGATAACATAGCGTCTGAGCTGGAGAGCTTCATGGGCTTGATCCAGAGAGTGACGGGCTATGTGAAGATTCGACACTCCCACGCACTTGGCTCGCTGTCCTTCCTCAAGAGCCTGCGTTACATCAATGGGCAGGAACTCATCGAAAAGTATGGCTTGTCTGCACTGTTTGTCTGCACATTGTGCCTGTGAATGTGTGCATGCTTGTGTGTGGCGACTCAGGGAATTAGAGGACACGAGCAAGAGCGACTGCCCCGGGTGGTGGATGTGTAAATTCATGTAAACTGATAAATCTAAACATAGAGCATGTTCCAGTTATTGCAGCGCCATTTTGAAATGATTCAATCAGGCAAAGATAAGTGAGTGTGGCTTTGAAGCTGAATGGAAAGTCTCAGGTCCGTCAGCCTCGCCTTCACTGTGATATCAGCAGCAGTCCTAGATATGAGGGAAAGTTTTTTTGGTAATGGCCAAAGGGGTCATGGGAAATCCCGTCGCCCTTCTTGTTGTCGTTCCTCCCAGGGTAAAGTTTCACTCAGAGGAATGCTGTTGAGGATGGCAGACATTCCCTTCGCTCTGGAGGTGTTCTGATGCTGTTACATGGTCTGCTGGAGCTCAGAGTGTTTCTGTGTCATGTCCTCCTCTGTGAAGACTCACACTCATTGTCAGACAGACAAATATACCTGAACTCATTCAGTGTCTACCTCTGTTAATATGTAACGCTGCCACCAGGTGGCTAAAACTCTTTAACCACATTTCCGACAGCTTCAGCTTCCATGGCTCATGTTTATATACAATTGAAAGAACTGTTTTATTGATCTGTATGAGATGGTAATAACCTCCTCTTGATCTCCTGCCTTTATTAGCATGTACGCGTTCTCCGCCGTCAACAACCAGCATCTGCAGTATCTGTGGGACTGGAATCAACACAACCTGACTATTCTGAACGGACGTCTCTTCTTCCGTCTGAACCCTAAACTCTGCATGTCTGAGATCCACAAGATGTGGGACAAGACAGGCATAACTGTGAAGCCAGAGGAGGGGGATTTCCGTAACAATGGTGAAAGAGCCAGCTGTGAGTATTTTTACATCCACTGTGGCACTTTGATCTAACAGTTTTGGTGCAAATGATCTTTAAAAAAAAAAGCAAGTTTCTTCAGTGATTCAGTGTGTGGTCAAATAAAAAAGCCATGTGTTGTTTTTCGGTGGAACTGTGTCTCATTAAGGGTTCTGCTTTGTCACAACAGGTGAAAGTCATATATTGAAGTACAAGTCCAACATCACATCAAGTCATACGATCAGGCTGACATGGGAGCGCTACCAGCCGCCAGAATACACCAACCTTATCAGCTTTATAGTTTACTACAAGGAGTCGTGAGTACTCACTAACTAGCTCAGCATCTTCCATATAACATCATGATACCTTAAAAATAACAAAATACTTAAATGAATATGATTGTTTTTTTATACAAAAACTTTGTTTCAAACAGATTATTTTTCTTTAAATTAGAGCTTTTTTAATTGAAAAAACATGCTCATGTCTGTCTGGTTTTGCATGTTTTACCCCATTACTAACTAACTACTGCTAACTGTGAGCAATTACATTACTGCTGCCAATCATTTTCTAAAGATTTATTTCTTGCCTTTGAAGCTTTCTGATTTCAGATGACACAGAAATCCTCTAATAAGAAACACACAACCAGATTTGCAAATCATATTCACAACATTCATGTCAGCTTATTGTTCTGCTTGTTCTGGGTTTGATTACCTGTCAGATTTTTTTTTTTGTTAAACTGGTACAAAGCAAAACAAATAGCTGCCTCGAAGGTAAGCAATCAATCAAAAATTGTAGAATACACAACATTTATAAATAATGGCCTAAAATAATCAAAACCATTGGCATCATCTTCAGATGTGACCCAGAATGACTTTAACTTTTATATAAACAGTCAACTTTGAAAGGAATTGATGTAATTTATTTGTAAATGCTGCGTTTCATGTCTTTTCCAGGCCTTTCCAGAACATCACAGAGTTTGACGGTCAGGATGGCTGCGGCTCAAACAGCTGGCACATGTTGGACGTGGATCTCCCTCAGGATGAAAACATTGACCCAAAAGTCAGTATTCAACACCTCAAGCCATGGACTCAGTATGCTATTTTTGTGAAGGCCATAACCCTGCAGGTGGAGGACAAACACATCACTGGGGCAAAAAGCGATATAATCTACATCCGAACACGCCCATCATGTAAGTTTTTTACCATCTCTCTGTTGGGAGCAACACTGAAGCTGTTAATCATTTCTAAAGCTGTCTGTAAATGATTTGTGATGGCAGTTCAACCTTCTTAATTATTACTGTGCACAAACAGGTGAAAAAATTTAATTTGACATCCCATGACTTTTGCTCTTTTACAGTACCGTCTATGCCCAAAGATGCCCGTGCGTTTGCTAACTCCTCAACCAAGCTGGTGGTGAAGTGGTCTCCTCCAGCCTTTCCCAACGGCAACCTGACCTACTACCTGGTCCGCTGGCAGCAGCAGCCTGAGGACAGGGAGCTCTACCAGCATAACTACTGCTCCAAAGGTATGCATTACTCATTCTACAAAACAAAAACCTTCTTTCTGTTGTTTGAGCTCTCACATCTTTGTTTAATATGCAACGAGAAAGTAAATAAGTTTGTTTCCCAATATGTTAAACTATTGCTTTAATATTTAAACAGAACTCTGTGCAGGAAATGTGTCAAAACATATTAGATGCAGCTCTGGTAATGCAGAATGATGTCCATCCATAAACACTCTTGTTTTCTCCTAAAACAGAGCTGAAGATCCCGATCCGTATCCCGGCCACAGAGCTCACAGAGATGGACGACAGCACCAAGCCCACCAAGTCCGACCTGGCAGGGGCAGAAAAGGGCCCATGCTGTGCTTGCCAGAAGACGGATGAGGAGAAGAACCGGGAGAAGGATGACCGCGTCTTTTTCAAAGTTTTTGAGAACTTCCTCCACAATGCCATCTTCCTGCCAAGGTATAGTAAGCCCCAGATGGAGAGGAGATAAGATATCAGCTCCACAGTGATCTCCTTAAGCAGCTCCAGCTCTGTGCCTCCTTTCATTCTGCCGAGAGCTGAACTTCTTAGCCTGGATGGGTCAAAATGAGGAATGAGGTGGTGACCCCAGTGGAATGGCTCCTCTGTGGAGCTGATGGGACCAGAGCCGGGGGCGTAGGTGGACCGGATGGGGGCTGAGCAGGCCCCGCTGGGCTCTGCCCTTTTTGTCGGGATGGTGCAGCTGAGGAGACACGCTGAGCTGGACCCACAAAGCCTTCTTAGCGCACTTGTGGCTTTCTGTTGGCGTGGCAACGGTGGCATGGGGGATGTTAGGACCTAGCAGGCTGCAATTTAGGCTACACAAACAAAGAGAGAGAGAGATGTGATTAAGGAGTCTGAATGGCCAAGTTTGGCTGCACACTCGTAGCTGCTTAGGCTTTTGTTCCCCACAATAGGGTCTGACATCTGTGTTGTGTTATCATTTAACTTGCTCGTGGCAAAGGATGTTTCACTGTTTCAAAAGCTCCCGCTTTGTTCTTCTGCACAGTCCTTTATTCTCATGCTGATGGTGACACACACAATCCATGCGTTTGCGAAGTGATGCTGTAACTCTCGATCTCCAGCAACCACTAAAGCGAAATTCTGAGACCTTTGATGTTCCCGTTGCTTCTCATTGAGAACACTCAGCAGGTGTCTTATAAATCCATAGCTTTAAAACGATGCATCTTAGCCTCCAAACCAAAATTCATTCATTCAACAGCAACACTGTTTCTGATTTTTTTTTTTTTGCCTTCGCAATGTTCCTGTGGAATTGGATCAATACATCTTTGGAGGAAGAATAATAAAACATTGCTTTACATCGTAATAGAACTCATATCTGCCCCCCTCCCCCCTCTCTAGCTGTGTTGATTTGTTATACTATAGCTGTGTAGGAAACAGGCGGGTGGCAGGTCCCGGGCCTGCAGCGAAGGGCTCGGCCTGTGTATGCACAGACTCTTCAGTAACAGAGCCAGCATTATTACCGACCACTCCAGGCAAAGGCCTCCAAAACTGGGGAGGTTTTCTCAAAAGTTCAGGGTTTAGACCCTGGGTGAGGGGAAAGAGGCCGGGTGAAAACAGAAACAGAAAGAAGAGGAAATGTTTTCCGTTCTGTCCCCATCCACTCGGACCCCCCCCACACACACACGCTCTCTTTGTCCGGGACTCGTTTTTTTCTTTTTTTCTCTCTCTCTGTTTTTTTGTGAAGCGAGACAGCTGCCAGGAAATGTACAGTGAATCCATCTGGAATTCAAATGAATGAGGGAAGAGCCCCCATCAGCTCTAGGAGACAAACAGAAAGTAGTGAAGGCAGACTGATTTACATGAGGAGAGGAGGGTGACTGCGCAATAAGAGGATGGCAGCCTGTCTGGTTAGGTACAATCCAAAACATGTTATCAGCATTATTACTTACTGAGTCACCTGCTGGTGAAACTAATGACAAATACCTACAAGATAAACCGACAGGAACTCAATTGAAGTTACCTCTTCTCACTTCAGATCTAAAGATATTTGGCTCTTCTTTGTGAGCCTGCAGAATGTGTTAATGCAGTTAAGGCCAGGTGTTAGTGTCTGCCCTAATCGCGACAGACTAAATGTGTAGTCACAGCTTTACTCTCTGGATTCCATTGCATAAAAGGTAGATCTTTTTTTAGTAGGCGAGGTCAGGGTGCTGAGTGTAGTAACTCACTAGTTATAAGGTCATGCTTCAGTCAGCTGAGGAGCCTTCTCACAGTGTTCAGACTGCCCTGCTTAACCCTTTACACTTCCACTGCACACACAGAAATGAGATCCTTCAAGTTGTCTTTAAACCTGGTCCCACGTTGGGGTCTGTTGTCCTGTTTTTCTATCATTTTTGCTTAAGAACAGCTTAACATTTTCTAGTCTTTGGTTTTTTAGATATTTTTCATGTACTGTGAGTAGTAACCGAGGCATTTTTTCGAATGCTGGACCTCGGATTGTACCGCACCAGTTATAACTGTCAGAGAGGAATGTTGACATGTCAGTGCGACTGGTCTTTCCCACGGCTCTGTCTCTTTCTGTTCGCTCCTCCTGTAGGTGTATGTCTGCTCAGACACAACACATGCCTGGCTGTCGCTCTAGTCAATTAGGTTTCTCTGTTAAGCATTTTAACCCCTTGCAGTAGAGCTGAAATAATGAGACAACTCACAGAAAACTGGCGGCTTTTTTGAACATGATTTATCTTTTTTTTTTTTTTTGGCAAAAGCATTCTCAGGTTCCAGTTCGTGTATTGAGTATTTTCAGCCTCTGTTTGTCTTATTTCATAGTAAATTGAATCTTCTTCAGACAAAACAACCAATTTGGGGGCTTTTGGAATTTGTGATTGGCGTTATTTGCATTTTATAAACTGAGCAATTAATTGATTAATTGAGGAGAAGATTGTCAGATTAGTTGAAGACCTAATTCCCAGCATACAGTTTGAATCATGAGCTGTTTATATGCTGTGGTAAAGCTCTAGCCACCTGTTCTTGCTCTCCTCATTACATTTCCAAATAACCCCTAGACATTTATCACCTTGCAAGAACTCTGTAAAGGCTCCATATACTTTATATTGCCTGTTGTCACCTGCTGTCAATACAGCTTTCATTTTCCAACTCAATCGACACTCAGGACTCCTTTCTTTGTCCGTCAGACTCAGCTGACTGTCCTGGGTTTTTACAGGTAGCAGTGAAGGCAAGGTGTCCTGTGGTGTCTGCTGTGCCTCTGCTGCTGCTACAGTCGCAGCTTTCACCGCCTGCTTGCCCTCAATAAAGACGATGTCCAGCACCAGGCGGCTCTGCAGCTTATCATCTGCACTCAGGGACCACGTGTCCTCTCACCGCAATGCCCTCAGCTTGGCTGCTGTAAATTAGTCATTATGATTGAGCGGTTTGGTTCATAATTTTGGTATTACAAAACCCAAAGCCTTGTTTTCTTTCTTGGTTATTTTTCAGATTTTTTTCCCTGTGAGAGTTTTTCAGTGTTGATTGGGATGTTTTCCACTGTTTTTTTTTTTTTGTTGTTCTTAATGTGGAAAAAACTGTCTCTCTGTCTGTTCACCTCGCTGTGATCTGTCTGACCTCATGCTTACATACAGCTCCACAGGGAGTATTCTACAGCATCTGGACATATGGTGCACACACATGCTAAGATACAAAACACACACTCGTCTTGGTTCAGTGAGATACTGAGCCTCCCAGAATGCTTTTGGGATTTATAAACCTACATTTACCTGTTGCAGCAGGATTTCCAGGACATATTGTGTATCTTTTATGTCTTTTATCATCATTAAAGCGCTCACTGTGCTTGTACTTAAGGCTCTTAACAGCTGCTGCATCTGTTTGTCCCTTTACATTTCAGACCCCCAGATCGTCGGCGTAGAGATGTTTTTGGTGTGGCTAACAATACACTGTTTAATGAGGGTGCTGGTAGGGGGAACACCTCTCTTGGCCCAGGGGACAACAGCACAGATGGCATTCCTCCCATCAAGGAGTACCCTTTCTCAGAGGAGAAAAGCACAGCAGAATATTTAGAAATCCCCAACCTGAGGCCCTTCACTGTGTACCGTATTGACCTCCATGCCTGCAATGAGGAGGTGGGGCGCTGCAGCGCTGGAGCCTTCGTCTTCTCCAGGACCAAACCTGAAGGTTAGAGAGTGACCTGAATTCTCTGTGTTTTAGTGTGCTGTAACACCTTTCAGCACTTTGTAGACACAGACTCATAAAACTCTGTCTGTGTGTGTGTTTCCCAGTAAGAGCAGATGATATCCCAGGAAAGGTGATCTACGAGAGGAGTGACAAGGTTGAGGGTTGTGTGTTGCTGCACTGGCCAGAGCCCATCATGCCCAATGGACTCATCCTAATGTATGAGATCAAGTTTCGTCTGGGGACTGAGGTGAGCTAAACTGGATTTGAATGACAATCTCCTTAGACGTTTTAATCAAAATACTTAAAAATGTATGAATACCTAAGAAATTAAAAAATGAAAACTTGTGTCTCATATGACTTTCTCACAAAAAGTTCTAATAAGTGGTTAAAAAGTTGTAAAATTATATCTGTCTGCTTTTTTTGAGTAATCCAGAATCTATATCAACATGCTAATGTTGTTCATACAAATAGTTTATTTCTGTTGAAGACATTTTCTGAAACAGGTATTTCCCAGTGTCTGTTTAAAACTATCTCACATATCCTACTATGAACAAGTCTTATCCTCAGCTGGCTAGCAGCTAAACTAGCTAAATGGTACTAGTAACCGTCAAAGCCAGTTAATATCCATGATAAGTATATCCCTACCTTCCTGTTTTTCTGTGAATCACTGATAAATATAATGATGAGGATTCAAAAAATATAGGATCACAAAGCACACTGTTAGCTGTTTTAAAAGTTTCCTGCTTCAGCAGATCTGAAAACAGCCTTCTAGTGTCACTCTGTGCACTTCTATTATTCTGCAGCACAGTCAAAAGGTTAAACAGCCAGGTGAAGTGACTGTCAGTGAAAAGCGGTGCTTCAAAAATCACACATTTTTTAGTCCCAATGAACTTTATTTTTCCAGTGTCAGACTCCTTACCTGACCCTGACTCTTAACCTTGACTGTTTTCCTTCTTATTTCCCTTGCAGCCTGAAAAACATGAGTGTGTGTCACGACAGCACTACCGCGAGCACAAAGGAGCCCGGCTGACCAACCTGGGCTCAGGGAATTACTCCGCTCGTGTGCGTGCCACTTCGCTGGCAGGGAACGGCTCCTGGACGGAGAGTGTGTCCTTCTACGTGCCTCCACCCAAACGTAACCCAACATTTCTCTTACCACAAATCCTGTATGTTCTTGAATTATTCTCACCTTAAGTTTGTGTTGATCACTTTTATTTTTCTGTTGTGTTACAGGAAATGATGCTGTTACCTTCTACTTGGTCATCATAATTCCCATTATAGTGACACTTTTCATTGCCAGCCTCACCACGATTCTCTTCTTTTTGAACAAAAAGAGGCAAGTATCTCTCTAAACATTCTTACCACATTATCATCAATATGCTTATGAAACATATGATCACTCAATTAGAGTCAATAGTTGTTGTTATTATTACCTTAAGCCTTTTTTGAAGAGTAGCCATGACATCCACAGTAAGAGTTGCCTGCTAACTATCTTAGCTGTCTTTATGTCAACAGGAACAGCGATAGATTGGGGAATGGAGTCCTTTATGCATCTGTCAACCCAGAGTACTTCAGTGCTGCTGAGAGTAAGAATATTAATAATTTCTCAGTTTTTCCTTTTATTTGGTAAATGTAATCTGTGTTGACCTGCTGTCTGTCGTGTCACACCAGTGTACGTCCCGGATGAGTGGGAGGTTCCCAGGGAGAAGATCACTATGCATAGGGAGTTAGGCCAGGGCTCCTTCGGCATGGTGTACGAGGGCATCGCCAAGGGAGTGGTCAAGGACGAACCCGAGACACGAGTGGCCATAAAGACGGTCAACGAGTCGGCCAGCATGAGGGAGCGCATTGAGTTTTTGAACGAAGCCTCTGTGATGAAGGAGTTCAACTGTCACCATGTGGTAAGAGGGATGCAGAGTGAGCCTTAAGAAAAGAAATGCTTTTAAAGCATCACTGTATATCAAAACATGCACCAACACATTGGTGCACCGAACCCAGTCAAAGATGGTGCTCTGGATTATCATTCTTTTCTAATTAATCTGCGTAAATGCTGAGAAAAAGGTGTCAGCAGGCCAGGAGCGTCGAGTACAGTTTGATTGTCTTTACTCAGGCAGCTTCAGCCTGAGGCAGCGTTTGTACACATTCCCTCATCAGCTTGATCACAGCCTCATTAACTATGTTAAACGGATCTGCTAAAGATTTTCCCTTTGAAAAAATCGGCTGTTACAACCTTTTTATCATGTCTGTCTGCTAAAAAGCCAAACACTTAATTATTAAATTCAATTTGAATAATTTAAAGGCAAATGATTTTTTTTATTACATTCTTCAAAACAAATTGAAGTTTTTTTTTTACAATTTAAATATGAAATATGAAATATCGACAGTCACCTACTAGCTAATTTGTGCATAGCCTATATATTAATCTGTGTACTTTGTTGTTTTGCAGCTAGTGCATAAGACAGTCAATAAAAAGAGTAAATAATACAAAACATGCAGCATCAGACATAAATCAAACTGTGTTGTTAGACAGCCATTTAAAGTTGAACTTCACAGAGAGAGAGTCAAATATTTTTCCAAAAATGTTGCAGGTTTTTTTTTTTCTAATGTGTTCCTGGAGCTGTTTCACCGCCATCTGTTGTTTAGTTTATTTTTCCAGCTGTGAGCATCTTTCGCATTTCCTCTGCCCAGTGCATTTTGGGAGAATTTTGTCCATCAACGGCACGCTCAAAAATGATTGTCTTAGTGTGTTTACTGTCTGCGTTGAGTATACTAAGTCATTTTCTCACAACGAGTGCTTATTTAAAACCTGTTATATTTAACGCACAGTTTGGATTTAAGTCAACACCTTTTGACTTGTTCCACCTGACCTGTGTCATGTTGTGATTGGTGTAGGTGCGGCTGCTGGGCGTGGTCTCTCAGGGACAGCCAACCTTAGTGATTATGGAGCTAATGACCCGTGGAGATCTCAAGAGCTACCTGCGCTCTCTGCGTAAAGAAGTAAGCAGCTTTTCCTCACACACACACGCACAATCACAAACACACTCCTGCTCTGTAACAGATGCTGTCAGTTTCTTAAAGAAATAGGTCACGGCGTGAAGTGTCATACGCATACACACACCCTACCTCTCTTTTTTGCTGTCTTTCTCCCACACCCATGTGCACATAGTCACACACAGCATCCATTCCTCACATTGTAATGCTGAACTCTAACCAGTGCCTTATGTTGCGGAAAACATAAAAAGATGACAAGAGGACTGTGCTTTTTTACCCTCTCACCTCATTCCCTTCTCACTCTGCCACAGAACTCCACCAGCCAGGTCTTGCCCCCGCTCAAAAAGATGATCCAGATGGCAGGGGAAATCGCCGACGGCATGTCGTACCTAAATGCCAACAAATTTGTCCACAGAGATCTGGCTGCCAGGAACTGCATGGTAGCCGAGGACTTCACTGTGAAGATTGGAGGTAAGTCAAGTTAATACGATGCCATCAGATGCTGAAGCCACTCCACCGGCCTTGAAAAATAAGTGTTTGGATTTCAGTGAGAGCCTGAGGCAGTGGAGTCTTAATGTAGATGGACAGAGGCAGGGAGGAGGGTGAGGGAACGGATGAGCTCTCAGGAGCCTCCTCTTCCACACAGAATGAGCAATATTTAGTGGCTTTCCCAAACTCTGTTTTTTTAAAAAATGTTTTTACTCTTCAGATTTTGGTATGACCAGAGACATTTATGAGACGGATTATTATCGAAAAGGAGGGAAGGGCCTGCTGCCTGTCCGCTGGATGTCTCCAGAGTCACTGAAAGATGGCGTGTTCACTACGATGTCTGATGTCTGGTATGAGAACACATCACCCTGTTACACACACTCACAATCCTGCATTATACATGTACAAACCTTCCCTAATCCAGGGGGCTCACAAAGTATTCCAGAAATGTCTACATATTGCATGTCTTTGTGCATGTGGATACGCTTAAACAGTTCATGCTGTGGAGTCGGAACTATAAAAACACCCAGATCACTTCTCGGCCCACATTCTTAACAACATTCTTTACTTAACAGTGTGAACATGCATTTCCTGCCCTCTATTCTCTCTGCGTATGCTATGACAGCTAGGCCTTGCAAAACCATCAAAAATCTGTTGGTTTACAGCTGGCCCTCTGGAAATTCCTCTCTGTACAGAGGAGCATAGAACAAGATACATCTTTTTTTTTTTCCCTCACATCTTTTTTATGCTCGCTTGCGGTGAAATCTCAGCTCACAGTTCTACCGCATTTTTCTATCTGGAGCGATATTGTTGTAGAGAAACACAAGTGCTTACTAGCTCCCTTGCAAGATTTTTGTTTCCCAACTCAAAATGTCCCATGGGTCAGTCCCTAAGAGTGGGCTTAAACTGCTCCAGATGTTTTCAAATGATAGGTTGCAGTGCCAGCACCAACCCACCTCCACATTTGTGTACTACATCTTCCTCTTTGATGTTGCACAGATGAACTTTAGTGTAAGCCGAACCTTTTCTGGGCTCCTTAGGAATCCACAAGTAGGTGACTTTTATTTTGTCGATCGAGAAAAGCTGTCTGAATGTGGCTTTGTCTGTCAGCACAAGCTGTTTCAGCCGGTTATATGCAGTGTTGTAATCAGGCTGTTTTAAAGACTGTGGAGTTTACTCTTAGAACTCATGCCAGTGGTCAAAATATGACTAGCAAGAGTGAACAAATATTGTGGTCTTTGTTAGTCGAGTTAAGAATTTTCCTCATGAATTGTTTCATAGTGATCTCAATGCTAGCTGGCTTGGGGTTAAACTGAGGTGATGTTTACTATGTTGAGGCTTGTCCTGCAGTAATGAAATCATTGTGATTCACTGACTGGTACACTGATACACAGCTCATATTATTCTTTATAAGCAGGCTGCAGGGTTTTAGGTATTGCATCATGTAAACAACCAGGTCCAGTTCAACTATTCGTGCTCTGACTGCTATATTTCAGTAAACAGGTTATTATATACTAGATAATGTAAGAAATTATTGCAAAATAATCAGTTGTTTTGGCCACTTGGGGGCATACAACAAACTGAATATGACACGTTAATATTTACTTTCAATTTAATATCAGTTTAGAATAATTTTTACATAAAAGAAAGATCCTAAAGCTAAATAAGTCAATTATTTGTCACTTTGGAGTAGCTGAACAAGCTTTAAATGCAACACTAAAATAGTATCGCAGCACAGAGTCGTGAACTGAGTGTAACTGCAAAAATAGTTGATAAGGGTGAAGAGTTTGTTGCTACAAGTGCCACCTCTCAAATTTCACAGTCTTTTGACACAATATTGATGGAAGAGTACTCATCATTATGACTTCACAGGAAGAGAACAGTGTTTTTGGCTTGTTTTTTGCCTGAAAAAATCAGCTTGCTATATGTTTTTTTGAGCTACAGGTAACGTTATAATATCATGTAATGCAACTGTTAAGTGGTAATGCAAGAGGTTTTATAGTATGTACAACTAATTAGATGTGGACGTTATATTAATTGGAATGTAATATTAATGTAGTATTATGAATATGTTAATGTAATATTAATGGAAGGTTTAGTCTACGTGAATCATGATAATATTGAACATAAAGTATTTTGCTCACAATTGACCACCTATGCTTATTTCATTCATGATGCTTTAGTTCTCAGACCCTCATCAGGTACAACTAAATGAATGAATGAAGTTTTTTTTGCTGTTGCACTTAACGTAAGCGGCACAAAATTATTAACAAACAAGAGGCAAAATTGTAAATAACTTGTCTAACATTGTTGTGTCATTTATCACTGCAGGTCATTTGGTGTTGTGCTGTGGGAAATCGCCACCTTAGCAGAACAGCCTTACCAGGGCATGTCCAATGAACAAGTGCTGCGCTTTGTCATGGAGGGAGGACTCTTGGACAAACCTGACAACTGCCCTGACATGCTGTAAGTCTCCTTGCATCTGTGATCAATGACTCAGTAATATCACCTTTCTTAGTCCTCTGGGATTTATGGTACAACTCCCTTAAAGGATGCATTGTTTTATCCACTGCAGCCGTCTTGCACGCCTTTTGCTCCATTAATATTTTGCCCGCCGTCTATTTTAGGTCGTGTTTCTAAGTGTGTAGGATATCATGTGGTGTGTATGCTAAGGTAGAGCCAAGATCAGGCCTGACATTAACGTCACAGGTTAAATGTGGCCCGCTGACGACACTGGCCCCAATGGTCAGCTGGCAGCCAGAAGCCTCCTCACTCGTCTGTCTCGGCCCATAGAAGGGATCCCCCTGACCCGTCCGTGAGAGATGCCCCTCATTCCTCTTGCTGGGAATGGGCATGAGGAGGGCGATGGTGTGTGTCTGTCAGCAAAGGGACTCAGAGAGATGAGATTCATTGATTCATTTATAATTCATTAATGAATCACCCTGGCTGTTTGGGAAGAGAAAAAAAAAAAAACGGCACAGTCTGCTCGTCAGCGTGGAGCGCCGCATGTATGCACTTCTCCCTCTCTGACCTCAATAAGAAGGCATTCTGCTCTCTCTCCCCTCCCACTCTCCATGGCTGACCTCACCTTAGAAAGAGAGTGCGAGTAGAAAAAAAAAAAAAGAGGGCCGTGTGTTGTGCAGACACAGACCTCTGGTTTCTATGGTAGCCTGACTGTTTTGTCCTGATTACAGGAGTGTGTGGATTGTGTTACAGAGGTGGTGGTGGGGGTGGGTGGGGGTGTGTGTGTGGATAGCCTCCCGGTCTGTGAACAACACACGGGAAAGTCAGGCTGCCGCTCTCCTCTGCTGTAGTGACTTCATGGAGTTTTTCCAGACGAGTGCTGAAGTGTAGTGAAGCCAGACATCCATACAAAGACCGAATAGAAAGATACAAGAAGTGAAAGCGGGAAGGATAAAAGAGTGAGGGATGAGTCATATTTGGAGAGCTTTGAATGTCTTCTCCTTGTACTTGTCTTTCCCATGCTCGGGTAGCTGTGGGTCACTGATTGGATTTCCCATGTTTCAGTCTCGAGTTTCCTATAGACAAAAGTGCATTCTGTCCATCTCTCGCAGGGGACGGGAAAAACGAAAGGCAACCTCTGCAATCATATTTAACATCGTGATTTATTGTCAAGTGTGCTGTTTCACTTACAGTACTATCATATATCAACGTTTCATCACACCAAAGATGTTGCATGTGTGAAGTTTTGCAGTTCTGTTGCAAGAAAGTCCTCATCAGGTTTATTAAACATTTACCAGAGATGTTTTTCAGGCTGCTCTGCACTCACACTTGGCCCGAATGTGTGTCTGTTTCTTATTTTATCTGAGTGTGTCAAAGTCTTTCTGTCCATCTCTGCTGAAATTTTGGCTGCGTCTAGGCTTCAAATTTATTTTGAAAGTACTATTTTGACACCAACATCCAATTTGTAACTCATTTTTCTGATGTGACAACAGTTCAAAACAAGCTGTAATGCCCAAGTACAGTATGTTGACCCATGCAAGGGGTTTTGTTCCTGTTGACATTTGTCCTCACCATACTCTAAAGTTGATAAAGATGCAGATACCGCTAAATAGAGACATCAAGCTAAACAGAACAAAAATAGAAAAAAGTATCAGAAGGCACAGAACAGAGGCAGCCTTTCACAGCCACTAGGCTGAAAAAATGGAATTATATGTGCCAAATGTGCATGTACAGGAAAACAAGTGAGTGAAAAAAAAGGTAGCGTTTACAGTAGAACAACAACAACAACAACAACAACAAACAGGTTGAATAACATGATTTAGAAGTGAAACAGGAGTTGTTTGACCTTGAGGATCTTTTTTTCATGCCAGCTGACACGGCTTGTTGCTGAGGTTATTGATGACAGATCACATGTAAGTCAATTTAGCTTAATGGCAATAGCATGTGTCTGTGTGTGCCATGATTGGCAGGATGCTGACAAGAATCAGGATTTACGGCTGTGTTTGTTTTCTAAATTTGCATCAACAAGCCCTGTACACAACAACAGATGGCAGGGGGAAGAGTCTTCAGCAGATAGGTTACCCTGGAGCGCATCGGCCTTGCTCAAACCGTCCCGTGTCTCCTCATGGGAGACCCTTCGCTGCTTGTGTTTGGACATTTGAACGACAACTTTAAGACACTTGCTGTTGCTGCTGAAAAACAAGCCCGAGCTGCCCCCCTGCTGCTTCAGAGTATGAAGTGAGCCGCATGCTTAGGAAAGCTCTACCCATAATTCCTCTGTGCAGAGAGGAGCTGGCACCCAGCTGCAGAGGCAAAGAGACCACTGAGAGAGAGGAAAAGAAGGAAAACAAGAGAGGGAACAGCAAGAGTGGAGGAGAGATGACTTAGGTGTTTATGTCAGCAGGCCTTAGAGAGTATTCTTAGCTTGTTTGTGTATAACCGAAGTTGTGGTGTGTGGTGTAGCACCACACAAAACTGTAATAATTCTCCCTTTTATGATGTTGTTTTGACATTCCCAGAGCTCGACTGCTGGCCTGGCACAGTAACCTTACATGTGATTTACTGTGCTGCTGAACACATGCTACGTTACTGATCTTGTTGTAATGTAGCAATAAATAAAACATTCCAAATTTAACATGTCTCCCTTGAATTGACATCAAAAACGTTTCTAAATCGACACACGCAATTAAAAGTCTTGTAGCTACTATTTAAATAAACCCTAGTTAATGTAGCATTTTACAGGACAGTGTTAAAAAGAGTTGGCTAACAGAGCACCTGTCAACAACAAACCTGTATGCAATGAATCAGCAAGTCCAATGACAAAGGCAGGTATGTACAGGATTTCAGACATCCTTACAAAAGGTATACATTATATTCACTCCCACTAACACAAAATATTACACAAAATGTCAAGCATAAAAGCTGTGGTTGATTATGTGCATAGAATAGATACAACAAAGTGTCATCTTTGTGTCTGTTTTTACTCTCTGAAGGGCTCAGACTAGAATAAATCAAAGCATCTGTTTTATTTACATCTTGGGTAATAATCATTTAGTAATCTATTATGGCAGAAAAGTTGTTTTTTTCAAGATCAGTTTAGTGAACTGAAATCCAATGCCAGAGAGCACTGATTTAGGCTTGAACTTCGGTGTCTCCTGCCACCTGCTGGTGAGAAAATAGAAATCTTCCCACTTGTTTTTCCAAGTCCGTTAAAACACAAAGGTCTCGTGGCCATAATAAACTGACAGAGTTGTTGGCTGTCCGTACTGGAGTATGGCATAAGTACACTCATGGATGGGGCACAATAGCCACAGTTATTGTTTGTTCAGTCAAAGCTCATGTAAGACTTCAGCAGTCTAAGTTTTTCAAAATTAAGTTGGTATTTTCTACGAATATGGTCTTACTGGTAAAAGATTCCTGAAGTTCATAGCACAACATATGGGGGCACTGTGTAAGAAGTGACAAATATAAAACTTACAAAATGAAAAGTCTACTGTACCAACCCTCTTATTTGTTGGACAATTGCAGGTTTGAGCTGATGAGGATGTGCTGGCAGTACAACCCCAAGATGCGTCCGTCCTTCCTGGAGATCATCAGCAGCATCAAAGATGAAATGGATCCTCCCTTCAGGGAAGTGAGCTTCTTCTACAGTGAAGAGAACAAGCCACCAGACACGGAGGAGCTGGACATGGAGGTAGAAAACATGGAGAACATTCCACTGGACCCTGCATCCACCAGGCAGCCGTCTGCTGCCTCTGCCACCCCCTTGTCGGGGTGCACGGGAGGCACGCCGCCTCCCTCTACCCAGCAGTTATCCCCCATGCAAGGCCCGAGTACTCCATTACTGGGACCTGTGTCTCCTTCTTCTCCGGGCCCAGCTGCCTCAGCCTTGGCGTCTCCAGGCCAAGCCTTGGACAAGCACTCAGGACATGTTTCGGCCAACGGGCCTGTGGTAGTGCTGCGGCCCAACTTTGACGAGATGCAACCCTATGCACACATGAACGGGGGCAGAAAGAACGAACGGGCATTACCACTGCCCCAGTCGTCGGCCTGCTGATATCAGACCAGCCCCTCCTCCTCCTCTTCCTCCTCCTTCTCTTTCACAGGGTAACACAAACCTCTCCTCCACCTCTTAAGGAGTGATGGATGAGGTAAGAAATGACTTTGTTCTACTGTGCGCCAGTAGACGGTCTCTCCACTCCATTAAGGTCAACCATAAACTCTGAAAAACTGAATAATAGCACAGAAACCTGCTAAAGCATTTGGAGTTTGGTGGCTCAGACTCGACACTGGGGAACTCCTTCCTGTGCAGCCTGTATTTCAGTCTTTGTTGCAAAAGTCTTTCAAGGAGGAAAACAATACAGGTGTGTATCCTGACTTACAGATTTAGACATGAACTTAAAGAAAATAATTTTTTTAGCATATCTGCCAGCAAATCCAACAGAAGAGCACTTTTTTTCCTGACGATTTCAGAGAGGATGTTGTGGATATCTGAGTGTGTATTTATACAAACATGTGGTTCTCTCTATAATATGATATAGCTCCATTTCTAAATGACTTTCCATCTGAAATGACTCTGTTTGCATGAGCAGACTGGCTCATGTCATGCGAGGATGCCTCAATTAGAAAGATTGGACTGAGATCATTGTTTCATTTTCCTGTTGATATTTCTGTGGGTGTAGATCCTGTCAGAGGCGGGTCAAAATGGAAGAGGAGGGCCTATTGTGTATCTGCCAAATGATTGCCAAATCAAGCTTTTCCCTCAGTTTCAAACAGGTCTCCCTTCTTGTTTGAGGCTGTGGTTCAGAGTTGAGAGAAGCCTGTCTGGGAATGAAAACCAAAATTGTTTGGTGGTTTTTCAGATTTCGGGCTTATCTTTAGTACCAAAAGCTCCCAGAGCAGCTGCGTTTGTGTTCAAGGTTATAACAGGACAGAATACAGTGTTTCTGTTGAGACAGGCTCCATTCACACCTGCAGTCAAAGATTTCCCAGAATGTGCAGCGTCTGCACTGGGGGTGGAATAAATCTAGCAAGTCTCATGGTACTTTGAGGAGAAACACGACGCTTAATTTCTCTGAAGTGATTTGCACATAAAGAGGCCAGTGTGACAGCAGGACTGAGTCTGTTTTATGTAGAAAATAAACCACATTTAAAACTTATGTTCCTTTCCAAACAATTAACACAATATCAGAACTGATTCATCTTAAAATGATTATTTGTGCAAACAAATTCCCTCTTCAATAACAACAATAGCTGACAGTCACTAAACAGTATGTAGTCAAGTAAACACAAGCATGTTGATGCATTTTTTAAAGGTGAAAACAAGATGACTTAGAAATCTACCAAGATTAATCCTTATTGGTGGCATAAACTTAATTTTTCTGGGAATATCATTTAAGTGAGTACCTAAAATACTCAAAGAATAAATGCCGCAGATCATAATCCAGTAATGCTTATCATCAAAAGAATTACCAGTTTATTTTCTTTAGGTAAAAGGTTCATTTAGAAATAACCACACAAGAAAATAATTGGCAGGTTGTTTAAAGTGAAAAATCATTCTCTTCTGCCCTGTATTGTTATGTAATTTCATTTTTTAAAGAGGATATTGTTTTGCTGGAACTACCAGAACTTTCTGTTGCACCACCAAAGTCCATTTAAAACTGAGCATAAATAAACCTCCTGTGGGAAGTACATGTTACTTGAGCCAGCCAACTCTGAATCACAGCCTCGGTCTGTCTTTGTTTTAATAAGAAAAAAAAAAAAAGAAATTGAAACAAAACATCTAGTCTCACACTGCAAATTGCTGAACTTTACAGTCATGGGCTACGACTCTGCCTCCACTTTCATTCATTCAAACCTTATCTGACATCTTTGAAGTGTGCATTTCATGTGGGAAGTGAACATGGTTTCGCTGATACTGCTGTTCAAGTTACATGGCACCAAATACACCACAATGAACAAACAAGAGTTTAAGACCTGAGACAGAAAACGAGAAGGCGTTGGATACGATTTTAGTAGCCTAGAGACAACTTTTAAAACACAGCAGGTCTCTTTTGGAATAGTCATTAGTTTCTCTACATTTCAAACACATATAAAGGTCTTACAGTTGTATTTTAGACTGCAGGATCGTTTTTATACACATCATTGGTTTTGTCACTTTTTTTAAACCTTTTTACGGTTCAAAAATGTTTGCCTCTATGTCTGTACAGAACAAAAGCTGCTATTTTATTCTTTTTTCCTTTTGGATGTTATATATATATAAGAAAATCCTTCAGGTTTGGTATTTTATGGTCTCCACTATGGTCTGTTTCCTATTATCTTCAAACTCTGTTTAAAAAAAGTAAAAATAAAACAAAAAAAGAGAAAAAGATGATTTAGATATAAAACCATTTTTTCTGTTACCCCAAAAGGTTTTTCTGTAACACTAT
>JAPZDY010000023.1:13047782-13061732 GCA_029783645.1 Ctenochaetus hawaiiensis
CAAAAGGTTTTTCTGTAACACTATATTTTGCTCATTGCCTTTTATTTTTATGAAATCTTTCCTCCTGTATTTGTTTGTGGATGTCTATATTATTATTATTATTATTATTATTATTATTATTATTATTATTATTATTATTTGGAATGGACACCTTAGCTCGATGTGTGAGTGTGTACTTTCTGCACCCTTTTTGTACTTGTTGTCTAGCACTGCGCCTGGCATTGCCCGCTGGGTGCGACTCAATCTCAGGTCAAAGTAAAGGCTTTGCTTTCTCCACACATTCTCGTGATCATCCTCTACTCGTCTCCCCAGCTTTTCCTCCCCACCTCCGTCATGCTTAATTGAGTCCAGTAGTGCCCCCTTTTCCTTCCAGCTAGCCCCACATGGACCTTTATGACATACTGTACCTGCCCTCCCCTTCCTCTCCTCCCCGGTGCCTCCTTTTTGAAGTCAGGATCAGTTCCAGCACACACGATATTTATTTAATACCAGATCTGGTATTTTAACCCATCCATTTCCTGCCTCCTCTTGACTCAATAGGGCTAATTGGGTTGTCTTGTTTGCCTTAATTATGCCAACCATCTCTCAGCTCCAACCATTTAAAGTCATAATTTTTTTTCCATGTTTTTTTTTTTTTTTTTTTTTTTTACAACTTAAACACACTCAAGCGCAATACAACGCCACTTCTGTTAATGTTACTTCTTCAAACAGAGAATAGCTCTTATTGTTTGTCTCCATAATCACTGCTTCTGAAAACCAAATAAAGGATGGGTTAAAGTCCAGGGAAGGGAACACATTTCAATGTTATGAATGGAAAAGGTCTTAAAATGGAGACTGAATAGTGAAAGTGTTTTGAAGGATTTTCTCCTCGTCTTTTGGAAATGTTGCCTGGTGATTATTTTTCTTTTCTTTTCTTTGAAGTTTTTTTTTCTGTAGGAGTGTTATTTATTTATTTTTTTATTTTTCCTTTTGTGATATCAGTTTAAATCACTGTATAAATGCCCCATGATTCAGTATAAAGTTGGATATTTTGTATGTATTTTCTTTGGTGTCATGACTGGGGGACTTAAAAACTTTTGTTTTTTCCTTCAAGTATATATCTACCTCACTCTTTTTAAAATATATGTATGCGTATGGAAAACAAGTACATCTCACTCTTTCTCATTAGTTTGTATAGGAACCTCATCATCTGGATAAAAAACCCCATAGGGATCTTGATAAACCTCACAAAGCGGACTAGCACAGGGAGATGGAATATCTGTGTGGAGGTTAAGTTCAGCCCAGTGGTTTACAAAGAGTTTATACCTGTGAAATAACAAAGGACTGTACGTTTCATTCTCTGCGGAATCACTTAAAATATTTGTCGGATATTCGCTGGATAACCGTGTCAAGCATCACTTTAATTTGACTGAGTAGATTGCAGTTTTTCAAGGTTTAGAGCAGGTGCAGTAAAATATATTATAACACAAGAGGCCAGGGCACAACATCAACATCAGACATTCCATCTCCGCCGACTCCCAACATATTGTCACAACCTCAAATCCTCAAAAGAAAGAAAGAAACCTTCATCCTCTCCTCTAAAATGCACTTATATAGCAGTCAAAACAGTTATTATGGGGAATATTTAAAAAGGGAAAAATGTATTATTGATCTCCAAGAAGTAAAATGTATTTGCTATTTATCTGCAAGGATCCAGCGCAACCCCACATTTCACAGCTTTAGTTTATTCCAAACATCCAGATGTTGTTCACTCTTTCGAAAAGTGCATTTGGTTACGCGTATGGGTCAGTACAGTGAATGTAACACAGACATTTCTTCACTTTCCAAACACACAAGAAAGTCCTTTATAGAGATAGCAGTGACTCCACCTCCTACACGTTTCTACCTTCAGTCCTGAACGGACAGTTCTAGTCATTTTTCAGTCGATATTAGAAAACATTTCATAGTTGTTTTTTTTTTCCATGTTAACTGTTTGTGTTTATGTGAACGCCATCACTTCCCTCTGTCCAAATCTCCACCTGCAGTGATAGTTAAATTGCGCTGTCATCAGGGCGACCATTCTTGGGCTTTTTTTGATCATTTGGAAGTAAACTCAGCACGCCGTTTCTGGCCTGTTGTACTGCTACTTACTTACACTGATGCTGCTGGTTCAATCTATCACCTCAGTCGCTCTAATATTGTCATCATAGATTTTGAGTGTGAAGGTGGCAAAAGGAGCGTTTACATCTCAAAGCTTCTCATAAATAAACCTCTGCTCACTTAATGCAAGAACATCTGAGTTAGAGGCTTAAAATATTTTCAAAAATCTGTGTGAAATTTTTACAAAGCAATAAACAGGAAATGGAAGTATGAACAGGCCACTGGGTAACTTCTAATGTGAAATCTGGGTGCTCGATCTAGGTTCTTCTGAAGCATTTTATCTGTGCATGATTTAAGAGAGTCACAATCAAAGGTGGTTGCTGCTGAACATCACATTGGTACAGAAATCACCAATGACAAGCAAGCAGCTTGCGTAGTAACTGAACATATCTTTGCATTTTTTTTTTTTTTTTTTCCTGTTTGGATGTATGTAATGAGACAAACATTAATGATATATATTTCAGTTTCTCAGTTCTGGGAGTTGTAGAAATTTACATTGACCTGTTGTGAGGTGAATTACTGTTGAAGTACTAGTTACCATTAGATCACAAACCTGTCATAACTACAGCATTTAAATAAACAAGCGGACATATATAGGACAGGGATGTTGCGTAGATTACGGGTAGTCATGGTAAAGAGTAAACAACATGATTAGAAAAAGATGATAGGCCTAAGTTTACAGCTTTACACTAGTTGCTTTTTGCATTGCCAGATTCCAGCGTAAATATACAGTAACAGACTAAAAGAAACACTCAGCTTAGTCATCTTCATCACTTCGATTCTTCAGAATGTTCTTCATGCAAACCTCAGGTTTATGGAGCATGCTTCAGCGCATTCAAACTGCAATAATAAGTTTGAGGTTTATCATTGTCATGCGTCTGTTTTTATGATTTGCATTCCTATACCTTCTGAGGGGGCCTTGGTCTACTACTATGGTTTTGTTATAATACTTTCACGAATTCTCTGTGTTTATTTACCTGAATGGGGAAAGAAATAATCGAAAAAAAAAAGAAAAAAAAGAAACTTCACCAGACTCAGTCTTTTCTCAAGCTCTGTATCTGAGGCCTCAAAGTTTTTTCACACCTATAGCTGAGATGGTGTATTTTTTCATGCCATCTCCAAATGTGTATCTGAGAATTTCTTGTATTTTCTTTTTTTCTGAAATTTTGAATAAATAAAGAAATGAGAACTATGACCGTTTGTTCTATTTAATTCCCCTCTTAGGCCACTCATCCGCATCATTTAATGACATGCCTTCTTTTTGTGGTGTGAAAGGTCGTTATCAGAAGACCTACCTCACTGTGACTGCCTGAGTGAAGGGTCCCCCAGCTGGTCGAGCATGGACTGAATGAGGGTCTGCAGCAGAGGCACCAGTCTGTCAGCTGAGCTCAGGCTGCCAGATGAGGGTACATGGATGAGGGCTGCTCTCCTCTGACCATGATAGAGCGAGCAGTAATATGCAAAGTCACAAAGGTACCTGAGGAGGAGGACGGAGAGCATTATCTCATACTCTTGAGTGTCTGCCAACACATTGGAAGAACAGACGTCTGTCTACCTGCCAGCATCCCTTGAATAAATGACATCCATCCTGGCTCGTTTAAACTGTTTGAAGACTGCCTTCATGTTAATGACCGAGTCAAGTCTCTCTGGTCCTCCTTCCAGACAGCAGTGACTCTCAGGACAGAAGCCACATATGTCTTTGTCCCTGTATCCATTGTTCCTCCCTGTTTGCTCCAGCATGATGACACTGGAGCCTCTGGCCATGCCCAGATGTACACTAAACTGGGAAACACACACATCATATGCACACACAAAGGATAGAGAAAGAAATTCACTTTCCTCTACCATAATCAGGGTGTACTTTGTAACACATTGCACTTTAACCAAGGCTATTGCTAACACTGAGGACAATAAAATAATGTTAAGGTATTAGAAACTTAAAAATGGGTCCAAAATGTGGATTAGTCTTTGCATGAGAGCATAGACCCTTTATGTTTGAAATTAGATAAAATTAATAGATCTATAATTGAAAAGTTACATAGAATATTTTTAAAAAAAAAGAGAGAGAGAAAATGTATTTTGGCCTGACACTTTGTTTTTGTCTCTAGCCCTGGTCCTGACTATATTTTTACCTTTGGGCGAAGAGTTTTCCAAATCTCTGCGATGATTTCTTGAGTCTTTACATAACTCACTGGTAACTCCTTGATGTAAACAACAGTCTGCTCTCCCAAACCGACAATTTTTAGCCCCTAAAACCGATGAAATAGAGGAAGAAGTGTTTAGTTTTCACTCTCACAGTGGCCCTTCTTAACATGGCCGGTCTTTTTTTTTTTTTATTTTTTTTATTTTACCTGAGCTGCTTTCCAGCTGGGGTTCACTAAGTACTGTCTGAAAGGTCCAAAGCCTTAAAAAAAAGGAATAAAAACTTCAAAAATAAAAGCCGATTTGATAAATCTCTGTATAAATGTGCAAAAAATTATTATTTTACCTGTAACGACAACAATTTCGCCTCCATCCATGTCGCAAACAAGTTTACACCGGCGGAAACGAAAGGCAGTTACTCAATAAGAAAACAAGCTTTTCTTAGTCTGTGCAATTTACATTTAGTCCACTTAGAGGAGCCATAACCCGGATAGTAAACACTATAGAGCGCATGAAAACTTGATACGTTTAAGGGGCTCGTGTAAAGTTCGACATTTAAAATGTCTGCTCAATTACAAATTCAGTCTAATAAAATTAAGTTGACATGTTTTTATTGTTTTTATTGAAAATTTTTTTGTTCGAAAAAAGAAAATAACAAAAAACACTGCTTCTTTGATCATAGTTCTGGTGAAGTTGTTTTTAACATTATGTCATTTGATTATTCCTATCACTGGCCTAGCTTAGAGTAGAACGGAAACATGCTTTTGTATGTAACATCTGGGAAATAGCCTTAGTTAAGGAAGGTAGGCCTATGTGTCAGACAAATGTAGTGGAGGATAAAGTACAAGATGGAAGTGGGCCACAGCATTCCAACACAAATTTACTAAGAGTCGAAAGGCTTAGCGTTAATGTCAATTATGCATTATGCTTTATTAAACACATGTGAGTGTGATCATGTGAGAGTGAATGTGAATGCAAAATATAGATACCAACAAAACATTTATATGAAACTTAAGCTAAAGTTTAAGTATTTTTGTAAGAAACAATCATTTTGTAGCTCAAGTTTGTATTATGGGACTACAGTGCCTACTTACTACATCTTTAGTTATATTTTGAGACCGGAGCGTAAATGTTTCCGACAGCCCCTGAATGCAGCGCAACATCTGCCAGAGACTCGGACGCGTTTGGGACGATCCTGTGAGGCAGGACCCGCCCTCCTCCTCCTCCTCTTGCACTTGTCAAAGGCCACTGGTCGCAAATTACATCACAGTGTGCCTACAGACGCACAGGCAAATGACACCGAGACAACCTGCCGCCTAAATTAATACAGACCCACGAAACAGGACATTTTTTGAACTCACTTTTCCTTACCAGAAGCCACGATGTTGCCTTTCAGGAGAACTTTTGAGGGCGAAAAACAGCAGCTACACGAACTCAACAGCAGACTTGCCCAATATCTTTCCAGAACGAAGCAACTGGAGCAGGAAAATGCGCATCTGATTTTCGAAATAAATGAACTCAGACAGGCGAAGGCGACGGAACAGGCGTCCAAGTATAAGGATGAGATGCGGAATCTGAGAAGAATGGTGGGGCAGCTGTCGTTTGAAAAGTCCCAGGCTGAGATGGAGAGGGAGAAGCTATGGCGGGAGTTGCAGATGGTCCAGTCTCTGTGCAGCGAGCAGACTGGAGTGTGCAGGGACATCAGTGGCGAGCTGAAAGGCTGCGAAAAGGAGCTTCACCACGCTCACAAGACCAACAATGAACTCCAGGAGCGATTATTTCAACTAGAGAACGAGTATAAGTGCTTGGAAGACGTGCACAGGCAAGAAGTTGACCATCTCCGTCTCCAGGTGGAGTCCAGGGTGGTGCCCATCATCACGCAAACTTATCGCGGGCCTCCGGCGGCAACCATGGAAGAGGTACAAGAGTACGCCCGCGGTCTCTCCGAAGGCTGGATGGAGACCTTTGAAATGTACCAGCAGAAGGTGGAGGAGATGGAGCAGTCGATTAAAGAGGATCAGGCTAGACTGGTTGATCTGCAGAGGGAGAAGATGCTGTATGTCTCAGAATTGGACAAATTACGCGCAGAGGCTGAAAAACAAGGCCAGATTCAACTGCACCTTGAAGAACAACTGATGCATATGCAAGAAAAATTCCAGGTGGATCACAATGAATATCAGGTGAGGAAAAAAGGCGATATATACAGATTCACATTTAAAGACTGGAATGAAGGCACAGATTGTGATTTATTTTCACGTTAAGACGTCTCAAAATACACAAAACAAATGTTACACACATTTGAGAGTAAACACACAGAATAATCCTCTCTGAGCCACAGGAGAGAGTAGAGGACCACTCTCTGTGCTACCTGCCACACCCACTGCTCTTAAAGGCACTGCTGCAGCTGCCAGTGACTGCTACAACCGACCAAGCTGCTTCTTAAACCTAAACCTTTTTACCAAATAATTATTATATTGTCCTAATATAGACTGACATTTCTAACTGGCTTCAGCTCGTCCTTAAAGCACACACTTGTAAAGAGATGACTGAAATTAATCAATCTGTTCCCACCCCGTTTGAAACAACATTACAGTAAGAGGTGAATGAACTTAGAAAAGCTTGGACTGTTGCGTGCAACATCTGATCTCGGAATAAGAGGACTGCACAGCTTGAGTAGCTAGATGACATTCTTCTTCCCCCTCTATGGCTGATAGATTACACCACCCACTTAAACCAATTAGCCATCAGACTCACAAATCCTTATTAGTCTCCTAAAGATGGTGCCCTAAGCAGGTCAGTCACTCACAATGACTACATACTCTGCAGGTCTTCAATCATGTAACAAAAACACAATTCTCACGGTTTGACCCTGTGTTGAAATTAGGAGCATGACATTTATTTTAGAATTTCAGATGTTATGTGAAAAGCCTAATGAATAAAAAACAGTTTAACAGAATAAGTGGTCCAAATGATTAAGGTGGTGTTTTAGTTGGAGGAGACTTGATTTAAACAGGAAGTGTTAAGTCTATTGGCATTAGAAAACAACACAAGTGGTAAGGACTTGAAACAGAAACAACACAGATTTACAAAGTTAACAAAACTATAGGCTCCTTTGTAATTCAAAATTAAAAAAATATTTAGTAATTGTTTTACAAGGTAAAATAATTGAATAAGAGTATTATTTCTCTTGTATTGGTCTGAATCTTAATAACCAAAGTAAATGCATACCGTATCTGTTTGTGTTCATGTGTAGAGTTATATAACTGTGTGTTTCAGCTGAGTGCCCAGATTGCTTACTGGCTCAGTGGCTAACATGGTAGTAAAATGATTACAGGCAGGGATTGAAAAAGAAAGAAAGAAAAAATACAGACCAAAACATTGTTAATACTTTTTTTTCTTTGCCCTTTTTCCTCCAGATGATCATCGAGCAGCTTGAACACGAGAGGAACATGATGGCTGACACTATTGAAGAAAAGATGAGGGATCATCAGCACCTCCTTCAGGTTAGGATGGATCTGGGCATGGAGGTGGCTGCCTACAGGTAATGAGCTTATTTATTTTGGTGTCGAGTCAAAACAGATATTTTTTCACTTTGAGTAGGAACGTTTTTTTTCACAGAAGACATTTTGACTTGTCCTGGTAGTGATTCAACCATCCCAGGATTCCTTGACAGTGTGATAGGCAGCCAGCCTGCACAGTATCAGGACTCGAAATACGGAGGCAGCTAAATGGATGTCAGCCATCGTTAATTTTTAATATTTACACCAATGCTTTTTCAAACGGTAACAGCGGACATACAATTTTTCATGCTGAGTTAACAGTTATTCTGTTTCAAGAAATATGAGCTTCTCAAACTGCCTTTATTGACCAAACTTGAGTAAAACAATCAAGTGATGAAAAGTGCCACTGTGATTTTCTTGAAATGTATTTTGTATTGTAAGTATTTAGGTAAATATATATGTAAAAAAAAATACAGCCAGTACACCAAAAAAATTCTGGCTTTAAGCTGTACAGTTAGTCAGCAAATACTCAAAAGGTTAATCTTATCTTTGTAGCAGTTTTCATTCAAGAACTGCTTACTGGTCAAACCAGCTCTTCTCATGACCTGAAGTTAACTCAATTTGAGATTTTATTAAACACGAGAAAAAATCCATTGCTTACTTCCTGCTGGTCTTGGCAATAAGTTCTCTTATATCAACCCTCTGTTAGATAAACAAAGTGTTAGCACAAAGAAACACAAATACAACTGCATATGGCTTTTAATAGAGTTTTCTAAACTTTCTGAGGTTTATTTTAAGTGTTCACGGAGCAACACAAAGTATATCTGGTACTCCATATCCTGTATTAGCATGGCATGTCTAGTCATCTCCTTTAGCCATATACTCACAAACTATTTTTACTGAAAGGCAAAGTTATTTATAAAGCAGTTAATAAACATAGTGTATTTTTGCGTTAGGTTTTTTTCTTCCCAGTTATCTTTTTAACATCATAACCCCTTCCTCATATTCAAGGACATCCAGACAGACTTCAACAGTTGTTTAGGGGTTACTCAAATATTTTTATCATTCGGCCAATTCACATTAAGTTCTTTAGAGGACCTTCTACTCCTGTGTCTCGTTATGTCAGCTTTTCCACTGACACATCTGGTTTGTTTTTAATTTTTGGAATGTACAGAATGTTTGCATAGAGATGTTGCAGTGGCATGTGTTTTTTGTATGTGTCACGAGTCAGCTTTTGCTTTGGGATTCCTCGGGATGTGTGGACCGCCCTGCTTTGTAGCTGTTATTTTTAGGACAGTCTTTCGGAAGGCACTCTCAGGAGAGGTTGTCCTTTTTTGAGACACTTCAGTTTGCTCAATCGGTGGTAGGTTTGTTGAAGCATGGCCAGGGAAAGGTAAGCTCTTCAGGCGAATTATAACAAGTTTTTTATTACATGACAGTGGCTTGTTAAGTTTTTCATGATTACCACCTTATATGGTCAGGTCCTGGGTTCATACTTTCTTGTAAGCCTGTTGCGTTTAGTTTGAGAAGGTTGACATGGCAGAGCTGAATGAGGTACACCGTCTTGTGAGGTATTTATCTTTTTCTCCCTCTATTATGGAAACAAATAATTTTGCTGTAACAGGAGAATAACCACTCATTTATAATGACTCATTTTCTCTTGTCTTCAAATGTTTTTTTGTTTTGTCACTTGTTTGCTCAGGGCTCTTCTGGAGGGTGAGAGAATGGGAGTGCAAGATGCTCAAAGGAGGGTTACTCCACTTCAAAGAGAAAGAGTTATAGGTACTGTATTTGATAGCATTTGTTTTCCTTAAGTTGATCACAAGAGTACTTAGAGAGACTGATTTGAAAGTAGATTGATATTTTGGCCGGTGCTCATTTGCCTTTTTGTAGACATGAGACTGGCATTGATCTTTAAATTCTACCTCTTGCCAGGAAAGCAAATAAGCACCTCTCCCAAGATATCAAACTATTCCTTTAAGTATCAATCTAAATATCCATGCTGCCTGATTCTCTGCTTCAGATATCAGGATGCCTGTTCAGCCCTATACTCCAAGAGCTTCCACCTTAACCACTAGACAGCTAATGGATATCAGGTACACGCCACCAGCTTCAAGCCTGAGAAGATCCCCTGTGCCTTCCTCTGGGTCCATAAGTCCCTCTAGGGTCATTCCTATTTCAGTTGCAGGCAGAGCTCAACATCAGAGTCCTGCATCCAGAAGGGACATGATCTCATTCACCAAAGCTCGCGCTGCCACTTCAGCCTCTGCTACCACCAACACTACTACTACCAAAGATAAACAAACCGACCAGAAAGGATATCAAGTCAGTCCAGATGCACAGAAAGCAGCTGGAGTGGAGAAAAAGGTGGAAATCAAACAGGTCTCGCAGGTAGAGAACCAAGTCAGTCCTATCAAGTCCTCTACTTCTGAGACCAAATCAGTGAAAGTGGTGTCACCGCCCATGATGAGCCTGAGCATGAAAACTGAGACAGAAAGCTACAAGCAGGTGTCAGATAAAAAAGAGAAAAATAATGTTGATGAAGGCAAGTTCAAAGATGAAGGGAAAACTGAGTCTAAGACAAGCACTCATGAGAAAAAGATATTAGACTCTGTGTCTGTAGAGGAGATCATTGAGAAAGTAATACCACCAGTCTCTTCAGGAGACTCTAAGGTAAAGTATCACGTGGAGAAAACTGAGCAGAAGGATGGCACAACTAAGACAAAGATTGTGCTGGAGTCCAAGGTAGAGGAAGAGCTAGATATTTCTGAGGAATCAACACTGGATGAACTGCTGAGCCAAGGAGTCAAGAAGGTGTCATTGGAGGACATCAAAGACACAGCAACAGGAAGCATGATCAAGAACCTGCTAAGTGGCCTGCAGGGAGGTGATGTCCTGGGAAGTAAGTCTGTCAATGTGGAAATCATAGAGGAACCAGTGGATACTTTCAGTGATGAGGAGCTTCAGGTTGAAAAGAAGTCCAGATCTAGTTTTAATGAGCCCTCCACAACGTATTTTCAAATTGAGGAGCTGGAAAATGTCCCTCATGAAGCTCAGTTTCAGAGGAGTGATGTAGATGCCATGAAAACCTCCATGAGGGATACAGATCATAGCAAGGGTGGATCTGTACAAGTTCAAGAGGTTTATAGAGAGAGCGATTCTTCATATTTCTCCCATGATCAAGAGCCTCATGAGTATTTTGTGTCTACACCAGATGATAATCTGTCTGAACCCGAGGAGGGTGGTGGTATTACTTCCTATGGTCATTATGGTATCTTGGATGATCTGTCAGATGAGAGGTACTATCAAGATGAAGGTCTTCCCCCTAGAAGAGTGATTGTAGAGGAAAGTGATGAAGATAGGTCCACATCAGGTGATCACTTTGTCAAAGAGAGTTTCCCAGAGTGCATCTTTGAAGAAGAGGTTCGTGTCTCCCCAGTAGTGCAGGAGTCAGTGCTTGAGTTCCTGAGAGAAGACTCTTTGGAGCCCAGAGAGCAGCTGAAAGGAGCGCTACAGAAGCTACAAAGCTCGGTGTCTGGTCCATTGAAGGAAGAGTTGGCTTTCTTGACAAAAGTTAGTAGTGAAAGTCCTCAGAATGTGGCTGTTGATGTCAAAAAAGTGCAACAGTCCAGTGACAATGGAACCACAACAATAGTCGCAGAGCTAAATGTCTCTCAAACCCTGGAAGACTCAGGGCTGCTGGAGGCAGGAGAGGATCTATCTGAGGAGCAGATCATGGCAGCTCTCAGATCCTCTAACCTTGGGCTTGAGAAAGCCCTCCAGGGTGAGGCAAGAGGAGGATACAGCTTCAGAGTCTCCAAAGAAGGTGATGTTAGTGAGGAATTTGGAGGCTCTACTAATGAAGGAGGGTCATCAGAAAAGTCCTTCACCTTCCAGATGGACGTACAGGGCAGCCATGCTGAGACAGCCTCAGAGCAAGAGCTGCAAGCTCCATTCTCGAAGACCCCAGTGAAGATTTCTCAAGAGAAAAGAATTGCAACAGTTTATCTTGAAAGCCCAACAGATGATTAAGGCAGAATTATTTTCAAACTCAGTACTCGCCACTGTCATTTGTTGAGATGCACATATTGAGGTTGTTGGGATGCAACAGTCCACACAAGACATTAATGCTCTTTTCAGACACTGTTACAGTGCTTAAAGTTTTACAGTAAATACTATATATCTAATCAGTTATGCACTTTTACTGACCTACTGTGTATCTTGATGTATCCGACTGCAACTCACTATTCTATCAAAATTAAGTAGGCCCCTAATTCAGCTAAAAATGAACAAGCCAAGTGCAAATTTTTATGCCATTAACTGCGGCAGTACTGAGTTTTAAAATACTAAGCTCCAACTAATATGGGCTTGCTTAAGATAGTAACAAAGGTTTTATCTTGGTCAATAGTGACTGAGTGCTGCGCTGGTATGCATTAACCTTTTTACAGCTTGCAGTTCATCTTCAGAGAGGTTTGTTTATTCTTTCTAAATTTTTTTCTATTTTTGTACTAACCTGTGCTGTACAGCTTAAACATCCTGTTCTGCAGTTTACAGCACCTCATCAGACCTACCATCACATCATGGCTGTGTCTGCCATGTTGTTGAATCTACTTGGTCAATGCTGAGTGTAAGCCAACATGTTACAGTTAAGAGTTATGAGATGCTGTGCACTGTTTGCAGATAGGGACTTTGTTTTGACTTGGCCACTGCAACCCAAAGGAATGGTTTTAGTAAATACTGTAGCCTAGAACAGTGTAGTTTAGTTTAAGCAGTAGTGAAGTGTAAAGAATATAGTAAAGCTTATAGCTAAGAGTGGTATAGTGGAAGTAGAGAAGAATATGATAATTGGACTTAAGAAAAGTTGTAGTTGCTGAAATCATGGTTTAGTGCAAGTAAATGTGGTATTTGGAAGTGGTTGAGCAACTAACAAAGTTAAGTATTTGTAGATGATTTAACTTTACTCACAAAAAATGTTGGAATACACATTATGATTAATTAGAAAAAATAGTTGCCTGTTTCATTACCAAAGCCCAGTTATATGGCCAGTGTATGTATGTGAAACAGGTTTATAAAATGAATATCTTTACACGGCGCTCGCAAAACCCTATATATTATATACTTCTCAACATTTAACGTTTTGATCTGAAAAGTAATTTGGGAACCAAGAATTCAAAATGTTGACCTAAACCATTTAGAATTTAAAAAATGGCTGTCAAAGGAAACAGTAAGATGAATAATGGAAGAAGCAGCAGAATTTAAATGATTTAAAAGGATTCAGCGATTGCTTTCTTGCAGAAAATAATCGCATCCAGTTTTGATAAACAGTATGTCTTATCTGGACTCATTTTACTTGAAGAGGTTTGTTAGTCAGTGTTAGCTTGAAAGATTCACCAATGCTGTAACATGAAAGTGTATTCATGACCGTGACTCGTTTTGGATGATCGTTTTCTGGCTTTCACTATTCACCAGGGCTTGTTGTATTGTGTGCTACTTGCAGAGACTAAAATGGTCCATTATAATTACAGTCTGGTTACACTTTTTGCACTGTGTCTTGTAATAGCTGCAAAATATCACTTTGTGGCTATTAAGAAATGTCTTCACAGATTAGCATAATCATTAGTGTGAATGCTATGCTTTTATCAGTGTGTTCATTTAAAGAAAATCTGTGAGTGGAACCTCAATTAGGATTTGCTGCATTTAAGTGCCCAGATATAGCATATTTTCATACACAATCTCATCCAAAATTGTAGTAATTTAAACAAAAACAAAACAACATCAGTGCACTTAAATTGTGGTTTCGTAACGAATCTCTTTCAGTTTACTTTATGTGTGTACACAGTGTAATCTGAATACCAAGTGCCATTTCCTAGCATTAAAAAACACGAAAATCAGCAAAGAGAAAATGTATTGCTGTATAAAAACTGTTTAATAAGTCAAAATTTTAAGTATTTATCACCACTGATAGCCAACTTCATTGCTTTTATTGACATGATTTCCACTGAACAAATAGCATTATTGAAGATCCCAGAATTTATATGGATATTGATTCATATCTCAATTAAAACTTATTGTGGCTATGTATTCTGAGTGTGAGTATTTCTTCAAGCTAACTTATTTTTTCAAAATGCACAAAATAACATAAAATGGTTGACAAACAGTAGTATGACTG